>JAOTQQ010000012.1:47023608-47034894 GCA_026546715.1 Gallinago undulata
ACCCAGTGCTCCAGATGGGGCCTCCCCAGGGCAGAGCAGAGGGGGAGGATGACCTCCCTCCACCTGCTGGCCACACTTCTAGGGACAATTTTCCTAGGGACCCTTGCAACTTGTTCATTCTTTACTGGAAAGAGAGGTGGAAGCTTCTAACACAACCTTATTGCTGTCAGGCACAGAAGAACAGCTTCTAAGCAAGCTGCACACATCTCCTCACCCAAAGGGGTTACTTCTGTCTGAGAGAAACCTATAAGGGAGAAGAAAAAGAATTTTATTGGCAACATGTGACACCCACCTCAGGCCAAAGACCTTGTTGCCATATCCCGAGGATGGGATGGTGCAGCTTTAAATGCAGATGTTCTACAGTTACTTAAGTGAATATTTGCTCCTGTCGTGGTTAGCTTAGGGCATTCACGCTGGGAATCCACAGCAGTGAGTGCTGAAGGTCTGACTGCAGGCACGGCTGCAAAAAACTCCTTCCTCGTGCTTCGGATCCCTTCCATTTATATTGCCTTCGATGTGTAGCCTACGATCCAGGTGTCTCCGAGGGCTGTGAGTGTGTTGCTAGGAGCAGAGAGCTGATACGCTGCTAATAGGCTGTGTGTCAAGAAGAGGATCTTACTAGAATTGTGTTAAAAACTTTATAGGTTTAAGAGAGGGAAAGGGGAATAGAAAAAAGCTTTGGGACTATGAAGCAGCTTCTTTACAAACCACTTCTGTATTATTTATTTTTTTTTGCCGGAGTTGCTCTGCGATGCCACTTTCTGTCTCCAGACTCCCTTCAGCATGGAATGTGGACGCTGTAAGGCAGAAAGACAGATTTCATATGGTTTTATGCTCTTTACTAGTGGAAAGTAGATATTTTCTTATTCTTTTTTGCTTTACGTTACTGCAAAAAAATTAATGCTTAGCCTAGAATTTTGGATATCTAGAGTTTTTCCAAGGACCAAGGGGTATGAGGTGTGAATCTAGAAAGGAATCTAAGTCCAGATTTTAGGGTCTCGTGGAGTCTGTCATTGTTGTGTTATATCTTGTCAAGGACGAGATTCTAGGGAAAGCAGATTGTGTTCTAACAGGTATGGGAGCCATTGATTCTAGCTCCTCATGCAATTCCCATACTGTGCAAAGGGGTGGGCAAGCAAATAGGCAACTTGGATTACAAGTCTGCTATGTTTTCTTCTCCCTGACCCTTTTTTGTGAACTGATATGCCTGTCGGAGGAAGAAATAAATCTGTGGCTGTATCTTTGAGTGTGTGGGACCTGAATTATGAGTAAACTTTTGAGCACGTTTCTCTAGAATGTACTATTAGTTGTTTTGACAGATGGAGGGTAGCTGGGGGGACGTTCCCGTGGATATAATTAGATTTAACGGGCCATGATGAAGACAAAGGAAATATGGGGAAAATATCGGGGAAAACTTATTATTTATTCGGTATATTTATCACATCCTGGAGAGCTTAAAGTTTGCGTTAGTACTTGAAGAAACAGCAAAGCAGAGAGGCAGGGACTGAAGCAGAAGGACAGCCCATCTCTGAGATAACATCATGTGAGTTAGAAATGTGGGTGCAAAGTACGTATAATAAAATACAACTGTCTTGGTTGACTCACTCTTATTGGCTACTAGGAAGAAGTGGGACTTTACGGGTGTTCAGAATCCTGCTGGGAAGTGTTTGAATCTAGTCCTCAAAATGACTGCGAGGTATCAGCTGGCTAACACTTCCCAGATTACCTCAGCCTGCCTCTACGTTGGCATCTTATCTGAAATGAGTAATGCCAGTTTGGAATCAACAGCAACAATGAGGGAACAGTGTTAAATATTAAGATGATTCTCAGCTAGATTGCAGTTTGGAGCATCTGAAAAGGAAAGTGTTCATCAAGCTTTCCAGTGCCTGCCATTCCTACTAACGACCAATGTGTCTCCTGCCTTGCTTCTCAACAGGAAAACTGGTCACTATGTACCCTAAGTATGTACCTCTTATGGAATTCCTAGAAAGTGTGGTTTGTCTTCCTTACTTTTATTTCCTGCAGGAGTTAAGGAGGAAAAAGTTTCTGGCATCAATATTTTTCATAAACAGATTTTTTCTTTTGCCTAGATCTTGGTTTCAAAATGCCTACTACATAACATTCTCTTGCTTCTAATACTTGCAGGGAAGGAATTGTGTGTCTTGAAGGATGTAACTTCAAAAAACGTATTGAGATTAAGGTGTTTCCAGCCATGGGCTGTGCTGTACAAGCAGTGCAGTGTACTTCTTGTGTCTGTTATTTTTGCTTTGAGATCAGTTTTATTTGTAGGTGTCTAAGTAGAAAATACTTTCAGAAGTACACATCTGGGGTAAGTAGCAGAAGAGAAGAGAGGAACGGTGAGAAGCACAGTTTAAGTGTGTCTCTCATCCCATAAATTACTTGCCTACAATTCTTCATTTCTAGGACCTACTGCTCTCATTTTAGAGGCCAAATATGAGAATCCTCTGTTCTTGCACAGCGGCTACTTAGGATCCACTTTGTACAAATGTGACTGTGTTAGAGGAAAACAAATATAGCCTGAGCCCTCTGCATGTGCAGGTCTTTTTCTTCCTACCCTACCAAAGAAAATCTGACCTCTGGGGAGTGAATAGAGCAGTGCTTTGTGTTTTTAATTCCTTACTTTCTTTTCCTGTAATGTATACTTTTTCTTCTGAAAGTTTATCTGAGCTTCTCTTCTGCTTGTGATCCTTATGCTGACGGATGATGACAGAACCGCGTAAAATATCACCGAAAAATTTTAATACATGGTACATCATCTATCATCTAGGGTTTATATGTTCCAAAGTCATTCTTTATTTAAACATGATGTGAAATCATAGCTTTTTGAGAGCTATGAAATACTACCCACACCTTTTTCAATATCAAGGATGTAGTATGAGTCACTGTTTCATTTAATTCAGCCAGCGACAGCTGTGATCATGCAGCCTTAAAGCAGGCAGAGGAATGTTACACAGTCCTTGAATAAAACGCGTAGTGGGAAGCATCACAGAAAGCCTCCGTAGAGTGACTGGGCAGCCGTCTTGGTGGGCTTTGTTTGGGGAGTGGAAGGGAAGCATCTGTTAAAGAAGAGGGCTGGTTCAGCTTTGTTCTGAAGCTAGTTGATTTGGTTGAGTAACTGGAGACTAGAGCCTGAAAAGGAATTACAGAAGCAAAGTTGTAGGGTGATGTTCTGTTTACACCCACTTTGCCACAACCCTTTTCCAGAACCACCTGTCTCTCCTTTTAGTTATTGCTACTGGAGGGGAGTAGCAGCAGGTCGAGGGAGGTCATCCTCCTCCTCTACTCTGCCCTGGTGAGGCCCCATCTGGAGCATTGTGTCCAGTTCTGGGCTCCAGAGGAGGACAAGGAACTACTGGAGAGAGTCCAGCAGAGGCTACTAAGATGATTGAGGGATTGGAGTATCTCTCTTAGGAGGAAAGGTTGAGAGACCTGGGTCTGTTTAGCCTGGAGAAGACTGAGAGGGGATCTCATCAATGTTGATCAATATTTAAAGGGTGGGTGTCAAGAGGATGGAGCCAGACTCTTCTGAGAGGTGCCTGATGACAGGACAAGGGACCACAAACACAAGCGGGAACACGGGAAATTCTATCTCAACCTGAGGAAAAACTTTTTTCCTGTGAGGGTGGCAGAGCCCTGGCAGAGGCTGCCCAGAGAGGCTTCTTCTCTGAAGGTTCCTTCCAACTCCCACAATTCTGAGATTCTGTGAGAGTGATGCTGTGGAGACAGTTGCATTACAAAGACACCTAAGAGGTAAGGGAAAGCAGGGACTACTTTCTGTTCCTTTGCATTTAGGGTGGCATTTAGGGTAGTCAGTGTCACTCATAAGCAGGTAGCGCTTGGTCATGACAGCTGTTCAGGGTCAGCCTCCTCTGGCAGCAAATAAGATGCTTAAAAGCATTAACTTCAGCCTCACAGAAATTCAGTTGTCATATCTGAGGTCTCTGGGCCTAAGACTGAGGAGAGGCTGAGGGAACTGGGCATGTTTAGTTTGGAGAAGAGGAGGCTGAGGGGAGACCACCTTGCCCTCTACAACTCTCTGAAAGGAGGGTGTAGAGAGGTGGGGGTTGACCTCTTCTCCCAAGGGAATAATGACAGGCCCAGAGGAAATGGTCTGAAGTTATAGGAGGGGAGGTTTAGGTTAGATCTTGGGAAGAATGACTTTCCTGAGAGGGTGGTCAGGCCCTGGAACAGCCTGCCCAGGGAGGTGGTGGAGTCCCCATCCCTGGAGGTATTTAAGAAACGTGTGGATGTGGCACTTCAGGGCATGCTCTAGTGCCCAAGATTGTTGGGTTTTGTCTCTCTGCGGGTGGGTGTGGGTGGGTATGTGTGTTGGTTTGGGTTGGGTTGTGGATTGGTTTTTTTTGTGGTGTGGGTGTTTTTTTGGTTTGGATTTTGTTTGGTTTTTTTTTGTGGTTGGACTTGATGATCTCAAAGTTCCCTTCCAACCATGAACATTCTGTGATTCTGTGACTGATGATGGCTGTGGAGTAAGAAACCAAGTGTATGTTTGTACCTGGGACCCCCAGGTGCCTGCAGGTACGCCCCAAATACAGGGGGCAAATGTAAGGGCACAAGTGTACATGTAACCTCAGCAGAAAAAAGGGTGATGTTTTTATTGCTTTCTGTTAGGGATGTTAGGAGAGCTATGGGACATTAAGAGGGACAGACAAGACCAAGGCTCTCGGTCTCTGATATTGCCTGGTTCTTTTGCTCCCACCTGAGACATCCTCACTGGCTTAGTAGAATGACTGTGGCATTCAAAACAGCCATCATGAACCAAAATCTCTAGATCACTGAATAAATTACACATTGACTCAGACCACTGGGATGGCCACGGACACAGAAAATGCCACCTCACTGCTAGAGGAAATACTGAGTTTTTGGATAACATCCCAAGCAGGGCACTAGTTGCTCAAGATAGGTGAAAGATCTTTCGATAATGGCTAAAATCCCCTGCAATGTGTATGTGCTATTTATAACCAAGACTTTTTAAACCCCACAAATTGACATATTTGGCTGCCTTGAAGATGATTCTGCCGAAAAACACAGATTGTGTGATACAAAGATTTGCCTCATCGAATTTATGAATATCAAGTGTAGGAAAATCTGCTTTGCTCAGAATTTGTAATAATTCAGCATATGTTATTTTGTCACAGGCTTTCATTTGAAAAGAGGAAATTGCTCTTAAACTGTTAGCATGGAAGGCCCATATATGTCGATATCTATTTGAGAAAGACTTTCTCTTGTATGAGTTTTTTTGGCTACCTTTAGGTTTAGCTCTTTGGGTTGCCTATTTCTGTTACAGAGAATTCAGACAGGATATACCTGTATTATATCTGAACTGTGTTATATCTTTTTGTGGGCTTTTCTTGGGTGAACAAAATGGCTGAAGTTAATCTGTCATTTTATTCCCTTTTTAAGGGAAGTGGAATCCTGGCTGCTCTTATACTGAGAAAGTGTTCACCTACGGGTTTTAAGGCTGTGTAGCCAATCAACGTCTAAAAAATATTCCAGAATAACTTTCTTGACTATCCCAACGTGGATTAACTCTTATGTCCAAGATGTTTTTTCCCATCTAGGAAGTTGCGTCATTTGTTTCCACCATTTTTGCTGGCCCAATCCATAGCTGCTAGTTAGGTACTTTATAGTTCTGCTGGCTGGGCTCTCCATGTAATTGCTTTCTGGTCTCTTTAAAGCCTAAATTAAGACCTTTTAATGACACTGTTTATTCAACATGTATGTGAAAGGCCTATGGTACAAATGGTTCAAAGTAAGCATGTTCATAGCTGAACTGTATTGATGGTATGCTGTACACAACATGCACAGCATTGTATGTATAGACTCTCACAAAACCTGTGTACAGACCAGGCCTGGTTTCACTCTTTTCTGTTCTTTTCAGCATTTTCTGCAGAGCTTTTATATAAATCTTTCCTCCTCTTTTCTCGCCACCAAATAATTTTGAATTTTTCCACTCCACAAATATTCCTTTCCACCTCCACTTTCCTCCCCTCCCCAACTCTCCAAGTGCTGTGGATGAAGCTGAAATTATCTTTGCTATTTTTATTTGATAACTCGAGTCTGCAGCACATGGCACCTTATTTGACAAAACATCGCATTTGTGCACAAGCATCCAGAGTGATACCAGCAGAGATCTGAAAATAGTGTGTGCTTGCTAGCGTTTCTATTAATTGTTAAAATATCTTCCCATTACTCTCTCCCACCACCTATGGTATTTATTAAAAAAAAAATAAAATCCTGTTAAGTCTGAAACTCGGAAGTAATCCCTTAATAATTTTGCTGCTGGCTTCTTGTGCCAGTTTTAAATGGAGGACAGAGAAAAAATAGAAAAGAGCACTCTATTGCAGGTCAAGGTAGCAGCCTCTCTAACTTTAGACCTCAGTCGCTTACTTTATTTCCCTCTCCCTAGTTAGATGTAGAAAGCTCTGAGTTATGGCTCATGTGGACTTTGATGGCTCCTTTGTATCGTGCAGCCTTTGCGATTCCTCCTTGCGGCTTAAACTTTAGCGCTGCTGAATTAAACCAGCAGCCCAGGAAGAGCATGGGTGCCATCACGGTTCCATCCCTGGCTGAGGGGAGAGGAGTAAGAGAGGGAAGTTCTGGAAAGCTGTTTCAGATCTCAGGGCCAGCCCTGGCTCCCAGAGGAGTCAGAGCTGCTTCTGGGCTGAGCTAATTCACGCTGTAGAGACGTTGTCCCACTTGATCTTGGTGCTGCCATAGATGTGAGGAATTCCTCTGCGCCCCTAAGCCTGATGCAAGCCCAATGCATGTTCTTCCCTCAGTGGGAAGAGCAGAGGGAGGCTCTATACTTCTAGTTTTCCCCTGCAGCTATTTCTATAACACTTGCAGACCTCTTCTGCAACTGTATCCTACCTCAGCTCCAGGCTTTGGATCCAGGATGAAAACTGGAAAATATTTTGCAGCTTGATTGAAAGATAAGAAATTCAGAAATAGGGTCCAGCTTAGCCCTATTTTACTCAGGGGCTTGTTCACAAAACTGGAGTAATTTGCAGTGGTGGCAACGGTAAGACTCTTCCCAATTTTGAGACTACTCTATATCCAGTCGATTGGTTCATGGGGAAAGAAACAGAAGTAAAAACACAGTAATTCTAATTTTTTTTAAGGTATCAAACTAAGAAAGCCACAGCATCCAAAGTTTTGTGCTAGGCATTCCAGTGATCCATTTCCTGACTTGCGGTGACAAAACTCAGCCCTAATAATGTACTGCCATGCAATTAGAGTCATCTCATGAAGATTAAACTGTTCTGCTCTCTGAGAAACACTGCATTTATCTCATTAAGGATCCTTGCCCCTTTACAATTAATAAAAGGCAAAAGCTTCACCTCTGTTGCAGATGGAAAAGAACATGAGAGGAACCTATGAAGTCGTGTTGCCAAACAAAGGCTCACACCTCGGTCTGGAGGGGTGTTGGTAGGATTGAGCTGCAGCACCTGTGCGGGATGCAAGGATGCAAGGAATTATGTAATTGTGGTTTCCAGGGGAGAATTTTTAAGTGTTTTGGCTCTAGGACTGAAATAAGAGCAACTATAATCAAAAGATCAAAATAATCTCCCTATCAAGAGTCTTAATTCAGAAATGTGTTTTGTGACCGTTTTATCTAGAGTACTTCCTGTCTCCTTTTCACAACCACTGGGAAGTGAGAAGGAAAATAAGGTCTGGGATTGAAAATTCGTGTAGTTTACATAGACTACTCCGATCTAAAACTGGTTAATGGCAGTGGACATCTTTCCAGTGATTCATATGAGAACTAGATGAGAATTCAGCTGTCCACCATGAAGCTTTTGAACCACTTAAATGAAAAAGGTAGCCTTAAAGCTAATGTTATTGTATTTGTGTCTCATAGTGTTGGATTTTTATGACCTTCTTATCTTATTGCTCAAGTACTCTTAAAAATTTGGTAAAGAGTACATGCATAAGACATCACATAGTATAGTACTAATATTCTTGTAAATGGTGATAATTTGATTCTTTGAACCTACACATCAAACACTGGTTAGTCAAGTGTTTGAATATTTCTCCATCTCTACTGGGAGAAAGGATTAAATTTGTTTATTTTGATAATTTTTGATAACTTATTTTGATAATTTTTCTGGGCTTGTTTAGTGTGGAGAAGAGGAGGCTGAGGGGAGACCTCCTTGCCCTCTACAACTCCCTGAAAGGAGGGTGTAGAGAGGTGAGTGTTGACCTCTTCTCTCAAGGGAATAATGACAGGCCCAGAGGAAATGGTCTGAATTTGGGGCAGGGGAGGCTTAGATTAGATTTTGGGAAGAATGACTTTCCTGAGAGGGTGGTCAGACCCTGGAACAGCCTGCCCAGGGAGGTGGTGGAGTCCCCATCCCTGGAGGTATTTAAGAAACGTGTGGACGTGGCACTTGAGGGCATGCTCTAGTGCCTGAGATTGTTGGTTTGTGTTTGTTTGTTGGTTGTTTGGTTGGTTTTTGTTGTTTTTTTTTGTGTTTTTTTGTGTGTTTGGACTTGATGATCTCAAAGGCCCCTTCCAACCATGAAGATTCTCTGATTCTGTGATATGATTTCAAGAACATGTCTATAGTTTCCTCCTTGTTCCATTTGATCCAGCGAGCTGGGGCTCTGGGTTTTTTCTGTTGCTAAAACCTGAATTAGACCATAGAGATAATTTCTTAAAGTTTTCAAAATGCAAATGGATATTGCAAACAGAGCAAGGCTATCCTTAAACAGCCTGGTAGATAAGCATGCCTCTTTCTGGAGATGAGATGTGAAATGTTGTGTGAAACCTTGTGTGAACTGGGGGAAAATTATCATCCATCTTCCATGAGGAAATTGGAGGTGTTTTAATGGGCTTTTGTTGCAATGATTGCAACAATAAAAACAAAATATTCCCCACTAAATTGATGATATTCCGTGGTTCGTAATCCTGCTCTATTTCTTTTCATAAGTACAAGGAATTTTGCAGAAAGAAGGTGAAATATGCCCTGCGGAAGACATTAATTAGGATAATGAATGACGTGACAAATACTTGACACACATAATATTTATGTCTGCTGCCATTCATTCGCTGTCTGCCAATTCAAATCACATCCTGTCTTTAGATCATTTCCTGCTGCTCCTTAATGTATACAAACAATTAGCACTTTGCAATGCCTTTTAGGCCTTTTGGTTACATACTGAGTTAATTGCTAGTTTGTTTTGATGGCTAACATGCTGCTATCTTTCGATAAAGAAACAAGGCTATTTTTAACTCAGAAATGGGACCCTTCAAGGAAACTTGTCCAATATTTTTTTTTAATCATACATATAGTTAGAACATGCAGCAGCCTTTGATTTTGAAGCCATAGCAAGGCTCATTCTCAAGTACCAATACAGCAGAAGAGCCATAGATGATAATCAAGTTGGTCCTTGCGTAGCTCCTAGGAAGTACAAGACCAGCTTTCTGGAAACTTTCAAAGGCACAGATTACTTTGGGTATTTCTCTGGGCTGACCTACCCCGAAATATCTTTCCCTCAATTCCATTCCAGGTGTAAGAGAGGTGGTTCTTTCTCTTGTATCTTAGCTTCTCTGGCCTTTCTGTGTGTTTGGATCCTTCCCACAGGACCCTGCTGCTCCAGGAACCTTCATGTTGTAGCTATGGCGAAAGCATTAAGTTTTTCACTGCTGTTGTACTTGTCTGTGAAGATGAATGTCAGTAAAAATCTGCCTTTTAATTGATTCTGTGCTCCCCTTAACTTACAGGAGTAATATGAAAAATGAGTAAAGGATTTGGTTAGTTTTGCTTCCAAATTTGGCTTTCCATAGAAGCAGAAATTTTTAAAAGTTGCTATTCATGGGTTCATTGTTTCAGTGCATTCGTACAGCAGCTTCAAAGGAGACCTTCCAGCTCATAAGAAATAGAGTTTTATCGTTTTAGGATTACTTTGTACCTCTTTTTTTCTTTTTTTTTTTTTTTTTCTTAGCCACTTTTGCTAATTGCAACACTTATTTTAAGGGAAACTTATGCTTCTCTGTTTCAGTATGTTTTGTGCTCAATCTCATAATGATGCTGTAATAATGTAGAATTATTGTGGATAGCAACAAGCATTTAGAAAGAACAGCTTTTATGTCTTGCCTGTGTATTTGGTGATTTTTCACTGTTCTAGTATTATTCTCATTCTATATCAAGAGAAACATAAGTCTGGGTTAGCTAAAACAGCACTGTACCAAAGACTCAGTTTTTGAGAATGTGCCCATGGGCACATCTTAAACAAAAAATGTTTTGAATTTCCCACAGCAAGGTTTTCAAAAGAATAAAACCATATTTTTAGATTCATTCAGTGTCTACCATGATGAGCTCCTCTGAAAAGTACTGCTAAGTAAAGTTATTAGTTAAGTGAACTGGATGTCAGCAAGTCTATGGATCCTGGTGGGATCCACCCACGAGTGCTGAGGGAGCTGGCAGAAGTCATTGCTGGGCCGCTCTCCATCATCTTTGAAAGGTCCTGGAGAACAGGTGGGATGCCCAAGGACTAGAGGAAAGTCAATGTCACTCCAGTCTTCAAAAAGGGCAAGAAGAGAACCTGGGAAAGAAGGGCAACCCGGGAAACTACAGGCTGGTCAGACTCACCTCCATCCCTGGAAAGATGATGGAAGGGCTCATTCTGGGTATCATCTCAAAGTATATGGAGGAAAAGAACGCTATCAAAAGTTCATGGATTCACTAAGGGGAAATCGTGTCTGACCAATGTGGTAGCCTTCTATGATGACATGACTGGATGGATAGATGAGGGCAGTGGATGTTGTCTACCTTGACTTCAGCAAGGCTTTTCAACACAACCTCCCACATCATCCTCATAGGTAAGCTTAGGAAGTGTGGGTTAGATGAACAGACAGTGAGGTGGATTGGAAACTAGCTGAAAGACAGAGCTTAGAGGGTCATGATTAGTGGCACAGAGTCTAGTTAGAGGTCTATATCAACTGGTGTTCCCCAGGGTCAGTGCTGTGTCCAGTTCTATTAAATATATTAATCAATATCCTGGATGAAGGGATGGAGTGTACCCTCAGCAAGTTTGGTGATGACACAACACTGGGAGGGGTGGCTGACACCTCAGAAGGCTGTGCTGCTGCCATACAGTGAGACCTGGACAGACTGGAGAGTTGGGCAGAGAGGAACCTGATGAAATTCAACAAGGGCAAGTATAGGGTGCTGCACCTGGGGAGGAATAACCCCCTGCACCAGGACAGGTTGGGGGCTGACCTGCTGGAGAGCAGCTCTG
>JAOTQQ010000012.1:47041860-47067975 GCA_026546715.1 Gallinago undulata
TCCAATCTGAACCTCCCCTGGTGCAACTTGAGGCCATTTCCTCTTGTCCCATTGCCTGGGACTTGGGAGAAGAGACCAACCCCCCCTGGCTACAGCCTCCGTTCAGGGAATTGTAGAAAGAAACTGCATAGAACCTTTCTATCTGAGCACAAAAATGGTGAGATTTCCTCAGGCAACTTTTCAATCTCTTAAGCAGCAAGTAAGTTCCCAAATTTTGGACAATGCTAAAAGAATCAATACCAAGCTCCATAGCAAAGATAAAGGGATGGGGACTAGTTTCACTTAAAGCCTTGGCTGGGAACATGGATGGTTAACTGAAGTTGTTAGCAGAACTAATAAAATCTTTGACATTTACACCGGTTTAGGCTTATGAGGAATAAAGAGCCTTTCTCTTATTTCCTGGCACTTTCAGATTTGCTTGAAACCTTGAAAAAACTGATGATTGGCTTAGCATCTTAAATTAATAGAGGCTCCAAGAGGAAGATTTTGATGTAAATCCATTCAACCCTCTCTACCAACACTATGATCTTTTTAATTACAGCCACAGTGTGTTTTGTAAATATTTGTTTGCATCTTCCTGCATGAAAGCACAGGGAAAATATGGAAATAAATTTATATAATTACAGTTTAATGATCTGCATTTTAATTGAGATTTTACCAAATAATTTTGTAAGAAGTCAGAAATGCTACATAAGTGCTGGTGCATGGTAAGGCACTTGGGGTTTGAATTCTTCTGTTTTGTTATATTAGCACCTATAAGGACATGAAGGCAGGGCCATTAAAATATTTTAAAATGTTAGGATTTTTTTTTTCCTTGCTCACATTTGCTATATCCAGAAAAAAACATGTCTTATTTTCTTGTACCTGGTTTCTTCTGATCAGTTGAAGTGTGTTACACAGTGTTTGGAAGAAGAACTTTAATTAAAGTTGATAGTGATGTCTTACACATACTTGCAAAACACTTAACTGTGCTGTCGCTACTCTTTGAGATGCCCTCTTCCTAATTCTTCTCCAAAGACAAAATTTACTCTTTCTTCGATTTTCATTTGCCTAGTTCTCCAGTTTCTGCCCTGTTTTCCCAACTAATACTCACTCGACAGATATTGTCACTTACTGAATAAAGAGTTAGGAATGAAGTAATAGAGGAAATTTTCCGAACTGCTCCTAAGATATCTTTTTATGTAATTTATGAGTGTGACAGTTGCCACGTTGGCTAAGTGAGCAGGAATTAAACCAAGACCTCTAATGGCTTGTGGCACTATTTCCTCCTTATTTGGAGCTGTAAGAGGCTCTTCTCCCCTGTCCCTTTGGACCCAGGGACAAACATACACTCGGTAATGCTAAAATTAATGCTCTCCCCATTAAATGCTATTGGAGACTAATTTTTCAGGGAGTTTTGCTGCATTTCCTAGGACAACAAAGTGTTGATGATCACAAGGACTGGCTACAAATCTCCTTCTGGTAATTTTATTACCATAAGGAAATCTTAACCAAACTTGCCAGAAGCATAGAACTTCTTTTTGTGACAACAAGCAGGCTGGAAGATGGAGAGCCAAGCTTGTGTCACTCTGGGAGAGGTGGTGACCTTACTCTGTGTTTGCCATGTCTGTGCAAGTTCTCATGCTTCAGATTCAGATCTGTCTGAAATCAGGTCTTGTTAGTCGAGGTATTGACAAAGCGTTTACCGGTCCATGTTTTGCTGCTTTTATTATAACCCTTTTGTGTGTGTGTCCCTTGTTCAGATCAAACACTGAGAAAAATACCAAATGAATGCAGCTCACTGTCTTCAAAGAGCTCCTCTCTAGTAGTTCTCCTTTCTCTATTACTATGTTCATATGACTGGGGTTATCAACTTAAACTTATTTCTTTCCTTTGTGATTTTTCTTTGCTGCCAACTGCTAAGACCTGCTTAACAATTGCTAAAACACAAGTTTTGCAATTTCTCAGTTGCTACAGGTGCTGGGGTTTGTGGGTTATTTTGCTATAATAACAGTAGAGCAGAATGTTGTCAGCAAGTACACCAAATGAAAACGCAGCTCTTCCAACCGAGAAGGGTAGAACCATTTGAATGTATCCCTCTGGATATGGTAATTTTCCAGATGTGCAGAGGGACTGCTACCCTTTTGGATTTAAAAGATCACAACTGGGCACGGATTGGAAACTTTTGTTCGAATTTGGTTCTTATAGAGGTAAGGTTGTAATGTTGTAACTTTTTATGTACCACTTTTAGTTTTCTCAGAAACCTTTTTCTCTTCAGTATCTGACCTCCACTGTCCAGCCTTGCCTTTTCTCTTGTGAGCTCTTATCCATTTAAAACAGTAATCTGTTATGGCTCTATGGGGCCATAAACAGGTAATTAGAGTATTGTCATTTCAGGGCATTGAGATTTTCAACATGTGAACATTCACTGAGCTCTACCATACCTCTCCCAAGTCACAGAAGACTATTTGAGTGTAGACTTGAGTGGCTAGCGTGTATCGTTCTCATTAAATATTGGATTTGGAAGAACCACCTGTGTCACACAAAGTACATGATGTGCTCATTTCTCTGCAGGTACTTTTCCAACTCTGTGCGTGTAAAAATAGATTATGTACTTAAGTTATGCACTGAAGTCATCCATAAATAACCTTCTCATTTGATTAAGAAAGATCCCTTGTGCAACACACGCCTCTCTCTCTTTTGCATGTAGCTTTTATAATCCATGTCTTAGATATTATCCTATACCTGATTTTACTGGGTATCTTCCAGCTTAAATATCTATTTAATTTTATTATCTTTCTCCGTGCTTTACCTTTTTTTTGTAAGATAAGCTTTCTCTCCCAGGCATAATGTATAGCTACCTCTAGCTATATTGTAGCTGAGATTCCCTGGCTTTCCCTTCTTGTGATTACCTTTGTATCTTGTTTTCAGATAATGCATTCTGTATTTTGTCATATCCTAAGCAGCCAGCCTGATGAAAAATACACTATCACCAAACAAACTGGGACTTTAAAAACGGGAAAATCAGCGTTGTAACTAATTATCTCTACTCTTAGTTAACCCTGTCTGATAATTCTATTAGATTTTGAACGAAGCTTCTAGCAAAGGCATGCGCACCCCAGGAAACAATTAGTAGTGAGTAGTGCTGCATTCTTTTCCACAACAAAAACGTAGTCTCCTCACTGCAAAATAGCATTCTGTACTATTGGTATTCCATCTAGCCTGATAAAAAGTATGCTCAGTTGCATTAAACAAAATTCAATGTCACAAAGTGTCTGAAATCTAGTAGCATTGAAAAGTCTAGTACCTTAGAAAGTTATTTTGCAAAGGACAGGCTTGTCCATAGTATATATTTCTTGCTATTCTTTATATCAAGCTACTGACCAGTGGTGGAAAAAACAGAGTAGAGGGAACATCATTGTGGTATCCTAAAGGTAATTCATATCAGATAAAATTTAAATATAACAAGTTGAACTGTTTTCCCGTACTGAAACCACCAGCAAAGTTTCCAGTGGGATCAGGGACAAAGCAGTTGAGTTGCTTAATGCAAGCCATAATTCTCAGGAAGACATCTGAGGCTATGATATTGTCCCATAACTAAATATAGGGGAAAATGAAGCCTTTCTGTCTCATTTATACTATCGCAGAGTTGTGAAATCCTCAGAGGATGAAAGGGCAGATCTGAGTGTGAAAGCGCGTGATATTTTCTGAGCGAAGGATGTTAGTTTTGTGAGTCTAAATATAGAGGTGGACAGACTGCGTACCAGTCACAAAGTCCTAAACACAGTGAGCGAGAATTCTAATTACAATGAGTGTAAAATTGCTGTTTATGTAACGTCGAAAGAGTCCTGACCCGTGCCAGAAAGAAAGAAAGGAGCCAGCGTTTTCAGAAAGTCTTGTTATTCACTGGTGAAAGCTCTTGACGTAGGCAGGAGGATGTATCCTGACTTGTAAGAATGGATCTCCTACACAGAAGGAAGATACCTACAGAAAGGAGATGATGAGAATATGCAACTTTTTTTCAGGACTCTGGTTTCAAAGGATTCGCTGCAGAAACTGAGTGTAAACAAACACCACTCCACTCTGAAATTGTCTTGATACAGAAATTCCAGAACCTTTTAGACTTTTTGTCTGTCTTTCCTCCTTGGTGCGCATTTGCTGACACCGGGAAGCACGGAACAAATTCATCTTATCCTTCTTCTCCTTCTTCAGAGTAAGCATTAGCCTGCACGAAGTTTTCTTCTTCTGTGCTGCTTCCTTCATCTCCTTGGATGTTATTAGATTCACATTGAATGTTATAGCAAAGCTGGGGTAGGTTTCTCGAGAGAGTTTGGTGGGGAGGCATTGGCCTTTTGATGGAGAAGATTGCACAGCTGGCGGTAAAGAAGGTAGATGTACTGGAGCTTTGCACAACTTCTTATCCAGGGAAAACTACACAGATGGCCATAAAATCAGAAGTGATGAGTGTGAGAAACTCCCTTTCAATCTAAGGGGAGGGTGGTTACTTCACACTCTAGTGGTCTTCCCTTTCCTGCTGCCAACAGCTATTTCTCTTCTATTGATGAGAGAGAGAAACCAGGACTGCTCCTACACTTGTTGCTGTCCCCAATCATTTCTTCATACCGTGGGGAATCAGGCAAGAAGCTCTTGTTCTTCCCATTAAATGCAGAATTTGTCTGCCTGGGGCTGAGCAGGGTGGTGATGCTGCATTGAATGCACCCCACTGCACCGATCCATCGCACTCGGGGAGGGCTGTTGAATCATATGCCTTTGGAAAAAAAAAAAAGTTATTCCGTCTCTACTGCTAGGGGTTTTTTTCCAAATCCAACAGCATGGATTGTTAGTGGGTTTGGTGTGATTTGCTAGTTAGGAAATAGTTAGAATTATTTACCTAGAGGGAAGCTCATTTAAAAATCTTTCAAAACTAAAAAGCTGTGTCTGTTCTCTAGTCTCTTTTTTTTTTTTTTTCTTACTTTGGTCATAAAATACAAAAATAATGCTGAAAAGCTGAAGGGGAAATGTTGAGATTGTGAAGAAAATAATTTGATGGCTCTAATGAGTCATAGCACTGCTTTGCTTATCATCAGTTTCTTGTTAGCAGCCAAATGGACATACACACAGAGGAACGGTTCCTCGCACTGGCTAACAGGAGAGCCATGGGTTCAGCTACTTATGATCCCTCAGCCAGTCATCTCCTCTGACTTCTGTATAATGACTCTTCAGGATGCTATTGCAACGGTTGGATGCGTTGGCCATTTCCAAAAATAAGCCGTTATGAATGTCCCCGAGCTTTTCAATGAGTCATTTCAGACTCTGAATCACTGAGATGTGCTACCAGGGGAGAACAATAGCCCCAATCAGTCGTAGTTAAATTTATGACTAAAAAGCTATAAACCCCCAAGGCTTGTAGAAACAAGATTCTAATTTGGTGAAATACTCCCGACCCAAGATGGAGAGAGCAAGTACAACAGCTGCCTCTGAGCAGCTTCTTGTCAAGCTTCATAAGTTTCTGTCTGTGGTTCAGGGTGTTGTGCTCCAAAGCTGTCCTGTGCCCCTCTTGGGAGATGCACGTCTCCAGCCTCCTTTCCCAGAGTAAAGATGGGACACTCACCTCTCCTGGGAGGCGTTCAGATCTTCCAGAGCTTGTTTAATTCCCAGCAGATACAACCAGTACCAACAGTGACCACCATGACTTGGACACCTATTTCAGGCGTGGTCTAATATGCCATTACCTGCTAGCATTGCCTGGCGTGCCTGCAGCATCTAATATGCCCTAATTAATGCAAATGAGAAATTGCATTTCCAAAAGAAGATTATTTTGCACTAGCTCCATGAGTTGGTAACATCAGCCACAACTTAGTAGCGTCAGTTGTAATGAGATTGTTGACATCTTCAAATGGAAAAATACAATAAAACAGCTCTCTTGGCTACAGACATTGCTACAATTGATGCCAACGAAGCCCAATAAGCCCCAAGGCCATGGCAGACCATGTGAGTTTCTGCTACACCCTACTGTTCTTCAGTTTCATCAGTGAATTGCAGGTAAAGGCAGGGAAATGTCATCCTCAATGATGTATCATTTTATATATGTATGTGTTTTTCTCAGGAGGGACACATTATGGTGCACTTGCTGTAGAGTGTAGGGGTTTATAATATTTTTTTATCCCCTCTTCTTTAGATCACCGAAAATATACTTACATATTAATTGTCCATTTTATCTTCCTAATGCTTTTTTTATTTCATCCCAGCCATAGTGGGACTATCTTCCCTGCTCCTGACTCTTTTATTAACCAGCTACATTTCTGTACATTGTTACATACAGGTTGCTTTGAGGTCTTTTCAGCATTGTAATTCTGTAGGAGTGGATTTTTTTCTGTCCTTCTTAAAATGCATGACAGACATGCCCCTAAATGGCACCTCCACATTTTTTGAAGTGCACAGAACGTTAAAATGTGGGCATTTTTTCTGCAAGCGTATTTTATAAATACCTTACTGTGCGTGGTGAAATGGTGGTGTTTTTTTTTTCTTCTGTGATTACACATTTTTCATATATGGTATGATATTCCATTTCGAGGACCCGAGGGCCCAGTGTTTTAATGCCTGTTAGTGGGTGCTAGTAAATTCTTGGGAATGTGCAATCAGAAAAGGCCAAAGCTTTTAATACACTTCATATAAATATGTAGTTACTGAAATACATATGATTTAGTTGAATGTGCAATTACTACTTGATCGACTGACATATCTGATGGTAGTTTTTAGGTAAATGTTTTTTAAGTAAATCTGGAAAATAACTTGTGAAATGAGGTTATGATAGCTGGTCTGGTTTTGACAAAATTGAGTGTAATGTTAGATTCAGGTTGAAGTTTTCATCTGCATTGTTTACTAGCTGAAAAATCAATTTCTGCATGACCTACACATTCTCTCAGTGGGGAGTGAAGTTCAGAAGAAAATTTCCTTTGGGAAAATTGAGGACTTTATCATAACATTCTTTTTCATATTTATGCAGCATTTTCAAAGTGATAACATTTTCTCTTTTCAAATCCACAGTTTAGATTATGATAAACAAAATTAAAATTTAGGAAAGAGATAACCAGTGCCATCAGAAAAGCGTAGCTTTAAATTTTAAGACATGCTTTTACTTTTCTTAATCTAGTGAGAGGTTGGAGGAGTTCAGAAAATTATTACAGTTACAGAAATACTACATCATCCAAATTAGGTTTTGTTTGTTGCCGGCTGATTTATGGTTTCAGTCATGAACCCCAAATAATCAGTTATTTCTCCAGTTCTTTCTTTCCAGGTGCTGTGCTGAAAAACAGCTCAAAAGTTTTTGAGACTTTAATTTCTTATACAGCTGTGGACTTTTGCCTTCACACAGAGCTTGTGAAATAGCTGAAGGAAAGCTGACTGTCTTGCTTTTATGTCTGGGAATAGAAGGCTGGGTCTAAGAAACTCATGGGATGACCTATTTTACTAGGCACAGAGAACTTGTCAAACTTGGAAAAAAAAAAAAAAAGCTTCAAGACATTCAGAGAAGTATTTAAACAGCCTCATCCTACTATAACAGATTCCTGACCTTCCCGTCGTTTAAGATTCTGCCTACCTTTAATGAACTTCCTTCATTTAAGCAAAAATAACCTCCTCCCCTCCACCTCTTCCAAAAGGAATCAACCATAGGGAAGAATATAAATTGCTAGCACTTGTTGTTTTGGCTGGGAGTTCAAGTTAATTCTTCCATGTGTTTTACTGCATTCCTCCTGAACAGAAATGCTATTTTAGAAAAGTGTTCTTGCTTCTGAAGTGATATACAATTTGCTATAATAACAATACTGTTTCTTTAATCTTCTTTTAGTGTTTTTGTCCTAGTAACTAAACTGTTTTGGCTACCTTAATAAAGAGTGAGAAAAAAAAATTGATAACAGGCATTCATCCTACAATTTCCTTGTCAATCTAGTTAGAAATTAGCTGTCAGCTTAGGAAAAAAAAAGAAAAAAGGGTATAAAAAATCCAATATGCGTTCATGCTAGCACAAAATAATACAAAAACACTTGACGAGCTTATCTGGGACCTTGCTGTTTATCCTTCTGGCTGTGAATCTGTAGAAGTGAAAAGCACTTTGCCATTTCATGGTAGTGGCTGTGTCTACATAGTCCTGTGAAGACATCCCCAGCAGCAAGTTCAAGGCCAAATGCCTCAACTGTCTGTCAGCTGTGAAATTCTGGGAACCGTCATACAAGCACCTCACCTGACACGGTGGGAGTCCCCAGAGGATATTTTAGGTGCACCTTACCCCTGTTGGGCTGCCAATAGGAGCCAGTATGAATAGGATGGTTAAGGCTTGCTCAGAAAGGCCACTAGACCTCCCTCCCGGGTCTGGCCACCACTCTAGCACTGTGCTGACCATGGCCCTTGAGAAACCTTGAGCCTTAGCAAGCCTTAGTTGTTGTGGCACCAGGCTTTCTGCTAGAGCCATGCCTTTTGCAGGTACCTTTCCTACTGCCTTCACCATGGAAGAAACCTGTCCCATCCACACGTGTCACCTGAACCTGCTTTGCAGCTCCAGGCCGTGGGGCAGCAAACTACACTAAAGAACTCACCAGAACTCTTCAGCTTCTTTGCATGGCCATGACTGCTGCCATCACCTTGCCCCTCTCTCTTCTCGTCCTCATCAGCAGATTCCAATCCAGACAGTCTTACTAGTTTCAGATAAGTTCTAGTTTTGCTTCTGGCGAAGAGTTATAGAAAATTTTGGCCTTTATGGACTTCCCTGGCACACTCCAGTCCTAAACTGGGCCATTCTCATCTGCTCCACTTCTCTGAGTTCTGCTGGCAAACTTACAGCTCTGTTATCTTCCTCATAAACAGTTTCAGGAGAATCTCCTTCCATCTGACATGGAAGTCAAGTGAGGGTACGGAGTCATATCTATAGGTGCCCTCAAGAACCAGGGAAGCAGACATTTGTTAGAAGGCCAGTTTTCTACCCCAACTTCTTTTGTTTTTCCTTTTTTTTGTGGTTTAATGAAATGTTAATTAGTTTTAGAACTGCATGTATCTCTTGCCTGTTTCGGTCAGCGATTCTTAGACCATTTGTCTTTGGGAATCTAATCTGAAGAAAAGTTAGGAGGTCCTCACAATCTGGGCCAGATCTTCTAAACTGATTTAACTCGCAGCAAGCATTTAGGCACACAGCAAAATGGCTGGATTTTCAAAAGAGTTCAATAAATGTGGTTGGGTAGGTGCTTAAAATTCCACCACAAATTCTACACCAGGAAAACATTGAGAGTTCTCTGGTTTTCAAAACAAGCACACAAACAAAAAATAAATTCTTTGTCTTGGTAAGGGAAGAGATAATTTGAAAAATCCTCCTACATTTGCAGAACTAATTTCTGGAAATGGTACTGCAAATACTCTTGGATTGATTGCCCAATATATTTGGTGAAAACCCAGTTCTTCCTATCATGAATATAGAATTGCAAGTCTCCTGTGATAGCAGAGAAAGCTCATATGGCTTTGTTGCCAAGTTTTCTGTATTTTATTTTTCAGAATTTAAATCAGTGGTTTGTAGTGTCTTTTAAAAGCACTTACAGGCACAGTCATCATACGAGCTTCTTTCCAGGCCTTGTTATTCTAGTATAAAGCTACCACGGTTATAAAGGAGTCAGTGCTTATTGGTAACGAGCAACAATCAATACTGTCATGTAGCAAAGTCACCCTCTTTCCTGTTCTTTTATTTTTATTAATTCCCTTCTCTCTCCAAATATTCCGCGTGGGCTGAACTGTTGCTGGTGCTCAGTGAACACAAAAATAGTGAGGTTGGCCTACAAGGTAGGATGGATCCCACCTGGAGGGCAAGGCTTTAGCATAAACCATCTCCAAGGTAGAGGATTAGATTTGCATTGGGCACCAGAAGGGTGGTGGCAGTGGGCTACAAGGTTGAGGAAAAGCTGTGTTGATGCTGGCTGGAAATGATGACTCGCTTTCCGAGCAAGAGGCACCACAGTCTAATGTTGTTGTGGAAGATTTCCTGAGAGTCCCCTTCATCTCAGATTTCCTTTATAGAATCATCTCCTGCTCGTGCGCCGTTACATGAGCATGATGCCAACCCTAAAATGAAAATTAAGAGTGGCTTTTCAACTCCACTCACAGAAGAGGAATTTTTCAGTTTTTTATTGAGGAATTGTCTCCACAAAGTGGTAGCATTAAGGCAAAGTCTCCATCAGGCCACTAAAATGTCCTGTCTGTGGCTGAGAAGAAATTAGGACCGGGGAAAGCAGAAATGGGGACAAAGCAGAAATGGGGACAAAGCGTAGAAAATTGAATCAGAAGACTCTAAGACCAAAACGAGCATAATTTCAGTCCCATTTTTGATAATTTAAAGAGAGAATTTTGAAATCCCTTACTCCTTTTCCTTTCCCCCTCTCTGCCTTTTCCCCTTTTCCCCTTAACAAAATCAGTTCTTTCCACATGCCCTTTTTCCAGTTCCTCTGTAGCCTGCGCCACGTTCAGGATCCTTGCCTTCGGTTCCTATAGGTGGTATTAACAGCTGTTTTTTTCAGGAAGCTTTCTCTAGAGACATCCCTCACACAAATGCTCTTAGAAGCCTGCTACTGGGGAGAGAATTACCCCGGGCTGAGAACAGCCCGGCAGGCAAGCATTTCGAAATGGAGTCAAAGCTGTAGCGAAACATCTGCCTCCAGCTAAAATAAGGCAGGTGGACTAAAAGCGAAGCGACCGCGTGGGGCAGGCACATGCTGAGGAGATGTAGGATTGCTGTTTTATCGTAAAATCTTCCGCACTTCACCGTGTCGTGTGAAAAAGTGTCTGCTACCCAGCACTGTCGGTCTCTATTCTCTCGTGGCGACATTAGCACCGTGTCCTGGTGCACCAGGGCTCCCCCATGAGTGAACCCCATGGATGTTGGGTTTATCAGACATCCTGTTCGTGTGGAAGTTGATTCTACACTGAATGCCTCAGTGTTTCTATCTGGGACTGTAATTTAGTCTATCAGATGGATGTTTAGGTTATATACAGTTGGCCCAGGGCAAGTTTGCCCCCCTGCCCCAAGAGTCCAGGCTCCGTACCGGTGTGATGAACACAGGGCTGATCTAGAAGGGCTGTCCAGACCAGGGGATTTTGTGTAGTCCACTCAGACTTAGTGCTCCACGGGGAATTCTGCATATGTAGAAATTCCAGGGGAGGAGCTAAGTGCCTTGTCTCTTCTTGAACAAAATGTATAAGGGACAAGAGGTCACGCTGGGAAAAATTCAGCCTTGTGGTAACTTTATGCTGGGAGAAACAGTTTCATCATTTGATATACCCCCAATCTGTATATTCATTATATTTCTGATTTCAGGATTTTCGATGTTTGGTCGTTTTTTTTGGTTTTTGGGTTTTTTTTTTTTAATTTTTAAGTTCTGCTGCCTTCTTCCTCTCTCCTATTTGTTTTTAACCAAAACTATTGCTGTAGGAATTCTGGCCAAAGCTCCCAGCAGGGCAGCAAGAGTGAAACATGCTGAGCTTCGGCTGAAGTTAATAAGAGGGCTTTCCATAGCAGCAGAGATCCTGGCATGCCTGCGCGGCTCCACTTCGGAGCCTGGGGACCTGGATGGTGGCTTGTTCAGCCAGAGACCCTGCTCTCCAGCTCCTCAGAGGCTGTGGGGGCACAATCATTTTCTCTCCATCAGAAGTGCTCTCCTCGTCCCTTGTGCGGACCTGTTGTGCGGGTGGTGGAAAGGAAAAGAAAAGAAAAGGAAGCCCTGTTGCTTCTCCAGGCTTCCTTAAGCGTACTGCTTCCCCTCCACGAGAGTAAGAGCGAAGGAATGATTTCTGGATGACCTAAAATACAGGGAATCGCTCCTGTTGGCTGACCCCCTCAACTGACTGCTTGCAGAGAGGAAAAGTCTGCAAGTGAGAGATGTCAGAAGCGTAGCTGAGGTTGTTTTTTCTCTTTTCAGCTGGCAGTACAGAGGCATAATAGAACTTGAACATGTGTCTTTCTGGATGATCTTTAAAAACACCATCACTGGGTATCCCTGGAGAGAAAGACTTGTGCAGTTTTTCTGTAACGTATACATAGTTCTTTCCGCTTGGCAGATGAAAGCAATTGTTTGTTTTAATTGAGTGGCAAAAGAGGAAGAAGTACGTATAAATACTTACTTTTACCACCTTTAACTGCCCGACCATATGTAAGGAAATGCTAGCATTTGAGCACAATTG
The DNA here is from genome assembly GCA_026546715.1 of Gallinago undulata. NCBI lineage: Eukaryota > Metazoa > Chordata > Aves > Charadriiformes > Scolopacidae > Gallinago > Gallinago undulata. Next base: position 47,054,053 of record JAOTQQ010000012.1, read on the forward strand.
AACAAAATATGTCCTGGTCATACTCTAAATAAATGAGAGTAGTAGTCGTTTCCAAGATTCCCATTCTTAAATGTTACCACAGTACTTGAGATGACTCAAAGTTCAGTGCTGACTGCTCGATGTTGATATTATCATGGCATATTTTCCAGCAGAAAAGTAAATAATTAGCACATGGGAAGAGTTATTTTGTTAAGAAACAGCACACAGTCTCTCCAAATTCATCCAATGTCAACCTGTTGCATCTGTCTGTCTAGAAAGCACACACACTCCAGAGGACCACGGCCTCATCAATTCTCATCATCTGGGTAAGGGTGATTGCTAAGTGGCTGGAAACCTGTGTCGAAGCAGGCAGAGATGATTCAATAGTGGTGTTTCTTCCTCAAATCCACCAGTGATCCAAGTAGCTGTAGGGAATACTCTGGCTCCGGGCGTGCTGCCGGAGTAATAACATCTAAAACAACAGCCCTGATGAGCAACAGGCATAACGTAGCCACACGTGCCTTGCCGTTAGAGTGGAGTTTCCTATCCACCCTAGTGAGGATAATTACATTAATTCCCATCTCAGATTGTCCTTCCAGTCAGGCTGAACACGAGGCAGGACGGCTGCTGGTGTAAACTGGAGCAGATCTGCTCGGGTCTTGCAGGAAAGGGTAGAGGATGCAGCAAAGCACCCTTTGAAAAAGTTTCCCAGCAACTCCTGTAGTACAGCTGGATTTAATTGGTCTCTAACCCCCTTGAGAAGAGACAAGGGTCTGGATTTTCATGCAGGTGTCACTGAGAGGAGCAGCAAGAGCCTGGAGCCCACCTGCCTGGCAGCTCACCAGGAGACTTCACTCTGTGAGTGCAAGGAGGGGAGACCTGATTATCAAGATTAGGGTAACGAGCCATTTTCCATCAATTCACAGTGGCCCAGACAACATTAACAGCGATGTTTTCAGCCCCTGAACTTCTTGCTACTTAAAGATGAACAGAAACACCAGCAAATTTGGAGAGCATCCAGAGCCTAAAGAGACACACGGCTTGAGCTGGCTTTTGCCCAAACGTGAAACGGGAGGAGGGAGGGAGGGAGGGAGGCAGGGTGTAACGGGCTGGCAGCGAGGTTTAAAAGGAATAGGTAAATTGACATGGTTCTTTTCCTAACGGGACCGGTTGGGGACGAGTTTAATTTTTCTTGAAGATGCAGCTTTCCAAAAATCCGTGACACTGTTTTACACCGTAGCTTCTTAGGGCTGTTTCTCTTTCCTTCCATCTGTCATGCAGTCGTCAGATGAAAGCGTAGTTGCCGTGAGCTTGAAAGTGAAGCTTCCCTTACCTTAAAAGTACTATTTCTCACTCTCCTTTGTCATGTTTTGAATCACTGTGACAAGCGAAACTGCTAACCTTAGCTCTCCTAATTAGGCAACAGCATTAAAACTCTTTATTAATGCCACCTCTCCCAGGTGGTTGCAGATATATATACTTCCACAGAGTAATTGCTTTCTGGCCCTGATTTTAATTGGAGTCAGTGGGGGGGCCTGTGGAATTCCACTGCCTTCATCTCCCACCGGCTCATTGTTCTGGGACACGAATTTAGAAACAGGGAACTACTTTCCAGATCCGCACCTGAAGGAATGCATATGTATTGGGGGGAAAAAAAGCCAGCATCATCACTGAAATGTAAGAGAAGTTATACTGGGAGAAAACAAAGTCTTTCATTTTGTTTTTTTATTTCACTTAGAGAAAAAAAAAAAAAAAGAAAAAAAATTGAACAAATTGGTGAAAAAGCTTTCCAGCTTTTCTGTTTTCTGGCTTTTGTCTAATGTGGTGCAGCTTGTAACTAGGTTAACCAGATCCTGAAGGGCCTTAAAGACCATTTGAGGCTAAGCTTGAATGTTAGTTAAGGTTACGCCTATTTTGCAGAAATGACCCTCAATTTTCTTGGTCCTTGGATTTTCAGACAAAGTATATAGGGAGAGATAACATCATGGCACAAGGAGAACACAATACACGGTGTTACAAAGCCAGATATGAAAGGAACTACTTCTTCCAATTCAGATTTTGTCAACTTTAGCTTCAGAAAAATTGTTTTTCTTTTACTGCATGTTCTTATTTAATTGGAAATTGATTCTTTTCTGAGGAGCAGAAAGAAACCATTTGCCAGAAGACAACATTTCTGCTAAAGAAACTCCAATAAACCAGCAGGTTGGAAGGAAAATATCTGTTCATACCTGATTGCACAAAATATAGTTGGGGGGGGGTTTATGCTTAGAGAGAATACAAGTTTTTGAGATGTGTGCTTTAGCTAGATGTTTCAAGTGAAATGAATATGTGAGTGAGATGATAACGGTATGGTTAGCATCTGTCTTCAGAGTTAATACATACTAAAGTGGATGAATTCATATCTATCTAAGCTATTGTTTCAGACAGTGACTGCAGACACCTCTACTCTGTGTGATGTTCCAATTAATGTTTTCTAAATTATAGTTGTAATCATAAGGACTAGAAACTGCAATTATTCAAAAAAAGTGTGCAGATACGACATCACGAAAAGAAATTCTGTCTCTTATTTCAACATCTCAAAATAAGAAGTTCAGTTCAATTCCTTTTGTATTAAAAGCGGAAATAACTTCATAAAACTTCAGGATTGTAATTGATTTTTCTTAGAGATTTTTATTTTTCAACATGCCAGAGTTTGGACGGTTTCCAACGAATTCTGCTGGGACTTGCATCCACCCTTCATCCTCCTTTTTCTCCTTTCTCTGTAAGTTTAGCTGCTTGGAGCACAGTTCCATGACAATCTAAAAGTTTCCCGGAGCCAGACACGTGGGTGGGCAGGGCTCAGCACCTGAGCATCCTTCGGTGGTAATTGCGGTGCTAACGCTTTGCTTCTTGTCTCTGATAAAAGGCTGATTGCTTGTTGCCAGCCCAATGCACAGCTGGGTGTTCCTAGAGAGGACAGTAGCTCCTCATCACATCTGTCTAATTAGGCTGATTGGCTCACAGCGCCAAGCCAACCTGATTGAGAGGTGTGCTTGGCTCTGTGTCCGTATTTCTAACTGCGTGGTGTTAAAGGAACCTTTGCTGAGGCTCTCTCTGAGAGGCATGGCCGAGGTAATGCTGAAGAAGTGAAAGCTGTCACGTTGTGGGTAAGCTATGCCACAAATACCCTGAGGTCTTAGTTTTAAGTTGTGGCTGTGTCGAGAGGGAAAAAAACGGCTGGTGGGGTTGGTGGATCAAGGACTTGGAAGGACCTTCACGTTATCTGTACATGGGGATTAACACAGGCTGATTGATCTCATTTTCCATTTAAAGATACTTTGGCCATCCCAGACTGCTTTAAATCTTAGAAGGTATAAACAGAAGTCTTGAGAGGACTGTGCTTGTGAGAGGCTGTACAGCAGATGTAGTTTTGGGACCCAGTTCTTGTAATTCTTTCCTAAATTCAGTGTTCCCATTCAATTTTCAATCCATGGACTGAGGCATTTGCTTAGGACCATTGACCTTAGAAACACAGCTTCCAGTGTTGCATAAGGAATAGATTTCTGAAGTAGTGGTAGCATGAAAACACGAGAGGAGGGCATGCTTAATGAGTTACCCTGGAACAACAAGAGGGATGGAGTAGGGTTGTGCCTGGAACGAGCTGTCTGCCCTCTGGGCTGCAAAATCAGGAGAGAAGCTGGGGAGAGGATGAGGGTGTATGGTGTGAAGTAGAATTCAGATGTTGGTTTGTCTTTTAAATCCCAAACTTTGAGATGTTTAGATTCGCGAGATTTATTCATTCCACAGTGGTGGATATAGAAGCTAATTCTCTGCTGGCTGTAACTCTTGTAATCAAAACAACTAGTACAGCACACCGTGCCCAGAAAAGCTTTTGTAGCATTCATGTATATATATATATATAGATAAAAAACTGGATTTTGAACTCTTTCCAAAATGTAGGATTGCCCTACTCTCAAAGAAAATGTAGCTCTTACATTATACCTTTACGTTATCCACTGACTTTGAAAAGCAGTCCCAGGATTGCTGTGATAACATTGAATTTGCTATGCGGAAATGTTCTTTTTTGTTGACCTTTGTAAGGAAAATGGCTGGAATTGTCTGGAAACCTAAACCTACCAGGTGGCTCTGCCGGGTTCAAGTTCCGTGGGGGTTAAGTAGCAGTTAATGCCAAGTGCATCAAAATATGCAGAAATCATGTTCTTCCAAAACAGACGAACCCACCTGACAGATTTACATCAAACTCACAGACGTATTCTGCAGTTTCATTTGATTGCATGCGAGAGTGTTTCGTAATCCAATATTCTGCTGTGCAAATTTAGAGCGCTGCCATTAGCTTTGAAAGCACTGCGGTGAACTCCACCATCCGTGTATACCACCCAGCAAAACTAAACCCTCGTCAAGGTCTGAGTTCTTGAACATTCTGCTGGTTTACCTTTATTCATTCTTAATGGGTTTATAAAAAGAAAAAAAAAAAAAAAAAGGCAAATTCTTCCATTTTGGAAGGCAAGGAATCTGATACAGCTGCAGCACTGTGCAACATTTGATCCATTTTCCATTTCAAATATGCATCAGTGTGTGCAGCTGACATCAGAATTAAATGCAGGATACCCAGTGCATTCCCTCCTTTTATAGAAAGACCACTGCTTGTGAGCAGTTGCCTAGAAAAAGGCTTACTTTCAGACACACAGCAGATGATAAGAAAGCAAAGCATTTCCACAGGCCCACTCCTTTCTCCTTTCATGAGCTCACGTGGCTTGATCAAGCTCTAATAACTCACGGGTTTGAAAGGCTTTGTCGACGTCACCCGTGATAAACACCGGAGAGGTTTGTCTGAAGAGATGAGATAAGACCACGGCAGAGAGTGGGTGGGAGAGAGTAGTTCACACTGGTCTAAGCGTGAGGGAATTGGGAGTTAGGTTTGGTGGTTCAATAAGTAGATAGAGGTCTTAGCCTTCAGAGTGTATTATCTAGTATCTTCGTGCCAACATGACTAAGGTATTAGAACTGAAAATCTGGGCTTTTCGTCAGTCATTGGTAAGATGCTTTGTTCATTTAGAATTTCAAGTTGTAAAAAACCACCTATTTCTCTTCAGTTTGAATGACAGACCTCCGTGCTAGCACCAAGGCCAAATGGTCAATGAGACTATGGTGTATAGGTGTTAATTTCTAATAAAGAGGAAGCAGTTATTCCTCTCACCTCCATCTAAGGAGGCAGCTAATCAGTGGCCAACCTCTAGCTTCCGAGCTTTCTCCTGAACGTGTTCTGAAACCTGCTCACAGTCCATTCCTGAGTCCACATGGGGTGGCATACCAGTTTGGTGTAGACAAATCACTCTATAACTTCATGCTCTTTCCCTCCCCACCTGGGGAAAAGGGAAGATCCTCTGGCTATAGCTCAAAGCAACATGCTCACATGCATCCAGAACCTGTCCTCCAAGAAGTCTTCTGTTAATGGCTGTTAATGTTAAAGGCCAAGACACAGAGCAGCAATTCGCATCCTCCACATTGGGAAAACCTATCCAGCTGGTGACAATACTGCCTAAGCTGACAATCATGCTTCTCTATATCTACATCTGCCAATAAATCCCTACAGAGATTATGGTGTAGTGGTCTTTTCTGAGTAAAAAAAACAAACATTAGGTTAAATTTGTTGGGAAGCCCTGAAAACTGTTAGATAAGGTCCACAATATGGGGAATATATAAATTCATTTGCATGTCCAGGACTGATAGTGGAATGTGAGCTGATAACTAAGGTGACTAATTAAAGCAGAAAATCCTTGTTTCCTGAACTAACATGTAATATTTGAAGGGAATTAATAGGAATCCCTGAGGATGAAATAGGGACATGGCTTTTAAACTGTGCTGAAATGCATTGGAATAGTTACAGTTCTTTGTGGGATAGAGTATCCAGAAAAATACAGAAAATAGGAATATGTGTGCTAAAAACAGGGGTTGTCCTTTTTGAGTAGTAATGTCTGACAGCTAAAATGAATTGGTTTGGCTTTGTCGTTTAAAATAGTAGCTGATATTTTGTCAGGATGCTCCCCCATGGGTAGACTCTTACAAAATGAGAGCAATGACTCCATTAATTTGTGTCTCTTCCGTGGTCCCAGGTGATGTAGTTAATATAGTTTCTGTAATGTCAAGTTAATACTTATTCCTCTTTTTGGTGCATTCTTCTATAAATTTGCCCTCCGCTCATGTTATACCCTGTGGTAGTAGAGAAGTTGAAAGTTGCAAAAGGAGACTTTATGCTTGATGTAAAAAAAAATAAATTATAAGAGCCATCAAAATGAAACTTCCACGTTTGTCTTCAGATGGCTAGCCAGGTTCTGGCTCACCTGCTTTCCAATGCTACTTCGTGCTTCTAAATCCATTTGTGTAAATTAGCACAGCTCCCTCAATTCGGTTGCGCTACGGCTGTTTAACCCAAGTGACTACCAACCAGTATCAAGCCAACCCAGTACCTGGATATTTTACAGAATTTTCCTTGGGACAAAGCTACCAAATGCAAACCTTCTCTTGACTTGTTTAATGCTTCCCAAGAAGCCTGGAGAATAGTGAGTCCTCAGTCCAGCGTGGAAAGAAGCCTAGTAATGATGTTCATCAGAAGATCCCCTAATTCAGCCATTTCATTTCTTGATTTAGGTGAAACAAGCCAAACATCCATGCAGAGAAAAATTAGGTTTTCGGGTAGGCATTTCACCTAAACTCTGATTTCTGGGTTTGGTATCAATCACAAATTATTAGCTTAAATATTTAGCAGAGCAGTTATTGACGTTTTTCATGGCTCTAGTAATTTTTGAGTGGTCATCTCAGGTGTGAAATGAATACACGTGTGAAAACGTATTTCATCAAGTAATTTTGTACAATTCCACGGATGCTTCTCTCACAGAACCTGAAAGAGAAAAAATAACCAGGGTAAGTTGATAGAGTCAGATGGTACAAGAAGTGTTGGAAAGAGGTAAGTGTTTGAAAGTAATATACCCCAGGTTGGGTTTTTTTTTTTCATTTTTTTTGTGCCACTGGAAAAAAAAAACAACACATGGTCAAACTTGATGCTGATCTCTCAGGCTAACATTGTCATGAGTGAAAACTTCAGGGAAGCTTGGCTGTATTCCATTTTTTCTGTTCTCTTTTAGAAATTTCAATTTTTTTTCTTGGATAATTAGATCTCTGACACTGGATGCATATAATTAACAGGGAAGACGGTTTGCTGTCTGATCTGTTTGCATGATAACTCCTATGGCCTGTTTTCTCAGAATCATTGTATTCCCACAGACAGCAGCAAACATGCCTAACTGGAACCACCTGGATTTGTTTGCAGGGATGAAATCATGGGACTTTTTAGTAATTTCAGTGGTTGCACCATTTTGCATCCATCCTTAAGATTCTCCTTTAAGATCATCCTCTTTCAAAATATTTGTTCTAATAATGTTGGATATGAATGACTCCCCCTTGTCAATAGAATAATAGGACTGAAACTTCACGTGCAAAGCTCTGTTGCTCAGGGAAGATGATTTTTAGAATCGGCACAGAAGCTTTTACTGTAATTTTCAAAATGTGCCTCTCTGGGTGGGAAGGAGATCTGTCCTCTTTAAACAAAAAATTCACTTTCTCTGTCTTTTGTTAACCACAGTTCAGGAATCTGGTGTCATTCATGTCTCTTGGAAAATTGTCCCCAAGTCTTTTTTAATAGCCTGTTTACCAGCTGCTAAGCAAACAACACCTAGCGATAAAGGACTGGAAAAAAACTGCTTGCAGCTGCTTGCTATCATGTATTTTATGTTATTTACAACTTTTTTTTTTTTTTGTATTTAGATCAGATAAAGTTTTGGTTGAGTAGAATAAACTTTTCAGTCCTGACTTCTTAAGGAGTAAAAATATGGTCATGAGGTGAGTGAAGCCAGCACCAGATTACTTTTGTTTTTGAGAATGGGGTCCAGGAGTAATTTTTAGGTGCCTAATAATAATTAAAAATAAAAATAAAAAATGAGGAAAATAGACCTAAACTGTTTTGGACCAAAATGGAGTTAGGATTTTCAGCAAAGTGCTTGATTATGGTCCAGATTTTCTGCCCAGGTCAAGGGAAGGCAGCTTCCACGTTTCTGGAAGAAGAGAAAGGTCCATGAAGCGTTTTTGAAAAAAATCCCATGGTGACTTAAGCACAGTGTATTTCAGTTCATGGAGAAATGGCTTTTAAGACATATCACAAGCAGCCTTATAACTCCACTGGGTGCAATGGGATTAAAAAAATATCCTGAAGAAGTCAAACCCTCTACCAACTATCTATCTGCAGCTAAAGCATGTCATTCACAGCTCTGCCCGTTCTCTGCTTTTCTGTGTGGAAGATAAAAATAGATTTCCTGCACAGAGCTCTCATTAGGGGGTCGCACAAATACACAGCAGACATTTTTTTTTTTCCTAAATCAGATCATTCTCTACACTACTTCTTTTGATGTATGGAGTCCTTACTGCAGTGATCTTTCCCCTCTCTTTCCCGAGCATTACTGCCTATTGCTCTATATCCTTCAACGTGTCTATTATATATGAAGCCATTACTGTGCCAAGTATGTAGCATATGAACATGTATGTGTATATATATATATATATATAAAACTACTGTTTAGCTTCTAGGGTTTTTTGTGTCAATGCCTTTGTTTCAGCTTTCGGTCTCAAAAATACCGTTATGGGTTTTTAACAAAAAGTATTTTAAACATGTTTTCGTATTTCTTCCTCCAGTTTCTAATAATCAGTGCAGAAAAGCAGTTTGTTTATCCTAACAGAACTGGAGGAGGGGAAGTAGAGAGGAAAGCATAGGGAAAACTTTGGTGATAAAATCTTTGAACATGGCCAAACATTGCAGAAGTTAGATCTACGGTGCCACTGGGATTGAGTAGACACATACCCACTTTTTTAAAATTATTTGTTTGTTTTACTCTAATACCTAAGACCTGACAGAAAGCAAAACTAGATGCTAGGTGCTGTATGTACAAACTCAAAATAGAAGGATGATACCCAGCTTGAAGAGCTCATAATTTAGATATAAACTTGCTGCATTTGCAGGAGATCACATATGAGAGCTGGTCACATCCCCTTGGAAATAGAACCTCATCTGTTGCATTCCAGCTTGATTACTGGTTCTTTCCTTTTCATATTTTCTCATGAATCAAGGGGTTTTTTTCTGACTGGAGCCGTATCTTCCTAAGTCTGCATCTCTTGAGTGTTCTGGTCATGTGTACTACCAAGCCTGCTGAATTTCCTTGTATTGGGGATCCCAGAGGAATTGCCCGGGTTTGAAATAATTCCTGACATTATGAGATGATGGCTCTCCCTTCTGCCAAAAACTGCTGCTTTCTTTAGTTGTTTCTCCCCTGAATTTATACATGTCCAGCCACCTGTGCTCAGTTCTGCTTTTAGCTTTTAGCTAAATTAAAGCATCCCAAATATTAACCCTCCCTAGGAATTTGTACTAACTTGCTTTTCTTCCAGATTTCAACAATGAGCAATGATGCTTTTTCCTCCTGGTCCAGTAATAGATGCTAATAAGACACAGAAGTATTATGGAGTACAAAATGAAAATAGAATTTTGCAGTCATACAGAGATATATTAGCTAAATCATCATTCATGTAACTTTAAATGTCTGAGTTATCAAAATCAATTTAACCAATTATATGGATAAATCTACAGCACACTCCAGTACCCTGTTTACTCAAAGTCTGAAACTGTAGAGCTTGGTTTTTAGGCAGTTGAATTTGAGATAACCCATTCCCTGGAAACAGGAGGAGAAGTCCAGCTCTTACTGGGTCCTGGGTACAATCCCTTTCTGCCTGAACACTCCGAGCCACCAGAATGACAATAATGGAATGGTATGACTATCAAACATAAGGAAACCTTAAGTGATTTTTTTTTTCTTAAATCCAGTGAAGAATAGAAATAGCTATGAATGTGGAAGGTAAAGGCACTCATACTTTGAACAATTTTCTTCTCATTTTTATTTCTCTTCTTTTGCGATGTTTCTACTTCTAAAAATCTTGGCTATGTTTGCTAGTGAAATCGTTTGCTCTTGCAGCTGAGCTTGACCCCTTTTAATAGTAAGAGGCAGGTGTATGTACTTATCAAAAGAAGCAGTAACTCCAGAATGTTCTTTGTTGAGATTTCAAATGGAAGTGATTGTATTCTTTTCTATTGCTTTAAGCAACAAAATATTATAACAATTGCATGCACTGGAGCACTTTAAAAAATGGATGCTATTTCTATGAAGAAATCTGGGTAGAAAGGTTCCTAACTGCAATGCTAAAAGGTTTATCCCTGCTTGTAGACTTAATATTGAGATTTAACTTTTTCTATGGAAATTGACCTGAATTCCTTTAAAAAGGTATTGATAATATTTGATAGGCTCATAGGATAGTGACAGACCTGTCCTTACCAAGAAGACACACTTATCTTCCTATTATCATTTTGCACTGAATTCTAAGACTTTTTATTGCTTTAAATAAAATAATACAAATCACTAGAGATAACCTCTTGCAGTGTTTTAAAGTTATACCTTTATTTTTTACTTAATTCAAATCTTACTTTCCATTTCTATTTTCAACTGGTAACTATGTAGAGAGATAACAACCCAGCCACTATCAATAACTTTCCAATTTTGATTCTTATCAAGATTCAGGGAACAAAACCAATATATATTTGGGCTGTAAGATACTCCCTTTCACATCAGATGTATAACAGGATGAACATTTATTTTCTTTATTCTCATTGGAGAGCTGTGATGGATCATTATAATAAGTTCCGTAATTGCGGGCAACCCTCCTCATACACACTTCCAGTTTGACACGTGCACTAATCTGAGAGAGTGGAATGTTAATCTTGGTAACGACAATTTCTGATATTTCTACAAAGCTTTTCACCCCGTAGGGTCTGAAGGCATTTAAAAGATTTGCTGTGCGATCCTGTAGAAAAACTCCGCTTTCCTGACAAAGGTCGTTGGCACACTGAGAAATCCTTTTTTTTTTTTTTTTTAATTCCAAAGCAAAATTTGATAGCACAACTGTTGCAGGTTTGCAGTCGCCAGCATTTTGCATTCAGCATGCATGTTTGTGCCTAAATATTGCAGTGATAGGCGTGCTGTAACTACCTAACACAGGAAATACTGTGCGTGCACAGCCCTTTAAAATTTGGTGCATAGCCATAAGATAGCTATATGAAAAAAAAAATATATAAAAAATATGCATATACATATCCTTATGTTCACCACCAGCTATGCTGGGAATGTTTGCCAGATCTTATTTTGGATTCTATTTACAGCCTAAGCAAAACGTCGCTCTCGATGCATTTTTTCACTGACATTAGTTAAGAAATAGGTCCTGATGATGGTATTCAGTATGGACAAAACAGGAACCTGAGATAAAGCCAGTAAAGCCCCGTGAGCTGTAATACCCGGCTCATGGCTGGAAAGGCTAACAACCGGACAAAGGAATTCAAGGAACAATTCAGGTCAAGGAAGGTCTAGGAAAGAAAGAGGGGATTGAAAGCTCCTTCCTCTCAAAAGCCTTTCAGAAAAAAAAAACAAATATGCCCAAGACTCAGGGTGGTGAGCCTGTTGGGGATTCCTCCCACCCCACCTTGGAAAAAAGGCTGAGGAAAAGAGGTAGACAGAGCTGGCTGAGATGGTTTGATTGTATGAGACCCTTCTGAGTGGAACTGAGAGCCATCAGGAAGAATCTTAGTGACTATCGAATGAAACAGATGTGAGGTTAAAGCAGAGTCCAGAAAGAGTAGAAGAGATGATGTTAATTATCGTATCCTTTTTATCTCTTTAAGTATTTGGAGCATGGATACTCTGTAAGACTTCAGTACATGGCTAAATCACCGCTGCAGCACCCCATGGCATTCCTGCTACAGTCCTATCGGAATGGGCCAGTAAATGGTTACTAAATGGCAGGAATTTCTAGGAGCATCTGTGAGTTGCAGGAAACGGTGCTGCTGATTCCACGGGCCTCTTCTTTTTATATCGCATTCCTATAAAAAGTGAGAAGGAATCATATTGCCAGCAGAGATGTAAAATCAGGTCGGGACTGTCGCTGGTTATTTAAAGGTATTGCAATACGTTTTGTAAGACTGAGCATATTACATGCTCTATCTTGGCTAAATTCCAGCTTTTATAATTACATCCTCTTCTCCCCCTTCTCGAACACATTTCTTGCTGTCACAAGAGGAGGCAGTATTCTTCTTTCTCCTGGTCTGGATGTCTGGGTAGCAGTGTTTCGATCTCATCGGGATCTCTCTGAAAGACGGATTCAGGTGGCCCGGGTCGCAGCGCGATGGCCGCATCGCTCCCTCTGGCACTGCTGGGGATGGAGAGAAAGAGGGTTTTGAAATTAATACTCAGGCAGAGGTTCCATTTTTGCCCTTGCTTAAGTACAAGCACAAACCTCTTTGGTTTGGCTTCTCCATCCTTACTCGTTTGCTACAGTATAATCGCTCCCTGGAGCAGCAGGAGGCTTAAGGCTTTGACTCTAAGAAGTACTTTGAGATCATTTAGTCAAAATGCAAACCACCAGTATGCCGTTAGTACTGGGAATGCTTTCAGAGCATTGACCAGCTTGTGCCTCCATCCTGATGAGCTGGTGATTGTAGCCCTTGATAAGCAGGATCCAGGAGAGGCTGTTACTATATTAGCTGCTCAGTGAACTGCCACGATTGTACCAAGGGGTGCCAAGCAGACAAGGGGGGTGTGACTACAAACAGAAAAAAAAACTGGCCACCTGATAGTATTTTAATATTGTTTTCTCTGTAGGTACAACGTTTGCTGGCGAGAAGTGCCCACAAGCCTGTTACTTGGAAACACAGGCAGAGACTCCACTAGAGCAATGGTCTGTTCTTTGGAGCCCAGTAGCCACTATATAGTGGCTATATATATATTGCTGTGGGCAGCAGTGGATATTTGAAAGGAGAGCCTAGTGAAGGCATCCACCAGTACATCTGGCCAAATACACCATGCCAAAGTTAAAATGTCCATCGCAAATGGCACCGGAGGGGTATCCCATTGCCGGTTTCCACAAAGACAAAATTACACTACTGTTTCTCACCTGGGACACTCACAAATTGGGATGAGGGACTTTGGGAGAGGCTGGTCAAGTTTCACTGCAAGTGCCAGAACTCCAACCTTTTTTTCCTGTGTCTAAACTAATTCTCTGTGGTGCTCAGTCTGTATCCTCTTGGAAGCTGGGCTCTCAGTAGGCTTAATTTCTCTTTCCTTCGAGGGCTCTGCTTTGGTGGCAACCAGCCTGATGCCTCACTGCTTTGTACGTTTCTAGAGAGAGGTACATAGTGGTTTAAACCAGTACCATTTATGAGTAGCATCGTCTCTGTCTGCTCCTCCCTCAGGTCTGTGGGGTGGTTTATGCACCAGGCAGTAAATAATGACACCTATAGCTCCCTCTCTCCTTTTTTACTCCTTATTTTGCTCTAGGAAACACATAGGGGTTTAAGCAGGAATTGCACATCTTTGGTGAAATCCAGCCCTATTCACGTACCTCTTTTGCAGAAAGGTGCTCAAATGCTTCAGGAGAATGTCTGTACCAGAAGAAGAAGGCCAAAGAACATTGAATGGGCCAAAAGCCCTACATCAGCTTAAACTTGCCACCGTGGAGCTAGACGGTGAGTAGGACTTGGCAGTATGGCAAGGGGAGGTGATCGGGAGGTGATGGTCCCTTTGTACTGGGCACTGGTGAGGCCCCAACTCAAGGGCTGTGTCCCCCAAAAAAGACATTGAGGGGCTGCAGCAGGTCCAGAGAAGGGCAACGAAGCTGGTGAGGGGTCTGGAGAGTAAGTCTTGTGAGGAGAGGCTGAGGGAGCTGTGGGTGTTCAGCCTGGAGAAAAGGAGGCTGAGGGGAGACCTTCTGGCTCTCTCCAACTCCCTGAAAGGAGGGTGTAGC
>JAOTQQ010000012.1:47069744-47081653 GCA_026546715.1 Gallinago undulata
CCTGAAAGGAAGGTGTAGCCAGGGGGGGTCGGTCTCTTCTCCCAAGTCCCAGGTGATGGGACAAGAGGAAATGGCCTTAAGTTGGGCCAGGGGAGGTTCAGATTGGAGATTAGGGAAAATGTTTCCATGGGAAGGTGTATTGCCCATTAGACTGGGCTGCCCAGGGCAGTGGTTGAGGCCCCATCCCTGGAGGGATTTAAAAGCTGGGTTGACCTAGTGCTTAGAGACATGGTTTAGTGATGGTCTTGATCAGAGTGAGGCTGATGGTTGGACTAGATGATCTGAAAGGTCCCTTCCAGCCTGGACAATTCTATGATTCTAAGAGGCTGATTTTACAGCAAAGCCCAAATCTCACTTGCTGAGTGGAAGACATGAGCTTTGCACCTGGAGAATTCCTCCAGCTCTGAAGAGAACCATCTAAGACTCTCCTGTATTTTAGAAACCAAACCCTTGGAAATAAATAAATTCTTTTACTTACCTGCCAAATCTGCCCCTCTGATCTCTGCATGTCCTTGCTTCGATCTCAGTTGTCGCTGACACTACCACAACACTAACCAGTGTTCTCTTTTTGATCTGTGTGATGGTGCTAGTGACTGCAGGCCAAATAATAGGTCCTACTGCCAGACTGCTAAGGCTCATTTTTTCTCTGAAGTAGCTGTACAAACAGCATTGCAGCATTTCACGTTTATCGTCTGCTAAAGATTCGGTATCTTATATGCTCTGTTTTAAAAAAATAACAGCTTTTTTCCCCCATCTAACTACCAGTCCCGAAAATTCACTGGAGATTCAAAGAAAAACTAGGTTTTTTTCCTAGCTTCTGCATAGTTATTAAGAATACAGAGGCTGCAGGGCAATTTCTGTTCTGGTTTTCATCCCTCTAACCCCTACTATCTCAAAGATTCATCTTCACTTTCAAGCATGGATTATTTGAGGTGGAGGGGACCTGCAAGGCAGCCTCAGGTAGCAGCTGTGTTTCTAAGGGATGGTGCTGGAATGGAATCTGGTGTCCCCCCCTCCCAGAGCTCCCAGATCCTGAAGCTCCTCTCTGACTCAGACCTCAGCAAATCACCTCCAAACACATATACCTCCAGTACAGATCAACTAAGTGACAATTATTACTTTTTTTCTTCTCACTTTCCAGGATGTAAGTATTGCTCGTTGGAAACATGTTTGCGTTGCATTTTTTCTGTTTTCTTTAAATGAAAGAGGCATCTCCAACCAGCCATATGGAGTGGCTTCTGCTCTGCAAAGCATATATATCTGGTGGGGAGCGCTTCCATTCAACCTTTCCCAATACACACCGTAATTCAGCAGGGAGGAGAGCTGACAGGCACCTCTGCAGCAGATTTAAATCCAGAGGCAAAGACTGGAGCAATATAAAGCAAGCTGAGCCAGCCAGCAAAGTCATGGTGACCTTCTACCAGTACCACCGCAGCCCCAAGCGCGCCTTCGGGTGCCGTATCCTCGGGAAGGACCGCACAGGGGGAAGCCAGCAGGCCCTTCTGGATGGCTGCATCTGCTCTGTCACTGCCTGATGGAGTGTTGTCACTATGACAACCTACAGGTATAGGATGCGTGCAGCAGCGGGAGCTCCAGCTGACCCTGCTTGCGTGTGCGTGGCTCAGAGCGGGGCTTCCCTGCTCAGGAGGGGAGCAAGGCACCTCTGGATCCACAGGTGACTGTCCCCTGGCTCTGCCCTGTCACCTACTAGCAAGTTTGGGATGTAAGGCAAGGTGGGAGCTTTAGAGACACTGAGTAGCTAGGATTTTAAATAATCTTCTCCGGGACAGGATAAGGGAAGGCTTATATTTTTTTTCTCTTCCGTTTCTAGAGCCCTTCTTCAGGATAAGGCTTGTAAGAATATAAAGCTGCCCTTCAAACTCTGCCTTCCCCAGCCTGTTGAAAGGTAAAAAGCTTCCAAACCCCATACTCACTGCCTTGCTTATCTGTGTGTGTGTGTGTGTGCATTACTTCCTCTCACTACTCTGACAGCACACACTCCTCCAAATCTGTTCACAGCATTAGAAATACAACTCCTCCCTCCGGTGCCCCCCGCGCGCGCGTGTGTGTGCGTGGCTGGAGCTTTCTGCTTCGGCTCCCTCCCCTCCCATCCATCCATCCATCCATCCATCCATCCATCCATCCATCCATCGCGGGGCTGGCGGTCACGACTCTGCTCCACACCTCTGGGAGGAGGAGGATTGGGGACAAAAAAAAAAACACAAACCCCACAGGAGCAGGCACGCAACTGACCGACAGAGCCATCGATAACTTAACTGCCCTCGCCGGCGGAATCGCATCGGGGAGGGAGGGAGAGGAGGGAAGAGGGGGAGGAGGAGGAGAAGAGAGAAAAAAAAAAAAAAAAAGAAAGAAAATCCAGAGAATTCTAGCCTTGCAAATGTAGTGAAACCCAGAGTGGTCAGAGTTCATTTGCTCCACAAGAGCGGAGAAGAAAGAGGACGTTAAATGAAAAAAAGCCAGAAAGGGCTGTAGCTTTTTTCCTGATAGTAGCAGCGCTTTAGAGGCAAGATGATTCCTCCGAGCAGCACGGCTGAAGTCAGCGTGGATAGTGTGGAGAAAGAGAACGAAGTGGAGAGCACAGAGCAGCCCCCCTCTCCGGCATCAACTACCAGCCAGGAATCAAAGGTACTCAAAGAATGAGATTTTTATATATATATATATATATATTATTTTTTTTTTTTTACTCTTGTTTTCCTCTGTCCTTGTTTTGAAAAGAGATGTGTAGCTTTGATTTTCCTTGGGAGCCCTGTGCCGGGATCGGAGTGCCACGAGCCACCTCTGATTGCGGTGCCTGCTCTGACACTCCTACTTCTGAATTCTCCCCGTCACCTGGGGAGCTCAGGAGCCTGAGCTGGGAAAATACCTGCCTTTGGAGACTGTCAGATTTGGGGATTTTTGCTTGTGTTTTTCTCCTCCTTATTACAGTAAGGACCTGGGGGATCGGAGGGGCTCAGGGAGGGGACCGGTGCTGGTAGATGTTGTTAGCCATTTTCACACCAAGCATCAGATCACTTAAAGGGATTTTGTTCGAGGTTGGAAACAATGTTTTTTTCTCAGAGAAGAGAATTTTCCCTGGGGGCTTGGGATCTTCCACCTGCCTCACCTTCTTTGGCTAGACCCAGCAGTGAACTTTCACTGTTTAATAAGCCAGCAGCTGAAAAAGGATGTAAGTGACACTTTGGGCACAATAATCTTTATGTACACCCCCCAGAATAGGATTTTTTTCTCACAGCCTTTTATTTATTAATTTTAAAATGTGGTTCAATTTACATTACTGAAAACCAACTTCCAGCTCGAATGGCACGGCTCTGAATTTTTAATTGGCTTGAGTATGAAAAGTTTTTCTGCCTGGCAGTGTGTTACTCTGAAGATAGAGAGATAAAGGGAGAAAAGTAATAACCTTACGTAATGAATGTTCTTTGGAGTTTACCTGGATAATGTGCTTTTACTGATCATCTCGGGAGACATTCAAACCCCACCTGGAGACTGTTCCTGTGGGACCCGCTCTGGGTGGCCCTGCTCTGGCAGGGGGTTGGACTAGATGATCTCCAGAGGTCCCTTCCCACCCCATAGCGTTCTGTGATTCTCTGTTGCTGACTTATGATTGACATTATGATAGTGCCTGACAGATCTTCCCGTGAACTTCGTAGGGATGCTGTGTGCTGTGTAAACATGTAAAAATAGGGAGGTCCTTGTCCCTGGGAGGTTGGGTCCAGCCTTAGGAGGTGCCGTATGAGCAGAGCAGCTGCTTGACGGGGAAGGTTTGTGCTGGCCCCAGCCTGAAGGCAGAGGCTGCCTAGGTCTAACGTAGGAAGGCTGCTACCTTACTCCACAGTTACAGCTTGGTTTCTGGAGAGTGAGTCGAAATTATCTGTCTGTGTGGGTAGAATTCTGACACGGCTTTGGGATTTCTATTTTTTTTTTAATTAGGCGCTCTACTCCAAGGAGGAGAGCTAAGGTATTCCCCATGTAAAACAGCCTCTTTAAAAGCAAAGAGCTCTCCCAGCAGCAATAGCACACACTATTCACACGTTCAGCACTACTGGGACACTGCTGCAGTTTTCCTGGTTAATGCAAAATGGAAATAAAATAGGTTATTGGTTTAATCCCAGGCTCTAAAAGGAACCTTCCCTGAGACCCCTTCTCTGGAGTTGCTAACTTGTTATTTGGCCGGTGGGAAACTCAGCCCCCAGTGAAGTCCCAGAAGGAACTGGATCCTTTGCCACACTGCCAGCACCTGGTGGGCTGTGTGCTCCCCATTCTCCCAGCTATGGTCCTCACTTCGTCCTGGGCACGTGGTTATGGAGCTCGAGGTGCCACTCACACGGTCAGGCTCTTCATTCCAATGGTGCTGAGGGACTTCCCCGCTGGGTCACGCAGCGCCGTGCCCAAGACAACCTGAGCAGCATGAATCCAAAACTGAGAGAAAGGGAAGTGCTGCGTGTAGGGTTCCTTCTTGCTGTTGGTGTATCTGTGCACTTGCAAGGATGGCAACAGGCATTAGACATGTGTGCCCAGAGAACAAGTAGACTACAAACTGGTTTATTATCCAGCGTTATTGTCATCAATTTTTCCAGCCTAATGTGCATTTGAAGTGATACACTGGAATAGGCAAAAGCTGTGACTGTGCATTTAATATGAATACTTGCAAGCAGATATTTTTAGTAAACATATAATCTGTGTATTTACATTTTAGAACTGGAAAAACGATCAGAAAGCAGGATGTATTGTCATTTCAGGAGATGGAATCAAGAGAACCTTGTGATCACTGGGGTAATGAGATAAGATTTTTTTTTTTTTTGTCCTAGTAAATAGCAGGATGGAAAAATTCTCAATGATTTCACGAAAATGTGGTTTGTGCTGATTGTTGTTTTTTTCCTAAGAGAACTGATGTGCTCAAAAGCTAAAGACTGCAAGAAAGGCATGACAGTATGTTCCAAGGCTATGTGTCCAAGCTTTTATCCGACCGTGTCCCTTGCGGAGGGGTCCTGTCCTGACATTCACAGAGGGCTAAGCTTGCTTCAGGTTCTCTCTGTTGCATAGGTTAACAAGTTCATGTCTGCTGCAGTTACTGCAGAACAGTTTGTGCAGTATCTGATTACCCCACAATTACTTGTTTCTGTGGCAAAACACTATTGTGACTCCAAATATAGGAACAGAAACAACATCGATAATAGCAACCTTCAGGGTGCATTTGAAAACATTTCAGCAGAAAAAACGAGTTTGAGAAACTAATGTAGAGCTAATGTGGCAAGCTTCCTTCCAGCCCCGTGTAATCCTAGACATCTGTGGCATATAGTCCCTGTAATACCAAAGTCCAGACAAGAGTTTTATCTAGCAAGCTCCAGGAGATGTGTACTCAGAAGATGACACAGAGGAGATATTGCAGTCCCTGACTAGCCTGAGCTTGAGGGACAGAACTTCAGGCTGCTACCAAAGAGCTGGAATTTGGAAGAAAGACCCCTGTCACAGGAAAGCAGCTCACTCTTTAATAAATCCTAAAGCCTCCCACCCCCTTTTCCTGTGGATTAGGAGCATATTTCAAGGTGAGCACACCCGGGTGCTGAAGCTTAAAGACTAGACTCTCATGCGTGTCCTCCTCATCGTGAACACCTTAACACCTGGACTTTAGCACAACTGGTCAGAATGAGGAGATTCACACGCACTTTGAATACACCACGTTTCCTGGGCCCTAAGAGCAAATCCAAATCCATTTACATGTTCCTTACAAGCACGTGCTTGCCCCATAGCATAGTATATATATTGCTCTATATAGCAACTGTGTCTTTTGGGTTGTCTGTCCTCAAGTACTTTAAACATAGCACCTTTGATGTACTGTCTCATTAACATAACTTCAAATAGGTGTTCAAGGTGTAGCAAACATGCTATAGATGGACCAACCTGTAGCACTATATATTCCACTACATTGCTAAAAACCCTAGAGCTTGAATAGCTAGGAATGTCGCAAAAGTAATAATTAATTTATTACATTAATTTATTGGCTCTTGAAGGCATTTGCTTCACACCTAAGTATGACTTGAGTGGGTACTTGAAGTTTACTAGGAGAATAACTTTGGGAAGGTACCGCACAAATACACGCAGCTGACAATTCCATTACCTTCATATGTGTGTAGTTACGGCTCCCACCTGTTTGAGTTCTTCATATCTGGCTTCCAAAAAAGGCAAATGACCAGTTTGCCAAGGACTTGTGTAGATTTACAACTCAGAGAGGGAGGAAGTCATTAGCTAATGAATCCTAAGGGAAAATTTCTTCCTGGTGGTAGCAATCAAAGACACTTGTACAATCACTAACTTAGCAATATAAGCAGAAACCTAGTAGCAGCAATTAGAGGTCGTATTTCTGATGTCTGTTATTTAAAGATACCTTGGAATTTAGTAAAATTTGAAGGAATATGTGTCTAAAGAAAAAAAGTCCTACACCTGGCAATATTTCTTCATGTTTTGGCATAGTTGGCACGTAACTCTGTTGTCTTTATCCTTCTTGTATTTAACTTGATTTTCTATAGGAAGAGGAAAGAGCCCATCTGCTTTAGGTGTGAGTCAAGCCATCGCTGTACTGTCAATATGGGCTGGAGGTATTCATAAATAATAGAGTACATCGTAGAAAATCCCCTTACAATCCTTAAGGTTGGGAAGAATGTTTAGCATCTGTAATGTTTGAGCTAGTATCAGCAGGGTTGGTCAGCCCTGCTGATCCTCAAGCTATTAATGTTCAAGTATGTTAAACATCTATCAGGCTCTCTCTCATACACCCCAGAAGGGTTTGTAGAAGTTACATATTGGTAGATATCAGTGGATAGCTGTGAAGGCCAATTTTTTTCACAGCTTTGCCTGTTTCCATCTATTTTATTTTTAAAGTCCAGCTGTAATTGTTATGTACTGCAGTCATGCATCTTCGGTGTGATAGCTTCAAAATTTTCCACTGAATCACAAAATCGCAGGCCTAAAAAATTGCTTGCACTCGGGTCAGTTACGTAAGATGAATAGCAGAAAAATAAAAAAAAACAAAACAAAACTAGACCTCCAAATAAATATAGCACCTGGACTATGTATTTCACAAAATAAATGAGTCTGTCTCAGTCTGACACTTCCATACACTGATTATCCAGTGGCCAGCATTCAAGGAAACACAGACCATTATCTTCAAATTCAAGGATGGCAGTTCAGGAGATGTAGCACAATTCCTCAAATGCTGGCTTAACCTCGAATATAGTACATAAAATGGAAGTTGCTGAAAAGTAGCAAGCCAAAAAACAGATTACACAATGAAGTTCAAGACCTTGACTTCCTTAATGTATATTCCCCTATTAGTCAAGAGGATTGAACGTATTTTCCCCTGTCCTGCTGGTCCAATGGACCAATAATGCATACGTGAGGTTTCAGAACCAGGTGTTAATAGTAGATACTGAACTAATGTAAACAGCTTGAAACTCTTTGGATTTTAATAGGATTCCATGGGATTTAAATCATCTAGGATTTGTGCTATGCTGTTAAGCAGAGATCTTCCCCTCTTAAAGAGTTAATACTTTATGAGGTTCCATAAATGATTACTCATCAATTAATATTTTAAAAGGGCAGGGAGTGTGGTGTACAGTTAGTGTTTCACCCTCCACACCAGTGATAAATATCCAGTTAAACGACTGCTGTAGTCTTCAAAGGAATACCAGACAGCTTAAAAAAATCCTGTAAAAGGGAAATAAAAAAAAGGTTCTCCTTCTTAATCTTACCTCCACCATGCCTCTGCATAAAATGGTGAGTACATACTGGGAAGGCAGGAACTACGGGAAAGAAATAAGCTTAAGTATTTTTATGTATTTTGATGAAGCGTTAGAACAAATTATGTACAGGAGGGTTTAATTAAGAGCAACAAAGTAATAGTCTATCCTATCAATAATTCCTTGAGCGGTCTTGTTCTTGTATTTACATTTATTTTGACTTTGCTCTCTTTCTTACTCTTTTTCTGATCAAAACACTCTGGTATTGCTTTCCCTTTGATATATATGTCAGAGCAGTTCCTAGGCACATTAAGGCAAAATAGAAATGTGATCAATTCATTCTCTTCTATCTACACTTTCTACTTTGCAAAAATGAAGAGAATGTCTAATACCTTTCAACAACTGAAGATGACTTGACTGGAATCTGGTGTGGTAAAAAAAAAAAGATTTACTAAAAAGTGTACATTTTCACTGAAATAAAACTAGTTGTTTTCAAAGCTGGAGGACAGTCCAAGTTCCACCTCCATCTCTGATTCCGTATTTTAATTCAGGTTTTACCACTGCTTTTAAAAGGCTCTCCCAACACCTGGATGTTGTAATGGCTAAGGGATGCCCTCTGCCCCTCACTCCCATCTGATTCCCATCTGAGTTTATTTCTGGCCAGCTTGTGTGGCATTGTAATTTTGGTAATGTTGCTTTAGCCACAATTTATCTTTTCCATTCTTGGTGCAGGTTTCCGTCATGTCTTTTATATCTCTTCCCAACCTTTTATTTTCCAGGCTAAACAAGTTAGGCTGACATAAGATAAGCTCTCCATTCTTCATCTGATTCTAGCAGATCTGTGCACCTGTTTCAGTTTTGAATAATCTTTCTTGAAAAAAGGTGACTGAGTTTGTGCACCGTATTCTACATGAGATCGTCTACGGTATCACTAATGCTTCACCAACCTTCCCAGAAACCACGCGTCTGATGTCTGTTAAGGTCATTACTGTATACTGTTTCTGTCTCCTAGTCACCCCTTGGTCAACCAGAAATTGCTGTCCTATTTCTCTGTAGTTTGCAGTGGATCTGGGATAGATTTGTCTGTCCTCATCTAAAGTGGTTTGGATCAGGTGCACAAGCTTGCATTGCCATGGTTGAACTTCCTCGCGTTTCCATGACTGCATTCCCCAAGTCCAAGGCCTCCTCAGTTTTAACACTTCATGTCAGAGGGAAATGACCTTATGATGTGCCTAATCTTTTCATAAAATTCAGTAATAAAAATACACAGAGCAAGACTAACCCTTAAATTAGGCCCGTGCTGTTCTTTGAAGACCTATACCAACAACCTTCCTTCAACCTAGTACTTCTCCTTTCAACAGTAGCCATCTTCCATTGAACTTTACTTAAAATTTCTTCACCGCTTCCCTCCTTTTCAGTTTAATAAATTCCCTTTTGGCTGCATAGTCAGATCTACAAATCTGTATTTGCTGGGATCGCTTTTCCCACCTCTTGAAAAGGACTTCTATTTTACTTTGTATCATTTCTGGCTTGACAAAGCTTGTTAAGAAAACTTGTTCCCCGACTTCCAAAGTAAGTTTTGTAATGGAGATTAAATGGTTTCTTTTCTCCCTTTCACCTCAGCAGGCATATTGAACTGCTTTTTTAATATCATGCCATCCATTTCTGCAGCCTCTCTCCTATTATTCCTATTATTTTGCCCCAGGATCATTGTTACGGGAAGAAAGTACGATGAAGTGTTTGTTAAATTCTGAGCCAGCCTTTTATCTCATCCTTACTGTACCGCAGCCTCCTGCTTCTTTAGCTTCCCCTACCCTGAATCAATCCATTGACGTTTCCTTAAGTACCTTTTGCAAGGACTCCCTCAGTTTTTCTTGACGACATGCTTAGGTATAAGGAACTCTGCTTGAAGGCTCCAGTTTTATTTGCATACCTTTTTTTCTTTTCTTTTTTTTTTCTCTTTTTCTTTCTCCTGTTCCCTTACCCACCATTCTTTGTGGACGCTTTGCTTATTCCAAATTTCCTTTTTAAGGTAACTAACTATTTTCATGCAGTTAGCCACGAGCACACATTCACAGAGTGGTTTTTTTGGGGTTTTTGTTGTTTGGGTTTTTTTTTCCTATTTCAGGTGGTATTAAGAGACTTGCTTTGAAGAAATTACTACTAAGACCTTCATACCTTCAGACAGACACACTCACTTGAGTCCTTCTCTCTCACACTCTGAAGTTTGATGCGGTTTAAAGTATATCCCTAGGGAGCTGAGAGTGCTGAAGGCTTGGAATTCCTTCAGCGGAACAGAGCAATCAAAGGCTATCCGCTTGAAATCCAAAACTTGGCTTAGAGGTTTATTTTTCCCTTAACGCTTTATTTAATTTAAATGAAAGCAAACCATAATCACCTAATAAAAATGATAATTCCTTGTGTGATGAGGATTTCTCCCATTGCCTACCTGAGCCATTGCTGTATACTCTTGATAGGTACAAGATATTTGGTGAATTTGTGCTCGTTTTTGTCAGGCAGAGGGCTGATCTTTCAAATGTGAGCATGGGTCGAATATTCTTAATACACTATTTAGTCCTACACAACTTCTGGTTGCATAGACAAATGATTATTAAGAGCAATAAATGTTAAAAGGCCTTTTCCAGGCAAGTGAACATCTATGTTCTAGCCAAAGCATAAGCAAACATTGCCTGTTCATTAGCAAAGAGGACCAGCTGTGAAAATGAGGAGTCCACGTGTGAATGACTGAAATAACTTGACCTTGTTTCCCTTTGACATAGGCTTCTGCTAGAGGAACCTCCCTTGGTTGAGTAGACCAACTGATAAAGTATCTGCTCCTTGTCAGGGAATACAACTCAGGAACTCTGCAAAACTTATTTACAACGGATCTCTGAAAAGCAGACTTCTTGTGTCTTTGACATCAGCAGTTAAATATGACAAATGGGACAAATGCCTTGCATATCTTCTTATTTATGTAAAAATGAGCCATAGGTCTTCACTTTCGCATAAAGTGCTCGGCGCTCGTAGAAGTTTTCCCACTGGCAGGTCAGCATTTCTTCCCTGACCTGTTTTTAGCTGATGAGAGTAGTTTGCTAAGCGCTGTCAAATGAAAGCAGAATAGTTTAGGGGCTGCAGCGGTGAAACTTTAAAAATGCCATAGCATTAATAATTGTAAGAGAGAGGTGTTTCCCAGCCACAGGAGGCTGCAAGTTCACTATGAAATTGCAGGCAGGGTCCTTTAGGTGAGTAACAGTAAGAACTTGAATGCTTTTCTTTTCCGTAGACTTAATATGCTCTGTTTCTGAGTGCCATTTAAAAGCTTTATTAAAATGCCACACATGCACTGCTTTATTAATAAAGATCATTTTAGCAGTCTAGTGTTCTGAATAGAAGAGCAAAATGCAGCTGGCCTGTCGTAACTAATGATTAGGTTTAATTCAGAAAGGAGCAAAATACTATAAACTGGTATTCACAAAGCTATTAAAATCAACGTTTAGAATATATGTTTTTTCTTAGCTTATTCATCAAAATGAGACAGAAATGTAGGATACAGAGGCACAGCTCAGGTGAGGGAGCAAAGTCAACACGACAGGTTGTTATAGCAAATGCTGTTGAATATGAACTTAGAGACAGACTTGCATCTCCTTTACCCCAATATTTAACTTCATTTGGTTTTTACAAAAACTACTCATACGTAGCAAAGGGAGGCGTCAGCTTGTTGGCCGAGAGTCAGACTTCTGGCCTGACACAACAAGTCACCTCATAGAATCAGAGAATGCTATGGGGTTGGAAGGGACCTCTGGAGATCATCTAGTCCAACACCCCCCGCCAGAGCGGGTCTACCCAGAGCAGGTTGCACAGGAACTTGTCCAGGAGGGTTTTGAATGTCTCCAGAGAAGGAGACCCCACCACCTCTCTGGGCAGCCTCTGCCGGGGCTCTGCCACCCTCACAGGAAAGAAGTTTCTCCTCATGTTTAGGTGGAACTTCTTATACTCAAGTTTCTGCCCGTTTCCTCTTGTCCTGTCCCTGGGCACCACTGAAAAAAGACCAGCCCCGTCCTCCTGGTACCCTCCTTTTAAGTATTTGTAAGCATTGATCAGATCCCCCCTCAGTCTTCTCTTCTCCAGACTAAAAAGACCCAAGTCCCTCAG
>JAOTQQ010000012.1:47097744-47113197 GCA_026546715.1 Gallinago undulata
ACATGAGGAGGAACTTCTTTCCTGTGAGGGTGGCAGAGCCCTGGAAGAGGCTGCCCAGAGAAGTGGTGGAGTCTCCTGCTCTGGAGACATTCAAACCCACCTGGACACGTTCCTGTGCTTTGAGTAGAAGTAGTGCAGGTCTTTGGGTACAACCTATTGTCCGTGATTTGTCTAGCTTACTGTAAGAAACTCCTGTCCCTTGGCAATGAAATCAGAGCCTTTCAGGTAACAGTTTGGTAAGTTCTCGAAAGACGCTGATAGGGTTACTCAACCTTTTTCAGAGAATGGGAACTCATTTTCCACATGGGGGTGCTCAGTGTCCCCCCACTTAGGTGGGGAGCTCGTGTTCTTTGGAAAAGGTGACTGTCTGCAGGACATTAAACCCGATGGAAGACAATCCTGCTTCCATAAATCAAAGAATTAAATACAAGGCCTGATTTCACCCTCTCTGCACCACAGCTCTGCTGAACCCAGGAAAACAGAGGAGTTTTGATCCCAGATTTTTGGTGTTGCTTTCCAGTTTGTTTAGGTTTTTTCTACTTTAAGTGGTAGAACAAGTCAAAACAAGGAGGAGTACAGCACCAACATCGGGGAAGTTCAAAGTCCAGAGACTGAAAGAAAGTCTGGAAGACAGTCAGTCAGTTGAACCAACTGCACGTATGGAAGCAGGTCCAGACCTTGTCTCCTCCTGTTATGTGGATGGACGTTCTATCAAAGCTTAGTTTCACAAATATATACTGCAAATGTAAGTCCTTCGCATTTCTGGAAGCTCCTCATGTATTTGTATGGAGATTAGCATCATCACAAATCTGCAGGACTCAGCAATACCGATTCAAAACACTGCTGCCCAAGATGGATTACCATTGGCAGCAAACTCTGCAGGGAGTAACTCCAGTTCATAAACACCCGTACCCTTCTCCTTTGCTGTGTCCTGCTTTGGATAGGAAAGTCCTGAAGCATGGCTATAAACTTCAAAACATCAGCTTTAACACATCTGCCTTCTGAATTTTTCTGTTCTTTCCTGTCCTCCGAGGGCTTCTTCTGTACTTTAGCCACTTCATTAGAGAAGGAAGCCTTTCATAATTGCTGAAGAAGCGAATGCAACCTCTTTTGTGTGGCAGCAGGCTGACTTAGGTAAATCGTTCCGAGCTCCTCCAGCTCATCTTTGCTTGGAGGTATGGCAGAAAAGATGTTACGAGTTTTACTTTATGAATGCCTTAGAGTCTGGGTGCCTTGATTCTCATAGACAGACATCTGCTCTGTTCCTGTAATCCTCTCTCTTTGATCCTTGCTGCAGTCATGCCTGGTTTTGCTGTATTGTATTGTAAGCAGCATAGGAGATCTGGATGTCACTGTTTGCAGCTCGATTAATCCCTATCGCTTGTGGCACTGTTGGTCGTGGGGATGGTGGAGCAAAACAGGCGGCTCTTCAGGAAATCGTGTCAAGCCTGCTCCCAAAGGCAGACTGAAAAAAAAAAAAAAATCAGTTCTGCACAGGGACTCTAAATTTACACTCGCAACATGGAGCCTATTTGTTCTCTCTATTTGCATTTGTCACGGGTAGCGACATTTGAGAGCAACGAGTCTACGGCTTTAAATTCCTTATTGATGAGAGTAAAGGCAAAGACAGATACATGTTTTGAAGACCGGGGGAAGGAGTCCAGGAAAAAAAAATCCCTGCTTGACTTTAGATGGATTCGATTTTGCCACCAAGAACGATTCCAGGTTCGCCTTAAATGGCTCTCCCATCCATGGACTGAGCAGCTCTGTTTGGTACAGGGCAAGCACCATGGGCTGCGAGTGCCGCGGTTCGCGCTTCAGTCTCACCGGCCTGTAGCTTCAGAGAGAAGAGGACACCCAAAAGCAGAGGCAGCAGGCTCCCCGTGCTGCTCTTTTCAGTGCAGAATTGGAAATGAAATATTACCTTCCTACAAAAAAAAAAAAAAAAAAAAATGTGCATCCTCTCTCTTTTGATTGTGAGGCGCCGGGAGCCAAAATGTTGCCTCTGGGATGCAGCACGTGCGCCTTTTTGTTCACTTGACAGAAGTACAGTCATAAGATAAAGGCCAAATACGTGTACTTGGTTTCAGCATTCAGGGGGAGATGTTTACCAGGATCAGTATAATGCAGACTTAGTCATAAAAATCCTCTTCATCCATCCCAGAGTGCAATCCAGTGTATTCCAAAGAAACTCTGTTTATTGGTTTGATGTCAAAAAAGAAGAAACGGTATTAATAGTGTGCTTCTTACTTCACATTAAAGACAGGAATTAAAGTGTTCCTATTAACTGGACTGGACAGGGGCTATATTTCCACCTTGGTAAACAGAAGAAAAATTTGATATGGAAGCAGTCTTTTTCTGTCAAATGAAGGAACGGAGAAAATTTCAAATTCAAGGAAGCTCTGAAGAGCGCGTGGACAATCCCTTTTATGTTAATCGTGCCTTCTTGCAGCATCAAATACTCCAATACAGTTGTCAGATCTAATACTGAAGTCAACAGTAGTAATTCACGTAACTTCACAGCAAATGAATAGTAAGTTGGACCAGACTCTACTCCTTTCTGCCGCTCGCTACCGCTGTGAGCTTCAAGCCTCAGTTAGTTTAGGAGAGAAGATTCAGCTCCACGGTCGGTTACATACTTCCCTAAATATAAACATCAGCTCACAGTATGAATCTTAAAAACTAGAAACCCGTTCATTTGCTGTTTTTACTACTGGTATTTATTACTATTTTAATGTCTAACCCCAACAAGGGAAATTTTTTAACATCAAAGTAACTTGTGGAATCACTAGATCATTATTTAGCAGACACCGGTGGATTTATTTTGCATCACTATGAAAAGAAAACCAAGTTTTCTGAGTTTGTTTTGTGTTATCTACCATTTTCTGTGTTTAGTGAGAAAGTGAGAAGCCTTGGCAATGTCCAACGAGGACCTGGCACCAGCAAAGAAACTATTAAATTAACGTTGCATCAGATTAGAGCCTTAAACTGTGCCGATCAGAAGAAAGTTCCTGCTCTTCTTCAGTCTCTGGTGTGTCATCAGTCATCTCTGTGACACTTTACTCTGAAGAAAACAAGAGTACTCTACTCTTGAAAACCATTATGTACTTAAAAAAACCCTCCATCTGCAGACTTCTCAACATTTTACTCATTTGCAGTTCATTTCCTGTGCTGACTCACATGGAAAAAATGTTATTTTCCACACATTCCAAGCATATCACATGCAATTAATGTATTCCCATCTAAGTCAAATATAAGTAGTGTAGACAAAAAATAAGCCACTTTGCTTTTTAAAAAAGCTGACTTTAAAGTCAATCCTTTAAAACTGTGTTTTTAAAGAAATACCTGCTCATTTATAACATCGTTATGTGTTTCTTTGTGTTTCAAAAGTGTACTTAGAAGTTTCATTCTATGCTTAACCTTAACTCTGACACAGAGTTGACCAACCCCCTGTTTTATTGACATACCTGTTGGGGTATCTTTGCCTGGAAAGACATGCAAGAAAGCCACAAACTTTCTGAAAGATCAATCATAGAATCATAGAATGGTTAGAGTTGGAAGAGACCTTAAAGATCACCAAGTACCAACCCCCTGCCCTGGGCAGGGACACCTCCCACCAGATCAGGTTGCTCCAAGTCTCATCCAGCCTGGCCTTGAACCCCTCCAGGGATGGGGCAGCCACAGCTTCTCTGGGCAACCTCTTCCAATGTCTCAAAGCCCCATCCAGCCTGGCCTTGATGCCCTCCAGGGATGGGGCAGCCACAGCTTCTCTGGGCAACCTGTTCCGGTGTCTCACCACCCTCACAGGAAAGAATTCCCTTCTGGTATAACAAAAATCATTGTGTTGTGCAATGTCCTGTAATAGTCAAAACCAGGTTCTTCTGAATCATGCCATCGTTGGCTTAGGTACCTGAGATACATGCATTTAGAATTGGTCCCAGGGCATTTGAGTTTCTGCTTTGGGTCTGGGTTGACCAGACCTTTGCAGCTCTAGAGGTTGATAACTCACTCCCTGCCTTCTAGGGGACTAGCTAGGTTCCAGAGAGAGAAACTTGTAGAAACCAGAGAGCAGAAAGATAAAACCACTAATATGCTCCTAGCACAGTTAACTTCCAGTCTACTAACCCACAGTGCTCAAGCAGTGAAGTTGTCCTACCCCCTTCAGCATTGACTCACTCCCACCACCGCCTCTTCTGGTTCAGCCAGTCATTCTGGAGTTTCAAACAACCGGGAAAGTGCCGTGAATAACGCAGCCTGGATTTCTTCCTTTCACTGGGCTGCTGCAGAACTTTCAACCCCTTTTATCCCCAGAGCTGCCACACGGACATCCTCCACAAAGCTAGGCTCAAAAGTCAATCAATTAGCCCAGCTTTTCAAACGCAGGAGTGAAGGAGCAGAAAGGATCTGGGTTGGTTGCAACGGTCCCCCATTTTTGATACTCGCTGCGTCCGAAGCTCTTCTCTTAGACTATCAGTAACTGTGATTAATAAGTAATGGAAAAAAACTCCGTCGTTTGAGGACGTGTTTATATAACTGTAATTTATGTGTATGTTTATTAAATATAGCAAAATTTCACAGGAACTATGACACAGTGCTTTCTGCCTCCAGTCTTATCAGCTCCCTCATGAAGAATGTTCTTGACTTTTTTTAAGCTTGCTTAAGCTTACTCCACTAAGGAGGCATTCTGTTTTGAGCCAAGCCTGCCTTTATTCAGTATTATCCAGGTAGACAAGGGTGTGATAAATGGTCACAGGTTGCTTACCGCCGCTTGGCAGCTGGACAAAGTCAAAGTACTCCTGGGAAGCGTGGCTGTAACTGAAGCTGTGTTTCCAAGGCTATGGTATTTTGGAGGACTCCTCCAGAGCTCTTAAAAAAAAATATATATATATAAAAAAAAAAGGGAGGGGGTGAAGGTGGGCATTTGGCCTTGACCCAGATGACCTTGAGGGCCAATTCTTGTTGTCATTGCATCAGCATGAGAGTTGTCCCCAGTAAAGAAGGGTAAAGAGCTGCCAGTGAGGAGGAGATGCCCCCGGAGCAGATTTTGGAGGTGGTTTCATGTCCACCTATCCAATGAGCTTGTACAGTCACAGCTGAGCCTTCCCAGATTTATTTTCTAGATGACAGACTCTTACAGTATAAACACTATATATGTGTGAATGTTGTTTATTATTAATGCAAGAGGATAAAGAGTTTCCCTATAGAAAGAGGTTTTCAAAAGGAGCTGAATCCAGCCTCCTTTGGTTTTGGCTGTTGTGTAACTTTGTCAGTGACTGGTACAAGTGCCATCCCATATGTTATTATATGGCCTAAAGCCCTTGTCTCTTCCCTCCTCTTTCCCTCCAGTAAATCCACTTCTGGATTTAGGAGACTTAGGTTCTTGCTCCAACTGATGCTGAATCGCTCCGGCAAAAGCATGGTATTTTTTTGACACGCATCTGCAAAAAAAAAAAAATTATGCAAAATATTAATTTTATCATATCTATTAGCTTGAAATTGAGCCTGGCTTCTCCCATGCTTTATTTCTTGAGTTAATAACTCTCCATAAGTGTAGACCTCCCCACTTTTGAGAGGAGCCCTCTAGGAAGAGCTAAACAAAAACCTTCTGCAAATATGAAGTTAAGTAGTGCATTAATCAAACTGTTCAGTATGCAGTTAATTTCTAGTTATATACTAGCCAGGTATAGATAATGTCATCTGGACCCTGCAAAATTTCCACAAAGTGGATAGTTCGTTCTATTAAAGTACATAAAGTGGGGATGAACAGATGGAAAGAGCTAGAAACACATATGGTATACACAGTATAGGTGTGCTCCATAAGTACATCTCCTACTCTTAATAAGCATGACAAAAAATATCCAATTCATACAGCCCCACATTAGCCCTCCGTTAAATTGGTATTTTTCTTTGGTAATAAAGAGTTAAACATACTTTAAAGCAAATATTGGAAAGCAAATATTTAGTCTGTTTATCCTCTGGGAGGGCTTCCTCCTCTGAGATGAGGCAAGAATGTTATCAGTAAATTGGATAATCATGAACTGCTTAGCTGAGAAAAGAGGGTGGAAATATATTTTAAATTCTAATTTGTCCTTGAACAGCATCAAGCATGTTTCACATTTGTTATTAGACATCTTTCAAGTTCACTGTTATTCTGGGGAAATTGCTATTAACATGAAATTGCAGTTAATCCTCAGTGAAAAGAGACTTTAAAGATGTTGACCAACATTTGCCGCCTATGGATGGAAAACAGCAAAAATTTCCAGCCCACCTACAATCAGTATCTTAGCACGACGTTAGCCAGGAGGATTTTTTTTCCAAAAACTACATTGAAAAACACCAAACACCCTACTCGGTAGCGGCCATTGCTCCTGAGATCAGCCCTAGTGAAGAACATAATGGTAAGCTTAAGATTTGTCAAAGACCAAGGGATGAAGCAGAATAAAAGATTTCTTTTTTTTTTTTTTTTTTATATCCTGCTATGTACTTTTCATAAGCTCATAAGGGACATCGGGTGTTTTCAGATAAGCAATTTAAATGCATCTTCTTTGAAGCTAACCTTCTAGTGAAAACATTATTTTTCTACTTAGTGTCTTTGTCTAGCAGAGCATGGCTGTTATGCGGATAATTACGTTACCGCAGAGTGGACAAAAGCATCATCTAGAAGGGAAATTATTGGGAGCTTCACCTTGCTATGAGTTGCAGAAGCCATAAAATGAGGCAATTGGCAGAAATGCTCTTGCAAGAACAGAGCATTGCCATCACGTAGACTGAAATGCCTCCTCACAGTTGCTTGTTGCTGCTGTCCTGAATATAGAAGGATGTATCAAGAGAGCAGTGATTTTTGTGGCTTACATGGAACAGTGCATGCTTTTTCTGCTTTGGTAATGTGAATGCAAGTAAATGCAACTTCAGCAATTATCTTCTCTAAACGGCCTGATTTTTAGTTTTCTAGGAATCTATAACTTTTTTCCCCTTTGACTTCAGTTTGTCTTTCATGCTGAAGGATGCTGCATCCACATGGGCCCTCGCCCTGACTTCTAATTCTGAAGACAGGCTCTGGAGTTGAAAATTGTGATTACATTGCAGTTTCCTCTATAGTATGCAGGCGGTGACTTTGAAAATCTTGAAATATTTTGTTTTGACCACTAGATTATGTCGTGCTTAATAGAAGGGTTGGCAAGCAAGGGGGAAAAAAAAAAGAAGGAAAAAAGGTGGCTATGTCTTCCCACCATACCCCATTGAATGGAAACAATGGAAATAATGGAAACAATGGTAACAATTCCATTTTCCCAGCCAAGAGAGGAAAAGGCATAGAGCTGGTATAATCCCCGAGCTTCAACGCCATAATCAGTACGATTGGCTTCCTCAGCAATCATAAAAGATTTAACACACAAGAAGGTCCCTCCGAGTGAGGATGGGATGTACTGATGAGGGATCTTGTATTTGCAGTGCTAATATTGCCTCTTTTTCTAGCAGCACCTCTCAGAAGTGTAGCAGTCTTTCATATCCCAAGATCTAGGGATCCTTAGGTTGGGGTTTTTTTGTGAAGCACAGGGATGAATTTTTAACTCTGCTGGTCGCTTGCAGAGCTCCATCACGGATTGGCTTGAAATGAGAGGCTGCTACGTGCAGCCTCATTTTGTTGTGCCACCTTGCCTTCCCCTGTAAGCCCAGGGACAGCATAAAAAGTTTAATAATTAAAATAAAATATAATAACTATAACAATAAATAATTTTAGCGAAAAGGAAAATATCAAAGAGAGAGAAATAAATCCCAAGAAAAATGATGCCAATAAAAACAATTTCTCACCGCCAACTGACCAATGCCCAGCCAGTCCCCAAGCAGCTGAGCAAGATGCCATATAGTAAGGAATATCCCTTGGGTCAGCTGTCCCCACTGTGTCCCTTCCCAATGCTGGTGGGGTGGCATGAGGAGCAGAGAAAGCCTTCACTCTGTGTAAGCCCTGCTCAGCAATAACGAAAACATCCCTGTATTATCAAGACTCTTTTCAGCACAAATGGGAACCGTCGCCCCTTACCAGCTACCGTGCAGAAAATTAACTCTATCCCAGAAAAAAAAAAACACAGCACAATGGGATAAACAGCCACTGAGAACGGTGGGTCTCTAACGTCACTAGAAGGGAAGACACAGGAGGGCTTCTCTTGGAGAGCAGCAGATGAGCAATAACTGCTCTTATGAGCAGTTGTTTTCTGTAACAAGCTGGTGACACGTTCTGGCAGATCGAACTGCTTAGTGGTGCTCTCCAAGGGCAGCAAACCCTTTGTTAGCTGAAACAGAGATTTTTTTTAGAAGAGCAACAGAAAACTCAACATATAAGCCATTGATGGGGTTTGGGTGCCATCTCTCACCCCACGATGGTGAGATACTCTTTCAAAATGCCCCATCTGGAAATTTATGCTGTTTCTTAACCAAAGAATCAAAAATGAGGCCAAGTTCTTGTCAAGGGTGAGACAGCACAAATGCCAATGTAGGGAGGGTCTGGATACCAGGTTTTATTAATCAGTGATGTTATTTATTCTTTCTCACACGTACCAGCTCACTCCCTCCCTCCGTCCCCACCAGAGTTTCATTCCCTAGGTCTTCCCTGCAGGGAGGTCGCTGCTGACCTGGGAAGGTTGGATAGAAAGTCATGTTGGTTCCTTCTATAATGCTGCTTGCAGTAAGTTGTCTTGGCCACTAGCCGAGGTCCCTGGGCATCCCCTGACATTGATCTCCATAGCTTCCTCATCTCCAGGATCTTCCCCCATTTCTCAGACCTTTGCCCAGGCCAGGATCTTCCCCTTCTTCTTTCTGGGCTCCCTTCTTCTTTCTGGGCTCCCTTCTTCTTTCTGAGACCACTTCTTCCTTTCAGGAACCCATCTCTTGGCACCAGATCTTCATTCTGGCTACCAAGCTCTGAGTTTCTCCAGTCTAAATAGTGTATGTGCATAAGACATACACCATCCAACCTAGATGATTCTATGATTCTATGATCAGGCTCTTAACTAGTGGGTTGGTTGGTTGGTCTCCTGTCTCTTCATTAACTGGAGGATTTGGAATGCATCGCTATTGTTTAATCAAAGTTTTGTCAAAATTTCCAAGCAGCCCGTACTGGTTGCAGCAAGCAAGTAGCAGGCTCCTGTCTGAGAATCAAGAGTTCAATTTCAGACATTCACCCATGCTCATACACACAATTATCTCCTGCCTGTGTCACAATGTCAGCTATTTTTTGCCTATGACAGCTCCTAAATCTAAATACACATGCTCATATTTAGCTCTCTGTTAGTGAGATCCGTGCCAGTGCCTTCTGACACACTGATCTGCTGGTTTTTTCTCCCATCCCCTCCAAATCATCATGCCTTCGGTGGCTTCCTACCAACAGCTCCTGTTGCACTGGACATCATTTTGTTAAAAGCAGGGTCATCTGATGGATTTTGCTAGACCTTTGTTATAGGTTGTATCATTGTACGGGCCAGACGGTGGTAGCTACCAAACCTATCGCTACTCTTATGGGTTTCCTTACCTCTAATAGAGGTAACATCATTACAGTCAGTGTTAATTAAAGCTTTTGGACAACAAATCACAAAGTATGCTGGTGCAAACCAATATGTAGATGAGAAGAGCTATGGCTGGAGTTGGCTTGGCTTGTTCCTGCTTGAATCCAGGGTAAATTCAGACAGTGCCACTACTTTCTAACCATGGACAGTTTACGAGGGGTGCATTGAATTGGTCCTGTTGATAGACAAAATCTTAGAAAGCACATTTTTGGTATTTTTTGTTTAATGATTTAAATATTTAGAAATAGGGTAGAATTTCAGCTTAAAGTCCATTTTTTTCACGCCCCAGATTGATCCCCTAAATTCTAAATTCTAAAGTACTAAATTCTGTCTCAAGTTGTAACACTGAAGGCTGAGATTGCCTCTTTGAGCAGATGACAGTAGTAAACGAAATTGGTTTCCTGCCCAACTTGCATGATTTCACTGAAATGAGTAACTATTTCTAGAAAAAAAAGAAATAAAATTTAAAAACTTGCACTTGGGTTGAAAGGTTTCATTTGAATGTTTTTCTAGATTTACCATTTCCCTTTTTTTTGTTTTCAAAACTGCTGTGGAAAAGAAACCGAAAGTCTTTGTTATAAAATGTGATTGTAAAATTCTGTAAAGAAGCAACAAATTGCGACTGACTGTAAAAATTGCTTCCCTGAAAAGTGATCCCACCGATCTGGTGTAACTGCACAATTACTTATGGTGGTGCTCGGAATCATCTCCGGTCTGAGCAAATCACTCTGTCACTTATACCTGTAGCTCCTGATGAAGTCCTCCTCAGCTCCGTGTGATCCAAGGATAAAAAATGGCTTTGGAGCAGAAGCCTGTGTGTGGCCAGATCCTGACCATACCCTAGATTTTAGGTGGAGACAGATGTGGTTATCTTCCATTGCTCCATCACTAGCTACAGGGGAATGGGCAGAAGAGGGAGGGAGAGGATTCGTGGCCATGGTGAGTGACACGTCAGCATTTTGTGTGTGTCCCATCACTTCAGTCTGGGTTAACAAAGGCCAGGAGCAACACCAAGAGGTTACACTGATGTGGGGACATTACTGCTACAGGAGGAAAGAGCCCAAAATCTCAGTAAGTCTGAACCAGCAGAAGGTTAGGGAGCCACTGGATATTTACATATCAGGGTGTTTGGTTTTTTTTTCAAATGAAACCTTTTATAATCCTAATTGATTGTCCTAATATTCTGGAATACACAGCAGCCTCTCTTTTCAAGCCCATTGATGCATCGTGCAACAGGCAATATTAAAAATTCATTAGCAGACCAGAGAGGATATTAAATCCCTTCACTGAGGGCAGATTGGTCTTTTGTTCTGTAACTCTTTTCCCACATTTTCAACCAGCCCAGGACCCCACTCTTCATTTCACAGCGTAGTTTCTGTTCAGCTATTGGCTTTCTGTTTTTCAGCTCCTCTATCACAACGGTACAAGGCCCTTGGAAGATCAGGGTTTCAGCACCTATAAGTGGCCCTACAAAATTCAACTGCTTTTTCAAAGTTTCTCAAAACACACACAAAAAAAGGCTGTCACTGGATGGGTTTTCATTTCGACACATTTAAGAACACAGGTACAAATGACCTGAGCCTGCCAGCATGGAGATCTTGTTTGAGATCTGACTCCCGTTGTCTTCATCTCAAGAAGAGTTACTGAACACACTAATTATTGAGACCAAGATGAGCCATTGATCTCCGCTTGTCCTCCTATGGGATGCCACACCAGGTTTACTTTCTCCATAGATTCCTTGTCCCATTCAGCTGTGATGTCCAGAGGTACCGTCACCACCTCTGGAGCAGTTCAACATAACCTCACAGAGGCATGTCTATGCCTATCTTCTTCGAGCTATTTTCCTTCTCAGCAAAGTAGTCTGATGCAAAGACCTACAAGCACAGGCTAAGCAGCCTAGAAAATTGTCTAGAAAAGCAGGTATTGAGATATCAGTGTCAGTTTGATTACGGCAAAGCATGTTAGATATGACTTACTGTGTTTGGATTTTGGAGAGCTGGGACTTTTTCTTTCAATAATAGTTAGTCGTTAGTTTATTTATCGTGGCATTCCAGCATCTTAATTAACATTTAGATGATCAAAAAACCTAAGATGATATTTTAAGAAGTACGGAGGTGGATATTTCCTGTGAGGGACAGACATTTATAGCGAA
The DNA here is from genome assembly GCA_026546715.1 of Gallinago undulata. NCBI lineage: Eukaryota > Metazoa > Chordata > Aves > Charadriiformes > Scolopacidae > Gallinago > Gallinago undulata. The sequence continues at coordinate 47,109,454 of JAOTQQ010000012.1, forward strand.
GCTACCGAATATGTGAAAAGTGCGTTGTGAAAAAAACCTCGTGGCCAAATTTTTCGGCACAGGGCAGTGAGTTTCATCCTCTTCAGATCACCAGACATCAAGAATGAGAATCGCTTTTCGCACCAAAAGACAGGAAAGGCCTATTTGCATTTTAAGTAAGTCTCATTGTTCCTGAACCACAGAATAAAAGGTCTGGCAGCATTGGAATTTCTTTGTCAAGGAGTTACAGAGTTGATTTGCAAGAGGAATAAAGGCTTTTCCTCTTGCTGATACATATGATTTAAAGCCATGAAGTTAGAAAGGACTTTATCTTAGCAGGGATATTTTTCTTCTCTGTAACAGCCTTGAAGAAAAACTGCCTCAGCTTGTTTTTTGTTTTTTTTTTCTCAGAATGTTGTTTCTAAAGAAAACTATGTCACTAGGAAGTCAGTTCTAATTTTATGCACTGTTTTGTAGCCTGCCTACACACAAGCCAACTTTTCTTGCTATTTAAACATTGGATATTGTTATGGGGAGGTTGGGTGGGGTAGGCACTGGAAAAGACCCTAAAATTTATTAATTTGGCAGGACAGGTACCATGGTGGGATACCAAGCCCTATTCTAGAGAACATAAATATGGAAGTCCCACCTTCTCCCCACACCCCGTTTGGTTTTGACTGACACGAGGTGGACTCAGGGGAACGGGACGCTCCAACCAATCAAGGTGTCAGGTCCAGACCTGGCAGCTTTGTCCCAGATGAATGATGTTGTTGGATGTCCCTGCACAGTGTACCCCTATCCCAAGGAGCTACAGATTTAACCTACCCGCAACCCTGCACATTTTGAACTGTGAGATTTAACTGTAAAACAAGAAACAACATCAACAACAAAAAACCTTACTAAAGAGTAAAATCTTTCAATTCAACCCTATGCTGCCATTATTCATGAAATAGTTCCAAAATAAGATTTTTGCCTAGTTTTCTCTGCGTGTTTTGAACTTTTTCATCCCACATATCTGTTATTCATGCACAGAGTGCCTTTGCCACAGTGCTCAAATGCGTGTAGACCATCTAGTCTGGTCAAAAGAGTATCCATAAAGTGCAATTACATCTCCTTTAAAAAAGGAAAATTGATCCTTTTGAATTGTCAAAATGACAATGCCAAGACCTGCCGTAATACATTTATCCGTGGGCCAGTTAGGAATAATACACAGCAGACCACAAGATTATTATGTCCTCTTTTAATTACTTTTTGGAACAGTCCATTCAGTCCTGTGTTTAGCAGCGGAAAGCTCATAGTACTGGTGATTTTATGGGAGGTGAATATTTGTGTATCAGTCAACACCTCTGTGCATCCATCAACTCCAATTATCGGCCAGGCATCAGATGGCAATGGCTTCCAGCGGCTGGCCATCTAGGGTGGCTGGGGAAATCTGGGTTCAGGCTTTGATGTATAGCTCATCTGATGAGCAGCTGAAGATCTGCACCTCTGTCCTCTCCACCACTGCCAGCTGGGGCAGGCAAAGGGGTCCCAGCATCAGTTAAAAAGAAGCAGGAGGGTATTAGGGCAGGGAAAGGGGACAATTTCTGAGGTGGAGGGTGGCACCCGGGGAAGCCAAGGAAGGGCAAGCAAAGGGATGCCCGGATCATCCTTCAAAACTTAATGATTTGGGGGAATTAAGGCCAAGATTTTTAACTGGAAAGGTGTGGATGTCCTGTGTAAAAAACACCATTCTCTGGTCTACCCACATCTCTTGACCGAAGCAGAGCAGGGGAAGGAGAAGGGCGAGTGCTTGGCAGCAAGTAGCCACAGAGGAATTTTAAAAAATAGTCTCCTTTTCAGCGTCAGAGCTTTTACATAAAAACAATGAATTGTTGAAGACGGGCATGAGAGAGGAGGTTGTGCAAAGGCTTAGAGGTGACTGCAGGGCCACCAGTGGCATTTCAGGGGCTTTTCTTTCTCCTTCTGAAGTGACATCCTAAACCCTTCACTGCTATGATACTGGCCCGGCTCGCTTAAAATTCTCCATTTCCCATAAATTCTGGCACGGAGACAGCTTTCTGGTGACAATTGCAAATGCGCTTGGGGCAGGAAGGGGCAAGAGACTCTTTATTTTTATCAGCCTCCTACGGCAGAAGTTGAACTTCTATGGAAAAATGTGTAATTTTAAATGTATTTATTTATGCAGGTTTTATATCAAAACAATTTCTTACTGGCACGTTCCTCTCAGCTGGAAGGATAAAAAAATAGTGGTTAAGTCATAGCTGGCTTAGCTGTATCTATATGTCTCCGTATGTCTCCTTCCCTTCTTTCTCTCTTTTATAGACCTGAATCTTTTTACCCTCTCTTTTTCTTTTCTTTTTTTTTTTTCACTTTAGTGTAAGTGCTTAATATAGTTATCTATATACAGTCAGTAAAACATCATGTCGTTACCAACATTTGCAGTTTTCTTTCAAATTTCTCCAAGCTGTCGGGGTTTGTTCTCCCTCTCTGGCTCTTAATCTCGCGTCGAGTCTTGAAACAAGAGGCACAAAGCCACCAGCGAAGAGTGCTGCAGCCGTAGCTGGTGCTGGCCAAGAGGATGATGAAGGTTCCCTTCGCGTGTGTGACAAACATAATTCTCATTTGCATTCCTTAGGACGAGTGTCACTTTCCTGAAATGCAGAGTAGTTACTGAATTACTTTTATAGGAAAGACAGGCATAAGGACTTGGAATCAGACTCTGCCCCGTCTCTTCTGTCTCTCTCTGCCTCCAGATCTTTTCACTATCATCTTGAGGTGTTCTGTTTCCATTTAGGCTTCCTCCAAAAAAGGCTTTGATTTACAAAAAGTGGTGCAAGAGTGTCCTTTTGGTAGTATTTCAGGTCAGATTTATCAGAACAGTTTAAGATTCAATTTTCCGTGGCTGTTCTGGAAAACCTAGCCACTGCTTTAGATATTCAAATGGGAGCTGACCCAGTCGTGGAGTATTTCTAGCAAGCCGTTATTAAACATGACCTTCTTCTCAAAACAATGTGTCCTTCCTGTGCCGGGTGTCTGGATGCATTAGCTGGTATCTGAAGAAAATGACTGTGGCAGAACCTCATTTGTAAGTTTATTTAAGAGCTACTCAGGTATCCTGACATGAAATTTCCTCATTTGCTTCCAGGGAAACACTGTTTCTTTTGTCATGTTTGGCTTTTTTCATTTGCAAAAGGAGTGCCAGCCCTTACAGACTATGAGATTATTAATAGATAGGACACAGGGGACATATATGCAAATGTATGTGTGTGTTTTCCTGTATGAATTTCATTACTACATTGACAGTTATGTTTATGGGCACTACGTGTCAGCTAAACATGTCCAGTACTTTCCTTTCTAAACCCCAGTTTTAGCAGCTTGTGATTTTTCCAAATGAAATGCCATTCGTGCTGTATTCGTGACACCCCTGACAGTTTTGCTCGTTAGTCCTTCAACTGGGAGCCATCCCATGTAAGTTTTTGTAAACATGTTCATAGAATTGTCCAGGTTGGAAGGGACCTTTTCAGATCACCTAGTCCAACCATCAGCCTCACTCCGATCAAGACCATCACTAAACCACGTCTCTAAGCACTAGGTCAACCCAATCTTCAATCTCTGCAGGGATGAGGCCTCAACCACTGCCCTGGGCAGCCCAGTCCAATGGGCAAGAACCCTTTCCCTGGAAACATTTTTCCTAATCTCCAATCTGAACCTCCCCTGGTGCAACTTGAGGCCATTTCCTCTTGTCCCATCACCTGGGACTTG
>JAOTQQ010000012.1:47126686-47137978 GCA_026546715.1 Gallinago undulata
TGGCAGAGGCTGCCCAGAGAGGTGGTGGAGTCTCCTTCTCTGGAGACATTCAAACCCCACCTGGACAAGTTCCTGTGCAGCCTGCTCTAGGTAGACCCGCTCCAGCTGGGGGGTTGGACTAGATGATCTCCAGAGTTCCCTTCCAAGCCCATATGATTCTATGATCATAGCATTTTGTAGGTTGGAAGGGACCTTTTGTGGGATGTTTTAGCAGTGTTCTCGTTTTCAAAGCTGGAGGGAGGTGTGTAGTTGGTGCAAGAATTTGGGGAATGCTTTTTGCCATTCAGATGAAATCCCAGATGAAATCCCAGATGAAATCCCAGCCACCAGTTCTCTTAGTGTCCAGATCTGACACTGGTTGAGATCCATTCCCTCTCCCCTGCGCTTCATGAACACGCCTGTAGACTAATCTCTTAACATGCTTCAGTTCCACATTGGCAAAGTGGAAGACAACTAATATTTTCTTTTCCACGTTTGACTTGTCCACGTGTCTCTACACACTGTCTCTGGGGTGGGAAAGGAATCATATAATATCCATATGTCTGTAAAATATCCAGCACAATGAATCCTGATTATAATTGCAGCTTTTCAGTACAACTAGAGTACGTGCCCAGTAATATTTGTAGCCTAATTCCTTTGTCTGCTTTGCAGTACCAGAGTAATGTTTTTACAGCTTGGGCATGACGGGATTTCAAGAAAATCATACCAATGGAGAATTTAGTAATGAAATCTCAGCCACGGAGGGATGATGTTTCTGACCTTGTTTTTGAATTCAGACACGGTGAGGGAATAAATAAGTACAAAGGGGTTTTGAGCTCTAAGCAGCACTCCAGGCCCAAACCATCAGAGCAACTTCTCTGGCAGCACCTGAAGGCTACTTTGCTGAGTCTCACGTGAGATGTACTCTGTAAAAACAAATCACAGTGAGCACAGCTTTCTTCCCCAAAGCACCCCCAGTGCTCCTTACATGCTGGTAGCAATTCATGTACGTGAAGTGCCAGCTTCAGCCGTCCATTCCCATTTTGTGCTACCTCCTAATTCCTCTCCTCCCCTCCTGGTCATAGAACCATAGCATCATAGACATTCCTATCGCTTCTCCTCGCCGTGTTCAGTTATTTCCTCCCTTTCATTTTCTGAACATCTCATCTATGCTACCTGCTTTTTCCTGACAATTTTTTTTTTTAGGTTTCCCGTTTTGCAAGTGCAAGTTGACCTGACCTGGTTAAAGATAAAGAATTCCATCTGCTTCACATTGTTTAATCCTGCCCGCCTGAGATTAATTTGGCCCCGTTTGAGTTTTCAGATAACTTTCTATTTCGTTCTTGATCGGTAGTTTCATTTCTGAAACCCAAAGAAACTTTTTGCTCTGAGATCTGTGTTCGCTGAATGCACTGAGAAGCATTCAAGGAACTTACTCAAAGAGATTAGTTTAAAAACTCAGAATGTGTCAAACCTCCAAATAACTTCCGCAGCACATTAACGATTCCTTTGATCAGCACCGGCTTTTTCACAATCCATCCTTCAGAGGCTCAGACTATAAATTATGCATCAGTCACTCCAAAAATTTCCCCTTGGCAGATTTTTAATAAACTGCCCTCACTGTTTGCACACGCTATGGAAATGGCAAAATCCTTTCCAGACTGTAAAAAATCCTTGCTTGCTTTTTTTAAATTTTTTTTTTATTATTATTATTCTGCTGCTGCTAGGGCAAACAAATAGGAAAAGAGATGGATTTCCATTGTGTACCTCTATGGCCTTCAGATTCAAGTGCCTCCTGGTAATACCCAGAGACCATGAGCTAAACAGAGATTAAAAAATGTAACAAAGGAAATTCAAAATGTTGTTAGAGGGTGATTCACCACTCCTTTTTCCCCAGATGTCCCTTCCCTCTTTAGCAGGTACTTTCCACATTAATGCCAGGATGAATAAGATCCATTCTGGTTTGGTTGTTTGGGTTTTTTTTTCCCATTAAAAAACATGCCTTCCGCAAATAATATTTTAGGAAAACATCCATTTGAGACTCTTTGCTTAGAGGGAAACAGCTGAAAAGACACAGAAGAGTGAAAGGACCCAGCTCACATGTGGCCATGTAATGGCTCCTATAGATCCCTATGACAACAACGTCAAGGGAAGATTCTTTCATTCAGGCCCTGGCATAAATACTGTGGAGCAGAGCTTCCAGGTTTACAACTAGAAGATGGCATACCCAATTTCCAGCCCTTCAGCCTCCTCTAAGCCAGCCACGCTCCTTCACTGCTGTGAATTGCCATCTGTAACAGAACTCCCACAAGCTAAAATGGGCTTTAAGTGACACGTAGGAGCCTGTTATCTACAGGGATTTGAGCACTTTCCCCTCCGGTCAAATAGGGGAGATCTTCCCTTCAAACCCAGCCTTGGTGAGCGCTTCTCGGTGAGCACGAGGACACAGTCCAGTTCCCTCCACAACTACTGGCTCAGCTCCACACCCCATTAGTAGGTGCCTCTACATTAGTAGCTCAGCTTTATTTTCCATCCCCAATCAAAAATTACTCCAAACGTGATGCTGAAGTGCTTCCACTGCATCTGGTGATTGATTTTCTGCAAGTCCAAAATGTTCGGGTTGGAACTCGATGATCCCTTCCAACTCAAACCATTCTATGATTCCTGGTTACCCGACTCATTTTTCACCAGAACTTTTCCTGTTTGCCTCTCTAACTCCTTTTCTTCTGGACATGAAACCAACTCATTGTTCACCAGAACTTTTCCTGTTTACCTCTCTAACTCCTTTTCTTGGGGACACGAAGCCTAAAGCATCGTAATGTGAGTGATTTGAGTTGCCAGCTTGAAATGGCAGCATTTGACACAGACATCAGATACACATATACCCCTGTACTAGAAGATAGAGGAAATTAATTTTACTTTTAAGGTTGTTCCTCTGGGACTCATGGCAGTCTGCAGGGTCAGGGTCCCTCTACAAGAGGGCTTGGTGAGGGGCAGAGCGAGGTCTGCTGCAGTCAGACCACCTGGACACAACTTGGGACCTTTTCAGGTTATAGGCTGCAGGTAGCAGCTCCCACGGTGTCTTCACATTCACACCTTGGACTTTATCACTACCATATTGTCTTACATTTCAAAAGAGAACATGTGTAGAGAGAACATATGGATGCGTGTCACTGTACAAAATCTTTCTCATGCATGCTGTGGCTGCCATTTTACAAGAATTCCACATTTTCTTGATGTCTAAGTTCAACTCTCTACTATCAAGGAACCTTGCTTACATTCATGCTTGCTTACTTACACTCATAAAACTTCTTCAAAGACTCTTGGTTTGGTTGTCATTTGCACTGTGGACCAGCCACAGAAATAAGTGTTGATGGAAGAAAGGGTGAGCAGGTGAAAGAGCAGAAGGGAAAGAAATTCAGCAGTTTAGTGTTCCCCGGCATCTTCTTTCCCCTGAACACGTGCAAGCTCATTACAGAGAAGCAAAAAGAAAATGCAGGCAATCAGCCTGGTGCTTATTACCATTATGGAGATCTCCAAATTGTTAGAGACTGCAAAGTCCAGCTTCTGCTCAAAACACCTGCAGAGGTACGTGGTGAGAGGAGATGCTGATGGTTCTAGTGCTCGAAGATTCCAGCCATTAAAATCATACTCGGACTTTATCCAGAAGCAAGAAACACAGGGCAATTCTTAAAATGTGGAGGGAAAGCGTGTCAACATAATGAAGCTGCTGTGGCTTTTCTAGGGAAATAAATGAGGACGGGCATCATGGGGCTCATCAAGCAATTACGATAGAGGGTAGCTGACTCGATGTCAGGTACGCCAGGTGCCATGACTGTTGTCTTATCCTGTGAGTTTGTGATTCAGTAACTTGGAAGAAAATTTTGACACGTACAGGCCTGTGTCTCAGGTAACCCATCATCCCAGTTTGGACGATGCCTGTGTTCAGGTACCTGCTACAAAATCAGAGAGAGAGGCAGGGACTACTGCAGAGAGAGATCAAAGGTGGTTATCAAACATTTGGAGATAGAGGGCTGAAGAGGGGAAAGAGGGTGTTTTGCTTAGAATCTTCCTGCAATAATGCTTATAGGTGCTCACCAGGCTTTGCAGGTGCTGTTCAAAGGAAGCACCTCATCCTAAAGATGAAGGTGCAGCATTCAGTGGGAAGGAAAAGCAGTTAGGCTTTAAATAATAATGCAACTAGGGGACCTAAGTTCTATTCCCAGTGCTGTACTGGTGTATACTCATCTGACCAAAATGGTTGATTTATTACGATTGTAAATTTTTGCAGGACAAGAGAATGCTTTGTGCCATACCCCAATGATACACCTGGGTTTGTTGGGCATGTAGAAAGGTTCAGAGGAGAGCACAAGGGATCAAAGGAAGTAGCTGGGAAAGGGAAGAGATTAACAAAACAAAGGGGATCCTCTTGAGGTGGAGAGTCTTTAAGTACTGCTAAAATGTCATGTGTTTGCTTTGTTTCAGTGTTTACATACTCCGAAAATGGCACAGAACACTTTGGAGAAGAAACAAAAAGTATAAACTCTCCGGTATGGGCATAAATTTTGTGAGAATGCAATGGGAATGGGAATGGGAAGTCATATAAAAGTCCTGGTTTTATGGATAGCTGAGGACCTCAAGTAGGTCTGCTGGGGCACTACTCTGGAGAAGCATCAATATCTGACTCTCATGTTCTTATACCATTTCTGGGCCACTGGCCACAGTTGGAAGCAATATAGAGGGCAGGATGGCTCTTTGATTTTCCTGTTATAGTCCCTTTTATGTTCTTCTGTTTATTACAAATTGGTATTGTGAACACAAAAGATCCAGTGTGGAGGTCATGTCATTATAACAGAAGTGCAGTAAAGTAAAAATCACAGATTTTATTTGGAAAATTATTTGGGATTTGGTTTAGGTGCTTTTTTTGTTTCTCCAGATTACCAGTGGAGAAAGTGAGGAGGGAGAGTAGCCTGTCTTCTCTGTGGGAAGCCCAGCACAAGCAGCTTTCTGTTTAAGAACGTGATTTTCCCACCTTGCTTTTTGGACCTGTGCTCCGTGCAGCTCTAGCTCCATCCATAACGAGGACTGTATAACAGACACTTTATATGATGCCATTAGTACACTACTGGGCTTGTAGGAGTCATATGTTAACAGACAACAAAAGGTAGACTCGTTTTTAAGATCCCACCCAAAAGACTCGTGCAGAATTCTGCTTGTGTTCTTTGGAAGCCTGGAGTTTGATCTTGGGGTTCCAAGAGTCTTGTTTTTAAATGAAGATATTTACTGCTTTGGTGGCTCACAATGTTTCTGGGCCATAGTCCTCCAAGGTGTGAAAGCAATGAGATGATTTCAGTTCATTCCTTGGAAGATCAGGCCCTGGTTCCTCGGTCTCTAACGAAGTGAAGCAAATTCCTGTACAGGACAGATTTTAAAATTTTGTCTTTTTCTTTTTTCTTAAAGGGACCGTTTTATAAAAGCACGTTACAAATGAACACCTATGTTGCCTTGTACAAATTTGTACCACAAGAAAATGAAGACTTGGAGATGAGGTAAAGCCTCAAAATATTTGTTAATTGAGTTGGCCCATGCAAACTGGGGGGCATATGGCTGTGTATGACTTCACGGGGGGGTGGGTTCATTCTGACATTTGTACTGAACATTTTTATAGAGGTATCCACTTGTAGATGCAAAGACATCCTCATAGATAAAAAGCTGGCGATCAATTTTTTTTGGCAAGGACACAATAGATAAAAAGTTTCAAAACCACTTGGTTGACTTGTGCAGCAAGATGGCTTTCAGCTAGAAAATACTCAGTTTTCAGTTGCTTTGTTTTTTCAACCAGAAGTTCTCAACTAGGTGTTCCTTACCGGTTCTCATGCTTATGCTGAGCATTTTGCCAGTCCTGTTTGACTGTCCCTCGCATTCAGGTCATGTCTGAGAAAAGAGGATGATGTCCAGCTGCTGGATGGCAGCGTTTTCACATGAGATGAAAGAAGATGCATTCCAAGCTTTGCAAAATAACCTTCTAAATTATATTATTTTACACTTTCGTCTTTGATTCTGCAGCAGTTGCTAGCACTGCAAGGTCTAGTCGAAGCTCACTGAAGTGAAAGGACATCTTCCTGTGGAAGAAATATTTTACCCCTGGGGTACCAAGTCATCCTTTTTCTCTAGCTTCCTTTCTCACCTCGGCAACATTTCATTATTCCAAACACATTGGAACAGCTTCCTGAGCAGGGCACAGGGAAAATCCTACCCTAGTGCCTTTCTGTGAAACCTGGAAAACTGGTTCAGGTCGTGAAGGAAGCTAAATGCCTGTTTCTCTAGCTGTCAGCAGCAAAGATAACCACTTGGAAACTGGAACAAAGAGACCCACCACCACAACCTCCAGCTGCGTCCTGGGCTGGTCCACACCTTCTATGTGTGCTCTGAAAAGGCCCCTTAAATTGGAACACGTTATCCATCATATGCTCCAGATACATTTGCAGAGTCTTGTGCTGATACCTCAACAATACAAGAGAGAAAGCTGAATAATTAGGGGTTAACCGTTAAATTTTATTAGCATCAAAGAAATGCCTGTTATCAGGCAGACGGAGCTTACTCGGGTTAATCCGTTTGGAAATGGGCTGCGTGCTATTATAATTACATAATAACTTTGATGAAGTGTCACCAAGGAGGTCAAATAACTGCTCAACTACCTGCACAAAATCAGCTCAGCACATTTTGCTATTAGCATTTCCAGCCAAATTGCTCTCCCAGCTCCGCTTTGGAACTAGTCAGCTGGATGCTGATACTTAGCAATTACCACCCTGCACCACACATTATGAAGGTAAATATGTCCCATTCAAATCAGAAAGATATTCTCGGGCAGAATTATATCCCTGCCGGCTAATTGCCTTTGTCAGTTAAATAGAACTATTTCCCTGCTGCCTGCCTTCTGCAATCACAGCTTGAAAGCACAGATGATGAAGTGGTGTGTCCCAACAAAGTGAAATGTCTCGAAGTAACAAGATAATGCCTGTAACAAATAGGGACTGTGTTTTAAACAGTTGCATATTAAAAAGAAGGCAAAAATTTCATTCACAGATGCTGTAGCAAAGTAAAGATCTACCCCCAGTACATGGAGACTCTCTTTCTACATTGCCACGTATGACTGAAGATAACCTTGATGCCTCATTGAGTCCACCTGCAGGAGATGCTCAGATAAGATGACCAAGACAGGGCCACCTTCCCATTAGAAAGTAATTGTGGCAGCTGATGCAGCATAACAATTAAGAGTCATCTTAACTACCATTTCCCTTCAAATTACAGGCCAGGGGATATGATCACTCTTCTGGAAGACTCCAATGAAGACTGGTGGAAGGTATGTGCAAATTATTTTATATCTGTTTTCTTTCTAAAGGGAAAAAAAAATGTTATTTTCAAAGCTGTGAGTATTAAAGTTAACAATAAATAAAGTTAATAATAATTAAAGTTAATCTTCTGACCGTGTTTTCTCCACAGGGTAAAATTGATGACAGAACGGGATTTTTTCCTGCTAACTTTGTTCAGAGAGTGCAACACGACGAGAAGATTTACAGATGCGTCAGGACGTTCATCGGCTGCAAGGAACAGGGGCAGATAACTCTGAAAGAGAACCAGGTAAGTTCCCCTGTGCCGGGTCCCCGCTGGATTTGAGCATCCAGCAGCCTGTAGGATGACTGTTGGGAAAGTCGTGCAAGGCAGAGGCAGTTCACTGCAGTTTTTTATTATTGGGACAGTAATAGTGCCTAGTAGCCAGTGAAGAGCACTGTTGGGCTTGTGCAAATGCATACTCTGTGTCTAAGGTTGCCTAAATTTTTAGTCTCACAGCCATTCATAAATATACTCCACGTATTATGCACTCCCCTACTGATTTCAGGGGGACATCTTGACGAGGACATAGTCTTAGAGGCAGACCTAGTGGGCCTGAAAAATGAGCTGGTTTTCCCCTCGCTATTAGAGCTAATCTGATAAAAGACAGTGGTTCCCTCCCCACATCTGGCAGCTCGTCGCCTTGGCTTCAGTAGCAGCAGAGATAAGGCAGCATCAAACAAACCTGTAAAGCTTAAATGTTATTCTTGCTCACGGTTTTTAATCATTAATTGCTCGTGTCACCACTTACACGCCCTCTCCACAGGCTGTAATTTATTCTAAACTAGTGAGCTGAAGTACAGCGAGGACTTGCAGGGTCCATCCACCCGGGCATCCTTTCAGCAGCTCCTTCTACTTTGTGTCCTTCAGGTGGCAAAACCCTGGCCACTATCGTGCGGTTTGTCTTTGATCTGATTTTAAACATGATTATTATTTTTTTTAACACAATTTTTACCAGACATCTAATACAGCCCAGTGACAGGGCTTGTGATGCTGCTGGGGTAAAGCGAGAGGGGAAAATATGGCTCAAAACCTGTCATGAAGGGACAGCCAGGTTTGTGGTTGGCTGATTAAGGGTGATGCTTGAGTGACACCTGGATGGAATCTGGATTTTTCTCTCTGCGCTTTCTGAAGCCCAACGTTCTTCTACCTCATTAGGTGTTTCCTTTCCTTTGGCAATTGATGTCACATCACCAGGAATCGTTTGCCTTACAGTGCCTTGCTTGGACTAGATGATCTGAAAAGGTCCCTTCCAACCTAGGTGATTCTGTGATTACCAAAGCAGAACCCTTTGTGGTCTAGAATAAGCAATAGAGGGGCAAAGCTTGGGGAGATGATGGTGTGGGAACATGGTGTGCCACCACGAGGGAATGGCCAAGGTCCGAGTCCCTTCTTGTCCAACATGGCTGCTGCTGAAAACAGCCCAGTTTCTAGCCTCGTTTCTCACAAACCCAGTTTTCCAAGTGGGCAGCTTCATCTAAACATAAGGATTTCTTGTTGTCCCTATGTCATAACAGGCTCACGAGGGAGCTCGCAGTCAGGGACGCATCACTGTCTCTGGCGGAGCAATAGGTAAAGAAATGGATGAGTCCATCTGTCTGTCTGCTGCTTCTTGGTGTTTAGCCAACTTATTCAGCTCTAGCTCAAACCCAGGGAAATGCTTGAATGTGAATATTGGTGGGTTCTCACTTCATGTGGGACAGGCTTCAGAGGAAGAGGAAAAAAAAAGTATTTCATGTAAAACGGGGCAGAGATCAGACTGAACAAACACACAAATGCAGACATGGGAGAAAAGGAGTAGAACCGATAGATCCCAGTCTCCAGCCTTGCACAAATTATGCAAAAAGGGGGCATTCAGGTTGCTTCAAGGCCATTTTCAATGATTTCCAGGGTGGGACAGTCACAGAAAGGTGTGGACACCCACCCTCTGGTGGGAAGCATCTGCTTCCCTCTGTCCCTCCATCCAGGGTTTGCACCCCTTGGAATAGCCCTCGGTGAGAGCTGGCAGCCTGCACAGGGCTAATGTGTAGTAGCAGCCTGGGGACAGGAGCATAAGGTCTCCTGAACCTGGCCCTGAGATGTGTGCCCACCACGGAGATCACTGCCTGAATGGTATTTTTGTGGTTTGTGGTTTGTTTTTTTTTTTTTAACAGAATAACTTTGTCTTCACTGTGGAAAAGCTCTTATTGTGAAAAGTATTTTGTTATTGGGGACATTTTTTTTTTTTGCTTAAAAAATTTATTTTGTGTTTCCAAGGTCAAATTTCCTTTCTTCAGCCATTTCTCTTATTTTCTGTCCTTTATTTGCCTATTGTTTTCCATGCAAAGCAGAGAGAGAGAGAGGTGCAATGGGGAAGACATGAAAAGGAAAAGATGTCATGTGAATGGGACTTCTGGGAAAAGTTTGGCAGAATTCTTTTTTCTTTTTTTTTTTTTTTTTTTCTTCTAGTTGGGGATTTCTGTGGGATGTAACCAGCCATTTTAGCTGTCTCTGGACACAGTGTCCAGAGTGCTGTGAGTACAATATATGTGCAAAGCACTGGCTTGTTCCATATTAGTGAGAAGGGGAGATTATTCATTGCTACCAATTCCTGTCAAGTCTCACTTTAGCTTGGAAAACTCATTAGCTGGTGTAATAAATTCCGGTGACTACAGTATGGCAAATTGTCTCAATTTTAGGCTGTTAATTCACTGGGTCAAATTCTGCAGGGTCTAACAGGAGTCCGGAGCCATTCAGACACCAAAGGCAAGGATGGTATGCCAACAGAAAAACTTATCTAGTGACAATACTATGATTTTTTGTTACGTTGCTTGATGCCATCCATGGTTTATGCCGCGGGCTCTATCCCCGTTGTGCCTGGTATGAATGCTCCCAGGTAGAGAGTCTATTCTTGTAAGTCAAAAGGCAATGTATTCAGATCAACAAAGCCACATGACTACCTTTAGAAAAGCCATTTCAGACAAGCAGAGCCTCTTTCAAAGTCTGAAGCACAGTGGGTGAGGCTCTCTCTGGAATCACTTAGTTCATGCCCCTGGGAATAACATTTTGAGCTTCAGCTTCATGCAGACCTTTCTGGCTCTGGCTCTCTCCTCAAGGAGAGGACTGAGGGGGGGAAAAAGCAAGACAACATCTTGAGCAACATGCATGGGTTAGTCTTCACAAAGGATCTCTTGAAAATTTCATTATGAAATTAGAAAACCAGCCCAGGGGAGAAAAAGTACGGTGCTTCAGAGACATCAACATCTTGGAGTTCAGGGTTTGGTGACAGATTGGTGGGTCCTGAAACCAATTCAGAAGATGACTGGGTGCCACAGGGCTCAATCAGGAATCTGTGGGAGGGAGGCAGGCACAACCCCTGACATCAATAATGCAAGATTATTAACAGGGAAAACAAAACCTGCCAATTTGTGTGGCTTTCTGCTCTTTTAAGCTGTCTCACACACAGTACTGTCTGCATAATTTCCGCCTCTGATTGTACTATCGCTTGGATTTATAAAGTTTTCTCCAGACTGTGACTTCTGCTCCAGCCTACCCGAATTCATTACCACACATTATACTAATGCTTCTTTGCATGACTACAGGCTCTGGTTTGACCTCTTTTCCCAAAAGAAAAAGTCACCATATCTAATATATCATCAATGTTTGGAAAAGCATCTCTTAAAATGCCGCTAACATTTTTGGTCATCCTTATTTTTAAAGAAGTTGTAATAATCTATTATTTGAAGGTCTGTTTTAACTCCTGTTATAACATCCTACTTCAATAAAAGAAATAGCCTCTTTTAAAAAAAAGAAAATTACTCCCACCCTTCACTGGCTGCTTCTCTGGTGTCTACAGCCTCTCCTCTGGTGGAGAGGCTTTGCAGAGGGATCTCGACAGGCTGGATGGATGGGCTGAGACCAATGGGATGAGGTTCAATAAGG
>JAOTQQ010000012.1:47138078-47153364 GCA_026546715.1 Gallinago undulata
ATTTGAAGGTCTGTTTTAACTCCTGTTATAACATCCTACTTCAATAAAAGAAATAGCCTCTTTTAAAAAAAAGAAAACTACTCCCACCCTTCACTGGCTGCTTCTCTGGTGTCTACAGCCACATTAATACCAACTGCTTTAGAGCTGGGCTTTTTGTGATTAAATAAGGCAATTGAATTTAAATTGCACAAGCAATCTTGTGCAACAGAAATTACCCCAAATCACAGCATTTGTAACAGGGCTGGCAGTCAAAAACTCTCTGCCTCGCCCAGATGTGGAGTGTGAGTTTACACGAAGGTCAGGGCGACGCATCCGTGTCACGATGGATGTGTTCTCGAAATGTCACCGATACAAACTAGCCCTCTCACTGAAAGCATCTCCCAGCCAGCTTCTGCAGTGACCACAAATAGACATGTCAAAGACAGTGAGTTTTAGGCACGTGGACATTAGCAACTATGATCCAGCCACTCCAGGAGCCAGGGAATGTGCTTAAATACACCCATGATGTGAGGCTAAACAAGGCAGGACTGTAGCCGAGGTCTCCAGCCCTGGGGGATCCACCTATCTCAGTTTTTCTTCTGGTTAGCCTCAGTGCTTTGTTGCTACCTGGGTTTTCACTTCACTGCCTCGCAATTACTTCGTGCCCCCACGTTGTTCATCCTGGGATGCTCTCTAAGGAGCAAAACTTCTAAGAGCATGACTCAGGTGCCTTTGCAAACCAGTTGCATCGTGGTGACTTACGCATCCAGATTGCATCACCTGAAATACACCCCAGCACAGAAAGTGATGTTGTAGTTCTTCATATCTTCCCCAGATGTAACTGCTGTGCTTAAGGTGAAAAGGGTCTTTTTTCCAGCCATCTCTGATTTTCATTGACTTCTAAACAAGTATGGGTATCCCCGTTCATTCATTTTTGCATCCCTTATGCATCCAGTTTAGTCCAGGTCATCTTTTAAACCCAATGTAAGTTCACAGAATCACAGAACGCTATGGGGTTGGAAGGGACCTCTGGAGATCATCTAGTCCAACCCCCTGCCGGAGCAGGGCCACCCAGAGCAGGTTGCACAGGAACTTGTCCAGGTGGGGTTTGGAATGTCTCCAGAGAAGGAGACGGCACCACCTCTCTGGGCAGCCTCTTCCAGGGCTCTGCCACCCTCACAGGAAAGAAGTTCCTCCTTATGTTTAATGAAACTTCTTAGGTTCAAGTTTGTGCCCATTTCCTCTTGTCTGGTGTTCTCAGTCCAAAAGCTAATCAAACAGCTGGTATAAAACCTGTTGTCATCATCTGCACTATGCATGAATGTGCATAAAAACTGGACCACTTATCATTTCCACCCACAAAGTTCACGTAGGCAAGAACTTCACTGCACAGGCAGCAGCAGTTTTAGAAACTCACAGTGTCCCTGTGCTGTCATTCTTACAGACAAATACACGACTTGAGTGTTCAGACCTCTTGACCTGGCACTGGCTGTGGGTTCCAGGAGGGCTCTTGAAACGGTATTGTCCTCATAACCAAATTCCTACTTCATCAGAACCAGTCCATGTCTGACAGATGGGTTAAATGTATGGGAGAGAGAAGAAAAGTAAAAGGAAGCTGCAGAAAATTAGAGCAAGTGCAAAAGTATTCCTGGACAATTTGCCACTTGAGCCCAAATTCAAAGCACAGGACTTAGAAGGACAGGAGAGTATTCATGACCATGCAGCTTAAAAGACCATTTCCTAATCATCTCCCCCCATCACTCCCGGGGCTGACTGACAGATAAAAAACTTCTCAGGGCAGATATTGACAAGCTCAGACAACAGTCATGGTCTGAGCAGTTGTTTGTTTAGGTTTTAGTGTTTTGGCTTTTGCTTGCCTTTTTTTTTTTTTTTTTAACAAAATGAGAGGAAAGGATGGGGTAGTGATTTTATAATATTAGATCTCACTTTCAGCTGTATTTCTGAAGATCATTTGATGACTGAGACATAGTTTGAGATGCAGTTTCTTACCCTGTGGCTTACTCCACTGCTAACCTCTTCAGCCAGAGCACAGGGAGGAAAAAACCCAACTGTTTGTCTCCATTTGTGTTGATACCAAATTCGCTGGTGAGGGGCTGTTCAGGGGCTCACGTACCTTGTCAGGCCAGCAGTCTTCCCCCAGAAATGTACCGGCCTGAGTAGCTGCCATTTTAAGCAGTTTCTAATTTGATAGAGAAGACTTTGGTCACCTGATGGCATCTGTGTCACCTTGTGCCTTCCCAGCCATCAGGTTTGCAGTCTGTCACCAGGGTTAGTCTCCGGCAGCAGCTGATTGACCAGGGGCACTCCAAAACTCTGGATTACTACCATGGGCTTACCTGGGGTGACTCCTGATTTACCCCCACTGGAGAAAGCGTGGAGCTGAATGCCAAGGCAACAACTTGTGTGTGAAATCCTTGGCAGCGCTCACAAAGGGGGATGAGGACAAAAAGTGGTCCAAAGATGGTTTTGCAAAGCTCCAGCAGCTGCCACAGCCCCAGGAGACCTCCTGAATGGCACAGGACTAGGGAAGTGGGGCACATTGTGGCCAAGCTGGCTCTGCCCCCTCCCAACTCATCCCCTTTCCTTGGGAAGGAGTGGGGAAAAACCTCTGCCATCTGGGAACAGGCACACGCAAGGCTCGTTGTGTGACTGTGAGAGAATTTCAACTGGAATTTGGGAGAATTCAGATCATTGTATTAGTATGTAGAGTGAGAGTTGTTGCAGAAGGGCCTTGTACTCCTGGTGGCCAGGGAAGATCTGAAGTTACTGCTACACCAGAGCACTCCTGCTGATGCTGAGCAGCACTCAAACCTGCAGCAGAACCCAAAAAAAAACCCCACTCTAAAAAAAAAGACCAAATATGCCATCCTTTTTCACTCCAAAGACAGACAGTGTTCAGAAAGCTCAGTATTTTTCTTTTTTTCCACAAATCATTCTGCTGAGCAGAGGGAGAAGCGCTCTGTTCTCGCAGTATGTTCTGCGCAGCAGCAGAGGTTAAGCAAGAAATGCATCATGGCTGGTGAGCAGGGCAGACCTGCTGGGGGGTCCCTCCTGGAGATTTGGGGCATTCTTTGAGCCATGCAAAAATCTAGAGCTCCTGTAGACATCTTTAGGAGGCTTATTTTCCCACGCAGCAGCAGGGATCAGCCAAGAAAGGGCATCTTTCAACCAAGGCGCTCCGTCCCACTCTTGGATACTCTGCCATGCTTGGCCATCCTCAGGCTTGGGCTTCTTTGCAGGCTTTGTCTCACATCGTTGAAGGTTTGCTAGTCTTTCCCAGAGGCACAGACCAACATCTAGCAGGAGTCTAGAAAGGCTTTTCTGTGCCCGAGTGGTGGTGTGGCTGCAGAGGGAGCAGATGCTGGGCTATCAACTCCTGCCACAAGGGAACTTGGCTGCTTTGCAACAGAACCTAAACTCAACAGCACAAATTCCATACCTCTCCCGTGCTTTCCATGTGTTTTAGCCCAAACAACAATACGTTCTTTTTTTTTTTTTAATTGCATGTCAGCTCTGTTGGTGTGCTCAGTCATTCTGCCCCAGGGATCGAACTCAGTTAGTGTTAAGTAGGTGGCTTAAGTAATAAAATTAATTAATGGGTTCATTTGCTTTCCAAACCTTTGTTTGCAGGTACAGAGATGCACTTGGCTATTTCCAAATACAACTTCACCTCCTTTTTTATGACCTTTCTTTTCCCCCTGGCAGCATCAGTGTCGCTACGGGAGGCCAAGCTGTCACTTAATGTGGTGTTTAGGTGTCACCACGCAATCCATAACAGTCATACTGCAGTGGATTTAGCCAGGAACACTTTAGAGACACTTTTGTTCGTTTCATACCTTCAGAATTATTGTAATTAAGCACTGTAAAAGCCTATCAGACAGAGCCTTTGTGAGTGTTAGTCCAGGCAGAGGGCTTTAAGGACCTGGCACTGGCAGCATGAGAAATCAGGGAGTTGTTCTCAACAGGACCATCCATTTTCTGGCTATTTTTTAACCTTGTTTGATTAGTAAGAAATAAATACGTAGTTCTTTGGCAAGGTTGTTTGAAAACAATTCTTTATTTCGTGTGGCTCTGGGCTCAAGTGCCCAGTCTAAAGTACCTGTGTCGTTAGGCTTTCAAATGGCTTGGCCATTAACAGAGGTGTCTCAGGAAGGGCCCTAAAAGTGGAAACACCTGGGATCGGAAAGGTCTTCAGGAAATGCAAACCTTTGCTGTGATGTAATATTTGTGCTGTATGGTTTGTATGGTTTTATATGGTTCCACCACCTCCATTTGGCATAGGTTTTCTGCAAACACGCTTGCAGAGCTGGAGTCAGGTCACACGCTTGGGGACCCAAAACACCTGGAGGTGCAAGGGCTGGGTGCTGCTCATCTTGAGAAGTACCTGGGCTCCTTAAACATGCAAAAGAGAATATGCTTTCATTCTGATCAGCTCCTGCAGGTGACCCACCTTGGCTGCCCAGAGAGGTGGGCATCTTCTCTGGAGGCATTCAGAACTCGCCTGGACATGTTCCTGTGCAACCTGCTCTAGGTGGACCTGCTTTGGCACTAGATGATGCTTTTGGACTAGATGATCTCCAGAGGTCCCTTCCAATCCCATATAATTCTGGGATTCTGTGATCATGGTTACTTTTCACCCCCAGCTAGCTCATGATCTGAAATACCCATTCCTCTCATCCACAGACAACTCAATCACAGTCACTACAGCGGGCTGAAGTCCTAATTCAGCTTTCCAAAATCTTTGATAAACCCGATAAACAGCCTGGAATAATTTATATCTCTTTGATCGCGACGGAGTTTAATATTTTCCTGCCTTCTCTGCCTTCAGATTTGCGTGACTTCTGAAAAGGAACACGATGGCTTTATCAAAGTATACAGCGGGAAGAAGAAAGGCTTTGTCCCCATAGATGTCTTAGAAAACATCTGATTTCACCAGCCCACTTGCTGCGGTAGGAACCCTCTGTTGGCGATGCCCGGCTGCCTCATCTCACACTGTGTCAACCCAGATGGGCTATCTTGCAGATGTTCAGGGAAATAGGGAGAAAACTGCAACTACAAGAAGAAAAAAAGAAGAAAAAAAGAGACATTTAGACTGCCACAGCAACACTAAGAAAGAAGGAAAAAAGGGGAATACCGGAAAGAAAATACAGTCAGAAACCTCGAGGGGAATGAGAGGTCCTGGGATGCTAACGGGAATAAGGTAAGGAAAAATAAAATAAATTAAAAAAAAAGAAGCCTGGGCTGATTTGTGGTGCAAAGTGGCTGTTATAGCCCTGATGGAGACAGACAGCTTGTTCTGAAGGACTGAACTCACGTCCTGTTCTTGTGTCTTAGAAAACTGTTGGGCTGCTTTCTTGTTTGAAGTCTGTGTTCAGGGGGGGAGGGGGAAAAAAAAAAATACCATTCCAACTGTCCTCGCACTACAGTCCAATGCTTGGAGTAAAGTGTGGCTGTGGTTCTACAGTTTTGTCCCCAGTATCAACCGATCGGTTTAAGCATTTAATCCTGGTGTTTAGTCTTATTAAAAAAAAAACATATATATATAAAAAGAAAGCAGTTTGGAGACACCGCGTGAACGTCAGTTTGAGAAAGGCACTGTGCCCTGGAGCTCGGGCAGCTTTCTCTTTCCGTGCAATCTTCCCATCTGAAAGAGTAGCGAACTTGTGTGTCCTTTGTTTTCTCTGTGCACAAACAAAAAGCTCCCAGCGTATTTTGGGTGGGATGGCTGCTCTCAGAGCTCGCAAAAACAGCCGGTTCCCCCGAGCCGCAAGCCCGCTTTGGCAGCATCCTTCCGCACCCTCATCTGGTGATGCAGAAAATGGGTGAAAAGGAGGGGAGAGCCACGGGCTTGAAACGTTTTATATTTTTTTCTGTGTTTATTGCACTTAAAAGATTTTATATATTAATCCTATTTATAAAAAAAAAAATAAAATAAAATGGTTAAGTAACCCCCCAGAAGACTGAAAACGCTAGGAAGGGGCAGACTGCACATTAGAAGTGAAGTCTGTTAATTACCAAAATCCAGGACTCGTGACAGAAAGTTAGCATTGCGTCCACACACCAAAGGCATTTTCCTCATTTGCTAAAAGTAGAAGTTTTGCAGATTCAGCAGTAAATACGCTGACACGAACTCCTCCTTGGCATAAACCACCTTGAACACCCCATATGTCTTCTCCATCCCCATGAGACTGTGCAGACAGCTCTGTTTCGTGCCTCCATCTCCAAACGTGTTTTGGGCATGTGAACCTTTTGGTACCCAGAGAGCAGTCGGTGGGACCCGTGGATCTTGGCCAAATTAATACCAATCAGCCAGTGCCAATCCTGTTGTAGAGCCTTATGATGTTTAAGGATAAGGAACCTAATTTCCAAGTATTTAATTGGGTGTAATTGCACCAAATGCATTGAAATATCTTAGCATGTATTATGACCTAGAGATTAAGTCCTGTCCCGAAGCTCCTTGCAGAATTCACGCCTTATTTGACCAGCTTGAGACTGAGTGCCAGTCTTTACAGGGATTAACCCCCAAATCGATGTCCTAGAGCCTGACACTGCAAGAAGAAATTCACATGCTGCCAAGATAGTAGAGGTCTTTGCAAAGTCGATGCTATTATTTCTAAAAAAAAAACCAAGCTGCTGGTCCTGCTTCCATGTATCGAGGCAGCTTGACTCACTCTGTGCCCAGGTCCCAGTAGTTGGGCTGCACTATTTAAATAGCTGATCCTACTCAAAGCCCTGGTGAATTAATGTGAGACTTCACCCGTGATCAGGATTTCACAGGGCAACTTCTTCAACCTCCCAGAGACACGCTTTGCAGCACTTACGTATCACTTGGTTGCAGGGGGGCGGGGGGGTCAACTGCTGAAACGTGGTCCTTCGTAACATAAGTGGTCTATTTCAATTATTAATGTCCTCCTGGCTGATCAAAAGTGTCTGATTTCATATCTTCTGTGGGTATATCAGCTATTTATAAGTTATTTTTTTTCTGTTCAAACACTGAACATTGGCTCACCTCATTTTCCTAAATAACAATAAACTCAGTGGGAGGACAGAGGAATCTGATAAGCCTTAAAGATCAAGAGGAAAAGCAGTAGAGTCACATTAATCCACTCTGCTTTATAAGATTTATTTTTTTTATATATTCACCCATTCCAAGGAAAAACTCAAGCCTTTGTTAAGAGTTAAAATATTTGCTACTTTTGATCAGACCTGTCAAGCGAGCAAAGGAAATCTGTATTAATCTATACATATGTGCTGTTGTTTACATGATTGCATCATACTGTGATTCCCTCCTATTTCAGTCTTCTATGAATTGAATTTATCCCTAGAATGTGCATCATACTATTCAAAGAGTTATATGAATATTACCTACAACTCACAATGGCCTTTAATCAATGTCAGTTTGATTCCTTTTGATACTGAGCAATAAATAATAAAGTGACTGAGTAAAAACAAAACAGACCTTACGTGGACTGTATTACATCTGAGAAAGCATTGCTTCTGAACCAAAGCTTTCATGGTTATCTTTTCTTTGTGTTTTTTTATTTGTTTTTGTCTTTTTACTGGGCTTTTGCTCCCGTTTGATATGTAGACATAATTTATTCCTAATTTAGCAAGAAGCACATACATGAATCTTACTTTAAGCATGTGACTCATTGGCTATTTGCATGCTTAAAGCTGAAGCACTTTGCTGAATTAAAGTCATTTTCCTCCAACTTGTTTTGGATGCCTTACTCTGAATCCAGACGAGTATCCCATCATTTTTTTCCTACTCTATGTTGTTCGCAATATATACTGCATTAGCAAGCAGTTAAAAGTCAGAAGATGGAATGGACTTTATCTGACATCTGCTCAGAAAAACTGAATTTTAGGAGATAAATGCTGTTCAGATTCAATTTAATATTCTGCTTAATAAAGGCTATGTGATGGCTGGAAGGAGAATAGAAGTGTATGTTTCTTGGCTTGTTGCATCAGACTCGGTTATTTTCAGTTATCCACTTTCAAGAACATTCACTAAACCCATCAGCAACAAACGTTACCGAGCATTTCCACTGAAAATCTACAGCACTTGCATTTGCCACATTTAGCAAAACTTTAACTAAAGTTCTTCTTCTGCAAGGTATGTAGCGTGTGTAGACTGAGAGTGAAGTTTTCTGGTGAGGCCATCCTGAACATTTGTTTCTGGCAGCTCAGAACATATTTTAAGCCATTCAACATCTCACCACAGCATAAAACTGGCTACAGAATGTTTTCATAAGTGCTAGGAACAGTTGATCAACATGAATTGAGGACAAGCTGACCTCCTCCCGTCCCTAAATTACACGGTACCTCAGTTTATGATCATCTTTCTCTACACTTGGCCATTTTGGAGACAGAAGCTGCAGTGTGCCATCAGCTGTGGGCTCATTGCCTCGGGGGAACTAAGACACTCCTACAAACATTGTGTATTCATCTCTAGCATTGCTTACAGGCCTTTTTTAATAATTATTTGTTGAGATTTGATCGACTAAATCTCCCAGTGCCATCAGAGGAACCTGCACAAGGCCAGCAGGCAGTGACATTGGAGATTTGGAAGAGCTGTGACCTTCTAAAGAAGTTACTGGAGACCATGTAGGTTATCTAAAATGGCACTAGACAGATGTCTTTGGAAAATGAACCCAATTCATTTATTTTAAGTATGTGAAGACAAGTCTGATTTATTGAGCCCTCAAATTACATCTTTCTTTCCCTAAAGGACACTGAATAAATGCAGCAAGCCATATCAATCTTGTCCTATTTAAATCCAGGGTAAAAAGAATCCTTGAAGTCCACAGCAACTGGAGTTCAGCTGTTATCTTGGAAAAGGCTAGTCGATGTTACCCTTCTTGCAAAAATCTATGATGTAATTTATCTGATCTAACCGTAAATGTCTACAACTGAGCTAATAAATCAATTTGCTTGTCTCCTTCCCCAGAAAATAAAGTAACATGCAGTGCAGTACTATGGTTCTTCCGACCGACTGAAGACTTCTGCTTTTGCATGGCCTAGATTGTGCCTCACAGTTTCATCCCATCAACAGCCATTGAGGGAGCACTGGATAGCTGGGTCAGATGTAGACCCCCACAGACCTAACATCTGTATCAGGGCAGAAGAGTTCCTCACCCTAATTTTTGGACGTGTAGGTGTCACATAGATATCTCTGCAACGGATACCCTTGAATACCATGGGTGTTGTACTTTTTACTGGGCCTCTCAAGTTACTACTTATGGTTATTATTAGAAATTTATCAAACAGCTCATCCAGCACTGAAAACAAGCTCAAAAGAAAGCGAACCAGCGCCATGTCAGGTTCTGTTTAAAATATAAGGAGGGAGGAACGTGAATGATATTCCCATGCCTACTCCTCCTCTGCTCTGCCCTACCACAAATAGGGTCAGACAAGTGTTTAATTTCATATTTCAGACATTTCATAAAAAAAAAATGTGGTCCCAAATTGTCATCCAGATTGTGTGCGCTGCATTTTGTAAAGCAAGGAGAATAAATATTTTGTCCCAGTGGGAATATATGTCATCCCGACGTTGAGTTTTCCATGGCTAAAAAGAACATCTGAATCTAAGAGGTACGTGAGAGTTATTTTTAAAACCATTCTTTATATAGAGAATTTTTATGTCCCTAGGGAATGGACTCTTGGCAGGGACCCCACAAAAGAGGCCCAGAAAAACTCTAGTAGGTTTTCAGGTCAGCACGTATGGCCATCTCCAAGTGGCTCTATAAAACACTTGCCTAAATTAACGTTGTTTGTTGAATCAAATAAGCTTAAAATAAAGTCGTATTTTATTTGTGTACCTACAAGAAATATATATAAACATATGTGTATATATATATATATATGTATACCTTACATTCGTTAACATCAACCCAAGGGCAGACGCCCTTAAAAAAAAAAAAAAAAAAATCAGTCCTGACTGATTTCTTCCTTGTCTTACTGTGTTCAGCATCTAATTAGGATGGTAACGGGTGCCTGGTAAGTACTGAAACAGACTGTGTGGACAGAGAAGTCTCGCCTTGACAAGTTTTATCTGCGTTAGACAAAGTGTATGATGTATAAACCCAGAGTTACGGGGAGCTGAATGAACTCAAATATTCCACTCAAATATGAGAAAAAAACTACTTCACGGTGAGGGTGGCAGAGCCCTGGAAGAGGCTGCCCAGGGAGGTCGTGGAGACCCCTTCTTTGGAGATCTCCAAGACCCGCCTGGATGCCGTCCTGAGTGACATGCTCTAGCTCTGGGCAACCCTGCTTCAGCAGGGGCGTTGGACTAGATGATCTCTACGGTCCCTTCCAACTCTAAAAATTCAGTGAAAGTGCAGTGAAAACTGCAGCTACGCAGTACATCGAGCACAGACAAGGTGCTCACCGCTCTGAAATGTACGTCATTTATTGGGCAAAGTTAGGGCTGCGTGCCTCATACCAACCGGCAGCCTGAAAACCTTGTCAGAACCACCACATCAGTCACACCTCTTTGCCCTGGCTGCCTCACAATAACGAGATATTGAAAAATAGACTAATGTCTCCTTGGAGGCCTGAAGGAGAAGAAGGTGGGAGGCATTCCTACAGGCTTAAAATAAAACTTTAAAAAAAAAAACAACCCAGTGTTTCTTGTGTGTCAGTCCCACAAACACACAAGAAGGGCACATAAATTTACCTTCAGCAAAGTGAAGTAAATCAACATCTGAGTAATTACTATGCTACCAGCGGCTTGCCAGCTGATAGGGTCAGAGGCTGACAGCACAAAATTGAAAGGCTGTGAGAACTGTTCCAGCTTTGCATCACAAACAGGGAAAAAAAAATGAGAGAGAGCTGTGGGTGAAGTCCAGCAAACCCTTTAGTGGGACCTACCTTTTCCATGGAGCTTCCCCTCGCCCTGGTGAGGCTGGTCCAGGTGGCTGTGGCAGCAGCTCCTACCCCATGTTCTCGCCCAAGGGCAGCCTCGTGGTTTTGACCAAACTGACCTATCAGAAGGACGGATGGCCTCTAGGGAAAGAGAGGAGAGCAAGAGATAAAGGAGATTTATGAGTTTAGAAAAAACTAAACTAATGAAAATATTAATAAATGATGAAATAAATAAATAATGATAACGATAATAAAGAAGAAAAGGAAAAAAAGATAAAAATGGAGTATACAGTATGTACAAAACTTTGTCAAGCTCCTGTGACCACAACACCAGCAGGCACTGGGGAAAGTCCCAGGCTGGACTGGGTGATGGACAGGAGCTGGATTCTGGGTCTGGAGTCAGGAACCCTCAGATTAGGATCAAAAACAGACAGACAGGGTCCTCCTTGGATGTTGGCCATCAAAGGAAGAGAGTTGACCCTTTGATCCCTCAGCTTTTACAATGAGCATGGGGCAGATGGGATGGAACACCCTGTTGGTCGGGTTTGGGTCACCTCTCCTGTACCCTCCTCCCCACAGGTGGGACCCTTCTACACTTTTCAGCTTCCAACCCTCCAACGGGGCAAATAACTGCCTGCCCTTGGGTCTGGCAGGAGAAAAATAACCAAAAATCATCCCAAACCAATGGAAGCCAAACCAAGTAGCCAACATGGCAGCAGCCCCCAAAACCTTGACGTCTGGCCTTCCTGGTGCAAACTGCAGAAGGCAGAAAATGGTTGTTCTTTGTGCCTCCCTGCAAGATGTCACTCACCTCCACTGCTCGTGGTCCTTCTCTGGCTGGTGGAGGCTGCAGCCCCTTCCTCACCAACGCACCAACCATCCTTGTTCTTCTACACCCACCAGGAAAAAACCTGTCAGGGCATCTGCTCTGTTCAATGCTTGTTGGCAAGCAAGTTGCCCCAAAACAGGCATTGGGCTTGGCCCAGCATCTTTCCCACACGGGCATCTTCTATATGATAAGGGAAACCCCTTATTCAAAGGGATACGGGGCCATGGTGAGCCACGTCCCCACCAGCACTGGGGATGGAGAGGGACCACTCCCGTGGGATCAAGGCTGGAAGGGGGAAACCACCGTACCTTATTTTGGCCCTTTGGAAGAAATCTGGGTCTCTGAGGCTGGAGTATTACGTGACTCATACCAAACATGGAGAAAACCTCCTGTTCTCAGCCTGTTAACATTACTTATTACTCTGTGCCTCCACATTTTGGCTCAAGACACACCAAGTGAGCACAAATCTCTCCCCCTCTCTCTCTTCCACTCACTCCACACCCTGACCAGCTGCTGCCTTGTGTCTTTGTGCACGCTCTTGCAAAGGTCTCCACGCCATGGCTTTTTTTTCCTCCTGTCACTGCATTATCCAAGTTACAGCGAGAAATTCACCTCCTGCGGGATGGTGGGGCCAGGCTTTTCTATGTTGATAGTGTCCCCTGGTAATTAGCAGTTTCCTGCAGACACCCTTGTTGATGCCGTGGACCCCAACAGCCAAGCAGAAGGAAGGAAGGAAGGGAGGGGAATGATCCCTGTTAGTGTCTTGGTGTTTGGGGCAGGGCCTGGAGTGACTTGAATGTAGAATCTCCAGCTGGATCACAGAATCACATGGGGTTGGAAGGGACCTCTGGAGATCATCTAGTCCAACCCCCCCTGCCAAAGCAGGTCCACCCAGAGCAGGTTGCACAGGAGCGTGTCCAGGTGGGTTTTTGAATCAAAGGGGGCAGCAGCCAGCCCCCTTGATGTACCTCAGGTCTGAAAATGGCCAGCACAGCAACCCTGTTTGCAATTCACTCCTGCTGCAAGACAGAATATGGTCATATTGGGGTTTTTTTTATAAGTCTATCACTTAACCAGAAGTCACTAGACCCCCCAGTACTGGGAAGGTGACTTTTTCAATTAGTGGGATTGGGTGTGACCAGGCTCCTAATCACCCACAGCAGCCTTGCTTGCCAGGCTTCCATGCTTGCAGGCATGGAAGTACATCATCCTACCTCAGTAGGCACATGGGAGACTGAGCCGACAGTCCGTGTGGTGTGTATTATTACCCAAGCACAGCTTTCCCCATGACTAAGTATTGGCTGAACTGACTAAGCCCTTTGAAGCTCAGTCCCACCAGGAATGAAGCATCAGCTGCAAAGGGAAAAAGTAACCCCAGGCTGTTATAGTCTAAATAGATGTTTACCCCATAAAAATAGCACCTAGATCCCATGCGTTCAGGTTCTTGCTCAACTGTGGACAAGGTAATCCATCTAATGGTACTGGAGGTAAAATGAAAGAACACTGTGGTGGGACAGTCTAGAAAAGTGCACCAGAGTAGACAGATATGGGGTGTTTTTTTTCTTTTTACAGTGTTTATATAGTTTGCAGCATATACCGTGTAAATAAAATGGTAAACACACCAAAATAGCCCAAGACAAAATTATTAGCTTACTCCTACCCACCATCTTATAAATGTGGCTTTTAAACCATCTGCTGCAGTTTTTCTGCAGAGATGCACATGGTCCTGGGGCCTCTAGAGGCGACTGTAATAGGAATTACTAGTACAAATGGCAGGCAAGTCTGCTTTGCTGACATCCTGAAACAGAATGCTTCGTTGCAGGAACAGAAAATCAGATTAATTCCTGTACATAAGTCTTCGTTAGACTGTAAGACATTTCTTACAGTCTTCCATAGAATGGCAAAAGGTCCCACAAGCTCAGCCTGGAGGAGACAGATTTCTTCTTGAAGACCGCAGCACCAAGACCATTGCTATCCTCCACATCACTACCAAGGGGCTGCGCTTTAAAGACCCAGGAGACACCAAAAAAAGAACCTGTTCTGGCCTTCCCTCTGAATACCAGGCTTGCAAGCCTGCAAGCAATGTTAACTGGGACAATCTGCCTCCAGATACCATGGTGGACATTACTGTATCTACAACGTGCTCCATGCAGAGGTAACCTGCCTCCTTAGGCTAGGTCTCTGCTGCTCTGCAGCACCACTGGTGCAAAGGGTGACCACTAGTCACACAGAAAGCACCACTCTCCAGTCTGTGTGCAGGCAGTGTCTGCCCAGTGTGGACCCTATTGCTTTCAGAGGTGACGATGCTCTAGCTTGGTTTCTCCTCCCCGGTGGCCTTTATCTTTGGTGACGTTAGGAAGGATTGTAAAAATACAGTCTGCTTTGCCGTATAGTGCCCCCTTCTCATCCCCAAACACACAAACCCAACCAAAAAAAACCCATCAGCTGAGAGATCAGATGCTGGAGTAGGCACATCTGACAGCACTGTACTCACCCCTTCAGCTTGGGTTACACAAAACCTGATCATTGGGAAGGAAGCTCCACAATTTTGTGGGTTTTAAGAGCTTGTTAAGAAGTCTTCCTGCTTCAGAGCCCCAGTTTACCCACTCACAGATTTAGTTCATTAGCCACATTTAATGCTAGCAATTAATTAAATAGCCTGCAGCAGGCCAGAGGCATCAAAAAAAAGCCCATTGCCTGCAGTGCCGCCTTTGTGAGTGAACTTCTCTGCCCAACAGATCAGCGCAACTGTGAGTGGTGGAGGTAACACAAATGGCCATTCTTGCTCTTGTTCCTGTAGGTTGGTTCCACCTCCAGACTATTCCAGGTCAACCTCTGCTCCAAAGAGCTTTTTTTCAGGCAGGCATCACCAGGTCTTTGCCCGTTTTAAGTTAAAAACTAGGGGCATGTTCCTTGGACCTTCAGAGTCCAAATTTTCATAGCAAAGTTTCAAAGATGTTGCCCTCTAGTAAATGAGATTTCACCCTCTTTTAAGCAGCACCACTGTAGCTTTGGTCTCAGAGCAGTCAAGGAAAGACATGACAAGCAGATAGAGCAGCACCTGATGTAAGGTTATAGCCCCTGAGCCTCTCCACAGAAGATGAAGATTCAGCCCCTGCCTGGTGGAAATCCAAACACAGATGGAATAAGCGCCTTCCCCCACTGTCTTGGGAGCAGGAGAAGGAAGAGCTGTCAGTGCTAATGAGACATAGAGCAGGTGATGCAATTATCATCTGAGAGCCTGAGTAGGATGAGACAGATGTTGCTTTCAGGGTTCATTGCTTTATTAGCGACGCCTGCTCACCAGCTTATGTGATACCTGCCCAGCCACACCAGATACAGCCCAGCATAAAACAAACTGCTCCAAGTAGAATCACAGAACTGTCCAGCTTGGAAGGGACCTTTCAGATCATCCAGTCCAACCATCAACCTCACTCTGATCAAAACCATCACTAAACCATGGCTCTAAGCACTAGGTCAACCCGGCTTTGAAATCCCTCCAGGGATGGAACCTCAACCACTGCCCTGGGCAGCCAGGTCCAAGGCTTAAGAACCCTTAGGTGATAGAGCTGCAGAATTTGCTACTCA
>JAOTQQ010000012.1:47161881-47173692 GCA_026546715.1 Gallinago undulata
ATCATCTTTGTAGCCCTCTGCTGTCCCCTCTCCAGCAGTTCCCTGTCCTTCTGGAACTGAGGAGCCCAGAACTGGACATGGTGCTCCAGATGGACGTGCACTGTCCTGTACCCTGAGGCACTGGTTTATGGAGGAAAAGATGGTGGGGTTAGAGAGGTTCCCTTGGTAATCTATGATAATGAAGCTACCCCTGACTTAATCTTTTAGCTTAAGGAGGCAGGCACAAAAAAAGCATGACCCTAATTATTTCAGAGATAAATTTGCCATCTGGGGGGAAGGGTTGGAAAAAATTAATTTTGGAGAACTACACCATGAAACCCATCCATTTCTTAAAGGTGGGCAGACAGGGCATGTAGCGATCGGCCCTAAGAGTCTATATGTTCCTGGTGTGAGCAGAAGACATGGTGGTGTGTGTCTGCTGGAAATGACACAGAACATTCCTCATCAGTGCTTTGAAAACAGCTTTCCCCCTCCTCTACATAACCATGTAATCTTTTAACAGGATCCTGAGAATTATCCTTTTTCCAGTACCCCATTTGACTTTGTTGTTGATGTCATGGAAAAAAAAAAAAAAAAAAAAAGCAGTCAGTTGTTTACCAGAGCATTTGATTTCTTATCAGCAGATCTGGCTATGAATAATTATGCCACATATTAATACCATAGTAAGCCAGCTAATGGACTACAGACGCCTAACAAATAACAGGATGAGAGAAAAAAGGGCAGATTGGCAGGAGGCTGTTTGCCTTTGTGAGGGTTGAATTATAGAACTGGCCGGGCTTCAAGCCTATGAATCATTAAGAACATGCACACAGCAGTTTTACATCAGTGAGCTCTATTGACTGTAGAGGAGCTAATATTGATCTCCTAAACATATGGGAGTGGGGAAGCAGGTCCCACATAGTTAAAAACGTGTTTTAATCTCTGTCCTTGGAATTGTGTTGGTTCCCTGAAGCACCCACACGCTTCTGACATCATGACTAGACCTTTACCCGAAACCTTTGAAATGGGAGATGTTTCCTTTCAGGTTCACCCTGACAGAAGTCTTTGAAAACATGACTGAAAAAAAGATGATTGTGTGAGTTACCATGCTCATCATATCTTCTGCCTACCTTATCCCACTAACCCACTGATGTCCAGATTCATAGAGATGCTTCTCCATAGCAAAAAAAAGAAAATAAAGAATTAACTTGCCTTTCCTTAGTAATTGGGATTTGTCTTCATTTGTGCAAATGGGGCAAAAATATCCGTGGTAACTATGACACGAGCAGCAAGGAGCCACCGCACAGCACCTTGTTCTTCGCTCCTGCGAGGAAGGATGAATGAACATTGCAGATCATGAAGCCGTGTTGACCCTGGGAAAGCGATGGCAGCCTATGATTGTGTTTCTACCCCTAAATATACTTCATTGTGTATTATAGGAGACAGCCCAAACAAGCCCTCTGGCTATTAGATGCTATTTCATGGGGCAACAATGAAAATACCTTAAGCAGAACTTATACGTAGCCTGTTTTATTCTCAGGATTTAGAGACCCAGGACTAACGAGCTGTGACCATATGAGCTTTCACCAGTGTATTCTATCATATGTCTGCATAAAAATGGCAAATAAACATTTTGCATGCTGGTAAACACTGCATTTAGGCCCTTAAGTATAGCGTATGGTTTTTCTTTATGTGCTCAGTTCATGCCATTGGTCAGACATGGATCTTTAATAAATATTTGCGCCTCTCATCGACTCTTAAAATTTTCTTGAATTTGTTCATAAAACCTTCTTTCATTCGGATATCCAAGAACACTTACCTGTCTCAGCAGCCTCCAGTAACAATAATCAGACCTGGAGTCTGTTGAAATACAGAGAAGACTCTCTCTGCAGGGTAGGGTTACGTGAAATACAAGACATCGTTAAATTCAAAACGCTGATTTTCCACCCCTCCACTGAGTGAGTGTGTGATACACGTCTGTTTCAAGGAAAATGTTTGCAATGTGACCTCCAGGCATTGTGTCCCCTGCACTGGTAAACAAACCAGGCACGATGGAAATCTGTCATTTCAGGTTTGGCTGTTGAAAGCCAAGAAATACGTGTGATTTAATTTTCAGCTGTTTACGGAGAGGATGGACAAGGCACAGAGCTCTTTGGTCTGTCCTGTTAATCCAACCCACCTCATAGAAAACCCGAGCCGTGGCCCTTTGTGACCCTTTTCTTTCACTTTTATGGAAGAGAAATAGAGGGGGACCAGAGGAAATTAAAAAAAGCAAGGGCAACGAAGTGATGTCTCAAATGACCAAGGCATTGACAAAAATGCAAAACCAGCTACTCACCTTGAAGTTTCCAAGTCTCTGGTTTCCCAGATCCTTCCAAGGAGCCCAAACCTCAT
Source organism: Gallinago undulata (assembly GCA_026546715.1). Lineage (NCBI taxonomy): Eukaryota > Metazoa > Chordata > Aves > Charadriiformes > Scolopacidae > Gallinago > Gallinago undulata. The sequence continues at coordinate 47,164,255 of JAOTQQ010000012.1, forward strand.
GACTTGCTGTGGGGCACAACATTATCGGCCTCTTCTCCTTCGGAGAAAGCACGTGCCATTGGAACAAGGAGGGACAACTAAACATTTGTTTCAAGATTAACCTTGACAGGCAAGGTCTCAGGAAAGGACCAATTTAGGGCTGATCGGCCGCCTCCCTTGCAGGAGGTAAATTTGGTAATTTAGCATTTGATCACTTTGCATCGCTCGGTCACGATCAAACCTTAGTTCAAATTGTGTCCCTGTTTTCCTTAAGGTGCTTTTGAGAACAAATGAGATCACTGAAGATACACATTAGTGCAGAATACATTAGATGTTCCCAATCTATCTTTGCGCGGTCAATAAATGATTTCACCCTAGAGAGGAGAGTGCAAGTTAACGCAAACAGGCTGGGCACGACACAAGCTTCTAGTATCATGTGCTTTTGATACAACTACTTTACTACATGCTTCTGAATGAAACACGGGCTTTCTGACTGCAGCTGGCTTGGACCTGCACAAACGAGAAGAAAATCTGGCTTGCAGAGCAAGGCATAAAAAAAAAAAATAAGGAGAAACCTTTATTTCTCCAAAATGTGCTGCGAATACTTTGAGTATTAAGGAAACTTGGCAGCTTCCAATGACTGAAATTTATTAATGGTACTTATACAATGATCAGATTCACATCTTTTGCTTTATGACACATTTTTGATCATTGCTACTCAAAACCAGTTTGATTAAAAAGTAATCTTTGGTCTAGCGTGAATTCATTTCTTTTGCATGGAGCTTCTAATAATTCTAATTATTGTTATAATAATCCTAATACCTGTTAATACCTCCCTTTCACTTTCATGTTCTTCAGCTCAGACGAAATCCTGGTAAAACGTTCCCATTGCCTCTTCTCAGGCACCGTGGCTGTTGGATTTAAACCACTGCACTCTGTTGTGCATCCTCGGTTCAACAGGTTTTTGCACCTCCTGGACCTTGAGCAAACTCCGTAGGGGAAGCCAAGAGAGTCCAGTAGGAGAAGGAAACTTGCTCTTCCTGGGGCTGTGAGTTACCATCTGCCACAGGGCAGTCACTTGGCTTTGCTGGAAGGGATGGAATGACCTCCAGGAAGGGTGAGCAGAAATCAGAAGAGCGAAGTCCTTGTTTTCAGTAATTCAACAACCACAGGGTTGAAGACTCCCTTTGAAAGGGATAACAGAGTTCCATCTGAAAGAAGAACCGAGCACTTGAGCGGTCAAGAAGATGTGAAAGAAACCAAGGCAAGACACTGGGTCTGCCCCGTCTGAGCTCTGGGATTCCATGAGGCTGTCCCATTTTCAGCTTTGTATTTCTTGCCGTCAATTTATTCTGCGCTGTTTGAAGTAGTAGAGTCCAGTGGAATAATATATCCCCACCACTCCCTCTCACACTGATTCTGGATTTCAAAGTCTTGTGTTCGTTCCCCGCACATAGAACTAATTACCTTGGCTAGATGACAGACCACACTGCTCGCCAAGTGACACTGGAAAACTCAGAGAATTAACTGGGGACCACCTAACTTCACAAACCCCGTTCCAACGAGAGGTTAAAGTGAAAGCTCTTTTCAGAGTTGTCATTCTCTGGTCCATCTCCACCTCCCAAAAGATTTTTTTCCAAAGAAAGAGGCTGCAGACTAGAGACTGTTATCAACAAAATCAAATTTGCAAGAGAAAGGGCTGTATTGCTAGTTTCTGAATGGGAGGCTTTGGGTTACCTACACTGTTCATTTGGGGTTTTTAATAGCAGTAAATCCATGAAATTGGAATAGAGGTCTCATCATAGGAGCTAAACTGAAAATGAGAACCTGTAGGGTAAATATTCACATGGCATTATCCATAACAGAAGCAGAGATACTACTACTAGTTGAATTAATGGCCAAGAAAACCTAAAGCTGATCCCCCAAGGAAAAGAATGTACAAGTGCTGTCTCTCCTTGCCCTCATTTTAAGACTCAAACTGGTTAAGACTGCTAATGGGACGAATATTCAGCATTTTTCTTTCCTCTGCCATCTACCTCTCCTATTTTTACCTTGGTAGGCATCATTACCATAATCTAGGTTCATTATGTTGTGCATTGGGCACAATTTTAAATGCTTAATGAGAAATCCTCCCTTGTCCATGTACTGCTGTCAAACCCAACGGGACTATTTGTGGGGTGATTATTTACATAATTAAGGGTGTTAATTAAGCCCTGTGCTACAAGATGCAGGGCTGACTTAGCAACATGCTCTGTGTACTTAATAATTTCTATTAACATTTATTAATCAAGTCGATAGGTTGAGGTATATCATAATTGTTACTTTTTCACCGTTTTATAACAAAATGAGGGAGGCAGAAGGGAAGGGGAGAGAATCCCACACTTACAGTAACCACAAGACAAGTCTTAGAAAAATGGAAGGAGGAAGGAAAGGAAGGAAAGGAAGGAAGGAAGGAAGGAAGGAAGGAAGGAAGGAAGGAAGGAAGGAAGGAAGGAAGGAAGGAAGACACCAAGCAAATAGGACACTGAAGAGTGCAGATATAGGGAATATATAAAAAATGGTATGGATGCCAGCAAGAGAGCAACTATGATATACAACAATTTTGCAAAGCATCTAACACCATGTCACAAAAACTTAGTGTCAAAGTTAGTTCAAATTGCTTTAAATGTGAACACTGTCACCTGGACAGAAACTTCATCAGCCAGCTATCAATTGAGGTTGATGACAGCAAGCAGCAGCATGAAGCTGAGAGATGAAGCGTATGGTCAGGTTCTGCCCAAATCTGAGTTTTAGAGAGCTTGACTACTGTGGCAAGGTACCAGAGAAGTGAATTTTGAAAACTGATTGAAAAAAAAAAAAAAACCAGCAGTTGTTGATTTAGAAGAAGGGGCAAAAGGCCAATGAGGAAACAAAGCAAATATTACTTAATGGTATCTACATGTTGGTCAGGATGAAAGCACGTGAATTGCTCACCACGCAGAGGTACAGTGGGCACAAGGTGGGAATGGCCATTTTGGGGCCTGACAATCCAGTGGGCCCAACAACTCATTTCCATCATGGGTGAGGAAGAGCAGGAGTCGGCAACCAGTTTTTGAGGAAGGCAGGAAACTGAAGGCTTGTGAAGAGTGGTCCTTGCTTTGCCTTCAGCCCCACTGAATGAATCTCCAGAGTCACCTCTGGGCAGACTGGTCTCACTTCTTACACATTGCCAGGGAGGAGAGGGTTTACAGCCTACATCCGCCCTGGCTGTAGAGAAGTGGTTGAGTAACATTTTGCAGGATGCCAAGGAGGACAAACATCTCAGGGACCTCCTGGCCTCTGTCCCAGCAGAGCTACCCCCTGCAGCAGTGACTCTGCCAAGGAGAAGGTTTCTCTGATCCTCCTGAATCCATCCCATTGCCTGACCCAGGTCTTTAGAGAGGGCTTGGGTTTGCCTTCCCAGTTCCATTGTGCTTTTGAGGACCCATGTCTTAATGTCCACAGCACAGTTTGAATCTGATGTGGCCTTCTTGGAATCAACTTGAATTCTTGTCTGCTGGTGGGAGTCAGGGCAACCATAAGGCCCACTGTGACCAGGGGTTGAACCTGCACATATACAGGTACAAGCAGACCAGCCCCAAAGACCCGATCCACCCACATTTGCTCTAATTAGGCTGAAACCCAAGGAACAACAGCTATCTCTCCTGGAAGTCACAGCTCCCGGGCATGGTACACACCATCCACAAACATCTGGAGCAGGGTTTAGACCTGTTGGTGTGTGGTCCTACGGTGGGTATCTTAGCTCTGCTGGTATGACAGCATTACATCTTATTTAGTTTGGTAACTGGAAAAAACAGTATTCATGTGCATTAATGCATTTTAGTAATGTTTTAATAAAATAAGCTTTGGAAAGGGTAAATGCTCTAACATCAGGAGTGGCAAGGAAATGGGTTTCTTAGCCAGGTTGTCTAATTACCTTTCCACAGGCTCACAGGGAGCCACCCCAGACCCAAAAATGCCACCCAGACTGGTGGCCAGGGCTTGGGTCTACCTCCCAAGCTGGGCTGGCACACACTGGGGCACCTCTCTGCTTTTCAGGTCAGCCTCACACCTTTCTGCCGTGCCTCATGGACACATTCTTTGCCACCTCTGCTGTACCTTCCCTCTCCATCAGCCCAGGTCATCAGGGTTGGGTCGGCACAGGAAGGTTCATCCTCCTCCTTGCCCCAGGAAGTGCTGGCTGGGAGATGGATGGGAGATGTCCCAGTGAAAAGGAGGTGTACAGACATGTCCCCCCACTTTTCCAGCTTCAGTGACTTCCCATCACACTGGAAGAAATTCCCCTGGCTGGTTCCTTCCGCACCTCCCCGCTGGAGGGGTGAGGAAAAGAGACAGAGAAAACAGAAATTAATCCCAGCTTGACTTTGGTGGACTTGTTGAGGGCTCCCTGCCTGCCAAATAAAAGCGCCATGGTAACGGCAACAAGCAAATTAATGAATTAGAAAACATTGATCTTTGCAAATTGTGGCTGCAGCCACAAAGGCCCATACAAGGGAAAAAAAAACAAACAAAACAAAAAAAAACAAACCCTACAAATTTGGAGGCACGCGACACAGATCTAATACAACTGCGCAGCTCTTTTGCCCAGCCGAGGAAGGGTGCCAAATCACAGCCATACTGGGGAGATCTGAAGGGCTGGTTTCAGATGGGAGATGATGTTGATGTTTCATCCGCTCTGATTTTTGTTTTTGTTGCCATTACGCTGTCAGAATGGGAGCTCTTCGAGTTGGGGGGGTGGAAGAATTTCATCTATTGTTATTCTAATAGTAAGTGAATTTACAGTGAAAATCAGGGGGCTGTTCTCCATTCCAAATCACACTGCTTTTACCAGTTCAAATAGCAAGACAAAAAAAAAATTCAGAAAAAATCCTGAATAATCTCAGCCTGAGCTTAGGAAACCAAGCACAAGTGAAAACTCTTGATATTTTATGTATTCGTGAGGTGCTTTATACTTTTTTTTTTTTTTGGCCTCCCGGCAAATGAGGGTATCATTGAGATGATTGAGGAGTATTCAGTATTGAGGAGATACTTTTAATCAAAAGATTAAAGTGGTTTTGGGGTTTTTTTGATGCTTAAGGAGTATGTCCTATATGTAAAGAAGCAGTAGCCCCAAAGCATATGGAAAAAAAAAAAAAAATCTAAGAAATGGGCAGCTTAAGGAACAGCAGAGCTGCCCCAAAAGAGGGAGAGATTGTTGATTATCAGCTAAGAGTTGTGATCGAGGCTGAACAGCTGAGTTTTAGCTTTCTTGAACTCGAGCTGGGGATGACACATCCAGAGGAAATGCCAGACAGACAGGCTGAGATTTCATTTGGACACGAGCAGATGGGTCTGGAACAGAGAGATTGATCCGAGGCTTGTCCATAAAAAGACAGTAATTAACTTTGTACTTACAGATGAGTCAGGTACACGAGAAGAGAGAAGGGAACTACAGGCAGACCGCTCCACAAAACTCAAAATATGAGCTAATATTTTCCTTCCACGTTTCCATGCCTGGGGAATAACGTGTGTGCTTTCACGTCACTTGCTTCGGTGATTTCTTATTTTAACAGAGAAATCAGATTTTCCCCAGCCCTAGGTCTTCAGAGGCATCCTGCAATACAAAAATATGGTTACTGGCAACAGCACACATTTTCAGGAAAGGAAAAAAAAAAAAAAAAAAAGATGTATTTCAGTTTTGGGAATCTAGAGGGTTACTGACATATGTACAAACAACAGTGAGTTATGTATTAAATATTGCATGTGAGTAAGAAACACTTTATATTACACTTTGAGAAGAGAGAAATGGTGTCTCACCATACCTTACTGACAGACCTGAAGCTACCAATCTTCCTTTTTACCGGCCACCTCTGCAATATGACTTGAAAGTTGTCTGTGAAAGAGGGCATCAGGCTGATTTAGATGACAAAGGGTAATTTCTTTCAACACAGGACTTGTGCATGGGGTATGGAGGTTCTTTGGCTCCTACAGACAGAAAATGCTGGGTCCATCACAAGATAGGGCCTGGAGTGCTCTGTGGTCAACTTGTCTTCGCAGAGACGCAGCTGCTTCAGTGCAGTTCCCACTAGGACATGGAAGATGTTGGATGAACCTTCATCCTAGCAGTTTGACAGCTACTTGAGCCAAGACCAACCACTTGTTCAGTGATGTTTCAACACCCGACAGGGGTGGTTGGAACTAGATGATCTCCAAGGTCCCTTCCAACCCAAACCATTCTATGATTCGATGACACTGTGTCAACCCATCTTTTAAATCCCTCCAGGGATGGTGCTTCTCCCTGGGCAGCCCATTCCAATGCTTAATAACCCTTTCAGTGTAAACATTTTTCCTAATATCCAGTCTTCTTCTCTGAACATCTTCAGGCAAAGGCAACGCTGGTTTCATGGGTTCAATGCCCAGTGCAGATGTGCACAGGACACAGGCACTGGCCTGTTATCCTGGTGATACCACAGCAGCCACAATGGCCAAGGGGACACTAAGGCTGTCTGATGGACAAGGGTATGGGTGCACCTGTGTAGGTAGATTCTGTTGCCTGTGAATTTTTCAACACAGGGTTGTGTCTCCTGAATAAACATCAGTTCTACCAGGTCCAAATTAAGCGTGTACTGCTAATTCAGATTGCCATTAAGCACATTTTGCAATAGTCTTTATTAGGATATGAAACATTATTAGAGTTCTGATGGATAAATGCAGCTCTTTTCACTCAAGCACCAGAATTTTTTTTTCAGCTTTTTTGTCTCCTCTTTTTTTCTTCAGGTCATTTGATGATTGACAGCTCAATGTACTACAAGAACATTGGAGGGTAAGAGATTGCTGTGTGCTGCAGTCAGAAGATCCGTGCTGCATAAAAATCTATTCTCTTCATTATTACCTATTTGACAAAGATTTAAGAGGGCTTTGCAGCTGAGGGCCACGTGTGAAAAGAGTACAGATCATTTCCTAAAGACGAATTGCAAAAAGCCTGGGTAATTTACAGTGAGATAGACTCACCTGCATTAAGGAGTTGATGAAAGCACATCTTCAGAGTGCACCACTGGTGCACACCACGTCATGGGAAGGAAATTGGAAATAACAGGCAGCAGCACAGCTGGTCGAAAGTTCTAGGAATTACATATTCTTCTACTGGAAAATGGAATTTTGTTGCTCTAGGAAAACATAAAGTCTCCAATGTTTGTTTGGTTCTCTGTTCATTTTAGCAAAGGGAAAAGCATACGTTGTGTCTGCACGCTGTGTGAAAGGGAAAATCTGCTGCCTTTGAGCTGCTACAGAGCACGGCTGTAGTCAAAGTTCATTTCCCCATGAACTTTGGGGAAGTTTTGCTCTCACCTTCCCTGTGGGTCCTGGGCCCCAGCTGGATCAGACACCCCTGGAGCCACCTCAGCCTTCCCAGAGATGCCATCGATGCAGCACCCGCTGTGTCACATCTCCCCAGCGAGGCAAGGGGGGAAAAAAACGTGGCATCAGAGGCACAGCAGAGTCTGACATAGAATCCTAGAATCATAGAATGGTTTGGGTTGGAAGGGACCTTAAAGATCATGCAGTTCCAACCCCCCTGCCCTGGGCAGGGACACCTCCTACCACACCAGGTTGCTCCAAGCCCCATCCAGCCTGGCCTTGAACCCCTCCAGGGATGGGGCAAGGAGTGAAACGCCACCTCTGCCCAGCTCTCCTCCTCTGTCCTCACCTGCATACCTTGGTGCTGGGCCTGAGCACTTTTATCTTGGGGTAGACATGATCCTGGCACGGCACAGCGTGAGAGTCAGAGCTTGGCTGGAGGACAGGGGAACGGCAGGGAGGAGGACGGGGGAGCTGCAGATCCCACAAGAGTAGTTCAGGCAGATGGAGAGACTAATGACAGCTCATAATGTTCAAAGCACTCAGAGAGAAAGCCAGCTTTACATTCTTGTCTGTTGATCCAGATTATGGGAACCCACATTAATCTCTCGTTTAATGCTTGGCTGCTCGGCAGTACCAGCCATCAGGAGCCTTCTACGTGCCCTGGTTCATCTATATCATCCAGAGGCGCTGGTGGTGATCTTTGATGGCCTGAGAGGTCACAGAGATACTGACCCATAATGCAGTAAATCACCTTAGAGCCTACAGAAAAAGTAAAAGCAGCCGTTTGGTGAATGGTCAGATAACAGAGGCAAGAAGGTTCTATCAACAGGCTTTTGAATTCAGGCTTATCCCAGAGATACAGGCATCTTAGCCCATGGGCTCCTTTGGAGAGCGTTCCTGTGATAAGATAAGAGGCACCAAACACGACCTGAATCCTCCTTTAAACCAAACTCACCTTTGCAGGGAGCTGTGCAAGGGCTGTGTTGCTTTAGCCTGTACTTGCTTTGCCTTTGGTGTTTGGTTTGGAACCACAATGAAAAATGTGTGCTTTCACCTTTGCCACTTCGCAACACCAAACCAAGAAATAACTACATTAATCAATAATATAAATAGATGGAGAAGAAAACACACACGCCACTAGGACATCCCCTCCCTTGCCTAAATGGGAATAATTCCCCTCTAAAAGTAATTCCCGTGGTCAGGGTTTCCAGAGTCTCTTTCCCTTGGTGACTCTCCGTGTAGCACAAGCTCACCACTCTCCTCCACCCGGACACTTACCTTCACAAAACTTGTAGAAAATGTTGTTCCTTGAGACAGATGCATCTCTGTCGGATACGACGGGTGTTGGCAAAGAGTCTGTAGGAAGGAGGGGGCCTCATACTCTGAGAGTGTGATCACACAGCCTCCTTGAGAATCAAACTGCAGAGGGCAAACCCTCCAGATGGGAAGCACTTGCAGCCAAACCATAACGCCACACCATTGAGCTACGTACCTGACGAAGGTGAGCCACTTGAGGAACCTACAAAACACGTAATAATGGGGCAGAAAAATGCTGAGAAGGCAGGATGAGTAATGATTTGGTTGTTGGCTCTGGCACATGGAAGGAAATCCGCAAACTCTCCTTGCTCACAGCACTCCCAGTGCCTGCACCAACAGCAACTTTGCCTCCTAGACCTTAGCTGTCCAACATTCATCTCCAAGGTAGAAAAAGAACAGGTAGATTCACAGCCTGCTTCCATACGCGCAGCTCTTCTTGTTGTCCTGAGCAGTCAGAATCACAGAATCACAGAATCACCTAGGTTGGAAGGGACTTTTTAAGATCATCTAGTCCAACCAATGAAAATAAATAAAAAAAAAAAACAAAAAACAAAAAAACAAAAAAAGCCCAAACAATAAAAGAAACCAACCAAAACCCATAAAAAAACAAAAAAACCCCACACAAACCCCACACCACACCCAAAACAACACCAACCCAACACTAATCTATATCCCTGAGCACCATGTCAACTCATCTTTTGAATACCTCCAGGGATGGTGCCTCAACCACCTCCCGGGGCAGCCCATTCTAATGCCCGACAACCC
>JAOTQQ010000012.1:47173792-47183875 GCA_026546715.1 Gallinago undulata
AAGACTTGTGCTCCAGACCCCTCACCAGCTCCGTTGCCCTTCTCTGGACCCGCTCCAGCCCCTCAATGTCTTTCTTGCGGTAGGGGGCCCAAAACTGACACAGCCCTTGAGGTGAGGTCTCACCAGTACTGAGTGAACCCATGCAGAAGACTGGCAGTGGAGAGCTGTCAGAGATGATACCACTTCTCTCCCTCCCCACTTTGCTGTGCCCAGCTAACAAACTGGGAAGGGGACATCTGGTGGTCTGGACCGACACGAGGAGTGAGACGGGCTGTGGCCGAGCAGCTGGCACAGCCACTGGCTCTGCGGGCAGCGCAGCAGGCTCATGTGCAGGTACCTTCTTGTACACAGATTTTGGGGAAAGGTTTTGCTTGCCTGGGAAGCTGTGCTGGGCTTCTGTTCATCTCTGGCTGAAAAAAAAAAAAAAAAAAAAAAGAAAAAAAAAGGAAAGCACACAAAGAAAGAGAGAAACATGGGAAGAAGAACATCCCTAGTGCAAAGCACTCACAGAGTGACTTGTGTGTCCTTATCCTAAGACAGAGAACCCTGTTCAGCCCCCTGCCAGGTCACAGGAAAGGCTCTCATGCTCAGATCCCCTCACCCTTGCTTAGCAGGGTACAGCTCTACAGCCAAGTTCCAAGTATTTCCATTCTGCAGTTTTTTAGAAACTGTTCTATCATCTTGAAGTCAAGTCAGCCAGAGACAGATGTGTTCAGACCTTCTAGAAGTGTTACCCCACAACCCTATGGCCTTAGGACAGGCAAATGTCTAAAGGGTCCACTGAGTAGGTTTCTATCTTTCTGGCATTTCTGCCTAAGAATGCAATCCTGTCCTGCCCTTTCCCCCTCCCAAACAGGTGCAAGTAACCAAAACAGAGTGGTATTTTTTCTTGGCAGGAGAGAAAGCAGAGAGAAAGTGTTTTCTGGGAGCCACCAAAGCAAATGAAGTTGTCTAAAAGAAATCCCAACAACTCTAAATTTATGAAGTGTCAGAGCATTGCTTATGGGGTGCTCAGCGGATGGATGGGATGCTGAAAGCAGACCCAACCTCAGTGCCATACCCTCTACTGAATAAACTACTTGTCACCAGCATCAATAGGCAGCCTCATTAACGACAGTGCCTTGCCTTGCTTAAATTCAGGGTCAAGCTTTACTCAAGCAGGGGCAGGGAGAGAGATTACAGCCTGGAGGTGCTACAGCTTGGAGCCAGAGCCCAACACAATGGTCGTACGATGCGATAAAGCAGCGTGGAGGTAACCCCCTAGCTTCATCCCAGGTTCAGTAAATCCATGCTCTAAATTAAAACTATATGATGCTGAGCTAATCTTGACAGCACGGTTTCACCCAGACACATGAACCACAGTAATGCAGCTATATTTGCTCCATTACTGGAGCACATAATAACTGCTATGTAGAAACAACATAAACAGGTTTGAGCACCCAATCACTGCAACAGAAAGAAATTTGGAGTTTTCTCTGCACCCAAATTACTGTTTCCTCTTTTGTCTTAACCCAAACTTTGATAACAGAAACTAGAAAGACAATGAGTTAGGTCAAGTAAAAGACATATTGAGACTTACCAGTCTTCTATCATTCCTTCTCCACCATCTTGGCTGGATTTGGGGTTCCATGGAGTGTTGTGGACACATTGGCCTAATGGTTGCTCTGGATAGCTCTAAGAAGATCCTTGTTCATTATCCAAATTACTCTTCCAAGTTGGTCTCCCAAAGGGTTTCAGATCTTTGCTAGAAAAAAATACATCTGACTTTGCATCTCTGGTAGGAATAAGTGAAAGAGAAATGTTACGTAAGACCATAAAGACAGACTGGAAGGGTGAAACAGAGGCTCAGATGTTGTTAGAGCAACAACAAAGGTCTTATTAGTGGTGTTGCACATTGTCATGTATCTTCTGGTTCTACAGTCCAGTCATCCAAGAGGTTTTTGCTATCATTACAAAACAAAAGGGAATCTTCTAGAACTTCAGACTTGGCCACAAAATGAGAATAAAATCAACCTCAGTGTTAAAGCAGAGTCCTACTGACAACCTCAACAGAGGGTGGAGAGCAGGAATTCAAGTCAGTCAAGCAGTGAATTAGGGTGGACTGCTGGAAAAGGATAGGTGGTTTACATTACTACTGACAGTGCCAAAACTGACAGAGCAAGTGCTTGACCCAAGATCCGTGTCCGGGGCTTCCCTGGACCTCTCCATTCACATATCAAAATAAAAAGCTGGAATAAGATGAGACAAGTACCAGAAGATGCACTTAGGAGAGGAGTAACGAATACACACGTTGCCACAGCAGTGCTCTCCATTGCCCAGATGACAGAAAAAAGATGCTTAGCGGGGGAAGGAGAAAGTTTTAAATTCATGTCAGAGAGTGTGGACATCAAGTTCTGTTTGTTAGAAGCCTTCCAGCCTCATCAGGAAACAGTTCGTTAGAAATTCCTCTGCAGCCAGTACAAAATGTCTGCTCCGAGTGACTCGAATTCTCTTTAAACTTATTAATAAGTTCTGATATAAGCACAGTGTGCCTAGAGTTTGCAGTGGCAGACGTTATAACATTTATTAGAGTGCATGGATGAGCTGCTCTAAGACAGGTATTGTAATGTTAGTAATTAACCAGAGTGCTACTGATGACGCAATTCAGACAACGCGATAGCGAGGAGTTTTGGGTACGTCTAGAGGGCAATTTATCCTACCTTGTGATAGACATGTAGGAAACCACCATCAAAATAATATACCAGCTAAAAATGAAAACTGTAAGTTAAATGGTGGTTATTTTTAACTTTCTTTTTCTTGGTAGCAGTATCATCGGGTTCTCCAGTTCAGGCTAATTCTCTCACTCAGTGCAAACCAGACCTTTACATCTTTGCATCCAGAGGAAAGATGGGGACAGGGGCTAGTAGCCAGTTAAGTAGCCCACACCCCCAGACGTACCAGTGTTGGCCACGTGCAGTGCAATACACCAGGAAGTCTGCTTTGCCAGCTCATCCTTTCGTCCTCTTTCCTTTCGGATGTGAAGGGGGAATCCAAGTCTCACTGCCTAACCTCCTCTTACCTACCTCCACAGAGGAGCTTTACGCCCTCCTTCTTCTCTGCTGGGGTCTGCCAGATGGTGATGGTCTCTGCTACATCACCAGCACGGGGTCTGCAGGACCGCAACTGGCACAACTGTGAACTTGGGCATCTTTGACCTCCCTAGGCAGCGCAGAAGAACAGATCTCCATTTCTAGATAAGAATGAAAATGAAAGAATAAGAATAAGAATAAGAATGGCAATGAAAGCAGTGGGGAATAACCTCCATAGGATGTCACTGATTTAATGATTCTCCAGACCAACTTCTGCCTTGCCACATTTTGGTTTCCTTTTCAGTAAAGCACATCACTTTACATCACACATCACACAAGGACTCCGTGCAGATGTCTTCATGCAGTAGAGGTTACAAAATCAGATTTTTTCCTTTTCAAAGGGAAAAATACAAGCAACAATGTGATATGGTTAAGGGTAGAATGGATCATTGTTCCTTGTAAAGAGGACTTTTTACGCTGCATTCGCTCTTAACGTCCACTGCAACTCCATTAAGATTAGCAAATACCCATGTTTTCAATGGAGGTTCATCTCAACAGCCACCAGAAAATTAAATGCATACCTACTGCTCAAAGATACAGGTCATAGAGTCAAACTTCTCCTTTGCTCTCGTTACTCATTGTCTGGCAACCAGGAGCTGTGGCACCAAATTTGAGGCTGACACTTTTCATGTACCTGGAGCACCCAATGCTTATTTCTTCCCTGTAGACAGACCACCAGGCAACAGCAACATCACAGCCTTAGCAGCTTTCACATGCTACCCATCTCCATGTCCCAGAGTTCAGTGAGCTCTGGAACAGGCTGACAACAATGCAATGGGGCATCAGACATCCACTTTTTTTTTTTTTTTACATTTTGTTTTACTTTTTTTTTTAAAGTGTATTCATCCTCCATTTCAAATTATCTCTGAAATATGAAATTGCATATTTTACCTTCATCCCTCATCACTAGCCGATTAGATTAACAGAGCAGGAGTATCAGCCATCATTCCTGTAACCTCTATGGAGACCACTGGCTAAGTTTTGCTCCTAGAGGTAAGAATTACCCCATCCAACACTAAAAAAAAATCCAGGAGACAGAATAAAACTCCTGTGAGCAGCAGCTACATGACAACTATTTAGACCAAGACACGCAGAGAAAATTGGGTACAGATGAAGCTCCGGGGGACGTTAAATATGGATGGGGCACCTTGAAAGAGAAAAGACAAGATGATGTGTCACAGTCTTAAAAAAATGCCCTGGGTTGAAGGATTCACTGCTATAAAAGAGGGCATAGTCCAGTACAATCAGAGACCTGCTGCATTACCTTGTGAAACATAGCTTGACAGTCCTTTGACAGATTACAGGCAAGACCTGTTCTGAAAGGGTGAGGCCAAGAAAGGGAAGCAAAAAAAACCCAGCACAAGCTGGAGAGCTTTTTTTTTTCCAGTGCTTGCCACTTCAGAATGGTGACAGCTAATTATAGCAACTGTGCTTTTTGTTACGGGTGACCTCTGCTCACAACGTGTGGTACCTTGTTACTGGAGCAAACTGGGGAGACGAATTAAATCACTCAGCGTAAGTCCTCACCCCTCCAAAGCGTAGCAGAATCTGGCCCCTGGTAAGCTCTGCAGCCACCCTGTCCCCCAAAATTTCCACCAGAAAGGACTTACTGCTGTAATGGGAAACATGGCAGCATCTCTGTGAGGGCTATACATGACCTACCTATCTCTGAGCCTAGGAAGTTAGGAAAAACAAACCCAAACCCTAAAAAAAAAAGAGATGATAATCATACCTGTGGTCTTCATGTTACTGTCAGGGATACATGGTTAGTTTTTTGCCAATGCTTAAAGAACCGTCTGTATTCCCGACTTATTTTCATCTCCATGAATAAATTCATGTCACAGAGGGCTTGGTTAGCTGGCTATTCACAGGCATCAAAGGAGACATGAAACTTTGAAGAGGGGAGGAAGGGTAGACATCGTTATGAAAGGTGGGCAAGAGATACTTCTCTTGCAACTTTGCTAAATAGTCCTAGGAATAAAACTAGAACAAGTTATCTCTTTTCTGGACAGAGGAGGAGAGCTGTTCCTGCCTTCCAGTGAGCTAAGGAACTCTTGTATCGTGATGCTGTTTGCCCATTCAAACACTTCATAAGAAAAAAAAAATCCTTTAAAATGCTAAAATATATTCGTTCTTGGAGAAATGTTAAAAAGGTTATTTAGACAATGTGACATTTCTTTCTTGATTTTTTTTCCACATGGAAATTTTTCACCTCTGCTGCAATTTTTCTACAGTCCACTTTGGCTTCCATTTTTATTCCGTAAGAATCTCCTCCGAGCGCCAGGCTTTACTTTATTATTCTAAAAGTCACGTTAATTGAATCGCATTGCAGACCTGTAGCTCTTCTTCAATACGGCAAAAGAACTACGATAAAGCCAAAGCAATTTGAATCCCATGGTACTGTACACCAAATTACTCTGCTAGCAGAGAGAGGAGTTCAAAGGCTGTACAAATACAGAGAAATTCTCTCTTTTTTTTTTTAACAATTCATGAAATTGCTAAGAAGCTTTGTGCAATGTTCAATATCTGTATTCAGTGCTAAAATACTCAAATACGACGATGCGCAAATTCAAAAGTACTTTCAAAGTTTTGATGGAGCACTTCTCACTTAAAAGACTTTGAGTGCAAGCCATGTGAAGGGTTTGAAATTCTACTAATTTGTCCAAAAAGGGGAACAAGAATGCTTTTGTAGTTATTGTGCTGCACAACAAAGCAACGTGTCTTCTCTTCTAGAAGGACTGGGAGTAATATGTTCAGAAAATATTAGCGATGCTATCGCCCCAAAAAGGTTAAGAGAAGGATTTGCTTATCTGTAATGATTTATGACACTGACAAGCCCGTGTACAAATGGGGCCAGGAAATACACGGATAGAAAATCTTAGAAGGAAATCATTGTGTCAGGGCACGAGCAGATAGATCCTTTCAGCAACGAAACAAGCGTTCTAATTCATAAATCACGTTTGTCAGGAACAAATAAAAACAGAAGCAGAGTTGGTACCTTCTGTCTTTACCAAACACCGAGGGAAAAAGGTTCTCTCCCCGAGGCATCACCGAGAAGGAAGCATTATTTGTTGATCTACTCCGACGAGGCATGGCTGAGTGATGTTTTCCACCCTCCGTGCGGTGTTTGTGCCGTATATTTCCAATATTGGCTGCTGATGCCAAGGTCTCGGTTGTCAGCTACGTGCTCTGCTGTGACTCGGGTTTTAAGCAGCAAATTGTCGATGTCCCTCCAAGAGATGGACACTGCAGTAAAGCCTGTCATTTACTTTAATGGCTCGGATGTCAGAGAGAAGTTTTTGCCACGGCAGATGAAGCTGTCTGTTAATCCTCCCCCTCTGCACCGGGACCGATGGGATTGCCACACTTACCCATCTAGCAAAGCTCCCCACATAAATTAGCCCAAGCAATTTCCCAAAGTGTAATAAATAAAGGTCGGCCTCTCGCTGACATTTGCTGGATGGCATTACAGATGAGATATCATTTTGGTTCGGCAAGCTTCAACCTTGGGGCAAGAGCAATACCTGACGTGGTGAAAGATCTGACCAGAGAAACTTCCCAGAAGTGCCCAGGGTGACCAGGATCTGAGTGAAGGTACTCTTTATTGTAAGCTATAGCACGGATACAGCTCCCATCTCGGGCCAGTGCCACATCTTTCCCTTGCCATTTAAAGAGAGCAGCTGATAAATGGCACTACCAAAAAGTATCATCTCTCCTAACTTTTATGATCTCAAACTTAAGCACCTCTATTAAGGTGATTGTCTTCTCACCCTCCGTAGCTGACAGAACGTTGTCTCCATACGGCAGGTTATGTCACCTGTTTTAGGTATTTATCCCAGCGTGTTCTTCAAAGGTGCCTCCCTTTTACCTTTAAGGAGGAAAACAAACTCACCCACACGCTGCCTGAGGTGCCCGAACATAAAAACGTCTCTGTGCACTTGAGCAACAGACACATTTTGTTTGCCTGAGACAACTCACACTCTAGAAGTCTTCTTCAAACAAGAAGTGCAAACAACCGTGCTTGAAGCTATTAAAAGAGAAAGAACAAAGATTCTGGGTCAGGCAAAAAGTCTAGCTAACATAATATCCTGAATCTAACAGTGTCCCCAGGAGATGGTCAGGGAAACATATTAAAAAAACCCAACAGGACAGAGTTTGCTATTTCCCTGATTTGTCATCAATTTCGCATCATTTCGCCCTCAGTACAATCTTACCTCTCCAGATATCCTTTGTGTCACCAGAATTAAACCAGTGAAGTTTTAATCAAAGCGTGTTTTCCGTATGTCTGGCTTAGCAATAATACAATTCATTGCCTATACGTGCACCCTCCACCAGCCCCTCGGTGCAGGTACACATTCAGGTAGGTTGAAAGGGTACGTAGGTGTTTCTAAAGGTCCTTGCTTGTGGAACAGGATTGTATTCATCTCCATGTCCTGGCACAAGGCAGAAATTAAAAATATTACTTACACAGCAGACTACTGGGCAGTGTCATGACCCCCACACATTCAGCAGCAGCGTGAAAGTGGGAAACCAGTCCTGACCAAAAACATTAAAAAATGCAACTATCCTGCAGCAGACCTTGGCTTGGAGGAAATGTAGACTCAAAGGTGAAGAAGTTCACTGTGTGTCGGATGGGCTCACCTATTAAAGGGAATGAAAAAATATGAGACATTCAAAGTGAATCCCAGCTTCCGACTGGGAAAATAACAGCGTATCATGGAAACGAAAAGTAACAAGGGAGAGGCATCACGAATGACACTTTTATCTACCTTGTGCCTTTATTGGACCCACCACTCCTAGTAGGGGAATGCCTTTAAAACCATACCTTTGCAGCTTTGGGCAAATGTCTATATTTCATACATTTCTGTGTAAGATAAGACTGAGAAAACGGAGGCAATGTTTCCCTTCGTTGAAGGAAAACTTCACATTGACTCCTGTTAGCTTTGGGACGGGTCTGTCTGTGGAATCACAGAAAATACTATGACCACGTACAGGTGTAGACCTGGCTTGAGCTGAAGGTGACAGGAGCATCGTCTGCATGCTGCTTCAGTAGCAGTGACCCGATCGATGGTCACTGACCCCCCAGTGATGCTCCCACGGATGATTTACAAAGCTGTTGGCAGAGGATATCAACACACACACATATTACTCTTGGCTCCCTCAGCCTCTCCTCATAGGGCTTGCGCTCCAGCACAGCTCCAGGTGTCCAGCACAACACCTCAAGCTCCCACAGCTGGGAACACCAATTCCCTCATGTGATGTTTTACCCAGGGAGTCTGTTGGTTGGCAAAGGTGTCCATTTTCATGGTGGTTGGGTGGCATTAAAACCCCAGAGCCCTGGTACCCAGCTCCCAGCCATAACGCTGCTCAGTCCTAGCGCAGAGCACACCCACTACAATGAGACCATGCTATCTCCCATGACTTTCATGACACACAATACAGTAAGATTACATTTAAAATTAATATTTTTTTTTGTTTATAATTTTTTTTAATTGCTTACAGATCTTCCAAAGCCATGTTATGTCGGTGACACCTCTGTTTTACTGCACGGTTGTAAGGCAAGTTTACAAGCAAGACATGGAGTTTTTAACTTCCATGCCATGTGACAAACTCTTATTAAATTATCACTCACTGACACTTCATGAACAGGACACTCTACAAAGTGATAACAAGAAACTACTTGACACCTGGTTTATCTTGGAAAATTCTGGAAAATAAGGTTGCACAAAACGAGCAATAAAAGTTTAGAAGTGCTGAAAAGAAATTTCTTTTTGGGGGGAAAATGGTGCTGCTATCCTGAGGCTTCAGGACTCAAAAATAATATTTTCAAGGAAGATTTCACTGAAATTTGGCTTAGGCTAGACAATCTAATGGCCCTTCTGGCCATCTAATCTGTGAATCAGAACTGAGTCTAAGAAACTCATTTGAAAGCAAGAAGAAAAAATTCAAAGGAATGAAATTGTGCAGCAGATCAGAAAGTCCTATTTTCCATTAAGGTTTTGAACAGTGACGCTGTCATCTCACATCTTTCCAACTGACTAGGACACTAATGTTTCAAAACATTTCTAACCATTAATACATACAGTAAAATTAAAACTGAACCGTGAGGAAATAATATCCAGGACACCAGGGGGAACATTGTGTTTGAGGCAAGTGGCTGTGCTCCCCCTGGAACTCCTGTGAAGGCACAGAAGCCATCAGACAAAACAAAGAGTGAAACTAAAGGGGCTGGGCTCAGGTTTAACAGAGCAGAGATGATTTTCTCGCTGAGCTCCAATATTACCAGCAGAGCAAACCACTCTCCTTTAGAAGGTCATGCTGCTCTGGAAACATGGGTAGCACCTCTGGATCCATCTTGTACCTCAAGACCTTTGAGTCATGCCGCACCAAGGGTGGTGGAAGAGGACTGCAGCACATCCAGTTGTAAGAGCTACTTTTCTTGCTCGAGTCATTCTTCCCCCTTCTCTTCTGTGCACGGTGAGTCCCTTTAGACTTGCCCCCACAAACCACAAGGCTATGCCAGCTCCTTCCCACTCATAGCTTTTGGGGTAACACACCATCGCTACCTTCCGCAGAGCAAACTTTCACCCCCAGGGCTGGAGAGCAAGGCAGGGAGAAAGTACAGAAACTAAACACAGACTCTGACTGTCACACATCGGAAGAGCCCTTGGCATCCTCAGCACAGGAAGGACATGGACCTGTTGGAACGGGTAGAGAGGAGGAGCACCTCTCCTATGAGGACAGGCTGAGAGACCTGGGGTTGTTCAGCCTGGAGAAGAGAAGGCTCTGGGGAGACCTTATAGCAGCCTTTCAATTTCTGAAGGGGCTACAGGAGAGCTGGGGAGGGACTCTTTGTCAGGGAATGTAGCAAAAGGATGAGGGGTAATGGTTTTAAATTGGAAGAGGGGAGATTTAGATGAGATACCAGAAAGAAATTCTTTGCTGTGAGGGTGGT
>JAOTQQ010000012.1:47187120-47197360 GCA_026546715.1 Gallinago undulata
GGGATGGGGCAGCCCCAGCTTCTCTGGGCAACCTCTTCCAGTGTCTCACCACCCTCACAGCAAAGAATTTCTTTCTGGTGTGTCAACTAAATCTCCCCTCTTCCAATTTAAAACCATTACCTCTTGTCCTGTCACTCCACTTCCTCGCATCTTTTGTGACGATCTGATACTAAAGCAATGCGGCTTCTTCTGGACAACAATTGCACATTTTTGACTTTGCTCTTCCCCTGCTGTTTGTTTTCAGCCAGACAGAGTCTAACTCAGTAGTCATTATCTCAATATCTGTTGGTTTTAGGAAGACAGGAGTGTCAGCCTGGTTGATGCTACAGTCACCCTCCCACCCCGGCCGGATGGAGGCAGTTGTAACCGATGTCTCCAAAAAGCTAATGGAATTCTTGAGACGACCCTGGAGAAGATGATAGACAAGAACAGTGTTTTACCAGCATGTTTCTGCTTTGAACTGAGACAACAAGACAGAGAACTTCAGGCATGGCCTGCTGCAGAGAGCCTGAGTCAACGTACCCAAATCCACTATGTGCCTTTAACACGTGCCCACTAACTGGCTCCTCCATGGAAGGTGCTAGCATTTCACCTCCCTCCCAGGTGTGTGACAAGGAAATAAAGGCAGAAAGGGCTACTGGTGCTACCTTGTGCTCCCAGACACCACCGTCAGTTGTGGAAGGAGAGGGGGACTCAGCACCAAAGGCCTGGGCATCCTCCAAAGCTCATCTGCCTCTCCATTGGCTTCATTTGGAGAGCAAGGAATGGGAGAGGCTGGGTTTGACTCCACGTGGGTCAGAGGGACCGCAGCTATCACGGGGAGGTATCATGGGAACTGCAGCTCCTCTGAGCTCATCTGCTTCCCTGGGCATAGAGGTGGCGCTGAGGGAGACGGGGGGGCACTAATTAATTGGCAAGACTGGTTTGATAAGATGATGGGACTGAAGAATATCACTAGCAGCACTAACTCTTGCAGCTCAGGTAAGCAAGGGCCTCCCAAACCATGATGGGTATGATTAGTCTGGTTTGGGCTGGGAAGGAGCACCATTTGCTCCTGCCAATTTAGCAGAGAAAGGGGTTAAAAGGCTTTTTATATCTTTTTCTGTAGTTTCCCCTGAGCAACGTTGCTAATGCTTTCAAATGAACGGGAACAGCCCCTGGCTGTTGGCTTAACTTCTACAGGGAAAATTCTCAACGTTGGGAATTACCTCTCAACAGGTAAGAGTTTCCTGCAGATCTCTCACTGACAGCAAAACTGGCAGGAAAAAAATACATTTATATATATATATATATCATGCCTGTCTTACAAAAATATCATAAGAAATGCAACGCAGTATTTTGGCAACGGCAATTGATGAGAGACACTGCTCTGCCCTCCAAAACGCTCTGGCGACTTTCCTAAAGCAGATGTGATTTATTTTCTTCAATCTTTAATGACTCTCAAGTCACGCAACAGGCAGTTTGTGTAATTCATTAAGCTGCATTGCTGCTCCCCTCGCCAGCAGCTGCCAGGAAAGCACAGGCTGGCCCTCGCACCGTTTCTGTGCCTATCGATTGTGTCATTAGGTAAGCAAATGGGTTACCTCACTTCAAACTCAGTGTTAAATTACAGTCACTAGGGTTTGTCATCCCCTTAATAGGGTATCGACTGCCCCGAGAAGAATACGTTAAAAATCTCTGTATCCCAGAAGAAGCCAAGAAGAGCATTCCCAGCTCAGATAGACTCTCGAGCGCGACAAACATTGTAATGAATTGTGATTTATAGCAAGGTCAAAATTCAAGCCGTTGCATGTATGGGCTGCAAGCACTCATTTTAACAGCTCTGATAGGCCACCCATCAAATTCAGATTTCCCTGATAGTTAAATTGCTCTGGCAATGGGCAGCAAGCTGGCCTCCCTGCAGAAAGAAGGGCTCACCATGCATTAGTGATGGCTGGGGACAGAGGTGGAGCAGATTGATGGGAGCCAACCACATCAGGGATGCTTCTCTGCTCCTGTGGGTCCCACTCCCGGGTTTCATCTCTGGCTCTGCTGCTCCCTTTACTGAGGACTTGGGGCTCTGCTCACCTCTGTCATGGTGAGAAAAGGGGGTGGGAACTGCTTTCACCCACCTGCAAAACAGCCCCAAGGAGGGGAAAAAAATTGGCTGGAGCAGTGACTAAAGCTCACCGGAGAGAGGAGTAGCCTGATCCCTCCTCTGACTCTTCCTACTCAAAAAGTGCATCCTTGAGCTAAAACCAGCAAATAATCTACTCCCGCCTGCTCTCGGAGCCACTTTTTGCTTTACAGCACAGATATAATGAGAGTGTTTTCCTTTTTTGGCAGGTTGGCTTAAAATCCCCTAAAAGCTCCAGAAAGATATCCTGAGCCAGGGCTGGCGGGGAAGCCCCTGAGCAGCATGTGTCACCTGCCCCAGCCTTCACGAAGGGGACAAAGTCACGGGGCAAGTTTGTTGAAGTCCCGAAAGCAGAAAAGAGGAGCGGAGGTGACTTTTGATGCCATGAGGTCTCCGTTCTGCAGCAGCCCACATCAGCACACGGACTGTCCCACCTGGTCCACCGAGGAGCGAGAAAAGGACCGACGGTCTCCTGGTAGGACCTCTGCTGTCAGTCACAGAAAACACTCATTGATTTCCATCGGCTTTCAGATTAGGCCCTTAATTACTGTTAACTCGGGCTGGGGGTTGCAAAGCAATTTAGCAGCAAGAGGGCTGCCACATACCTGGAGAGCTCAGTCGTTCTGTCAAACGCTGTGGTGAGGCTCAGTCCAGGTTCAGGGTGGCCACGCAGGTCCCCACCTACTTAATCTAGAGAAAACAGATTGTCTGCTTTTTTTTGGCTTTATCCCATCTCTCTCCTGTATCAGTATACCTTCTCCACACCCATGAACGCTTTCCAT
Organism: Gallinago undulata; assembly: GCA_026546715.1. Lineage (NCBI taxonomy): Eukaryota > Metazoa > Chordata > Aves > Charadriiformes > Scolopacidae > Gallinago > Gallinago undulata. Next base: position 47,190,019 of record JAOTQQ010000012.1, read on the forward strand.
AGGTTTTTTTCAGAGCAAGTTATTTGCATTTCCCAAGAAGCATCATTAGCAGGATGTGACACCCCTGCCCACAGCAGTGTGGTTAAAGCAGAAGGTGGCACAACACAAGCAAGAGTGGAAGGGGAGTAAGACAGGGATGGGGAGAGGAGGAGATGGAGGAGGACTGTGCACAGGAGGAGGAGATGGAGGAGGAAAATGGCCCTTTTGCCATTCACTGGGATCATCCCAGCTGCCATTTTACCGAAGGAAGAAGTGGAGTCGTGCATTTCATAGAATCATAGAACCATCTAGGTTGGAAGGGACCTTCGAGATCATCTAGTCCAACCATCAACCTAACTCTGACCAAAAAAAAAATAAAAATAAATAAATCACTAAACCATGTCCCTCTGCTATGGAAAAAAAATGGTGGATGACAAAGCCCAAGGGGCTGCCATCACTGGAGAGGCCACAAGTCCACGGCAGGATGATGAAACATCAAGACCAGGGAGGTTTCTCATCCCCTGCAGATTCCCTCAAAGCTCTGAACTGACATTATGAGCAATCATCATTAGGAAGGACCTTATCACACCGAGTAGTGTCAGAACACTTCACTGCAGGATAAATAATAGCCTTGGTGTGCAGCTCTCTGGACCACTGTAGATGGATGATTTTAGTTAGATTTATTTGTAAAGATATTAAGGAAGCTTATCATCATCTCAGGTGTTGAATTCAGGGAAAGATTCGCTCAAGGACACACAGAAATCTGAGCAGCTTCAAGGAAAATAGATAACTTAGAAAGCCTAACAGAAATTTAAAAAGTGTGAGGCATATTTATTCATGGGATATATAATCCCTTAAGAATAGCCTGATTTTTTTTGAATTGGTGTCTATATAGTTTTATCAATACTGTGTCTGTTTAATGGGTACCTTTTATGATGTCCCTAGAGCAGAAGCATTAGACTTCCACGCAAGGACCCATGGCCACTCTCAGGAAGCAATCCTGCGTGGCAAGCTGCCCCAGGTCAGATGTACTCACTCCCAGCCATGTGAATTTGAAAAAGGATTTGTTTTTTATGCTCCCCGTTTTATTTGCTTCCATACTCTGAGAAGCTGGACAGCTTGGTGGTTTTTCTGGCAGGGCTTCCTCACCCCAGAACAGGAAGAGCCTCCTGCACTCTGCTTAAAAATGAGAAGGCCAACAAGCACACCTGCACAGGGAATCTGTAACCACTAACTTCTCCCTCAAAAACATACCAGCAGAGAGAAACTGTAAGGAGAACAGCATTGCTGCTTGGGGACCTCGTTGCTCCTCAGGGTTCAGTAACACCTTTGCACTTGAGCGTGTGGTTTTGTAAGGAAGCCATCGAATTCACGGGTCCTTGCTGCATGGGAGTTGATGCCAGTTAACCCAATAACTGGGCACCAGCATGAGGGATCGATCCTTGCTGGGATGTGGGGCCAAGGCCCCCTGTGTCCATGAGCGTTTGTGCTGCCACCCATAATGAGTGGTTTCACAGAAAGCTATGGCGTTGGAAGGGACCTCTGGAGATCATCTCCTCCAACCCCCTGCCAGAGCAGGGCCACCCAGAGCAGGTTGCACAGGAACGTGTCCAGGTGGGGTTTGAATGTCTCCAGAGAAGGAGACTCCACCACCTCTCTGGGCAGCCTCTGCCAGGGCTCTGCCACCCTCAAAGTGAGGAAGTTCCTCCTCAAATGGAGCTTTTTATGTTCAAGTTTGTGCCCATTTCCTCTTGTCCTGTCCCTGGGCACCACTGAAAAAAGACTGGTTCCTTTCTCTTGACACTCACCCTTTAAGTATTTATAGCTGTTGATCAGATCCCTCCTCAGTCTTCTTTTCTCCAGACTAAAAAGCCCCAAGTCCCTCAGCCTTTCCTCACCAGAGCGATGCTCCAGGCCCCTCATCATCTTTGTATCCCTCTGCTGTCCCCTCTCCAGCAGTTCCCCGTCCTTCTGGAACTGGGGAGCCCAGAACTGGACATGGTTTCCATGACCTGTTGCTTTCAGCAAGGCAGCTTCTTCTCCAAGTCCAGCCAGAGGACAACGTACATGGACACTACATCCATCGCTCTGCCCAAACCAGGGGCAGCAGGACCAGGCTGTGCTGCTTTTCTTCCGAGGGGAACATACCTTTTTCCACCCTGCTGTAGGATGATCTAGGATCCCACGCATAGGATGGAGTGGTGGTCCTCCAGCTGAGACTATAAAACCTGGAACTTCTCACTCTGCACCTACACTGAAGAGCTCACAGCCTTCTTCACTCAAGGTGCTCTTTGCTGCAAGGGTCCTTAGAAAACTCACAGCGCGCAGCTTTTTCAATAGCACCTTGGGAACCTGAGTCCCAGTTTCACAAAGGGACATGTTTTGGTGTGCCTAAGCCACTTGGGTGCTGTAAAATACTCCATCAACAGGCTATTTTATTTTATTTTTTTACTTCCAATTCTAGGAAGAAGCAAAAAATTACAGCAACACGGGGGTACCTGCACCCAGATAACAGTGGATGATGTGAGAGGGATGAGGGAGTCAAGAGGGCTTGCAAATAGACCTGAGACACCTGTGTCCCAAAAATTCACCTTGCCAGAAGGAAATGAGCCATGACAAAGTTTGCCTAAGACAATGATCAGGTCAGGATTAAACAGAAACGAGCTTGAGGAAAGGTGTCATCTTGGAAACAAGCATGAATGATGCGTGAAAATTTGCAGCAGTGGGGAGAAACAGCACCAGGCAACCCCCAGCCCAGAAGGTTAGGAGGGTCATTAGAGGGAATTTAGGCATTTATAGGCATCTGTTAACCCCTTGTAGGTATCTAGTCCCATGGTTTACCTGTTGCATTGCTAATACCGATGCTGAAGATACAGTTCACTGATTGCTGGTTTATTAGACGCCCATAATGAATCAGTGAACTGCTTTGATCCTGATTTGATTAAACCCCACCAGTCAAGCAGTTTTTCCCTGCGACACACCAGAAACTTTCCTGGCTGCAGGGGAGAAGAGGGGGGATCAGGCTTATGGCTCCAAATGCCACATCCTTCATTCACCTCTGAGAAACAGCTCGCCCAGCAGCGACGGTCCCCAGCATCTGGGAGTTCAGAGCAACATTTCGGTGCCTCACGGAGTGCTTTGGGATATAAGGAGTCACATAAAAGCATTTTACGTTTAACACTTTGGCAGGTGTGACTTTCTATCTCATAAAGGATAATCAGAGATACATATGAGATAACGCATTGCAGCTTTGTCTTATGAATCAACCCCAGCAGAGCTTAAGTGCTTACCCAGCAAATCAGACACAGCAAAACCAGAAACCACACAGAGGATATATTTTTTTTTTAATGTTATATTTGATTCCTTTTCAAATCCATTTTTTTTAATTATTTTTTTAAGAGCTGAAAGAAGTCAGATTAGATATTTAAACTCAGGTGCCTTTTGAAATGGGAACAGATAAACTCAGAGCTCAACTTTTAAAGCCAACATAAACCTTTTGGGTTTCTGTAGCTCCAAGCAGAACTCTAATGCCATTTATGCTCCACTCAAGACAGATGCAGTCCCAAACCCAAATATGCCTGGATAATAAAGACTGCTATAAACCATGCATTTTCTGAACTTGTGCAACCAGCTAATTCTCTAACAGTCTACTTGGCAGCCTATTTATTTTTTTTCCCCACAACAGCCTTATATGTACAGATTAAAGGACTCAATCCTGAAGTTTTTATTCTTATGAACTTGTGGCTATGGCTGATCTCAACTTTTGTAATTACGTGTTGAGATTTCTTTACTTCGGTAAGTTTCTTACACCCACTGTTTTGGTTTTTGTTGGGTTTGTTTGTCGTTGTTTTTTTTTTTTCCCCAGGGGATTTATAAAGCTAACATTAAACAAAAAGCCCAGGAAGACAGCAGTTTGTATACACAGGCTGATGGATCAACTGAGCATCAAGCAAAATTTGAAATATGGGAATCGGAAAGATACGGGTTGTGGTTTGGTTTTTTTTTTCTATGAAGGAAATAAACTGCAGGAGAAACCTGACTCAAAGCAGCGCCCGTGGCACGTGGGCAGGGGGAGAAGTTGGGGAAACAGAGGAGCCTCTGATTTGTCTTCTGAAACTTCTCTGTTCTCCAGGGATGTAACTGGGCTCCGGGTAACGGACTGCAACAAAAGTTGTTTGTTTCCAAGACTATTTATTAGACCAAAGAAAAACTGTGTAATCCCTAAATATCCTCAATCTCGGATGCACTTGAGTAAAATAAGTGTCTCTGCAAAGGGCTTCCTCCAAAATGTATTCCTTGTGAGCAACCCAGTGCTACACACGGTCTATAAAGCAGGCTACCAAATCCTTCTTTCAGTGGCCAACAAAGTGTGCAGACCCACCACCACCACCACCACCCCCCAGATGATGGATGCACACAGATACTCGACAAATCCTCATTTTTTTGTACAAAATCAAAACCCTGCCCCTTGTCACTGCCACCTCAACCCTGTCACAGGGATGTGCCTGACACCTGGTAGCTACTAACAAAATTTCGGGTGCACCAGTGACTTACTTTTAAATAAATCAGCGCCGGCAGGTCTAGGAAATTCCCCCTCAAATGTGGCTTTCTTTCCTTCGGCTACGCGTGTGAACAAGAGCATCACCAGAACATCATTTCTCAGTACAAACCATACTCCAGAGAGGAAATTTCTTTAAAGAAAGCTATTTACCAATGACTCAAATCAGCCCATTTAGTTTCCAGGCCACCAAATCAGTGCAATTATGATCCTTTTCAGTACTCAGATGTCCATTCATTTATGCCAATACTCCACTGATGTGTCCCTCACCTGTGCACCCGCCTCCAGAGGCAGCTTTTAATGCCCACCTCAGGATTCCTCAGCCAAACCCCTGTTTAGGAACCCCTAGACCTAAATCTTGTGCCTTTGTGACAGACAAAGAGAAAGCAGTACTAGCCCAGAGCAACCCCTCTGCCAGCCCAGTGCCCACCTCTGGCAGGGGAGGCATATCACCCCATTGCCAGATGTCCACACGACTCCGTCCCTCAGGCACTTGCCAACACAAGGAGAGCATCAACTTCCACCTACAGCTGAAGAAAATTAATTTCCATTCTACTTGTCACATTCATAGAACTTTGCCTCCCCTTGCTTACCTCTTGGCTTTGTGATGAGCATTTTCTCAAGAACCAAGGACTACCTGTGAGGAGTTCATCAAGTCTTATGGCTCATGGTCCACCTCAGGTCATCACAAATTCCCTGCCTCTGACTTCATGGCTCCCACAGCAGCCCCATGCAGGGTCTCCACCAGAAATGCTGACGGTTCAGGGTCTTGGGTCCTGCTTTTGGGCACATCCTACAACCAGTAGCAAAACACGAGGCAGAGATGCACAGAAAGACCAAGCAGTTTATGCAGAACTGTTTGAGTTTGAGCTGCCGTGGAGCCAGCAGTACCATCATTTTGGTAGTTCAAGTTTCTGGGAATAAGACAAACAATTTTGAATTAATTTTTTTCACTTGAACAGTACATTCAATCTCAAGAACTGGAAATTCTTGACCAACTAGAAGGAGAGGGTCCTTTCCAAACATGATCAGTTTCATTCTGTTTGATTTTAAAAATATAAAAATTCTAATGATGTATGTTGCTTAAAGGGATTGTCTGTGAGGGGGGAAAACAAAACAAAACAAAACAAAACAAAACAAAACAAAAGATTAGGAGGATGTACAAAACATCCTGTGTCTCTCTGGCACCAATTTAAGTATCCAAAACATTGGGAAAAAAAAAATTATCTGCAGAAGGGCTCCCTTGTAGATGGACCTTTTCTTACCAAATTCAGGTTGCTCAAACTTTGGAAGAAGAGAGGGAGACCTCTTGTGAAAGATCAATATACTGCAAGCACACGTACCACACCGCCTTCTTGGTACCTTCCTTCTTCTTTTCCCTCTTTCTATACTAATGGGCTCCTCAGTGAACGTACCTGTGTCCTCCTCCCTCATCAGTTTCACCTCAGCCACTAGCGTTGTGTTGGGAAGAATACATCCACATCTCCCAGCTGACAGGGACGCACAGGTCCTCTGCATCTTTCTGAGACCCAGAAAGGTTTGAACCCTGAGCGATGGCTTCTACCCTAAGTTAATTTTGTGCTGAAATAAAAGAGCAAAAGTCCCTCAGAGGACCTGAGGACCTCTAGGACCTGCCAGCTCTGTTCTGCCCCCTTGTCCCTGAGGACTGTTTCCTAGGGGGTCCTTTTGACTAACTCCTTGAAGAGCTGGAGGTTTGCTTTCCTAAAATTCAGGGTCCTGACTATGCTCCTATGAACCTCCGGGATCCCCTACAGCTCACCGGGTTGCCTTTCCAGCAGATGTTGGGTTGGTTGAAATCCCCCAGCAGGATGAGAGCCTTCGAGTGTGATTTCCACCCCCCCCCCCGTAGCTGGAGTAAGAAGGCTCCATCAGCAGGCTCCCCTTGATCAGGCAGCCTGTAGTAGTCACAGGATCCCCCTTGTTGCCTCAGTCTCTAGTTCCTACCATTAAGCTTCCCACTTCCTCTGGAAAGCTGGTGACCACAAACTTGTTTGCTGAGAGAATTGCTCACCAGCACCTCAAAGGCCTTTTCTCTACCAGGTGCCTCATCTTCTCTTGATGATGTTGGAGGCTGGGGGGGGGGTGTGTGTGTGTGTGGAAGCCGAGTGCAGGAACTTGAAGCAGCAGAGTATAATAAAAATTATTAGCTTCTAGCAGAAGGAAGACATCAGGAAGAAAAGCTGGGGAAAGGGAGGTAGTTAAGATCCCAAGTCCTCCTCCGAGGCCCTGGTTGGTGATAAATCTCCACTTCCAGCTGCTTCCTGAACCTGAACAGTTTCAGCTGCTTGTAAACAGCTGGTCCAGGACCATGGTGTCCAAGTTCCAGCAGCACAGATCAGCCTCAGCACAGCACAGGGACAAAGCTCCATGGTTCTGACTCAGTGGAAAGAAACCAGCCCACAGAGCTTAGTAAGACACAGAACAAAATAACACATTTTATCTCCAGCATCTCCATCCACCCTCAAGCTATTCATCACTCAGGGACACGACTTACAAGACTGTCCCCTGTTCACCTCTGCCTGGATCCCCCTTGGTATCTGATGGTGCCAAGTGGCACCTTGCTGACAAGTCTTCTGCTCCTCTCTGCAACGGGCACAAATCTTGGTGTTTGTCTTCAAATTCAACAGGCTGGATGTGAGGGGAGGGCAAAACAGTGGCCAAAATGTCCATGTATTCAAATTGTAAAAAAAACACAAAAACACACAGACTGGAGAGGTGGGCTTGTGCAAATTGCATGAAGTTCAACCAAGCCAAGTGCAGGGTCCTGCACCTGGGACATGGCAA
>JAOTQQ010000012.1:47199396-47216829 GCA_026546715.1 Gallinago undulata
GAGGGGTTCAAGGCCAGGCTGGATGGGGCTTGGAGCAACCTGGTCTGGTGGGAGGTGTCCGTGCCCAGGGCAGGGGGTTGGAACTGGGTGATCTTTGAGGTCCCTTCCAACTCTAACCCTTCTATGATTCTATGATCATTTGCTGCCCCAGGGTGCTTGCTACGGGCCCGGTCTGCTGCAGTGGAATCACGCCAGGAAAGACCAGGGTGTGGGGTCTCCCAGCAGGAGAAACCTTGGGGGATATTGGTGGGAGAAGGACAGAAGACTGCCTCAGCAACCACCTGCAAGGTGCCAGCCCTGTTCCCGCAGAGGGAGCTGGGGGGGTCTGACTGGGATCTGACACGTGGTGCTGGGATGGCTGGGACATCCCTGCTGGGACCTCCCCACCGGGACAGTCTCCCTGGGTGAGCTCCCCCCAGGGCAGCCCCTTGGGACCAGCAATGTGACAAGAGGCTTCCCAGAGACTCAGGCAGAGGGAAGATGTCTCCTTGGCATTTTTCCCTGGGGAGATGCAGGACAAAAATACCAAATTTCCACACCCACTGACCACAGCATCTGTGGTGTGTGTCCCTAAAGCTGCCCCGCTGCCCCCTGTCACCCAGTCCGCTCTCACACGGGGACAGGGGCACCATCAGAGCCACCCTCTGGGCCAAGGTGGGGTGTCGAGAAGACTCCCATTTTCAAACTGGTCTTTGTCTCCCCTCTGGAGGCACTGGAAGAAGATGTCTATATTTAAACCACTTTTTCCTGGACTCCTTTCAAAGCCAAAAAGGGGATTTTTTTGCACGTCCTGGAGGAAAACAGCTGCTCGTGTCAAAGTTCATTTGCAAATTAACGCTGCAGCCAAACCAAAACCTTTTATGTCTTGGTAACTCCCTTGTGGAGAGGAGCACCCTGCAAGGGCCTGAGTCCCCCCATTTCTGGGCCAAGAGCACCACCTGGTGGCTTCCCCAGCCACGGCCTTCTCCTTCAGAAACTATTAAAAAAAAAAAAAAAAAAAGGCAAAAATATTTGAAGGGGAAGGATGAAGCAGGAATCTAGGGTTGTGCAAAGAGCTGTATGGATAAGCTGGGTAAAAAAACACTGCGTGTTTAGTGTATGAAAGCCAGGTAGTCAATGAGCAAAAAAAATACACAAAAAAAAAAATGTGTATTATAGACAACTCGTGGAAGAGGGAAGGGTCGTGGGATGGGTTTTGTTGGGGCCAGCTGGATGTGCAGGGCTGCAGAGGCTTTGGGAGAGCGAGTTCCAGCAGTCCCACTCATGGCAGGCACTTGCCTCCTCCTCCTCCTCCCTCTCTGGCACCTCACCTTCTAGGAGGAGAGCAGTGCTGGTGGCTCGTGGGAGTCAAGTGCCACCATCCCAGAGGTGCTGCATCCCACAGCAATGTGCCCCTGCTCCACGAGCAGCTTCCCAGACCATCAGCAAGGCGAGGCAGGTCCAGTATTGCTGGCCTGGGCAGCGATGGGCACCCACCTCCCCACTTCTACCTTTCCTCCACTATCATTTCACTTCTAAACTGGGCTTACGGCAGGTTTTTCTGAAATTTTTAAGATCTCGAGGCCCAAAATTGAGCATTTAACACGTGCTCATCAGTTGTTATTCACACACAGCTCCCATGCCTTCAGCTGGACTTGTGCGCTCCTTGGGTTCCACGGGGCATACTCACCAGAGAAGACTGACCCGAGCATGGTGGGGTTTCTGTGCGTGTCCTCAGGAAGTGAGGATGTGTTCAATAATTCAGTCCTGCCAAGGGAGGCATCCCTGTGGGAAGGAAAGGAGGAAAGGGTCGGGCAGAGCTAATTTGGGAGCCAGCAGCCTTCACCAAACGCTGGTGAAGTTTGGGTCACTCAATGCATGTCCAGCTCACCAGGGGATGGGAACCATGGCAATAGCATTCAGCCACCTTTTGCAGTCCTTCACCTCTCTTTTCCTCCTCTTTCTTTCATTTCTCTTTCTTTTCCTGTCTGAAAGGAACTTTTGTTTTCCCTATGAATGTAGAGAGAGAGTGGTTCCTCCTATAGAATCACAGAATGCTGTGGGGTTGCTTTACATATTGTGACATCAAGAAAGTTCAGGTTCTTGAGAAGTAAAATAAAGTTATTCTATTCTAACAGCAAATGCTTCTGTGATCACCCATGACTTATGAACAAAGAAATGGTGGTTCAAAACAAAAATATCTGAATAAATTCCCAAAGAGCTTTAAGCATGAGGTGGATAATTTTGAGTTCTTTTTTTTTCTTTTTTTTTTTTTGATTCTGAGGAAATGTCTATGATGATGTTCATCAAATACCTGCTAACACCTAGAAAAAGCGTTTACTCTGGAAATATTAATCTAAGTTTTGAACTAGTGTGGGCTTATCTTTTCAGTCTCTATAAAATTAGGCCCTTGCAATTTTAGGAAACTAAAGCTAGACACTACATTTTGGTATCCAACACACGCCTTCATGTGCATGTTGACTCTAAGGATTGTACACATTTGGACTTGCCTCATTTTTCCCAGTGGTATTGACTTCTCCCAGAAACCATACTTTTTGCAGTACAAAACACTTGAGAAGATTCTTCTATTAACTAAAATGATAAAGGTTTACAGTGCTGCAGTGTCTTGAAGTGTCTCTTGAAGTGAAGAGCCTTTTAGGTAATTCTATCTTTGCTAAAGTGCTTTTGCTATTTTAGCAGAAAAAAAAACAACCCACCTGCCTCTCCTGATGTGGCTGTATTTCGGTGAAGTGGCATCTAGAAGATAGAACAAGTGCATGCTGGATGTGTTTATCCGGCATTTGTAGTATTTGTCACAGCTGGGACTGCATGACCTGCCAGCTGGTCTGTTTATAGTAGGGCTACCAAGATGATAAGGGGACTAGAACATCTCTCTTAGGAGGAAAGGCTGAGGGACTTGGAGCTTTTTAGTCAAGAAGAGAAAGCTGAGGTGGGGTCTGATCAACACCTATAAATACTTCAAGGGTGGGTGTCAGGAGGACGGGGCCAGGCTTTTTCCAGTGGTGTCCAGTGACAGGACAAGAGGGAATGGGCACAAATTTGAACATAGGAAGTCCCATTTGAGGAGGAACTACTTCACTTTTAAGGGTGGCAGAGCCCTGGCAGAGGCTGCCCAGAGAGGTGGTGGAGTCTCCTTCTCTGGAGACATTCAAACCCCACCTGGAGATGTTCCTGTGCAACCTGCTCTGGGTGGACCTGCTCTGGCAGGGGGTTGGACTGAGTGATCTCCAGAGGTCCCTTCCAACCCCAATATCATTCTGTGATCCCGTGAACCAAAACCCCAGGGGAGAGAGTCTGAACCCCTGCTTACGCACAGAGCAGCCTCCCTCACCCCCTTGCTGCTACTAAGGATTTCCTCTCCGCATCTGCCCGGTTGAGACAAACCCGCTTACAAAGACTGACTTTTTAATTGCATGTTAATTCAACCCTCTCTGAAGATACTTTGCAGCAGTGACAAAATAGCTTCCACCTCCCCGACGGCTTTTCAAGCCCCCGCTGGCAGCCTCCCCTGCCTTCACCTCAGGATGTCCTCCCGCGCTCTTGTTTTCCTCCACACCGTAGTTCCCCTCTCCGGGCTAAACTTTTTAAAATTTACTTGGGGGAATCCACCCAATGAGACACTTTAAGTCAATTAGGCTGATTGACAGCAGGGTTATGTCTCGCGTATTCTTAATTGGGAATGCAAACACTCAGCTGGAATAAATACCTGCCTCATAAGAAACTCGGTGGGGCTTAATTAGCTACTGGTGGTGGAAGGCCTAGAGCACCTCAAGGCCTGCGTGAGGACTAAGTGCTGCTCTCCCTGTTCCAAGTGGCAGAGGCCTCGAAGCTGGACATGGCAAAGCTGAGGTGGAAGCATTTCAGGGCCAGAAGGTGACCCTGTCCCAAGGCCACCGGGGACCACAGCTGCAGGAGTGAGAGGACAGACCCATGACAGGCTCTAACTCAACGGTGATGCCGTTCCAAGCTTATGAAGCCCCTCTTGTTCCTCAGCGGGATGGCAGCAGGCCCTGATGTCCAGACCTCCTCACCAGCTCACCTCCTTAACTCCTCCCTACAGAAGAGTTAGCCCAGAACAGGGGCCTTAGATCATGAAAACATGTGTGCACCTCCTGAAAAACCTCCAGCAACGGTTCTGTGCAACTAAGGGGCAGGAGTCTCCACCAGCTCAAACCCACTGAAACACGCAGGAACACCCTCAGAAACACCAGCAGATCTTTTAGTTTCAAAATACTCATTGCTGGAAGATGTTTACGAAGGGATCTTTACCGATGGCGAGTACATACGAGACAGGTTTAGTGTCGCAGAAATCTGTTTTCCTTAAAAACTGGATTACTAACCAGCAGAAAATATTTGAAACGGAGGGCGGGATTTTCAAAGCCAATTACTGTAAAAACATAAATTGTACCATTATCTCACAGAAAGTGATAATCTATAACCCTTGCTGGTGGCTTTTAAGATCTCACCCCTTAGATCTTAAAATAAAGAAAATAAATATTTCATCATAAAAGAAATACAGGATCATTATCAGCAACTATCACATTCACTGGTCTGCTTTGGCAATTAGAGAACTGATTCATTTTCCTGGTCGTTAAGGGTCTTATCTGCATATCTTTGTTTGAGTTTTCCTCATATTCCTAGGTAAACTGTGTACCTAAACACGGGGTTTAGAATATTCCAATTTTACGACCTCACCAGTCATTTGCCATTAATTTATGTGAGGCTTCATCTGTCAAGAGGGATTTATCATTGTCACACTCGAACATCCAGCTCCGACTACCTGTCCCTTGAACATTCACTGCATGAGTTATGAAAGCATCTAAAAATAAACTTCCACAAAATTCTTGTGGCTGAATAAGAAAAAAAAAAAAAACAATTCTTGTGCTGCTCGGAGTTATTTACATGGTGGAGCATTTTTGGTTTTATTTTCTTTTAAGGGATTCTCCTGCTGTCCTGGTGTTATGGAGTTAACAATCCAGTTGGGATAACGCTAGCAGTTGCTGTAGTCTCTGCTTGGAATCAGTTATTCCCAGGCACATGGAAATAACTGGGAAACTGGTATAGGAATGTTACACACCAGCAAGAAAAAAAGACATTTTTTGATTCCACTCATAAAGCTTTGTTGGACTTGTCCACAGCACTGGTTTACTTAAGAAAACAAAACATTTTTGAAGTTAAGGTTTTCTTCAGCTTTTCCTCTACTTGTCTTTTTTGGGGGATTTCTTTTTCCTCAATTTTATGTTTCATAACTAATGGTGAGGGGCTACTTTTCACGGTCTCTCTCTAAGTACATAGAAATAATATCCTACTGGGACATCTGCTGGCCTTCACCCAACATGATCCCATTTTTAAGGACACAACATTACACTTCCATTTGAAATACTGGTCAATAATAACGTCTTTCACCCATCAGTAGACCATGGGAACATTATTTTGGCCAGTATGTTTCCAGCGAAGATCAAATGAATAAAATGTATCTGACCCATTGATTTCCATCCTTACACGAGGCACACAAGTTTCTTCTGAGTCTGTTAAATAATAAGAATCATAGAATGGTTAGAGTTGGAAGGGACCTCAAAGATCATCCAGTTCCAACTCTCACCAGACCAGGTTGCTCAAAGCCCCATCCCACCTGGCCTTGGACCCCTCCAGGGATGGGGCAGCCACAGCTTCTCTGGGCAACCTCTTCCAGTGCCTCACCACCCTCACAGCAAAGAATTTCTTCTTAATAGCTAATCTAAATCTCCCCTCTTTCAGTTTAAAGCCATTACTCCTCGTGATTTCCAGTCACAGCTTTACTTTTTCTAGTTTTCCAATTGCTACATTATCAAAATGTAATTTCAATTACATTTCTCTAATTTCAAAAGGGAAAATTTTGCAAGAATACAACATGTTTATAAGGCAAGGCAGCAGAGTGAATCAGCAAACTGGATGACACACAGGGCCATCTCTTCTTTTCTAAAGAAAGAGCATGAAGCAGTGACAATGTGAACAGCCCATTTTAAATTAAAAAAAAAAAAGAAAAAAGAAAAACATATTGCCAGACTCTGACTTCGACTATGAGTGACATGGGAAACACATCTGGATCCCATTCCTAACAGCAAAGTATTACATCTGTTTTAATTATCTGCTCATGGATACTGTTAAAACGCCCTGCAGTAAATTTCTCAGAGAAGGCATTCCCAACAGTCTGCAGTTATTCTAAGAGAAGCGGGGAAGGCTCTGGTCCCTTTAAGCACCACTATGTAATAAATGAGAGCCTGCACTGATTCTCGCTGGCAGCCACTTCATCACACCTGCTCACATCCAAAGTAGCATCACCGAAAACACCATCAATATATTAGGCATATTTCTATTTCCCCTGCTTCAGTTGACACCGCAGGCCAGCAGGGAAATACCAATTTTTAATAACAAAACTGAAATATACACAAACCGTGTCCTTCGAAAAAAAAACACTTTCACGATCAACTCAGTTTCAAGTAGAACGCCCGTTTCCGCAAGCAAAGCAAATCTTTTTCTAAGCAAACTTGAATTTTGCAGAACAAGAATGAATGATGGAAGAACTGGGTTCTCTGCGCGTTAAGCTCCAATGAAACCAGCTCTGCTTGTCACAACTGCTCTAACATCACGGCAGATGAACGCAGCACGGGGAAGAAATGACATTAGAGTGAGTCTCAGCTCCAGTTTTGCAAAGAATTGTGTGGATTTTAATGAGATTGTGTACAGCAGCAAAGAAAAACACACCTGTAAGTATTCAAAGGACTGCAGCGTTAGAATGGGTCCCTCTAAGCGTCAACGAAGGTACACGCAATACTTCATGAGATTGAAAACCTCTTAAATCAAGCGTTTCCCAAATAAATTGCCAGAAGAAAAAAAAAAATCTCAAAGTATTTGGCCACACAAATTTTTCCCAATTTATTGGAAAGAATACTGAAATAAAGCATCCACTATACAGTTTGCTTTTACCAGGGCGGGGGCGAGGAGCAACTACTTTTCTGCTGAAGTCTAGAATGTATTTTAATTTAGAAAAATGACACCTTCAGCCTAGTTGCAAATACACCATCTTGCAGAACAAACAGTGCCAATACACACTCTCAGCCCAGATAAAGTGCCCATATTCCTTTCGGGAGCATGAACCTCAGCAGTAAAATATTGCGCAGAAAAATGCGTTTTTAGCAACATAAAAAGCATTTTCCACGCGTTGCTTAAATTAAGAGAAATCTAGAGCGACAGAAGGAAATGCTAGAAGGAAGATGCCAAACTGCTACCTGCTTGTCTTTAGGAGGATTAATTTCTAAGCAGAGCAGGATTTACTGGGTTCTCAAGCAGATTGAATACGTCCCCAACGCTGGGTATTTGCAAAAAAGCAAGCAGTCAACTCCAGAAATTTCACAATAGGGCCATAACCCAAAAAGCCCAAGCTCAGAGGATAAGAGCCCACTCTTCCCCCCTCTTTTACCCTACAGACAGAAGTGGCAATAACAGAGATATAGGAAATCCACCCATCGTGCCAGTCGGAACGGAGACGGCCGATTTAATGGCTTGTGAGTTCAGCTATTCCAGAGAGCAGCTGAACACATCTTAGATGAAGGAGAGGGGTCTCTGAATAAAAGATGTTGGTGTTTGTGTCTCAGGGGAAAGAGTCCCTGCTCTCCTGCCTAATTTCAATCACCAGTCTCTCGGGAACAGAGATTTCTAAGTATTAGGGGACTAAAGATCCAAACAAGGACCAAATTCCCGTTGTTCATTTTAAGGCAGTTAAGCACTATGCACTGTGAAATGCTACTACCTTTTGCACAATTTCAGATTGCCTAAATTTTTTGTGAATTTCCTGCACTGGCCCCATTCCCATTTGCCATTTCTAAGGTCAGCCAGTCCTGAAGAAAAATATATGTGAAGATTTCACCGACTTCCGATAACGGGAGTTATCCAAGGGGAGAAGAGAGGTAGATGACAACTGGCAGGTGACAGAATAGGTAGGTGAGAAACGTAATAGCATATGTAAAAGTGAAGAAGTTGGCCTTGGTGGAAAAATGGAACGGGACATTCAGTGATGACCTTATCTTTAGACAGTGGAAAGTGCATCACTGGAGAGAGTTACTGCTTAGTTTGGCAGTCACTAAAAGTCTGGACTTGGTGTTTAGAAACTCCTAACACAGTAAAGGAAGGTTTATGACACACAAAGCTAGTAAAGTTGAGTTTCAAGGATGCTCAAAATGCTTCCTAGGACTCTTTGGATGATCTCTGGGAGTAGCACATCCCTACATTGACTGCAACTATCCTGCAATGAGCACTACTGGACTTGAAGGACTTAAAAGCCTTGACGTGTTAAGTGCTGATCCAGTAATAAATAAATAATTTTTTAAAAAGCAACTCTGAGGCATGCGTGTCACAAGGAAATGAAATATTGATGACCCAGTTCTATATGTTTGGATTTTGGTGCCTCCAAAGTCTGAGAAGTCTTAGAGTCAGGGCACAAAAACATGAGAGCATGCCTAAAAACTACAACCAATTAGAGAACAGCCAAGTCTATGATTAAAGATGACAGAGAGTCAGGGACTCTGATCTCTAGAGAGAAAAAAATTTGCAATAATCAATACCAGATAGTAATGAAATAAACCTGGAGTACCTAGAACTCAGCCAGGATCTCTGGCAGGAATGAACCTTCAAAAGGCATGAAAGGATTCCTACTCAGCAGATGTGCAAACACTTGCAGGAATTAAACAGATTCTTCCCTTCTGTTGCCTTAGATGTAGCAAATCCTCTCTAAGTGGATTTTTTTTTATGCTGAGGTCTGCAATACAAATTCATACTTTGCACTTAGTTTTTGGTGATTTTTTTGTTTTTCTTGGGAGTACGTTCCGACTTTCTTCATCGTCAATATCCAAAGAGGTAGGGACACTGTAACTTGTTTTTCTCTCAGTGGACTATAAGGCCATATGGCAGTCTAAATCACAAAGATTTAATGAAGGGCAAGGAGGGATACTTCTTCCTAACAAAATAAGCAAGAAATTGCTCCTCTCTGTGAGATTTTAATCTTCCCGGCTTTGAGCTTCCTCAGACTTCCTATAGACAAAAGAACCGATCAAGAAATGCAAGCATAAAAGGAAGATGCCTCCAGAACCCAAGGAGACAGTAAGTATTAGAAAAATCTCCAGAAGGAAAGAAAGAACGGCAACAATTCTCACCCCTAAAGTGTGAATTTGGTTCATGTATTAGAAACCGTCTTATAGGGCATAAAGATCAGATCTGTGTTGGAGCGTCACAAAGTGGGAAGGGAAAAGCTTGAGAAAAGGCAGTAGGAGACGAGGGGACACTGATCGAGACCAATAAGGGATTTTCACTATTTTTTTTTGTTTGAGTCCTCTCTAATCTTACTAACTTTCAACACCAGTGGGCAACGCTTGAGGCTGAGCTCACCCAAATCACGTGTTCTCATTGCTTCGAGCAAGAGGCAGAGCGCTGGAAGCAATGGAAAGAGGAAAGAAAGAATATCTAAACAGGAGAGAGAGAGGAGGAGGAGGCAAAAACCCTGAGAAGCACCTGGAAGCTTTTTCAGCCTCCAACCTGAAGAAGCAGGGCCTAATGCCACACGTCTATTAGCATCGCCCACAAACCAGCCCCTCACCGCTACCACAGCCGTGTCTGTACTCACAGATGCAAAGCGGTGACAGCACACAGCACAGTCCGTGGGATCCAGAGAACTTGAGAGAAAAACAAAATCTTTGAAAAAATAATTACTTTTACATTCGTTACAAGCAAATTCTCTATCTTCTGCACCATGAATAAGGCTATAGACGGGTTCTTAAAAGGTGAAAAAGGCATCTCGTTACACAATCTCCAAACCAGCAGATTCATTGTTCTTAAAGTATTATTTTTTTTTGTCACTTCAAACTTTATTCCCAAACAACTATATTAAAAATAAGATAATTACAAAATAGAATATTGCAAGTCAGAAGCTATTTTTCCACAGTTTCCTATCCAAAATAGACTTAAATAAACAGAGGAAAAGTTATTACTAGTACTCAAAGACCATGTAATGCATTTAAAATATGAGGTTACACATAGACTTAACTCAGGAAAGCAGTTAAATCCATTCTTGTTTTCAGGAAAAGGGAAAGTTTTCCTGACTCAGGGCCTCTAAAACAGAGGTTATAACATATCATACAAGTACTTTTTGGGCATACGGTAAAGATTTGACTGCTTTGTTTCACAAATTCTTGAACTCCACAGCAAGTGTTATTCCAATATGTACTAAAAATAAGCAGATTTAACTGAAAGTGCAATTCTCCTTTAAGAGCCAAGTTGTCTCTACTTTCATACATCGTTTTTGCAGCAAAAACTGTCATAAGTTGAAACGCAAACATGATGACAGCACCCCACGCTTTTTGGTAATTCAGAAAGTTCACACTAAATATTAGCACTCACCAAAAATGACACTCTGGTTCATTTAGTTATGAAAATGTCCTATTGATTCTGAAATGCTTTAGACATTTCTCACTATGAAATACATAGGCAGAGCAGCAGCTCTGCCATTGGAAAATACCCTCATTAATTTCTACAACCTATGAACTAGGTGCTAATACCACTGATATTTTAACATCAATATTATTTGCTGGCACGTGGAACTCATGGACAAAGCATTATAAAACAGACAACTCAATTGCTTTTTGGATTTGATTAGTTTACCAAAAATTCTGAGATTCTAAAGCAGGTCACAGCCCTTCTCAGGACCTTTTTTTCCACCCCCAGGATTTCTTTAAAGCTGCATCCAATCAAATTATAAAAAACATATGCAATGAAGCATCTGACACTTCCCTTGGGGGACTCTTCCATAGCCAACAAGTTGTTGTTTTTCCCCAAGCTGAATTTTAATGCAATTTCATCCCATTGGCCATTCTCATGGACGCTTCTCTTGGAAGCAAGAAGAAACAGTCCCCAGGGAAGGCAACGGGGAGGGGGAATTAAAAAATCATTAAACTACACTCAAAAAGTGTATAAAAGCAATTCAGCATTGAATTGCTGAAGATAAGGGTTAACTCAAGTCACTCTCTTCTCCTTTAGCATAGAAGAGTCACAGATGCATGTAGAAGTCTCCTAAGAAGAAAAAAAAAAAAGGCAGTATGAAAAAAATGCTTGAGTTATCATTCCATAACTACACTTTTGGGAAAAGAATCAAAGTTCCCTAGAATTGCTTAGCTTCCTACTTCCCAGAGTAGAAGAAAAAAAAGAAGAAAAGCACTTTGAAAGTTATTAATGCAGTCTTGAAAAGATATCAGCCATGATATCTTCCCACCTCTTCTCATAAACAAATGAAACTACTCTTACACAGCAATACCAGAAACGTTGTACAGTCTATTGCCAAGAGCATCCGATAAAAGATGTTGTCAAGGGAGATATCATAAAATATCTGATTTAGTCTATAAGGATTTTTCTTCCCTCACAACCTAATAAATAGTATTTTCCTTCTTATTTAGCATATCCTACAGCTAAAGAATATATTTAGTCTTTTTTTATTCCTTCACCTTCTCCATTACTAGCAAGAACTGGTGAAAAGACAGTTTAGAGAATTAGTGCAGGATGTGTATGCAGACAGTAATTTTGAAACCACTATAAACAGAAAACTCCTGAAAGGTATCACACAAAAAGAGAGAAGAGAAAGCATTTCACAGTCGTCACTCATGTCAGCCACAGAAGCAAATTATTTGCCATCTATAAAGGTGTACATTTTGTAATGTAATAGCCCAAATCAGTATTTAAACAAAAATAGTAAGTACCCTCCAGGAAACATTTAGTCCCCTCTGCTGTCAACAGAGAGACTCCCAAGGAACATCGGAGGGACGTGGATGCAAATTTGATCTCTGTCCTCCTTCAGAATCTCAGAATCAAAAAATCAAAAAAAGGCATGGCAATGGCCAGCAACAGCTATACACCAAAGGCCTAATTCATTTAGAAAAGAAAACTTAAACAATGTGTTAATCAATAAAAAGAAGACTAAATGAGCTTGAAGAGAGTTCATGTGTCCTCATCTGCCACCTCCTTTCGGCGCTGGGCCCGGAAATGACGCTCAATATTTATTGTCACTTCCCTCTGCAAATTTCTGCTGTTGGTTTTTCCAGCTGTTCTGATCCAAGGGTGCTGCAGTACTTGCCGTGCTGTGTAGCGCTTCTGGGGATCCACTATCAACAGCCTGGTTATGAGGTCTTTTGCTGCTATTATGAAAGAAAGAAAAGAGAAGAGGGGAAAAGAACAGTGACGTGATGATGCTGACAGTTACACTTACATAAAACATCCCTCTTATTTGTTCTTATTAGTTTTATCATGACTTTTGTGACTATTCCTCAGAATATATTCCAACAACTGGATTTAGAACTAGTGACAGGAGATGTTAAATCTCCAGCGTATCTTTACTGACATCATTCTCCCCTCCAGAAATAGAGGAGAAAGTGAAGGGAATTAAATCTTGAAAGTGTGCCGAGAGCATCAGGTGTTCAGATTCACAGGAATTAGCATTGGGGATCTCATCCCTCAAGCCGGAGACTGCTGTTGAGAAAGTTCTTTAAAAAGCTGTATAGGGAGAGAGGGCTTTTAGAGTTTCAGATTTTGAAGGGTGCACAGGACACTGTACTAGCCTGCAAGAAAGAAAAAACTACTACATGCAGACCCCCTTGATCTCAATAGGAAATCCACGCTGCGTTCTGCAGAGCGAGGATTCCATTCTCAGCTTTTGAGATTTTTGCACACACCTTTACAATCCAACGTAGCTCCAGAGATTATTTTGTTACATTTTCTACAGAGTTTATTCATATAAGGAAAGTGAGGAAAATCATTGCCCTTGCCTCAGAAAAGGAGCAATCCATTAAATCAAACAGATCTAATATTCAGATTCAGATACTATCAAACTAAAGAGAGACCTATAAGAAACCCCCAGTTTATTGAGCTCACTGTCCTGAACAAAAGGGAGCTCTTCGCTTCTCAAATCTGCTACACACGCTGAATCTTACCTGCAGAAATATTGTCCCAGTATGGGGACAGGAACTCAAAGTGACCCAGCTGTATGATCTGAAACAGCTCTTCTTGATCACGATCCTGACTGCGAAAAGGGGGAAAACCGCAGAGCAGAATGTAAAGGATCACACCAGCTGCCCACATATCCACTTCCAGTCCATAGCCTGAGGAAGAAAAAACAAACCAAAAGTCCTGCTTCAGAGAGAAAACTCATAACTTATAGGGAACTGTTTCTTTTTCATTCTGTTTTCCAAGAAACACAGCAGCTCTGCTCCGTTTCTATAAAAGATGAAGTCAGCAGAAGAATAAGTGGCTGGTACACCACCCTTACAAGCTGAGCTGCTCTGTCTGTTAATAACTAGAGCTCTCACAAAGTGCTTCTCTTCTCCAACATGTTTCACAAACACTGTCTCACAAGGCCAATGTCAATCGGAGACTAATTGAGAAAACACAGCATATATTTCTAAAATAGTCCTCCTCAGATTCCCTTCAAAAAAGCACTAAGAGAGTGCCAAGTTTCGACTGAAACTGGATATAAGTGGAGACGTGCAACCCAGCTCCACAGAACAAAGCCCAGAAATAGCTTTGCTTGAGTCATAAACAAAACTGAATCCTTTCCAGCACTGAAACTTTTTGGATATGAAATCTCCAACATTTCTTCCAATGAGAAAGATGTTTTAGCTTGTTACATAGGTTTAAACCATAGAATCACAGAATGGTTTGTGTTGGAAGGGACCTTAAAGATCATCCAGTTCCAACTCTCTGCCCTGGGCAGGGACACCTCCCACCAGACCAGGTTGCTCCAAGCCCCATCCAGCCTGGCCTTGGACCCCTCCAGGGATGGGGCAACCACAGCTTCTCTGGGCAACCTCTTCCAGTGTCTCACCACCCTCACAGCAAAGAATTTCTTTCTGGTGTCTCATCTAAATCTCCCCTCTTTCAGTTTAAAACCATTACCCCTCATCCTTTTGCTACATTCCGTGACAAAGAGTCCCTCCCCATCTCTCCTGTAGCCCCTTCAGGTACTGGAAGGCCATTATGGGGTCTCCCCGGAGCCTCCTCTTCTCCAGGCTGAACAACCCGAGCTCTCTCAGCCTATCCTCATAGCAGAGGTGCTCCAGCCTTCTGACCATCTTTGTGGCCTTCCTCTGGACCCACTCCATCAGGTCCATGTCCTTCCTGTGCTGAGGACTCCAGAGCTGGACACAGTACTCCAGGTGGGGTCTCACCAGAGCAGAGCAGAGGGGCAGAATCACCTCCCTGGACCTGCTGGCCACACTGCCTTTGATGCAGCCCAGGATGCAGTATATATTTTGATATATTGTGGCTTTTCTGCTTGGAAATCAGTGTTAGATGACCACAGACATTAATTATGCAAACACGCCTGATGTCACGCATATGTTTATCAAAAGCTAAAAGGTTTAATTTCCTTTCACAGACTACACTGCCAGCCAACCTCCTACCCTGTATCAGCAGGTTGAAACATTCTGGTATTTCCTTGATTAGGAAGTTCAAAGTAATTGTACGATTTATGGCAAATTATAAATATATATACACTCACCCTTCTCCGCAAGTATTTCGGGGGCAACATATGTTGGTGTTCCGCACACAGTAAATATGGGTTTCGTAACCTGCTTTGCGAGGCCAAAATCTGCTAGTTTCAGTGTAGTAGATTTATCTGAATTATGCTGAACCTATACTCAAGGAAAAATACATGTATTTAGTCCACATCCATTTTAAGACAGCAAAAGATAAAGGAATTAATTAATGACACACAGGAAGTTCTAATAATAGTGACTTCAAGTAAAGCAACACGAAATGGAAAGAGTATTTGGATAAAAAAATTGTTCCCCCTCCCCCCCGTATACTGAGATGCTGCATATATTTAAGAGGACAAGCAGTAATGGAAAAAGAAAACTTTGCTGTATAAACTCTGGCACACTGTAATTTCCAAGAAATGAAAAGGAGGAAGACAAAAAATAACTGTTTATTAAATATTATCATTTCCTCTTGGGGAAGTAAACTTTTCCCCTAGTAAAGCAAAGAAGAATGCTGTGGGTGTCTTTATGCTATGTCTTTAAATGTGATATTCCCAGGTAAGCTACTGACTTTACAGTGTCACTTGAAAACCATATCTCCATCACAGCAGTTTCACCAAAAAAAAACAAAACAAACCCACAAACAAACTAACAAAAGCTTTACTTTCTTTGCAAATTACTCTGCTACTCGACCTGCTGCCCTAAAAATGAATGAGTCACAGTCATCACATTGCAATGTGAGTAGTTGGAGACGTGGATCCACGAAGAACTGTTCTCCTAAATGGGTCTTTTAAGCAGTTCCCATCTCCTACATCCACCTGGAAAGTAAGCAAAACACTTCTTCCCATTCGAATTTTGTACGTTTGAGTCTTTGGTGCTATTTTGTAATGCAGTTAATGAAACACTGTTAAGAAAATATTCAAAGGCCAAGTCCTGAAGAATGTAGCGGTACAATTGAACACATCAGTATTCTTAATACTGGTGACTGATAATCAAATATTTTTTTAAGAGGCAAAAAATGTCATATCTTTGCCTTAAATGAAAAATTGTCTTTATAGTGACAGGATATCCTCTATAGGATACTGTCTTTCCCTTTTACTATATAGGGAACAGATCAGCAGCTACAAGAAAGCCAAAGAAACCTGGAGTCAGGTTTTGAATGGACAAAGTGGAATCTGATGTGGCAGGTACACTCCACCCTACACCACCTCACACGTCAGCATCAGACAGTGTTTAAGAAAGCCAAAACTTCAGGATAGTCTCTACTATACAAGACAAACTAAGGGCAGAGATGGGACAAAATGCGCTCTTCTACATTACAGCTGACTAATCTCTGCCCATCATCTTGGTCGGAACTGTAAGCACTCATCCAATTTTTATTAAGCAAGAAGGTTTGGTTTATTTTCTTTTTTTAGAAAAAATATTATATCACAAAACAATACCTTGTAGCCTATTAATCCCTTTTTTAAATTCTATATAGAAAATACAAACACTTCCAGTTTTGATTGAGCAAAACGTTTGGAGATTTTTATGTTTTTCTAAGGCAAAATATTTTACAGCATGAAACTGGAAATAAAGTTTACTACAACCACACAGTCAAAACTTGTATAGGAGAAAGCTAAAACATTGTAGCCATTTTCTCTATTTCACTAGTCAATTTCATGATAATTTTTTTGCCGTGATACACTGTGGACACAATAGCTGACAAAAATGAAAAATGAATGACAGAGTAAGAATTACTTTTTAGAGCAGCATCTATCCACGGGATTTATATTTTAACTATAGGGGTAATAGCAGTGGAATTCCAAAAAACTCACAGTTGAAATGCTCAATTTTATATGTACTATGAAAATATGAGCACAAATGTATTTTCCTGTTGTATAAAAACAGCTTTTAAATTGACATAAGAAAATTTCAACTAATACCCTGCACGCTACTGTACGAATAATATTGTAAAGTTTAGATAAACTTTTAGAAACCAGCAGGGGGGTGGAGAGGGTGGAGAACACACTGGTCTTAATCCCAATCCCAAAAATCAGCTTTGTAAAAGCTTTGTCTTGCTTTGTAAAATACATTGCTGCTTTTTTTCTTTTCTCAGGCTGCCAGACTCCTAATCTCTCCTGGCAGCACAAGGTGGCAACACCGCACCATCTGTTCTTCCAGGGAAAAACCACTGAGCTTTCCTATCGCTTGACAGCCGAACAAGGACAACAGCACGCACCGCGGGTGTATCTTCACAGCTTGGTGACAACCATTTCAAAGACCCGTCAGCACACCTGAAAACCTCCCTCCAGAACTCCTCCTCATTAACACTGTGCTCAGAACAACTCGGTGGCTTTGGACAGAGCGAGCATTCCCCTTCAGCCCCGGCTTCGTACTCCCCAATCTACCTTGGCATCACCTTGAGCATGCGAAGACGCTTCGCTGTAGAAACAAAACCTTCTCGGGTGGCTTTTATTCCTTCCTGAGGCCAGACTACTTACTCAGAGCAGCATCACATAAATGTACAACGTGCTCCAGAGGAAATCTAGCCTCTGACATTTACAGCATAAGCTTTCTGAAATGGTGAGAACAAAGCAAAACCAGTAACATTAAATGAGTATTAGCCTTCCCGTGACCCTGAAAAGACAGCTATTACGGTTTCTGCATTCAAGACTACAAAGAATAGTTCTGAAAGTCCATTTAACTGTTGCCTTGTCTTACCTGCCTGTAATTAAGATAAGGAAGACCACCAGTATTCATTGCACTTTCTACAGACAGCCAATTTAGGCAATACAACTTCTTATGGCTTTCACTGAATCATGAAATCATCTAGGTTGGAAGGGACCTTTCAGATCATCTAGTCCAACCATCAACCTCACTCTGATCAAAACCATCACTAAACCAT
>JAOTQQ010000012.1:47264715-47290517 GCA_026546715.1 Gallinago undulata
CTAGATGGCAGCAGCACAGCCTTCTGGGGTGTCAGCCACCCCTCCCAGTGTTGTGGCATCAGCAAACTTGCTGATGACATTCTATCCCTTCATCCAGGTCATTTATGAATATATTGAATAGGAATGGAGACAACACTGACCCCTGGGGAACAGCACTTGCTACCCACCTCCACCTAGACTCTGTGCCACATTTGGAGTCAAGAGAATGACCAGTGGTATGTACTGAACCATACCAAAGATGATAGGTCCCTGCCCCAAAGGAAGTGTACCCAAGATGAAGTTCTTGATGCAATACAACTTCTGCTATTGCTTCTCCTTCTTTATTTTCTCCTTCCTTGGTGTTTTGCAATAATGTTTTGAAACCTTCATTTTTCCCACAAAGAGAAAGAAGAAGTATGATCAGTAGATCTTTAAACTGCGGGCAGCTAGGATTTTTAAATTGTAATTGTCCTTAGAAAGATTAGGTAGCATCAATGCCACAAATATTTAAGCCGAGAAACTAATCAGAAAAGTTTCTTGGAGTCATCTCAGACACAAAACACACCTCGTTATAGAAAACAGAGCCAAAGAAGTTACATTGATGATCCAGCTCTCTGCATTCTTGATTTTTATACAGTGCAAGTGACTAGCGTTACATTTCCTCAGTGTATGTTTTTAAACTATCTCCTAGATGCTTGCTTAAGCAACAAGGCTTCTTTAAGAAGGACCACTTGGGAAGGAGCCTTCCAGCAACTCCAAGGCAACAGGTAACTATTACTGCTACCCACCTTGTTCCGTTCCACGGTGGTATTTCATTGTCACCCACGTACAATGTCCCACTTCCCCGACATTGAGCATAATAACAAGTTATCAAGGTTTTGGCAAAAGGTAATTATTGAAGCAATTTGTTACGTATACAAAGTGGCTCCCTCTTCAAGACAAAACACTTCAACAACTAAATAATACCCTGACTAATTACCTTTAACGAGCAAATATACTCATGTAAAATCTTACTAAAAGGAGACCACAGCGCGTTGGAGACACTGAACTCCCCGAAGTAAAATGGCGTCAGCATGAACCGATACTCTGGACTCAACCTGTAAATCTCACTCGTCCCAGATGGCTGTCAGAAAGCATTCCAAAAAAAAAAAGACACGATCAAGGGATTTTAAAAATCTTACAGGTTTTATAAAAACATTATTATACATAACAAAAAGCCTTTTCTCGATTAAAACTTACAAAACGTTTAAAATTTAACACGCTTTTATAGAAAGATTATCTATATCTCCGTATGTACAGGTAGCAGTTTATATCAAAACTTATTCAAATAGAAAGTGATTCATAACTTTCATACCTATCTAATTAGAAGTACGTACACTGTGAAAAATTACGAATGTGTTTAGAAATTACTGTTCTTGTCTATAAAAATAGAAAAGGGAAATACTGTTAAGTACCTCACCTGAAGACTTAAAAATTTCCAAAGGTAACAAGACTTAAAATACAGCAGGATTAAAATGGCAACCTAAAAACACCAATTAAAACCTCTTAAGATCAGAGAAACTATCCTTCTATTTTTATGAGTATTCCAGCTCAGAAGAACGATGATGTAAATTAACAGGGAAGAAGAAAGAGAAGACTTGAGTGGAAAAAGACCCCTGAGATAAGGCAGAAACATTTTTTCCCCCCCACATTTAGCTTCTTTGGCTTTTTTTGTTATTTTCAAGCTACCACATCGATTTAAAAGAAAATTTGTCCTGTCATAGGTTTTAACAGTTACATCACAACCACATAGGAAATCATTCTGATACACATGACAAAAAACCAACAGTGTAAGTTGCTATTTTTCTTCAGATTCTTCCCATTTCTAACCCCATCCCTCTATTTCTCTTTTTAACCCTTTTATAAAAGATAAAATCCGATTGTTAAGAGGACAGAACAGCCACCTGTATATTTTTTCTAATTACTACTTCCCACATCTTCCTTTTTTCCTGGAGAGTTTTTTATAGAAAAGTTCTTCAAAAGCCATGCTTTCATCTTCCACTTCATTTTCGAGGTCTCTATCGTGCACAAAGCCTGTATCAAAAAGAAGAAATTAATGCAGAGTGGAAAACCCCCAAACCTTTTCCTTTTAGTAGCATGACAAGCTATGTCATTGCTATTTTATACATCAGTGACATACCTTCCTGTGTGTACCATCATGTTTAAGAAGCATTGGGTGTAATATGGCAACGTGCTAAGAAGAGGTTCCTAAGCCACTTGCTGCCCTAGTAGTTCACTTTTAACCTGAAAATCTGTTTTTATTGTCATTGCTTTTGACTTTAAGAATTACATCTCTCCTCTCCCAAGGAGGAGTTTCAGCAGACGATACTTTTGCTTATTGTCTTCAAAGACAGACTCTCATGTTGCTTGGGAGAACACTCCCATGTGGTCTTCTTAACCATATCTTTCTTGGAATAGGAAGGTCTAACACAAGGCTTTATCACAATCAAATTTTCTTAAACAGAGCTACTTTAATGCCTTATTTGTAAGCCTGATCGCTTAATTGATGCCTTTTTATGCAACTGTTGCAATCCCACCACCTAAATACGTGCTTAAGCCTAACGATACAGGTAGGCACGATGAAGCTTTAAATGTGTCCTCAGAGGTTTGTGATGCAAAACAGATGGCACGGATGCATGTTATTTTTGGTGTGAAACAGAAGTGGGAACGAAAGAAAACCAACTGCATGTAATATTTTTCCACAGAACTCTTAAAAACAAGCTAAGGAATAGTTTTGTTTAGGAAGATGGCTTCCAATAACATGAATCCACACTGTCCACAGAATCACAGAATCATCTAGGTTGGAGGGGACCTTTTAAAATCTAGTCCAACCAATTGAAAAAAAAAAAAAAACCACAAAAAAATCAAAAGACAAAAAAAACTCAAAAAACCCCAAACCCACAAACGAACAAAAAAAACCCCACACAAAGCCCACACCACACCCGAAACAACACCAATCCACTACTAATCCACATCCCCAAGCACCATGTCAACTCGTCTCTTGAACGCCTCCAGGGATGGTGCCTCAACCACCTCCCTGGGCAGCCCAGTCCAATGGGCAAGAACCCTTTCAGGAAAGAAATATTTCCTAATATCTAACCTGAACCTCCCCTGGTGCAACTTGAGGCCATTACACCTTGTCCTATCATCTGTGACTTGGGAGAAGAAACCGACCCTCGCCTCTCTACAGCCTCCTTTCAGGGAGTTGGAGAGAGCCAGAAGGTCTCCCCTCAGCCTCCTTTTCTCCAGGCTGAACACCCCCAGCTCCCTCAGCCTCTCCTCACA
The DNA here is from genome assembly GCA_026546715.1 of Gallinago undulata. Taxonomy (NCBI): domain Eukaryota; kingdom Metazoa; phylum Chordata; class Aves; order Charadriiformes; family Scolopacidae; genus Gallinago; species Gallinago undulata. Next base: position 47,268,019 of record JAOTQQ010000012.1, read on the forward strand.
AGACTTGTTCTCCAGACCTCTCACCAGCTCCGTTGCCCTTCTCTGGACCCGCTCCAGCACCTCAATGTTTTCTTGTGGTAGGGGGCCCAAAACTGGACACAGCCCTTGAGGTGGGGTCTCACCAGTGCCCAGTACAGGGGAACGATCACCTCTTGGGTCCTACTCACCACAAATGCACCGCTGCAGCAGAGTTAAGAAACAACACTGTCTCATTGGGGAAGATGGAGACAGCTTCTTTTCCGTCCCCCTCCCCTGACATCCTGAAGACTGCACCTGAACCATATCTACATGTGCATTTGTGTGTGCACAACCACGGGCAGACTTTATGCTGGCTGGAATCCCTTGAGGGCCTGGGGAGGAAAGGCTGGTTGACTCATGTTTTCCCGAGTGCCCCTAACTTGTTGCCTCGAGGGTAGGTGAATACCCACAACGCTGCTGACCTGGGGACTAAAGTGATGCCAAGACACCATCCCAGAACAGTGTCCCATGGGGGGACACAGAAACCCGTGTGATTTGAAAGCGTACCTTCTTTTATCCCGTGAGACTCCATCTTCTTCAGCCACTCGTGAGCCTTGTCAATGGTGGTAACCAATTTGCTGGCGTGCTTGCTTATTATTTCTTCAGCTGAAACGGAGCACAATTAACATTCTGTAAGAAGGCTCCCCGGGAGATGGACAGCAGCTAAAAGCCAAGCACAAGTTACAGAGGGCTGTGTTGCACGATGATGCTGCAAAGCCAGAGGTCTCGGGTCACCAGAGATCTCCTGTGCAGTCCAAGTCACTACTGGGGATGAAGATGCTGCATGCGTTACTCCCCATTCCAATCAACATTACTTACACTATCAGGGGAGCAGCTCTCCATCCTTGTACTATCCCTTTCAAGGTATACATGAAACTCCCGAAAATATTCTGGTTTATCTGTTTTGGGGTAGGAAAGTCTCTGACTTTCATTATCTTTCTGAAATCAGACAAGTCAAAGTAAAATACTGGCTTGAGATGTTGCAGTCCTCGCACTACTAAGGACTCGAAAAATGCTTGTTACAAAGTGAGGGAAAACTAATCTCAAAGCCAAGGAATTTCTGTAAATATATTTTCATTGAGTGGAAGAACAAGGTAACATTCATCAAGCAATTGTCATAACAAAACCAACTATTACCTAATTAAGCCTACCACATCTATCATATCCATCACTATCATGGTTCATTGAGCAGAAAGCTAACTAAATAATAAGCAAAACTTCATGGATTTCACCTGTACTTAAAAGCTTCCCCCAGGAGTTAAGATAAAGCTTACACGTGAACAGCACAACCTAGCATTTAGCCACAAATTTAACGTATTTCACCCATCAGAGCTGATGAACGTATCAAATATTTCAGTTTTTCATTCCTGTCAAACATCACAGGCAAAGTGACAACTTGACAAGGTTGGGGAATTTCTACAGTTAGAGCCAGTAACAATGTTTTGATTTAAGATGTCACTTTCTCACAGCAAGTACCCCAAACAATTTTGTTCCTAGGCCACTCACTCAGTGATTCAATTTTGCTTGCAAAAATCAGCATCGAATAATAGGGAGAGAAAAAAAAAAAAATCAAATATCAAAAGATGTATCTCTTCAGTAGCATAATTCACTGGACTTCATAACACCAGGGCTGCCTTTGAGTGCCTGACACCCCCCAGATTTGTAGTTAAGTATCCCCTTCTGTTCCACCCTAGCAAAATTGCAAGTTCAAGGGCAGACTAGTCAGAGAGACCCTTAAGCAAAGACTCTGCGTATTCCCAACGCTCTACCCCTGCCCGTCCCAATTACTATGGTTTCAGAACTAAATAAGTAGGAAAGAGTAGAAAAACTAGTAAGGATTATGTGGCCTAACATAACAGGTGCCTCTAAGACTGTATGTTCAGAGAACACAGTTATTCACTTTACTATTTACCGAAACTCACCACTGGTCACTTCACCTGGGCTATCTGATGGGTTGCTTTGTGTGTGGAAGAGGTGAGAGTGTGTTTTTTAATATTGTCAACCGTCTCCCTCCTTTTCCTCAGCTACCTGAAATACCTGGAAATAGCCTTCTCTTGACCACACTAAGATTTTCAAATGGAGCTTTGTCAGGTCCAGAAGTCTGGCCGCAAATGATATATTTAATTGTTAAAAAGAAAGCTGGAAAGGTTCTACCTTTAGCCCAGGCTTTTCTCTCGTAGATTTCTCCCACTGCGTCTGAAATCTTCTTAATATTCTCTTTGATTTTTCTCTGGCACAAGTTGGAACCTTCTTTATAGGCTAAATGGTCTCGGGTGTAAGTCTTTTCTGTGATAGCCCCCACGACTTCCAGTCCATCACATATTATTGGATCGATCTTTCTTCGGAAAAAGTCAGCGTAGTATTTGTAGGCAGCGTTATTATTTCTGTGTTCATCCGTGTTCACGTGGTCTGTGTAAGACTCGGTGGCCACAGAAACTGCGTTTTCTTCTGCATGCAACTTTTCTTCCCCGCCGATCTCTGCTGGTGCCCCGGCTTCAGGCGCGTCTGCCTCCATGTTTTCCGGGTAGTTCTCGGAGCTCTGGGTAAACCTGACTCCACAGAGGTCACACTGGGTTGGGTCAATATCTGCTTTTTTGAAGATCTCTGACAAAAATTCCTCTCCTTCCATCGCCACAGGCTCAGCTTTGGAGCAGGCCTTCCTTTTCCACTTCACGCACAAAGAAACGAAATGGAAGACACGACGCAGCTGGCGCTGAGCAGAGGCCTTCTGCTCCTGCTTCTGCTGCGTGCTGAGCGCAATGACTTCCAGGGGATCCTTCTGGTCCTCCAACCAATGAGCCCTTTCCAGTTCCTTTTCTAGCTCCTCCGTGTATTCTGTCCTATCCAAGGAGGTCATAAACCTGTCGAGGTTGACGGGCTCATACAGGATGCCCCGTATGGATGGATGCCCCTGAGTGTGGACGGAGTCCCACCTCCACCGGCAGTCCACCAAGTGCTCCGCATCTCGCTCTGCCAGCAGCTCTTGCAGGCCCGCCGCGATTTCTCTCACGTGTGTAGCATGGCTCACTTGGTCCACGACCTTCAGCAGTCTTTCAGGCACTTTAGAGGGAGAGTCTTTTCTCATCGATTTCAGCATTTCCTCGATTTCAGGGAAGTGCTGGCTTAAGAGGAATCTGTACTTGCCGTTCTGCACCTGGTCGGCGTTCAGTAACATCACCAGGCCCAGCACCACAGCCCGCTCGGCCTCCCCTGAAGTGACGCAGTCGGGATCCTCGAAAGCATCCAGAAGGACGCTGAACCTTCCGTTAACTCCCGACAAAACCTCTGTTAGATAACAGAGGTGAAACCTGAAATTCTGTGCAGCCACACAGGGGTCCTTCGGTCGGTAGTCCTGTATAATAGAAAACGTTTCTTTGAGTTCTCTGTTACGGTCTTTGCTTCTGAACAAAAACTCCCAGTAATGGATGAGAGCGATGTAACTCTTGGGAAAGCAGAGAGTAAGGTTCTTGGAGAGACGCATCAGGACGGCACAACAGAGAATGTACTGGAATTCCAACAGCATCACTGTGTTTCCTATGCTTGGAACCAGGTATCCCGTGCATTTCTTGACCAGGACATTCATAAAACGGAAAAAAAACCTTTTACAGTTTTCTGGGTTCTTATGAACGTAGAACTGCTCGAGTGAATTTTCAAGAAGCCGGATGAAGCACAAGTGCATTCTCCCTGCATTTTCAGCATTTTTGTCAGGTAGCAACATACCGTGTCTGCCCTCTATTCCTTTGGCCTTTCCTCCTTTGCCTTTACTCTTTGGGGAGTTTTTTGCCTTTGCCAAAGCAAAGTTTAGCTCTCTGTTATAATCCTCCTCTTCCTTAAAGAGAAGTTTCTCAAATTCTTCAGGATACCCCGAAGATAAGATGAAAACTTGCATGGCACTTAGCCACAAGTCAGTTGACTCTCTCCTGGCCGCGGCGTCTTCATTTTTAAACTTAACCAAGATGTACTCCTTCAACATGGCCTTACAGGGCTTGGAAATGACGTTACCGAATTCCAGTATTTCTTTGCACGCCTTTGGGTTCTCAGAAAGTATTCGCAAATGAAAATGATTAGGAAAAAACATTTCTAGGAGGGCTTTGCAAGACGCGTATTTGTCAGCGGTCAAAAGGTCATCGAAGCTTTTGCACTGATTCGATAGCTCTTTCGGGAAAGCGCGCGTGGCTTCCAACAGCAGCCTGTTTACTGCCACCAGATGCATTCTGCACTGAAATATTGTCTTTGCTTCGTGGCGCGACAAGGGCTTATGGTAATCCTCACAGGTTTTATCTTCACAGTTCAAGCCAGCAATGAACTTCGTGCAAACAGCAGGGTAATGCTTCTTCAGTAACTCATGGGCAATAGAGCACAACCTGCTCAACAAGTGCTGTTTCAAAGCTGATTTCACCTCCTCCGTGCTTACTGAGAAATCACCTTTTGTCTTCCTCTCTTTTAGACTTGGCTTGTCTAACAAAAACTTGAGAATGGGTTCAGCTTCGTTTTGTGACACCTGGCAACTGTCACCTGTTGGGACAATCCCAAAATAGGCAAAGCATGACTTCACCATATCTTTCTCTGCGTTGGTAGCTGCTTTCTTCAAACCCTTAACCAGACTCAGGAGAGCCATTAAGCCGCGCGTTGCCATAAAAAGGATGTTTTGGCTGGGAGCGCTGCAACGAGATAAGGCACAGAGAGCTTCCACTGCACCAGCGGCATGATTCAGAGACAGGAACCGGCAGTACGCGCTGCTCAGCTTCGTGAAGTCTCCCTTCAGAGCTCCCTGCAAAAACATGGCCTCAGCAATGCCGGCCTTCTGCTCAGTCTGTTCACAAAGTTCGAGGGCTTCTCTCAGGATGGCCTCCGAGTCCGCCAGGTCTGACTCCGAGCAGTGACTCACAGCGGCACGGGCTGCCGCAAGCAAACATGCCGCGCGGAACTCTTTCACGGCTGTCAGGTTGGCTGCTTCCAGAGCAAACCCGTGTTGTTTCATTAACTTTGCAGCTTCTTCCTCTCGACCTTCCCTTTTCAGCAAGTCTGCTGTTTGGCGCAAGCATCCACGAGACTTCAGAAACTCAAGCCGATCCTCTATATCGAGTTTCGAGAGGACTCGCATCATTTCCTCAGTTCTGTTCACGCTCAGGTACTTCGCGGCTGCTTCCAGATACAGTTGATTTGCTGTACACGAGAGTTTGGAAACCATCTGCCCTTTTGTATTTAACATCTCTTCGTATCTGAAAGAATAGATACATCAATTTACTAACGTAGATGACCTAAAACCAAAACCCACCAAGGCCAGGCTGGATGGGGCTTGGAGCAACCTGGTCTGGTGGGAGGTGTCCCTGCCCAGGGCAGGGGGGTTGGAACTCCATGATCTTTAAGGTCCCTTCCAACCCAAATGATTCTATGATTCTATGATTTTTAAAAAGCCCCTAAAACATTAAACAAATTGCTGCCCCTAGAAGCCCTTCCTTCAAAAAGGCCAACTAATTCAAGCGATATGTGTCTGTCACGTGAAAAATAACCGCATCGTCTTAAAAGATCTACACAAATAATTTAGTTACAACGTAAGGTTGTTTGAAGCAAGATCATAAAAACTTCTCGTTCAAATAAGATCACAAGGTTTACAGCGTTGGTAGATCTTTCTCCACGCTGTCAAATCACTGCACAAATTATGTTCATCCCATTTTGCCAGTGATCATCTCCTGTTTCTTAAAGCAAACCTCAGAATGGTTGTTTACATGAACAGAAGCCAGAATGAAATAAATGCAAATTTCAGTGAATTCTCCATAGGCCGATATAGATAATATTCTGTAAAATTTACATCAACCAGTCAGATTAGAGAACTCTTTCAATTCTGTCCCATGCATCTACATGTATTTTGCTGCTTATTGGGTGCCTGAGCAAAGTATACTTGGTTGCATCTTTCAAAATACGCACTTTAAAACACTCAGTTGTTAATTATTCTTAGCTAATGTGAAATTATTAAGCTATCCCCTAAACCAGGCTTGCAAAAAGTGTTCTCTCTTGCGTGCTGAGAATGACTAATGTTTTCCTGATGGGTGAGTAAATCTTCATTAGCCTTTCATTATCATCTTTTTCACGATAAAGGTGGGAGGGCAGATTTTTGTACCTATGCTGATGAATTTGCATGAATGATTTGGGGAGGCTGATTAAAAAAAATCGTTAGTTAGTGAGGTGACTTTAATGCTTGAACTTTTTTGGTCAAACTATCGCTACATACCAAACAAACTTTCATCTTTCAAAAAACAGTTGCCATTATTAAAGGTACATCACAGAGGATTTCAGTGAAGGTGTGTAAACGTAACCCTTGCTAGATTTTTAATCGGTGCGTATATATTCTTTAAAAGTCCTCAATCAATTTAGGTGTAATGAACAGGGTGGCAAATAAATGAACAGTTTACACAAGGATGTGCTAATGAGGTCACAGGGAGGGTGCCAGATGCAAAGTTCTGTCAAAAAGATATTAATAAAATCAGTTTATCGAGCACAACGCGAGGCTGTTGTTAACTGCCCTGAGCCAGCAGGAGATGGTATGGAAAAATTCACCTCAGAGACTGGGACCAAGAATCTGAGAGAGAGGCAGCGCAAGCTGCTCATTTAAATTACTATTCTTTGCTCTTCAGTTAGAAATTTTGAGAGACAAATAGTTGATTTGCCACACACCTGCTGCATTATATACCATACATCCAGTGGTTGTAGAGAAGTCAGTGACGGAGCAGCTAACTCTATTACTATTTCACTTTTCAAAGAGAAATATTTAATACTCCTAATAAATGCTTTTGTCATATTTACCACAAGAGGTTCAGAGAACTGGTCGAAGGAGAACTTGCATGACTAGTAATACAGACCAGAAAAAAATTCCCAGGAAAATGAAGCTAGTCAGTGCTCCAGCTGCAAACGCAGCAGAATGCTGTCACCGTGTTATCACTACCCAAGTGAGAATTCTGACAAGGTTGATTTAATTTCATATAAAACAAAGTCACCAGCCAAAACTCTTGTGAAAGTTTTACGGTGAGCCAGCTGTATTATATTGAATTTGGAAATGGAAAAGGAGATTACACTGCAATACCATCTTGGAAAACATACCTTTCAACTGCCTTTGCTGCTTCTTCATAGAGTTCTTCCTGACAATACATTTTAATTGCCAGATCAAACTCCTCAATTTGTTCATAACATTCAGATGCTTCTTTGTAGGACTGGCATTTCTGATAGCAAACTGCAGCATCTTTCATCTGCAATGCAGAAGTCAGTGAGGAAACTGAAGTGCTCTAAACAGTCAAAACTACATGAACAGAATAAATTAAGTAATTCCATCATGTAGGTTATCTCATAGAGAAGCAGACTTTAATAAAATGTAATTAAAGTATCTGAATGTAATCAAATACATATTAAAGCAACCATCATTAAAGCTGATCACATTTTTAAAAAACAGTCAAAACATTTGTGTCTGTAAAACTAGAATGTAAAAATGTATGATACAGGATTTCCAAAGTACTTTTATTAACCCAGCTCTGCCTGTTGGTAAAAAACACCACACACACTTCTCTCGACCTGCAAATTGCTCAGAATCAACAGGATTAAACTGTTGAAGTTCTGGAAGCAGAAAGGGAACCCTAACCATGTATCTTAAACTTTAAATATTTGGGAACAATCATTTGACATTCTTTTCGTGAAAATGTACTGTAAATAAAACGTGAAATATCCTCATACATTTAGAAAATTATTGTTAGTATGTTACTTAACCCTTTCAAGTTTCAAGGTTCCATTTAGATGGCTGGAACCAATGAAGTTTCAGTATCACCACAGCAGTGAATGAAGTAACAGCTTAAGTTTCATGACATCAGTGATTAATTAACTTCCGAAAGCAGAGCAGAAATGCCTGGTGGTAACATTTGAGAAAAGCCAAAGAAATAGACCTAGACTGCCTAATTGCATCATTGTCCTCTTCATTCTTCTTTGGCTATTCTGTGACAAATACTTCCTCTTGAAAGGACCAGCTTAAAGAGCTGGTTTAGTTCTGCTACTGCCATGTCATAAGGAGATACTTATTACCTTTTGAGTAATATGAGGGGGAAAAAGAGCTGTAGGAAAAGAAAAGTGATGAGGAGAGATTGTTTAGAGGATTTAATACCTTTCCCAGCTTTTTACACAATTCCGCACAAAGCCGGAACTCCTTTGATTGAAACAGACATTTTAGTGATAATTTTGGTTCTCCGCATTCCAAATAAGTTTTAGCCAATGTCATATACTCCATCTGTTTTTCCCTGTAGAAAGTAAGAAAAAAATTACTGCTTAGATCCAAATCAAACCCAACATCACATATTCTTCTTCATATACAACCTGATGAGGTATTACTTCACAATTAGTTATATTTTGGGCTGACAGCGTTCTGTCCAGAAGTCTGTTCCAGAATCTCACTGCTCTAAAACTAAAGAATTCTAAGTGTGCTCCTTCTCTTTTCTACCTTAACTTGCTCCTTCCTCCTTTCAGTTGTTTAGCCCCAATGCCATTAAAGACAATCAAATTTGTTCTCAGCCTTTGTTCTATACAATGAGGGAGTCCAGCCTTCCTGCTATCATTGCAGTATGTCCATCTTCTTCCCAGACCTAGTCTGAACTCATCGTTCTTGAGCCTGAAGGATCAGAATTGCACAGAGCACTTCTTATTAGAGAGCACACAGGAATCTTACTTACGCTTTGTACACCGGCATTAATACCTCTACTAAAAAAAAAATAATAAATAATGTCATTTTCACAGCTTCATTATCACACATTCTGTCAACTAGGTGATCTGTTCTGTTGGACTAGATGATCTCTGGAGATCCCTTCCAATTCCGAGAACTCTGTGATTCCATGAATCTCCCCCTGCACACACCCGTGCAGTGTGGCACCGTGGAACGACGCTCGCTCATCCGTGGTTATCCTTACCTGGGGCTGCTTTTCTTGGAGTGCACTTTGAGAACAGCATCATGGGCCAGGGCCAGTTTTGACTTCTCGGCTGCTCCTCCCTTTTGGTAACACTTGGCTGCCACCTGGGGTGAAACCACACACAGCGTTCACATGTCTGCATCCAGCCCGGGGCTTATCACAGAAAGGCAATACTTAATTTTACAGTCACTGTAATGGAAAACAGAAAGACTGGCAGGGAGACAGGCGGGGAGAAGGAAAAGGTAAAACACTGCAGTATGTTTTAGGATAAAAAGAAAAGCTTTAAAGTCGGCCCGCGTGGGACTCTCACCATTAGAATTTTAATTACAATGTTTTACGTGGAAGTAGTGGAAGCAAAATTCCTGGTAGGCTCAGGGAACAAACAGCACATGATGGCCCCAGCCATTAACTGGTAAGTCACCGGGCATCTACCACATAAATTCTATTAGTAAAAGTTAAGAAAAACCAATGTGTGCAAAGTTAAATCGAAAAGCAGAGAACATTTATTCACACTTACAACCTGCCAGGCCCTTTCTGTGATAAGCTAAAGAGGAACAGCAGGAGCTACAATGCTCCTTAGCAAGGTCTGCTTCGTTATCACCCCGCTCACTCTGCAACACCATTATTTCTTGATGCTATCCATTAATTTAGTAATGGCTTCTGCTGGGAAATTGCACATTGCAAGCCACTCTTAGATCTGCCAAATTCACCAGATAATTTCTTCTTAATGTAGCAACGATAAGCAAACATCAGGGGTTTAAAGAAAATAAAGCAGCAGCAGACAATATAGCTAATACATCTCAGATTTCAAGATGAATTTTTTGCAGCTGCGTGTTTTTTATCTAAACATTTTTCTGTCCATTTAGGAAATTGTTGTGGTTTTGTTCAAGGAGACAAAGATTGTGTGTATAGTGGCAGCTGATTATTTCGATTTTTGCCTTGTTATGAACTTCTACTTTCCAAACAAAAAAATTATAGTTTGCTATCAGAAAAAAAAAAATTGCTTTCCTTCTGTCATGATCAAAAAAAGCATCAAAAATTTTATTTCACGGAATCATAGAATATCTCAAGTTGGAAGAGATTGATACGGATCATTGAGTCCAACTCCCTGCTCCTCACAAGACTACCAAAAACTAAACCATATGACTAAGAGCGTCGTCCAGACTCTCCTTGAACTCTGACAGGCTTGATGCCATGACCTCTTCCACGGGGAGCCTCTCCCAGTGACTGGCCACCCTCTCAGTGAAGAACCTTTCCCTAATGTCCAAAATGAACTTCCCCTGATGCAGCTTCATTCCATTTCCTTGTGTCCTATCGCTGGTCACAAGAGAGAGGAGCTCAGCACCTCCCCTTCTGCTGCCCACCTTGAGGAAGTTTTAGACTGCAATTTAGACGCCTCAGCCTTCTCTTCTCCAAGCTGAACAAACCAAATGTCCTCAGCCACTCCTTGTAAGTCTTGCCCTTGAGACCTTTCACCATCTTGGCTGCCCTCCTCTGGACACACTCTAATAGTTTGATGTCCTTCTTATATTGAGGTGCCCGAAATCACACACAGTAGTTGAGGTGGAGCCACACTAGAGCAGTGTAGAGTGGGACAATCATGTCCTTCAACTAGCTACCTATGGCTGTGCTTGATGCACTGCAGGATACCATTGGCTTTTTTTTTGCTGCAGGGGCACACTGTTGACCCATACTCAACTTGCCATCAACCCAAACCCCCAGATCTCTTTCCACGGGACCGCTCTCCAGTCTCTCGTCCCCCACGTTGTACCTATAACCAGGATTACCCCACCCCGGGTGCAGAATCTGCCACTTGCTCTTGTTAAATTTCATACGGTTGGTGATTGCCCACCTCTCTGGTCTATCCAGATCTCTCTGTAAGCCCTCTTTACCCTCAACAGCTCCTCCTAATTTAGGATCATCAGCAAACTTACTTAAACTTACTTAATTCCTGCCTCCAGACCATTTATAAAAACCCTAAAGAGCACTGGCTCTAAAACTGAGCCCTGGGGAACCCCACCAGTGACTGGCTGCCAGCCTGATATAGCCTCAATTACTATAACTCTCTCAGCCTGAACCATCAGCCAACTGCTCACCCAATGTATTATGGACCTGTCTAGCTGCGTGCTGGACATTTTGTCCAGAAGGACACTGTGAGAGACAGTATCAAAAGCTTTGCTAAAATCCAAAACCACCGCATTTACTGGCTTCCCTTGATCAACCAGATGGGTGACCTTGTCCTAAAAGGAAATTAATTGGTTAAGTAGGACCTCCCCCTTGTGAACCCATGTTGGCTATGATCAGTGACTGCATTGTCTCTCAAGTGTTTTTCAATAACCCCCAGAATGATGTTCTCCATAATTTTAGCAGGCACTGAAGTGAGACTGACAGGCTTGAAATTACCAGGGTCTTCCTTTTTACCCTTCTTGAAAACTGGAACAACATTTGCCATCTTCCAGGGGACTGCAACCTCTCCAGACACGCAAAAGAGTTAAAAATAATTGAGAGAAGTCCTGCAATAAAATCAGCCAGCTCTTCCAGTACCCTGGAAGGAATCCCATGGAGCCTCATAGACTCATGCCCATCCAGCTGGAGCAGCAAGTCCTAAACACGTTCAGAGTCAGCTGGGAGTTTAATCATCCCCCTATTCATGTTCTTCCAACACAGTGCTCTGGGGGTCCCAGGGCCCATCATTAGTGTTAAAGACTAATGAAGAAGGCATTAAACGTCTCTGGTTTGTCTACAGCCCTATTTGTGAGGTGACTGACCTCACTGAGTTATTGACCAATGTCATCTCTGATCCTCCTCTTCTAGTTATATTTTAAAATAAGCCCTTTTTGTTGTCCTTCACAGTGCTGGCCAGCTTGAACTCTAATCAAGCTCTGGCCACACAAATTTTCACCCTGGAGTGGCAACCAGTGTCTCTGTTGTCCTACCATGTTGCCTATTATTGCTTCCAACTTCCATACCCTTTTCTTTTCTCCGTAAGTTCTACAAGAAGACCCCTGAAGATCCCAAGCCAGCCTTCTGCCCCACTTGCTTGACTTCTGACACTTTGGAATTGCCTGCTCCTGTGCTCTGAAGAGATGGCAACCAGCACTCGTGAACCCCAAGATCTTCAAAAGGCAGATTCCCAGGGGACCTTACGAACTTAGCTCCTTCAGCAGCCCAAAGTCTGCTCTCCCCATACCCAGGGTCAAAGTTTTGCTGGCAGCTTTTCTCCTACCGCCAATGAGTTGAACCTCAACTACTTCGTGGTCACTGTGATCAAGACAGCCACCAATCACCACTTTGCCCATGAGTCCCTCTCTCTTTACAAACAACAAATCTAGGAGGGCACCTTTTCTAGTCAGCTTCCTTAGTACCTGCACCAAGAAGCTAACTTCAGCATGCTCCAGAAAACTCCTGGACCTGTTTGTGTCCACTGTATGATATTCCCAGTTGACATCTGGGAAGTTAAAATCTCCTATAAGGACAAGGGCAGTTGATCTAGACAGCCCATAATTCCTTGTAGAGTAACTCATTGGCGGTGTCATCCAGGCTGGGTTTAGCTTCCATTCCATTAATTGTCATCCGATATCTGGATTGTATTAGCTATCAACTTAGGAAATAAAAGACAAAAAAATCCCCAAGCTCTTCAAATAGTAAAGGAATGAAACCACCATTTTGCAAATCTTTCTGCAGTTTTCTTACTACTCCCTTGGTTCTTACATCCTGTTCCCTAATGTGTGTTTTGTATCCAGCCCTAATTACTGTCCAAAAAAACCAAAAAGGCTCTGAGATCATCACCCAGATCAATACACTTCCAAGAAATGTTTTTATTTTCTAACAGTAATGTGTAATGACAAGCAATTGGTTTGGATTCACAAATTCCAGTCATTGCTAGTAATTAGTTTTTTTCCAACCACCTTTCATTTGTGCGTATTAAAATGTTTTTCCTTTACTGGACTGCAAATTTCTGAGTTGTGAATTTGAGGTTACAGATAATAGGCTCGCTCTCCCTGCTTACTTCTTACAAGTCATCTAAAAGCTTGGGCCAGAGTGGCTGGAGCTGCCTGGCAGAAAAGGACCTGGGGGTGTTGGCTGACCGTTGGCTGAAGATGAGGCAGCAGTGTGCCCAGGTGGCCAAGAAGGCCACCAGCATCCTGGCCTGTGTCAGGAACAGCATGGTGAGGAGGACTCGGGGGATGATGGTCCCCCTGTCCTGGGCACTGGTGAGGCCGCACCAGTTTTGGGTCCCTCACCACAAAAAAAGACCTTGGGGGGCTAGAGCAGGTCCAGAGAAGGGCAACAGCACTGGTGAGGGGTCTGGAGAATAAGTCTCATTAGGAGAGGCTGAGAGAGCTGTGGGTATTCATCGTGGAGAGGGGAGACCTTCTCGTTCTCTCCAACTCCCTGAAAGGAGGGTGTAGCCAGGGGGGGGTCGGTCTCTCCTCCCAAGTCCCACGTGATGGGACAAGAGGAAATGGCCTCAAGTTGCACCAGGGGAGGTTCAGATTGGAGATTAGGGAAAATGTTTCCAGGGAAAGGGTTCTTGCCCATTGGAAGGGGCTGCCCAGGGCAGTGGTTGAGGCCCCATCCCTGGAGGGATTTCAAAGCCGGGTTGACCTAGTGCTTAGAGACATGGTTTAGTGATGGTTTTGATCAGAGTGAGGTTGATGGTTGGACTAGATGATCCTAAAGGTCCCTTCCCACCTGGACAATTCTATGATTCTTATTAATCTGTAGACACCTACAAACTACAGACCACAAACTACAATACACTGCTACAGAACAACTGAAGGTTTACAGATAATTTTACAGATGCAAATGGAAAAAAAAAAAAAAAAAAAAAAAGGTTTCAGAATAGACAAAAATCCTTATTTCAGATAAAGATATGCTCCTACCTCCCAGAACTGATGTTTGGCATAGTAGTCTCCCTGTGCAATCCATTCTTCTGGAGTTGAAGTTTTAGCAAACATGCTGTCATCTAAGTCTAGAAGGTTAAAGGTAATCATTTTATGTTAAAATGGACAAACCACAGAAATCACTTACCATGCACCAAAACTAAGCATTAACATCTCATAATGTTCCAAGACTCATCAACTTGTGCTCACACCAGTAATGATAACTATGAGTTGAATACAATTCTCTCTCTCAATCAGCACTGAAAATCAACAAGTTGAGTTTGGTTTAAAAATCATGTTTGTTTTTTGGACAAAACTTTGAGTAAACCCACTGTCTTTATAAAAATGAAATTCTTTCCTTTTAAAAATCTCTTTTAGCTGGTTTTATGTGAACAACCTTCCTTCATTACTATGCAGGAAAAATTATACTAATGAATTAGCAATGAAGTTATATATTAAAGTATATAACTGATCTTTGCAGCCAGAAGAGGTAAGATCCACTGAAATCAGTGGAAATTTGGAAGAGTAATTATGAATATGTATGCCTAAGAGCGAGACAGCATGAGTAGGCTGTCCGGTGTCACAGTCTTTTAAGGAAGTTTTAGGATAACTTTACCTTTCTTTTCATCTGCTTTGACAACCTGAACAAATTCTCTTTTGATGAAATATTTGAAAGCAGGAGCCCGTTTATCACTGTCTTCATCGAAAATCCAAAGATTGACCCTGGCTCTTGTAATGGCAGTATACAATTGCTTTAGTTCTCCATTCAGCATCTGAAGCAGAACAGAAATAACAAACAAAAAGGCAACACACCAAAATAAAATAAAATTAATAACATGCCAGGTGAGCTATGTTGTTAGAAAGAAAAATACTTTGCAGTTATAAGAAAACAGAGAATATTTACAGAACAAGTAACAAATAAGATATCTTTAACTAAGCAAGTCTAAATATTAAAGATATGGACTCCCTAGATTCTAAGAAGTTTCCTTAATTTTAAGGTAGTGACACCAATCTAAAACCAGTCTAAAGTAATAACAGTTGTTGACAGGCTGATCTGCTTTTTGCTTTAACCACAGCTGTTCTGTAAATATACCTAAAAGTCTATTACACGTAGTTTTTGTTCTCTTATCAAATTACATTCACAAAAACCTCTTATCTTTCAAAATGAAGCTTATGTTATACAACCGTGAACAACCACCAAAAAGATAAAGCAACCTCGAGAAACATGGAACTACAGGCTGAAAGGATTTCTTGAAGAAACTTCCCTGCTTCCAAGATTTAAGTATTTAGTTCACCCTTCCTATTCCCAGTGTTACCAAAAACTCACCTTGTACATTTCTATATTAAAAGGAGTTCTTTTCTGCACACCAGTAGCATCCTCTAAAGGCATTTCAATTAGCAATTTGCTTCCTACTTGCACATCCGAATCAGGAGCATAAGAAGAAATGATCTTCCATTCTTTGCTAGCCTAAAATGACAAGAGAATGAGGTTTACTTGTAGGCAGCGATCGCTACTGCCCACAAATGCAAAAAACAAGGTCATCTGTTGTCATCAACCAACTGAAGAAGGCTCAGAGGAGATGGGTTTTCATCAAGAAAGCTGAAGTTCATCTCAATGCAAGTGGTACTGGAGAGTAACCTTTGTTAATAATAAATAAATAAATAAATCAATTTCCTTTTGTCTGGGGCTGAGTAATGATTTCAAGTCCAGTGCAATTTTTTTGGTGCACTAGTTCATGGACCAGAATGTTTTCTGGTGCTAAGCTGTGGATGGCTACAGAGAATGCTCCTCCCTCCCCTCTAAACACATACACACACTATTTGCTTCTAAACATAATTGTTTTATGATTTTGTGGTGACGGTCTGAGGTGCTTTTTTGGGACCCAGAACTCCATTACGTACTCCAAACTCTTGTATGACAGGGTGATGGAGTGTCCCTCCATCAGCTGCTCTGACCTGAACAGGGAGCAGCCAGCAGGGACTTGCTGTTGTGAGTTAGTGGAGTAGTCTTGGTATGCAGAAGTGTGTGTGTGTGTGCGTGTGTGTGTGTGCACTGCTGTGTGAACCCCAAAACCCTCCCTTAAATTGCAACAGCCAACCAAGGAAAACGCAGCGCTAAGGAAGACGGTCTCAATTCATAAACCTACGAGCCATGTTTTCTACTGTGATGAAACCACCCACCTTCAGAAGAAGAAGGGTATTCCTTCCCCAGCTGCAAAACCAATTAGACCACACGTAAAAGCAAGATGTAAGAAAAAAAATGCAGAAAACCCATAAGAACAAAATACCTCTGAGTCTGTGAAAAAGTTGTAAAGGAGTACATCATCAAATTCCAATCCCTTTGCTTCATAAACTGTCAGTACAAGTGCTAAACTAAGTTCCTCAGGTATCTTCTCCTTTGCAGTTTCATTTGCCACTAATACCACCTGTCATAAAATACATGAATTAAAAGTACATATTAGGAATTAAAAAAAAAAAGAGGTAACAGCTGCATAGAGAAAGCATACAAAAATGATAATGCATACAAATGATGATAATACAAGAGCCTCCTCAAAACCAGACAACATTTAACAGAGATATTCCAGCACACTCTGCAAAAAAGGTCTCAAAGCTGCCGCTAGAAGATTGGCAAATGTGTGGTGTGTGCAGACACTTGTCTATCTAGTGTAAAAAAATTTGGTGTTAGGAACGGGACAGGCAACACCTGCTACAAAAAAGTACAGAAAGAGCCAGATATTAATAAGAAACAGAAACCAACGCAATAAAGATTTCTAAGTTTAAAAAGCATAATTTATCAGTGAGATACAAGGGCTTAAAAAAGAAAGTTGTGGGCAGTCCATATAGAACGATGGTTTAGCAACCAGAGCTGGAAGAATCAGCAGAAAGCGGTATACCTAAGAAATGCAAACCTGATGTGCTCCAAATTCAATGGGTTGGGTTTTCCTTTTGTTGCCCCTCAGCAGAATTGCTAGGTCACTAACACTGCAGGACTCCAAGACTGTAGGTTTTGGTCCATCAAAGAGACCGCGGTCCTTAGGAAGCCGATCAAAAGATTCTGGGAAATAATGCTGAAGCAAATCAACCACTCCAGATGCTAAACGGAGGATACCTGTATAAGCAGAATACAGATTTTAAACTTCAGGCTGACTGTCTCATTCTCTTTCACAAACACACTTTTAAAAGATTCTGTTAGAATTCTGAAATCAAGAAATACCATGACAGAAACACTAGTCAGAGAAGAGAGAAGAGGAAAGGTCCCCTGTATCTTTCTGACATTTTGAGTGGACCTCATTCTTGGGCCTGCAAAGATCAGAAAGTGTGCTACAAAGGCTCAGCAGCACCCTCGCAAAACCAAGGTCATAAATGAGAAACAAGTAAGAAAAGCAGAAGTAGCACACTGCAAAGTCTAGCAAGTTGGGGATGAGACAACAGAAACAGGTGTGATTATTCATTAAGATCTCCTTCAAATAAAATCAAGTCAAAACATGCAGTAAAGCGTGAGTGTTGAAAAACTGACAATTTTAAAAATGTTCATTCTTGGTTTTCCAGTTGAGATGTCAATATACAAAATCTGCACGTCAGGAAAATGCGGACCATCTGGCCTCTTAATGATGCTTTTGAATAGGCCAGTAGAAAACTGGAACCATAAGTGACACAGGAAGAGCACGGGTTCAGATAATAAATAAATTTGTTACTCTACCTGAATGGGACCTGTAGTTCTGGTACAACTGGTATATCCTTTTTGGTTTTCTAACACGCTGCTTCTTGTTCATGGAGTTCTTGCTTGCGTAATGAAACAGTGACCTCAGATCACTAAACCGAAAAGCAACTCCTTTCATTATGCTCTGGGCAGTGTCACCAGTTAGGAACATGGTATTAGGGTCATTGATGCATTTCATTAACAGAGCTAGCTCGGCTTGGGTGAAATCCTGTATCTCATCACCATAAAACTCATGGATGGACCACGGCAGCTCCCCGAGCTTTGAGAGTCTTTGAGATAAATTATACAGCAAATCTTCTTCGTCAAAGTAACCTCTCTGAGATCGTATCTGCTGATAATGACAAAAGAGGTGATAGATTTCACTCCTGTCTTCTGTGAAGTTCGGTGATCTCTTTCGGCCCAGCTTTTTGTATTGCTCCTCAGTAAGTTCACCCCCAGAGCAACTCAGTGCCTCGAAAGAGCCTTTCAGAAATGATTTTATTTCTTTCCAAACCAGTGCTGGATTGTACATGCTTTTACCTTTTATCATTTTTGGCCATATTTCATTTGCAAATACACTGTAGGTCACAAAAGTCCGAGGATCACTTTCCCTAGAATATACATCTGCAGCTCCTTCATCATCACCATGTTCTGCTTCAACATTACCCTCCTCATCCTCATCTTGCCAATTGGGTACAACCAACTCTTCGTGAGGACTCCAACCAACAATGGTTCTTTTAAGACTTCCGTCTTCGTTTCTCAGAAAAAAGGGGTCAGGCATTGATGCATCCAGTAACAGCAACAACTGCTTGGAGGTGACAAACAGTGGAAAATTTTCATCTTTAATGTCTTGTAGCTTGTGAACATTTGGCTCCAGAGGCTTGAAGTGACTGGTTACCTTGGAAGACTTGCTAAGTTCAATGAAATTCTTCTGAACTTCTTGGCACAAGACAGGATTTTTGGTCACGAAAATCTGGTGCAGGTGCTCCAGACTGTTTGATGCTTCTCCACAAACCTGCGTTTGGTCTTCTTTGTGGTCATGACATAAACTGGCTTCTGCACTGGCTGTGCCCACGGGAACCTCTTCATCCTCGCTGTCCTGCTCTTGATCATCGCTCACCTGCTCCTCACTCGAATCATCACTGTCCTGGTTTAGTTCACTCTCTTTCTCCTCTAACTTCCCTTTTTCAATCTCACTGCACTGTCTTTGCTGCCACGTTTGCCTCTCCAGCAGAGGACCATTTGCCAAGGTGGATTTCTCCCAGTACGAATAGAATTTCTTCCAAAGCCTGTACAAGCAGCAAGTTGTCTTCCCCGTCCCGCTTCGCCCAATTAAAATGATTGGTTCCATGGGCTTTGGATTGAGGTCAATCACTGCATACTCCAACTCCCCAACTCGGAAAGGGTATTCAACAGAAGAATGTACATCATTTATAATGTTAAGCGCCATGTTAGTACTGAAGCTGTGAAACTTCATTATATTGTATTCTAATTCTGCTGCACTGGCTGGAGGGAAATACTCAGGTATGGGACGTTCTTTTGACTTTTCTGCCTCCGGGTCTTCAACGTAACAACGTGGAACGCGCTTCTGCGTTGTCACGCTGTGGTTCGGATGCCCTTCGTTTATGCCCTTCAGTTTTTTCCTCAAGATGCAGGATAAACCACGGTTGTAGGAAATACATATATTATCTAAGACACGGTCCAGCTTGCAGTGGTCGAGAACAATGGCCCAGATTCTGATTATTTCCGTATAAACTCTACCCGATTTTTCTGGAAGACTTTTTGCCTGTTCCGTCTCCATAATCTTTTCCGCGCTCTCGCTGCAACGAGGAGAAAAGTCAATCGCAAGCTCCCATAGCATTCTTGCACCTTTGCCCAGCTTGGCTTCATACAGCTGGATATTGGCTTTCAAGTGTTTCAGTGGCTTCTGAAGGCCCCTCGTCCACTCCCCATTGCCAAGCCGCTTAATTGTCTGTATAGTTTTAGTTTTCAGGTAATGAGGCACAGCTTTGCTGCCCAACGTCTTCAGCATTTCAGGAGTGCACTCTATTTCCCAGGTCATGTTATCAAACTCCTGCACATACGCCTCAATATCCAGAATCTTCTCCTTCTCTTCCTCTGGTTCTTCCTTCTCTCCATTAGGCAGGGCCATACTAAATTCCCCTGCTTTCTTCTTTTTCTCCCAATCGTCCCCTTTTCTTTCAGGGTAAGAGCTGCTTCCAGAAGGTTGTGAGGGCTCGCTTCTTCCCTCTTCCAAATTAGTCCGGGCTGAAGATGGCTTTTGTGCCACAGGATGATCCTTTCTCAGAGCGTCACCCAATTTCAATTGCTGAATTAAAGCTGTGATTGCCTGCACTAAACTTTCTCGCAACGTTAATGGGCTATTTATGCTTTCTGTTTCTTGCTTTGCCAGCTGACCTTTTTTTGTCTTTACAGAACACGAAGTTTTTAAATCATTATGTGCTGCGTTGCCAGATGGCGCCTTTAATGAGGACGCAGATGCAGAACGCCCTGTACTCTTTGGCTGTGGAATTTCAGAGGCTGGAATGGGCTTGGATGTTTTAACCGACTGCCCTGCTAAATCCTGCCGGTACTTCTTCTTCTCCAGTGCAGCATTATTCCAGGCAAGCAGCAGCGGGTCATTTTTTTTAATTCTATGCCTCACATCTCTTCCATGTTTGTTTTTTATATTGAAGTTAACATCAAATTTTGCCATTGACTCCATTATTTTCTTAGCCTGTTTTGAAAATCCTCTCTGAAAAACAACATGCATCACTGTATTTCCATCCTCATCTTGCACATTTGGATTAAGGTACGGGAAGTCAGAAGGTTTTGAAGCAAAGAGATCAAGCAGGTAGTTCAGGATGTTCAAACCAGTACCACCTGAAAGGAAGAGAACAAGTACAATAAAAAAATCACTTGCTTTACAAGGCTGCTTGTAAAGCCAACAGTTTTTAATACTTTTTTATTCTGCAGCTATTTAATGAAAATCAATTTGCTTTCAAAAGAAAAAAATAATCTACATTTCCTGTTTGTAAAACACACTTATTTGAAATGGCTCAAAACTGAGCTTTTCTAACACTGAGGGAAAACAATACAACAGCAGCAAAGCTTTAGAAATCCCTAGTGCTGCTCCCTAGTTGTTCCTGTAGCATCAGCCAATTTCATTCCTTTTTTAACCTCTGGGTGCAGGCAGATTTGCTCATCTTCCAGCATCAGCCCTGATGGCTACCCAGGGCAGGCTGGTGACTCTGGTCATCTGGACAAGCAGAAGCTCTGGGTTCTGCTCTGGAGTCATTAGGTTCACTTTAATATGCCAATCTGAAGTATTCTGCTGCAAAGAACTTTGGGTTTTTAAAATCATCTGTGGCAAATCCCAATTATTTCCTGATATCTAAGCTACCTAAAGCAATTTCCTACAAAGTAAGATTGGTCCCAAACCTCCCCGGGGAAAAGAAAGAGAAAAAGAAGAAAAAAAAATGGAAAAAAAAGGGAAAAGGGAAAAGTTCTACACTTTTCTGGATTCAATCCAGATAATACATGTGAAACATTTCTTTTCTAACTGTAAAATAATGACAGCAAAAATAATTGTAAAGAAATTCCACCTTACAAACTTTATACGGTGAAAAATACTTAAGAGAAAATACTGTCATTGGACTTCTTAATCTTTTGATTTAAAATTTACAACTGGCAGTATCTATGTTTTTAATCTCTTCAAAGCTATTAAATAATTTTTTTGTTCTTTAAAAATGAATACATTCAGTATTTTTAATTATTTTAATCCTTCAACTCCAAAAATGCATTTTTTGTTAATTTAAAATCAAAGCTGACTTCGGGGCTTAATTTGATGGACTATCTTAATTTCTTACGTGAAAAGGTAAGCCCTACAGCCCTCTCACTCACTTCTCTGAACAAAACTTAAGCTTGATTTACAAAAGAAAAAAACCTGGGAAACACATTTCACGCGTCTCTGTAGGATTTCCTTCAAAGTCTGTTGCTATTGCTCTGCCTTTACCTTTGTTTCTTCTTAGATCCTTCCCATTTACTTCTTTCCCACCCAGTGCACGTTTCACAGGGTTTCAGAGCAGAGCCTTCCTTTCTAAATCAGGTTGATTAAAGAAGAATATGTTCACAAAAAAACAGTAACTGACAGAGATGTTACAGCTGCTTAACTCCCCCTGGTCACCTGAGCTGCCATTAACTCTCCTCATAGTCCCAGCCACTGCAACCACAAAGGAGAACACGTCAGCTTAATGAAGATTGGGGGGCATCTTCTGACCTGCTTTGGGGCTTTGGGGCTGAGACACAGTCAAACATCCTGATCTGCTCTTCTCACATCAGTAGACAGTAGAAGGGGCAGTGGGCTGGACAGGTAAGAAATGGGGCTGTTTTCAACAGCTGCTGGGAAAACGAACGGTGCACATCTGGCTAGAGCCCTCAAAAGCCCACCAAAGCCTCACCTCTATTATTTAAACAGATGGAAACCGCAGCGTGCAAAGGAGTATCTCCTGGTGCAACGGAGACATTTCGAGGATCGGCACCTTTGGTCAGCAGCAAATACACCAGTTCAAAGTAATTCTTTTTGAGGCATATTTGCAGTGGTATTTCAGAGCTGGTTCCAATCCCATCCGGCAGAGCTGGTGTGAAGGACATGAAAACATGAGGGGTTAAATCTGATATGCCAGATCTGCAACCTACAGAAAATTCTAAAGAGATGAAGGCATGTGCTGATTAATGAGCTTTTTTCTTCATCAGCTTTTTACGTGTTAAACGTACATCTGTTAAGAGAGTTATTAATTAAGAAAATGTTCAGAGTGTCCTGTGATCTTAGAATCATAGAATCATTTGGGTTGGAAGGGACCTTAGAGATTGAGTTCCAACCCCCCCTGCCCTGGGCAGGGACACCTCCCACCACACCAGGTTGCTCAAAGCCCCATCCAGCCTGGCCTTGAACCC
>JAOTQQ010000012.1:47300421-47310447 GCA_026546715.1 Gallinago undulata
CAGGCGATGGGACAAGAGGAAATGGCCTCAAGTTGCACCAGGGGAGGTTCAGATTGGAGATTAGGAAAAATGTTTCCCCAGAAAGGGTTCTTAAGCCTTGGAATGGGCTACCCAGGGAGGTGGTTGAGGCACCATCCCTGGAGGTATTTAAAAGATGGGTAGACGTGGTGCTGAGGGACACTGTTTAGTGATGGGTTTTATCCGAGTTCAGTTGATGGTTCAGATGATTTTAAAGGTCCCTTCCAACCTGGACAATTCTATGGTTCTATGCAAGAGCAGGGCAGTTTCTAACCACTGGAAGATTTTATTTTATCCTGCCAGCATAGAAAGCTTTGGAGGTTCCCAAATGCTGCAGAACATGAGGAATCACGAGATGAAGAAAAGAGCAATTTTCAGAAGAACAACATTAAGATTAAGTTCTGCTGTCTGCACATATCATCATCTCAGTCAAAGGCACCAGAGATTGTGACTACTTGGTCGACAGCTACATGTATCCACCTTGCCAAAATCTTTTAAGTCATCTGGAAAGTGCCAAAGCCTTTAGGCAAAAAGCTTGGCAGCTGTTGCCTAGGTATAAAGCAACCTACAAAAATCTGGGGTGTTGAGGGAAGGGAAAATTCCAGCTCCACTCCCTGTAATCATACTCGGCACCATGAAGCAGTCGAGAGACAAGCTAGGAAAGTATAATAACACCCTATCCCAAGGATGTCACAAATTGTCCTGGTTGGAAAACATACCCAACTTATCTGACATCGGACATTTTTCAGCATTGAATTCTCAGGTTCCAAGCACAACATGAATAACTTGCTGTATCTGACAGGAAAATGATTCCTTTTTGATCAAATTAAAGGAAACACTGAATTACAAACAGAAGTTATGCAAATTAAGGATTTTTTAATGTTCAAATGAAAAGAAACAAAACAGATGATTTAATATCATCCGATACAATGTCCATGTATGATTTTGTATTTTATTTTTCTTAGACCTGTTTCAGTCTTGCATGGAAGATGTAAAATCTTGCACTAAAGTAAGGAGGAAGAAAAGAAATAGATATAAGAAAAAAAAGAAAGAAAAAATAAAGGATGCTACTTTACCTCGAAGAGATTCCTCAGTGATACCTGGTTGATTCTGAGATTGGCAGGCAATGATTTCTTCTCAGACAGCAATAGAAGACAAGACTGGGGGAAAAAAAAACCCACATCAATGATTTTATAAGCACACTTAGAAACTTTGTTTTGCACTGCCTCATCAGATCTTGTAGGAAAACAAGCAAGGGCTGACAACATTTCAGATATTATTTTTTTTAAAAATCATAACAGATTACTGAATTTCCCTTTCCATTTATCAACTGAATTAATGTGATATACAGTGGACTGGGCATAGCTATGACCAATTAAATTGTCCTCAGAAATAAAAAATCATGTAGAAAGGTCAAGCTCTAAAAGTCTCTCCAATACACCTTAGAAGTGACCCTTTGCTTTAGGAATGGACCTTTACATTCGTGAGGATGAGACTCCCCAGCTACACCAACATTCTGAGCAGAGGGCAAGAAATGCATACTGCAACTTTTTCTGTTTTCTCGGTTCCCCAAAAACTCTACCTTGCCTCTTGAAAATCCACCTAACTTCTCCAGAGGACAAGGGAAGAACTATGGATGTCATCTATCTGGACTTCCGTAAGGCCTCTGATACAGTCTGCCACAACATTCTTAGCTCTAAATTGGAGAATTAAGGGTTCGATGGGACTGTTGGATCGATAAGAAATTGACTTAATGGCTGCATCTACAGTCAATGGCTCAGCATGCAAGCAGGAACCAGTAACAAGACGTGTCCCTCAAGGATCTGTACTGGGACCAGTACTATTTAATATCTTCATCAACGACGTAGATATTGTGATGTGTGTGGTGCATTCAATCACTCAGCAAGATTGCAGATGGTACCAAGGCTGAGTGATGCAGTTGATACGCTTGAGGAATGGGATGCCATCCAGGAGGACCTTGACAGGCTCAAGGAGTGGGCCCATGTGAATCTCATAAAGTTCAACAAGGTCAGGATGAAGGTCAAGGCAATCCCCAGTATCAAATATAGAATGGGGGATGAATGGATTGAGAGCAGCCCTGAGGAGAAGGACTTGGGGGAACTGGTGGATGAAAAATTGGATATGAGTCAGCAATGTGTGCTTCTAGCCCAGAAAGCCAACCATAACTTTGGGCTGCCTAAAAAGTGTGGCCAGCAGGTAGAGGGAGGTGACTCTCACCCTGTACTGTACTCTAGTGAGACCCTGCCTGAAGTACTGTGTTCAGCTCTAGGGGTCCTCAGCACAGAAAAGTCATGGACCTGTCAAGTCCAGAGAAGGGCCAGGAAGATGATAGGAGGGATGGAGCACCTCCCCTGTAAAGAAAGGCTGAGAGGGTTGGCGTTGTTCAGCCGAGAGAAGGCTCTATAAGGAGACTTTTAAACAAGGCCTGTAGTGACAGCGCAACATTTTTAACCTGAAAGAGGGTAGGTTTAAATTGGACATAAGGAAGAAATTTTTTACAGGTGGTGATACACTGGAACAGGTAGCCCAGAGAAGGTGTGGATGCCCCATCATTGGAGGTGTTCATGGCCAGGCTGGACGGGGCTTTAAGCAACTTGGTCTAGTAAAAGATGCCCCTACCCATGGTAGGGAAGTTGGACAGGGAATGTGGGACTGTCCATAGCTCTCTCCCCTTATGTGTCTCTTCAGCATGGGTCCTCCATAGGCTGTGGTTCCTGTCAGAAGCCTGCTCCTGCATGGCCTCTCCGCAGACTGCAAGGGGCCTCCAGCACCTCCTCCCCCTCCTTCCTCTCCTTCTCTGACCCTGCTGCTCAGAGGGCTGTTTCTCTCACTTTTTTCTGCCTCACTCTGCCAGGCAGGGTTTGACTCCTTTTTAATCCATGCTTTCCCCGAGGGGCCGCTGTGGTGGCTGCGGGGCTGAGCCGTGCCCTGCGGTGGGGCCATTGGAGCCGCCTGGGCCTGGCCCTGCCGGCCTCCCCTCACAGAGACCCCTCTGCCGGAGTCACCACCCACACCCAGGGCAGGTGTAATCATAACAATGATCAATCTTTATTTATTTATTTATTTATTTTTACACTGCCACTATAGAAAAGAGGACAAAAATTTCAGGTGATTCACCTTTTGGTTTTTCTAAATGAAACAACCATGTGATTCCACTGCAATGCTCCTTTATCTGCGGGTCTTCCACAGAAGACTTTTCCTTCTGTCAGACAGAAGGAAAAGTAAAAGGGACCACAAATCACAGAATCATAGATTGGGTCGGGTTGGAAGGGACCTTAAAGATCATCGAGTTCCAACCCCCCTGCCATGGGCAGGGACAACTCCTACCACATCAGGTTGCTCCAAGCCCCATCCAGCCTGGCCTTGAACCCCTCCAGGGATGGGGCAGCCACAGCTTCCCTGGGCAACCTCTTCCAGTGTCTCACCACCCCCACAGCAAAGAACTTCTTCCTATTATCTAATCTAAGTCTCCCCTCTTTCAGTTTAAAACCATTATCCCTCGTCCTATCGCTGCACTCCCTGATAAAGAGTTCCTCCCTGCCTTTCCTGTTGGCCCCCTTTAGGTATTGGAAGGCTGCTATAAGGTCTCCCTAATGAAATATAAGGTCTCCCTTATATAAAAAAATACATAAACATCTATTTCCCCCCCTCCCGAATTCTTTCAAGAAAAATGACTCTAGATGACACCGTAATTATAACAGAGACAAAAGCAAGACAGAAGCAGAATCTCAAGTTCATTGTATCCCTTCAAGAAACAAAGTTCAGAAATTATTTATCACTGGAGGTATTTTTCAAGTCTTTGAAAAAATTCAGACGTTTGATGCGGGGAACAGTAAAAACCGACTGGTTTGGACTGCGGAGGTAAAGGGAGCTCACCCTGAGGAGGTAGGACATGGGTGGCCACTGTGCCACAGCCACAGACTCACCCGCCACTTCCCTTTCTGGGCCAGTCTTTCTATCACGGCTTGCCAGATGAGGGCATCGAACCTCGCGCTGAAAATATAAGCGTATGTCAGGGGAAAGTTTGGTGGAAAGACTTGCTCATCTGCAAGAATAAGCAATGGAGAAAACAGTTTAGTATACACGGCGTTTTAAAGTGGGGGGGTCTCCAACCAAACTACTTCATCGTGCAGTGACAAGATTTAGCGCTAACACCCAGGAGAACGCCAACTGTCGGCTTAAATATCCCTGGCCCCCCAACTCATACCGTTGATACCCAACTGATACGGCCACCCAACTTGCCGTCATCAGCAGCCAGTCTTCATTAAACAAGGGGTAAAAAAAAAAAATAAAAATGAATCTCTCTCCTCAAGAAACACCTCTAAGCCCCGAGACATTGTGAACCTCATGGCGGTTCTTCTGCTCGCTATGGATGCTACTAAAGATAATGAAGGTCCTTAACACAGGGCTATGAGTTCAAGTAAATGCAGCAGGGGCACAACCTGGAATCTCCTGGCACACCTGCAGGCCCCACCAGAAGAAGCCTGTGAACTGGACCAAAAAGCAAGTAGAAGAGGAGAGGGCAGGGAGACATAGGGTGAATATTGCCCCCCAAAACCCCACAGAAGGGCCAAATTCCCTCTTTTCATTGCCGCCCATTGCTAGCTGAGGGAAAGTCCCCCACACTGGAATACGCTGCACTGTAAACTCAAGTTTAAGCTTATTATCTTCTAATTTATTTTCAAATCTACATAGCTGAAAGAAAAGCATAGTGGGTTGGACAAAAACCACTAAGGCCTTAGGGGTCTGGAGCTCCAGATCTCCAACCCTGACTCCCTGAATCTGAATTTCAACCTTTTTTTCTAACTATCCCACAACTGACATGCTCCTGTGAGACAACATAATCCCCTCCAGAGTATTTTGGGACTGTTGGCATCTGCTGTTCACAAAGTGGACCAAGTTCCCCACATCCTCTTGATTAGGCCACTCAACATACTCACAATCCTCCAACTCCTGTGGCACTAAGGACCAAATGAATGATCTCAGGAGGAGAACACCCTACCAAGTACTTGGGTTGTCATCACTACTGAAAAGCTCTCAGAAAAATTAAGGTCTTGAGTTTACCGTTGACACTTATGAAGATTCCTGCTATGAAGTCAGCGATTTGAGTTCGATCAGCAGAAGCACTCAGGAGAATCAAACCTTTATGAAACATAGAAATCGCTTCACAAGAGTCTGATAACATGATCAGTGAGTGGCCTGCTCGATAATAAGCCTGGAAAAAAGGAGACAAAAAAGATCACTGTTGGGAAAACGTTCAGAGATCTTTACAACAAAACAAAATGTTACCATTTTTTCCTAAAGTTTCTAATTATGGTATAAAAATGACATATAGTACTATTTTTAAAACTTCTTACACGGAGATCAAAAAAAAAGTGTAATAAGCATCCCTTGAAATTCACAATATGCTACTGACATCATCACAGACACTAAGAGTGATAATTTCTGGAATCTAAGGTTGGAAAATAACTACAGGACAAAAGACATACTGTTAGCATCTATATTTTAACCTCCTCTGGGCAGGATTATTTTTTTTTCCTGTCACAAGGTCCAGAAAATATGCTTATGTTCCCATGTCACTGCATTTTGCAGCGTTTACCACAATGCATATATATGTTCTTCAGCCAGTGGCAGCTGAACACATTTATATTCACCACTGAACCAGGCTGTACTGGCTCACAGTCACAGTGGAGTCGATTTGTTCAAACCAGATAACCAGCACGCTGCAATAAAAAGCAAGTTAAATTGATATTTCCGTGCAATTTTATCATAACTAAATCAAATACCTTCTACTAAAGGATCTTGGAGGCTGCAGGAGACTATTAATTGTCCAAAAGGATCAATCCAAGTGTATGCCTCCGCATCATAAATATTGTACAACCATTGCCAAATCCTAGCAGACAAGAATTTGAGTCAATGTGTACTTAATCAACGTGTGCTTCATCAGAAGGGTCTGTGTAGCGTATTGTTCTTGTCCACTGGAAATACAACACGGCCTCGATCACCGTGTACCTTTCCCAGGAACTGCAGGCTTATTAACGTGTAAAGAATATTAGGGCACGCTGCCCGAGGGAGCCTTCAAAGACAAATCCCCATGCCAGACCTGATGCTGTCAGTGACTGATGAATCCAAACCCTGGGCCAGGCTCAGTAAGACCGTAAGTGAACACAGAGATAATGAACCTCACCATGGTTGGGATCTGCAGAGACCTATCTGGAGCTGCATCACCCCCAGGTCTCCAGGATCACGTAAGATTTTTATTACTTGCTATCACCTTGTCTGGGATTATTAATAAAACAGGTGTCTTTCTTGAAAGCATTGGTGCCTCTCTTGTTGGGACCCAGAAAGAACCAACATCTCCTGGTGCAAAAGAGAGCTGCTTCATTTTATTTAAAGTACTATTACAGTACAATTCTGATGCTCAGGTACAGAGGCAGACACCGATTCTGGAATTTGATGCTGCATTTGCTTATCACACCTCAAAACCAACACAAACTAAAAAGCAGACATTGACACCCATTTTAAAAAGCAAGGCATGCAAAAACTGCCAGCTTCAACATCTGAATACCTTGACATACTCCGGATCCCAGCGTAAACTCTGGTAGGCTGAACACAATGCTTCTGTCCATTTACCGAGGCTGTACAAGGCAGTTGATTTGTTGCAGTGCAACACAGCTATGTCCCTGGAACACCTAAAAATACATTTTTAGCATTAGTGTTTATTCACCTGAAAAAGGATGCATCGTACTTTATGATTAGAAACAAGAAAAAAAAAAAGAAAGTCCAGCTGACACCCACCCAACAATATCAGAGGTAAAAATGGAGCTGTAGAAAATAAAGATTTTTTTTTAATCGTTTTTTATTGGTTATTATTTATTATCATCAGCTATAAAATCTCTTAGTGACATCTTAACTGATACCTTAGGGATACCCTTAGTGATGTCCTAGTCTCTTCTGAAGCTGAAAGCCAACTCACTGGAGTAACGCAGTATGAAGATTTAGAAAGACTTCAGGACCACCTCAACGCTCCTAGATATGGCCCAGTGAAAGCCAGAAACCAAGAACGGGAGAAAACAGACCCAGGAGTGGAAGCTGCTGGATGGAAAGGATGCTAAGCACATTTTGGTCACCAAAACCCAACCTACACGCATTTTACTGTATCACCAGTTGATGAAGTCAACACAACTGTCCACATTCACACCAGCTAAGAAACAAAGACGTGTTTTAGATCCCAGAATATACTAAAGTATATAAAGCATCTGCTGGATCCAAGAGAGTTTCTGGAAAGAGCTGCAGACATAGGACAACAGTCCAGAGGGTACCGGGGAGTCTGGAAAGCCTGTCTTGCCGTGCTCACAGAATCAGAGAATCACAGAATGCTGTGGGGTTGGAAGGGACCTCTGGAGATCATCTCCTCCAACCCCCTGCCACAGCAGGGCCACCCAGAGCAGGTCCCACAAGAACGTGTCCAGGTGGGGTTTGGAATGTCACCAGAGAAGGAGACTCCACCACCTCTCTGGCCAGCCTCTTCCAGGGCTCTGCCACCCTCACAGGAAAGAAGTTCCTCCTCGTGTTTAGGTGGAACTTCTTATGTTCAACTTTGTGCCCGTTCCCTCTTGTCCTGTCCCTGGGCACCACTGAAAAAAGGTTTCCCATCCTCCTGACAACCACCCTTGAAGTATTTATAGGTGTTGATCAGATCCCCCAACAGCCTTCTCTTCTCCAGACTAAAAAGCCCCAAGTCCCTCAGCCTTTCCTCAGGAGAGATGCTCCAGGCCCCACATCATCTTTGTAGCCCTCTGCTGTCCCCTCTCCAGCAGTCCCCTGTCCTTTTGGAACTGGGGAGCCGAGAACTGCTCAAAGTACATATCACAGAGCTGCATCCTTCAACTTACTCCTATCTACTAATTTCCACTGAAGAAAGTTCTTTCAATCACACTGAATGTGTTCGGAGCACACTCTTGCATGCAAGAGGCAACCTATGGCAAGGGGAAAGGAGATGCTCAGGAGCAGCCTGCTCTGCTCTGTCCTCGCTCCGTCCTAACTCCCTCTACACGCCCCAGACTTATTTTATTACTTAGATGAAATGGCTAATAGTCAAAATAAACGAATGGCTGCTGTTAAATTAGGTCAACAGCAGTGCTAATACACTGGAGTAATGAATATTTAATAGTTAACATAAAACTCAACTATTTAATCATTAGTAACATTTGCGACGGATGTTAACTGATGAAAACAAGCGCTTCATATTTGAAAAGAAATACCCAAAGAACCCTTCCGCTGAAAAATTATTTTTAACAAAGAGGAGAATACTAAGAAAGACCAAGTAAGAAGAACAAAATAACGTGTGTGAATCATTTTAAAGATTATCAGATGACCCATGTAACAACAGGCCATAGCTGTGACGAGTATGTGGCAGAATCACAGCAAGATTAATCCACAGCGTATCAGCTAAGAAACAGAAGTAATTTAACCAAAACCAACACAGTTTACGAAAAATTAATTTGAGCTTTGATTACACTAATTTATAGTTGATGCTTATCTAAAAACATTCAGATGACAGTCACTAACCAAACTCCCACGTATGTCAGGAACAGCAATCCCTCTTTAATTCTAAAACTGGTACACTAAAGAGCCTGACAAAAGATAGGAGAAAATCAGGTCTCAGGGCAAGAAATACAGTTTTGAGTTAACTGTAGCACTATGCAAATTTCAGAGTTGTCTTACGGTTTTACAACTTGTAATTCAAGAATACTTACGGGACCCATTGTACCAAACAGTTGAGCATATACAGAGCTTGATCGTACTTTCTGATGGCCAAAGAGTAATTTCCATTTTTAAAATCCTGGTTCCCAGCTTGTCTCATGAGCTGTGCATACTCCATGGTATCCATGCTAATTAAAAGGAAAAAAAAAAATTAATCACAGCACTGATTCATAAGACGCTTCTTTCTCTAAAATCCACTTAAATTTTCACCTTAGTTTTTCCATATTTGAAAAGGAGGACAAAAGAGCACATCTTTTGTCATCCCACACGACATCCTGGTCTCAAAATTGGAATAACATGGCTTTGAGGGATGGACCACTCAGTGGATCAGGAACTGGCTGGATGGCTACACTCTGAGGGTTGCAGTCAACAGCTCAATGTCCAAGTGAAAGCCAGTGACAAGTGGTGTTCCTCAGGGGTCAATACTGGGACCAGTGCTGTTCAACATCTTTGTCAGAGACATGGACTGCAGGATTGAGTGCACCCTCAGCAAGTTGCCGATGACACCAAGGTGTGTGGTGAGGTCAACACACTGGAGGGAAGGGATGCCTTACAGAGGGACCTGGACAGGCTTAAGATGTGGGCCCATGCGAACCTCATGAAGTTCAACCAAGCCAAGTGCAGGGTGCTGCACATGGGACATGGCAAACCCAGGCACAAATACAGGTTGGGCGGAGAATGGTCTGGAGAGTAGACCTGAGGAGAAGGACTTGGGAGTGCTTGTGGATCAGAAGCTCAACACGAGCTGGCAATGCACGCTGGCAGCCCAGAAAGACAACTGCATCCTGGGCGGCATCAAAAGAAGCGTGGCCAGCAGGTCCAGGGAGGTGATTCTGCCCCTCTACTACCAAATGGGTGCTGGTGCACCAAGCGAGACGGAACATCCCACACTGCTGTTGATTTCATACTGAGCTTCCCCCAGAAACATTCTCTGCCATAAACTGGTGATTGTAGGGCACAGACATTGGCAGAAACAAGACATACATCCTTATCAACATTTGGCAAATGCACTTCAGGATATGATTAGCATAGATGTCTCCATGGCCTGCTAATACCTCTAATTGCTATGTACAAATTAGGTAAGGAAGGGATGTGCGCAAGGTCTGGGTGAATCAAGGGGCACATGTGGAATAAAGAATAATAAAATCATAGAATTGTCCAGGTGGGAAGGGACCTTTAGGATCATCTAGTCCAACCATCAACCTCACTCTGATCAAAACC
>JAOTQQ010000012.1:47388284-47426676 GCA_026546715.1 Gallinago undulata
ACACGTTCCTGTGGGACCTGCTCTGGGTGGACCTGCTCTGGCAGGGGGTTGGACTAGATGATCTCCAGAGGTCCCTTTCCAACCCCATATGATTCTGTGATTCTATCTTTATCAAAAACCTTCTTTATGCAATCCTTACAGACACCAGTAATTGTCCCATGTTTAGCTATGTTTTTGTGCATAAACATATATATTTATATGCATAAATATATGCAGTCTACTCTTGATCTGCTTTAGTCTTTTTTATCTGTTTTTATGTATTTCTGGGTTTAACTCTCCATGGGTTCCACATAAACAAGTTCCTTTATGCATAGGAATATATCTAGTAATGTTAATCTTAGGAATATGTGTATATGTTTGTAGGACCAAATAAACATCTGGTAGTTCCATGAAACTTAAAAAGGAAGACATTATTTTTGTCTTTCTTGTGACCAGACTTATTAAAACAAAAGTGCTCAAATGAAAAAGGAGAAGTAAAAATTGCAAAAATACCCCAACACCCTAGTCTGGAAGTTTTAAGTATGACCCTTTGATATGCTTTCCTCAGCTAAAAAGAGGAAATATGTCCAGATTACTGTACAGAAACTGCCCCATAAGCAAGTAAAGGGTTTTTTACCAAACTGGACTTTACCCTGGAATCATTTATAACGCTTACTCTGCAAAGCCTGAGACAGCACAGCAGCAGAGTTAAGTACAGTTGCAGCCTTGAATAAACAAATATACAATTACAGAATTTTCAGTGTGACTATCACCATCTCAGTAGACAGCCAATACCCCTCAGGTTTTAGACTTACATGGCTAACAACGTAGTACTAACAAATGAGTAACTGTTTCCTGAATAATTTTCATATATACAAAGTCCTTTGTCCCCAGTTATGTTCAATTACATTCTTCTGAACATAAATACACTGAACCCTAAGGAAATTATGTGTATTTAAAACACTGTCAGTTCTAGAACGGTTGAAAATGCTGATGTTGCTTCAGCAAAAGGGTTACTTTAAAAATGTGTTTTGACAAAAGCAGTTCAAAACATTTGAAAAGGGTGCTGAGATACCTGCTGTCCATTTTTTTTTCCATCTTATACGGCCGTGGAGTGAGCAGGTCCCTCTAGCCCTTGTTTCCTCCTCCCTCTTCCTCCTCTCTGTTTTGCTTTAAGGATGTTCCACTAGAAGCACCACTGACATCAAAGACGTTGTTCCTGTCTGAATGACAAACATTTTTCTGATCGAAACATTTGTGGGGAGTTCTGAGTAAGTGGATGAAAAAGTACTAAATCATGTAAATAAAAAATAAGATAATCAGAATTACGCAAGCGGGAAGGAAACCTGAAAATAAGCAAATGACTAAACCTTATACTTATTTTTCCTCCATCATATAAGTGGGTATCAGATTTTAAAGTATCTGCAGTCCTTTCTCCCAAAACAACATACACAAACCCAGCAGCATAAACTGCAGAACCTACCTATTAATTTTCGGTAATCAAATTTGATGAAGCTTGTGTATTCTGTTCCTTGAACTCACTCCTATCTGAAAGATGTTTTATACCACTTTCCATCTCTTATATTGTTCCCACACTTGCAGTTTCTCGTGAAATCCCCATGCAGCTTAGGTTTGCTTTCTAAAATAATGCATTGGGTGCATTTTCAGTTGAATCTGGTTAGATTCTCTAACCCAAGAGGCCTTTTTTGAAGCCACTGTCCAGGACCTGTGCTTTAGTTGAGTCCCTTGTGAAGCCCCTTTTGGCTCGAGGAGGATGTAAAGCATATCACAAGATCACAGAATGCTACGGGGTTGGAAGGGACCTCTGGAGATCATCTAGTCCAACCCCCTGCCAGAGCAGGTCCACCCAGAGCAGGTCCCACAGGGACAGGTCCAGGTGGGGTTTGAATGTCTCCAGAGAAGGAGACTCTACCAC
Source organism: Gallinago undulata (assembly GCA_026546715.1). Lineage (NCBI taxonomy): Eukaryota > Metazoa > Chordata > Aves > Charadriiformes > Scolopacidae > Gallinago > Gallinago undulata. The sequence continues at coordinate 47,390,200 of JAOTQQ010000012.1, forward strand.
CTCTCTGGCCAGCCTCTGCCAGGGCTCTGCCATCCTCACAGGAAAGAAGTTCCTCCTCATGTTTAGGTGGAACTCCCTATGTTCACGTTTGTGCCCGTTCCTTTTTGTCCTGTCACAGGGCACCACTGAAAAAAGCCTGGCCCCATCCTCCCGACACCCACCCTTGAAGTATTTATAGGTGTTGATCAGATCCCCCCCCTCAGCCTTCTCCAGACTAAAAAGCCCCAAGTCCCTCAGCCTTTCCTCATAAGAGAGATGCACCAGGCCTCTCATCACCTTTGTATCCCTCTGCTGTCCCCTCTCCAGCAGTTCCCTGTCCTTCTGGAACTGGTGAGCCCAGAACTGGTCATTCAGACACTCTCACGGTGCCTAGTAAAGATCTTTCAAGCTGCTCAGAAATTTAATGGTCTCACTCCGGATGGGTGCAACCCGGATCGTGGCCCTTTTCCACCGCCCTACCATCAAGCTCAAGAGGAGTCGATGATTTTTGTTGTTGTTTTTTTTTGGCCAGCACCCGCCTTCTGGCGAGTGCAGCCCAGAAACCAGAGGCCGGGTGGCGAGCTGCCTGGCCGCTGGTGTCGCGGCGCCGCAGCCGGAAGCCCGGCGGGTCCCCGGCGGGTGGCGGGAAGGGCTGGCGGTGTGACCCGCCCCCCCGGGCGCTGCGCACGGGCCGCGGCCGCGACGCTCCGCCTCTCCCCGGGGAAGGGGGCCGAAGAGCTTTTTCGGGGGCGGTAAGCCAGCCCCCTCTGCTGGGCAACCGGCATACTGCACTTTCTGCTCCCACAAGGAAAGCCTCGGCCAGCCCGGGGCGTTTGGTAGGCGGAGGCATTTCTCTCTTGCATGGTTGAAAGGGACCGTGAAAGCCACCCGTGGCTCAGCACGGCAATAAACGCTAACTTGCAAAAAAATACTGCCTCTCTCGTCAAACAAAATATATCCTAGAAAGGATGACTGCCGGAAATTCTCTTGGCCCTGACAATGTAGGAGCTGGATGCTGGAGGTGAGAGGAAGGTGCCTAAGAACAGCGTACACTGACAAAAGGCTTTCAGACTTGTGAAATACCTTGTCACCCTTCATTTGGTTGTCAGCCAAGCTAAAACACTGCTTTCTTCTCCTTCTTAGAGTTCAGTCTAGCAATCCTGAACCATTGCACTAAGAAAGTTAAAAAATAGCATCTGACCCACCACTCCTGTATTTGAGCTACGTCTTGTAGAAGCTTTACAAAAGAAAAAGAAACGTTATTTCCAGGTTTTTGTCCAGGAGTTTTTCCTTCTTTCCAGGAAATAACACACTGCAAGGGGAAATCCTTGTTTTGTGCAGTCATTTTATTACCAGAGAGGACAGGTTTGTTGCCTGTATCGCTGTGATCTGCAGCTTTCTAAAAACAGGGCATGATACAACAGATCAAGTTCACATGATAATAAAGGGGGTTTTTTAGTTAGTGAAATGTAGATATGAAACATATTACATTTCATAACTATTTGTATCCGTGTAGATAAATTTGGATAAATAAATTAATGCAGCAGGCATTAAGAGCATTATTTATCTTCACATATTTATTAGGGAAAGATACTTGATATGTAAAAGTAGAGATGATATTTTATTTCCTTCTATGCTGAGGTTGCATTCAGCTGTAATTTATTTGCAGTAAATTGTTCTGCAACTTTAAAATCATACAGATTATTATAGTGACATATACTGTATAATCTTATACTGATATATATTGATAGTAATGCAAACGAGAACACCATTATATAGATAGTACATACCTACTAGAATACCAGTTAAAGAAGAGGTAACCCAATCATCAGCTTCAAAGATCTAACCTTAGGTTTAGAAAATGAATCTTTTCTAGGGACTAAACAAATGTTGATAATAATTTGTATATTTAATTAAGAATTCTTAAACCTGATGAATAAAATTCCCCAAAGAAACTACTTTGAGCCCAAAAAGTAAACACAAACTGTTGATAGTTTGAAAAACTTTATATTAAAGAAGCTAATTATTTTAGATGCAAAACGATGTGCCTGGCATAGGTGCTCAAAAAAGGCTGCTGCTCTAAAGCTGTATTGAACTCTGCCCTGCACTACAGAAATGGGGAAGAAAACACTCATGTTTTTCAGTCTGTGGTATAGAAGCCTAAACCCATCTCTTGTTATGGTGGGAAATCCCATCCGTTAGGTCAAGAGGGTAGAGCAGCACAAGCAACCGCGGGCTGCAACCTCTGCCACCGGCTCTGCGGGAGCTGGATTTCATTTTTTGACATATGTTTTGACTGGCAGTCTATTTAGGTAACACAGCCAATTCCCTTTCCAGCACACAGAAGAAACTCTTGAGTCGTCATCTCGTGGCACCGAGCCCACAAAACTGTGTGTCCCCCCCGTGGGGACAGGCTTTGATTTTGCACTTGCGCCTTATTAACGATTTGCTGTCGTTGAACAGGGTTGTGACTTCATGCCCGTGAGCTTCGTGAGGTTGGAATACCTCGTCAGAAACTTCTCCTGAAACTCTCCTGCCCTGGGCAACGTGACGTCTTGCCACACGCCGGGCGACCAGGGCCGATGCGGTCGGTGCATCGCTGCTAGAGCAAGGGCCGATGGAAAAGGTGCCTTCCTCCTGGCTCCCCTGACTTCTTAAGACCACGCTGCAATTATCACACGTTTAATTAATTGCAATTAATTAACTGCAATTAATGGGTGGTTATTCACAGGTGGTTATTTGGGCTCCAGGCTGGCACCTGCTGCTGCACAACGGCGTTGAGAGCTTCAGCCTTTCCCACACTGGGCAGCAGCTCTGCCAAAAGCTGGTGTCTAACCGTATGCGGCAGCAGATGATGTCTGCAAGCTTGGTGGGCATCCAGGCTCGTCATCCCCCTGAGCCTTCGGGGTTCTCCAGTTGCACTGGGCAGCAAAGGGATGGGGAGGGTGGTATGGCCTGGTCGGTTTCTCACATAGGGTCATTCCTCCTGGGCTCATTTCAGACCTTGGGAAGCTTTGGAAAGCATCTCCACCTCTGTTTTGTTAATCACTGGGTTGGCAGGGAATACTCCTGGGACCTTCTTCAGGGATACAGGACTTAAAAGCTACTCTGGTGAGCTGTTAGAGGTACAGACCAAGTTACTGTGTTTGAGGATGGTGGTAGTTCAAGAGGGCTGGAATAAGGACTTCCATAGGTGGAATTTTCCTGGAACAGTAATTTAGTAAGTGAGGCATCAGATGAAGAGCAGAACAATTAACTTACTCTTCGGTTTGAAGGCGACATAGGGATTTTTTATCAGGAAGTATAGCGATGGGATGAGGAGGTAATAGTTTTAAACTGAGATTTAGATTAGATAATAGGAAGAAATTCTTTGCTGTGAGGGTGGTGAGACACTGGAACAGGTTGCCCAGAGAAGCTGTGGCTGCCCCATCCCTGGAGGGGTTCAAGGCCAGGTTGGAGGGGGGGGCTTTGAGTAATCTGGTCTGGTGGGAGGTGTCCCTGCCCAGGGCAGGGGGGTTGGAACCGGGTGATCTTTAAGGTCCTTTCCAACTCTAACCATTGTATGAGTCTATGATATGAAGGCTGCGGAGTTAAGAGGCCACACTCGATGTAGTTCTGGGGCAGAGACTGAGAGGCAGGTGCAGAAAGGCAGTTCAAGGAGATTAATGCAAAAAGAGCAATTAATAGACCACAGGTCTGCGTACAAATAGTAAATAAATAATACATAGAGACCAAATTTTAGTTCCTTTTATGTAGAAGTTGCATTCAACTAAAACTTATTTGCAATAAATGGTACTGCAACTTTAAATCCTACTGATTTTTTTTGTGAGGATACATAAGGATCTGGGAGTGGAGAGGTGAGAGACCTATTTACTCCTCTACTGCTAAATGCTTTCATAAATATCTGTAGACGTGCTCTCATTTAGGTGTCAAAGAGCTCATGGTTGCACCAGAAGCAGCGGGCCATGCCCCAAGCACTTCAAAGGCAAGATCTCACCTTCCAAAGGAGAAAGTCCTTCTCAGACAAATGGATATTTCCAAAGTATTATCTGCCTGAGCCTCTGCGAAGAAGAACTATGGTTGGTTGGTTTGTTTTCCTTCCAGCCTAGATTTGTTTAGCATGGTAAAAGTAATGGGAGCAGTTCTGCTCTAGCTAAAGCCAGTGTTTGCCTTTAGAAAGAGATTTAAAATGAAGCAAACAGTAACAAACACTAGAACGGGGGGAAGTACCAGGGCCAAAGTAAGCTTGCTTAATGTTCCCATGACCTAATCCATAAATGTAACCAGAACCTTTCCTCTTCCGAATTTTTGAAGACATAACTTAGGATACATTTAGGGCTAATTAGAAAAACATTTTAATTTTTTGAGCTGGTGGTGAAAAGTGAACTATTTCCCTTGTGTTTTGAATTATGTTAGTTAATTCTGAAAGGCAATGAGAACAGTTCGTTTGGCATAAACATAGTAATGAACTGTGTCCTGTTCTGTTCTGTCCAGTTCTGTTCTCCCCAGTTCAAGGACAGGGAACTGCTGGAGAGGGTACAGCAGAGGGCTACAAGGATGATTAGGAGCCTAGAACATCTCTCTTACAAGGAGAGTCTGAGGGACTTGGGTCTTTTTAGTCTGGAGAAGACAAGGCTGATGCTAAGGCCAAATGTAAATGTGTAAGAAACTTTTCTGTTTAATGGGTACCTTAATAAAGAGGAAATCAGCTAAACATGTTCCATCAGACATGTCCCACACAAAAAGACAATCAGGAAAGGGAGCCTTAAAAGTGATGGTCCTCCTGTCCTGGGCACTGGTGAGGCCCCACCTCAAGGGCTGTGTCCAGTTTTAGGCCCCTTCCCACAAAAACAGACCTTGAGGTGCTGGAGCGGGTCCAGACAAGGGCAAGGGAGCTGGTGAGGGGTCTGGAGAACAAGTCTCATGAGGAGAGGCTGAGGGAGCTGGGGGTGTTCATCGTGGAGAAAAGGAGGCTGAGGGGAGACCTTCTGGCTCTCTCCAACTCCCTGAAAGGAGGGTGTAGCCAGGGGGGGTCGGTCTCTTCTCCCAAGTCCCAGGCGATGGGACAAGAGGAAATGGCCTCAGGTTGGGCCAGGGGAGGTTCAGATTGGAGATTAGGGAAAATGTTTCCACGGAAAGGGTTATTGGACATTGGACTGGGCTGCCCAGGGCAGTGGTTGAGGCCCCATCCCTGGAGGGATTGAAAAGGTGGGTTGACCTAGTGCTTGCAGACCTGGTTTAGTGATGGTTTTGATCAGAGTGAGGTTGATGGTTGGACTAGATGATCTGAAAGGTCCCTTCCCACCTGGAAAATTCTATGATTCTAGATGACCAAGTTAGAAAAGTATGTTCTACTGATGTGTTAGTAGGATCTACTAACTAAGCAGACCAAGCTAAGCAAGCCATGTGTTTATAAATTATGCCAGTGTTTTCATAGACTGTTCTACTTACAACCTAAAAAAAAAAAAGCAATAAGGATTTGAAAATATTTGTTTTTACTGATTGAAATCCTGTGTATTGGGCACTAGAGCAGAGTTACGGTAAGCCTGAACTTTTCACATCTCATTCACAAGTGATGGGACGGGACAGAAAGCTGATGTTTCAGTTGTGGCTTGGTTCTACTCTATTGTATTTTATTATAATTACACTGGTTTGAGAGTGAAATTACTGATGAAGTGGCGCATGATTCCCATGTCAACATAAAACCTCTACAAACAAGGATTTGGTCTCTAAAATACACACATCACAACATACTATCCTATCATTTACATCTGACAAGACATATCCAGTGTTTTGGTTGGCCATCAAATACGAGGGGATAGCCAAGTTTCCAATAGCTTCACTTTCCAAACTTTAAATGAGACTTCAAAAGCTGTAGAAATGCAATACAGGACTATGAAGCCCTATACATACAATATCAAATCTTTCAAGAAGGAAGAACTGTGGGTGCAATTATTGTTATACTAACTGACATAGTTTCTGGAAATTGCTTGGGATTTGTTATGAAGGCTTTAAAAATCTTTTCCATCTGTTCTTTCTCTGGCTTATTTTAGGGTGCATTTATAGAAATACATCCACAATATGTCATGGCCACAATTCGTAGACGTTATTTGAAATACGCATTTCCACTATAAAGCTATGTTTAAAGTAATGTGAACACTGGTTTCCTTAAAGAGGCACCCAAACTAATGCTAGGACTGAGAGTGACCGAAAACTCAGACCAATAGTCTTGGTTAAATAACAGTATAAGGAAAGGAAGATCCACTTGGTCATTAGTCTCAGAAGAAAGAACATTGTCCCCCTGCTCAGTGCAAATCTCAAGCCTGGGAAAAGGGCTGAGTTTTTCTTTAGACAGGCATACTTCAGCAAAATGGGAGCCAATCCATGGAAATACCCATCCTGCAAAAACTGGTCATCTATCCCACAAAAATTAGGAGGCTGCACATCCTGTGGTAAGGACAGGATAGTTATTACAGGTTAGTTATTAGCCAGCCAAGATGCTGACACCGTGCAAAATACTGCACTGTTTTCAGCTGTGGACCAGTAAGTACATGCTTTCCTCACACTACCTCAGTTATCTGAGAGATCAGGTATAACAGACATTTTTGTCAGCTGCTTTTCAGGATAGAAATGCTTATAATAATGATGTGTAATTGAGATGTAGTGATTTGAGGTGCAGGTGAAAAAAATCCCCACAGAGGACCAGGACTCCAAGTCATGGCTTAGGCAGTAGGAGTGTGAGACGCCCACCTGGGCTGCGACCAAGGGTGTCATCTTTAAGAGGAAGCAGTAGACCTCTCTCTGGAACAGCTATGGCATGCCAGGCACTGAATTTTGCAAGCATTGCTAACCCCATTGACAAAAGCTGTACAGCAGGTTGAGGGTCAGCGCAGTTTATAAAGCTTCGTAGCGTCATCAGCAGGAAATTAACTGAGCAAGAGGCAAAGGAATCAAAAGTAGAGACATTTAGTTGACAACTCCGGAGAAAATGTTGTTTGTTTGGGTGCTATCCATTATCTACTGCTAAGTTTCCATCACAAAAGAAGGGGAAAGTGGAGGGGCTTGTAGCTGCTTGTTTTTTTCATGATTAAGGGCATTTGTGCACTTGTGAAGAGAGCGGTGATTTTTTTCCTCCTGGGTATGGCTAAAGTCTTAAAGAACCTTAATGTTCCCTTGCACTGCAGAAGCTCCTGCAGAGCTGTGGTGCCAAGAGACTATCTATCTCCATACCCTCAAGAGATTTTCAGAGTAGGAGTGGCAAGTTGGCACAAATCTTCTTCAGTCTATGGAGGATGAAGTCCTCCTCTCTGGAGGACTTCTACAAGCAAAGCAATCATAAAATATAACTACAATCTGGCGTGATCTTGAAAAAAAAAACCTACATTCTAGTCTATCATAGTTTGCTCTTGCAAGGATGTGTGTACAAGAAAAAAGTTGTGTTCCCTGGCCCTTCTCTTCGGCCCAGGACTAACATCTTCAAGCTCCATGTGGGGTGTGTGCAATGACAATGGCTCAGTTTCTCAGCCTCAGCTTCTTCTTGTCCTCTGTCCTTTTTGAATACAGTGTTGAAGGAAATTGTTATTTTTCTTTTTAGACACCAGATGTAAACCTAGGCGTGCAGCCAACTTCATGTGTCCTTGAACAGGAATAATAAGACGGACCTTCTGGGAAGAGCAAGCGAGGAGTTCAAAGGGCAGATGTGCTTCCAGCTGCATTTTATGTTATGCTTGCGCAAGTTTCATCACCCACAGCAGAAGGAAAAAAAAAAACATTGGACAGTAAAGTTAAACCCAACTGCAGGTAGTCAGACTGCCATCATAGAGGAACGAACTGTTATCGATGCGTTAATTACTGGGCCATCATCTTTTGCCGGTCGTGCTAATCACAACATTGAGTGCAGCATCACCTAGAGCGGAGGGTGACATGTCATCCCCAGGAGCATCCAGGATGTCTCCACAAGGAGCATCCAGGCCCAGAGAGTGGTCCTTGGGCTGCTGAGGTCACTCCACCCCGTTGAACTGTGAATAAATGTCGGATGTGGAGGGAAGGGAATGAAGAAGGAAGGTTTCTTTGCTCGTGCGTGGGCTGGGAAGAAAAGCAGACATCTCCTGCCTCCACTTGTAAGAGAAAGCCCCACGGGATAGACGAGGACTCAAGACTGCTGCTACCAGTCTCTCTGAAGAACTAAAGTGCACAGAGTATTGTTAACAAATTGCTGTTGGTTTGAGCTGCTTATTGCTGAAACTGATGGCAATAAAACTGCTTTTCCTGAAAAATGTGGCAACCAAAATAAGGCCTTCCTTCTTTTTTTTTTTGTGACAGCCTGGGAACTTGCTAGGGGATTTTCCTAATCCTTATTTATTTGTACATCTGGCACGTTCATCCGGGTGCTTGGTAGAGTTTAGGGACACAGTGAAACCTGAGGGTGCTGAATGGGTTGAAACAGATGTTTCTTGATGTGACTCTGACTGCTAAAAAAGAAATGCCTAGAAAAGAAGGCTGGAAACCAAACTATCTCCACAAAGCTCTAGTATTGACAGTCCTCAGCGTTGCCTGTGGCCTGTGCTGGAGCTGTGCTTCAGTGTAAGTCTAGATGGGTGGGAGGTCAAGCAAAGAACATGGATCTGCAGATGAATAAGCTGATGACTAAGTGGTTGTGGAGCATGGAGTAGCAATGGGATAGTAGCCATGTCCTCATGGTCAGCAACAGGCTGAGAAGACAGTGGATAGGTGCACAGTCACCTGAGGGGTTTGGCAGGCATCAAGTAGTGGCTTTTGGAAGTGTTGTTAGTTTGTAGATAGTAGAAGGGTGCAGGGATAGACAAGTCTTCATTGAAACAGCAAAACTGTTTTTGGCAATGATTTGAAAGAGCTTTTTGTTCCCCACGTTGCTGAGCCCCTCTCACTGCTTCAAAAAGCGTAGTTCTGAGATTCTCCTGGCCCACACCTTTGCCAGCACTTCACTGGCTGGTTTGTATTATTGAGCCTCAGAAGGGAAATACATCTGTAGGACCACAAGAAAATATAGTGTAGCATATGGTGTAGTGTCACACACCATCTGGTAGGAAGAGAAAATACTAACCAATTTTGATGCACACGAAGTCAAATGACCAGACCAGCACCCACTAGCAACCTACAGACACTTGCAACCTGCAGCATTGTTGTGCCCTACTCTAAAAGTAAATGGAGTATGACCGGTGAGACAATCGGCGCGGTCACCAGAAAAAAAACAGAAGAAGTGACATCTGAGGAAGTCAACTAGATTCTTCAAACTCGTAGCAGCTTCTTTTCCACTGTGACAGCCTCCACGATCACAAAACTACATCTTGTAAGACCTGGAACCAAAGAATAACATCATCATTGCTGCAACGCTCTAAAAGCAAGAGAGTTTGGTTTGGGGTTTTTTTTTTCTATCCTGGAAGACGTACTGACACACAGAGCTGGACCATGCCAGATAAAAAAGCACAAACCCACGTGCAGGAATATTCCACATTAGGTGTACACCAAATGGTTGTCACCGAAGGCAATATTTGCTTTGATTCTATTTTATGAGCATGGGCCAAATATATTTAGCAGGGTCTCTTGACATACTCGAGTTTGGAAAGAATCTGTTGGGAAATTGACCCTTTCTCAGTGATCACCCTTATTTATCAACAGGAAATTCAATTACAATTCTATTACAAAGACACTTAAGTAACTGAAAACAAAATGATGTTCGTTTACGCCGAAGGATAACATTTACTGAAATGACACCTGTCAGATTATTTGGTATATCTCATTTGCAAAGCTTTGGTTGATGTGTTGAATTCTAGATGGAAATGATATCTACTCAGCTAAGTGAGTCTGGTGAAGGTTTAGTCAATCTGGATTGAATGGTGTGGTTTTATGTTCACCAGCATGGTTGAGGCTCCCCAGGGCTGACCATCCACTGTGTGGAGCAGAAAGCTGTGCTCCATGGCTCGCTCTCTACCTCTGGACAGGCTTCTCAGTCAGACAGAAAGAGGACAGAGCTGCAAGAACCATTTTGTGCACCCACATGTCCTGAGGTCTTCCAGATCTGTCTGAGACCTGGCAACTCCTGCTGCTGTTGAGTGAAAGGATTAGGGGACAGAGCAAGTTTTTGGAGTAGGAGCCTAAAAGGAGCCCAGGAACATCAGCATCTGTATTTTGGCAGCCAAGGTCTTGTCCTTGACTGTTGTAAGTTTGCATTATGGATTCCACAGGACCACGACTGTTTGAATGGAGGACACCCATGACAGGTTTCAGGCTCGGTGAATTTATTTTCACCCTCCAGGTCCAGTTCAAGAACGTTTGTCCCTAACATAAGCACGTGGATCAGAGTGCCCATTGGTGATGAACACCAAGAAACTAAATTCTTCCAAGTCTTATTCTTCTTGTTACATCTCTGGGGCTGAAGAATCTGAATTACTTATTTCTTTCAGCCACTTCTGACTAGCCTTTAGAAACACCCCGGGTCGCATTTTTTTGACAATATTGTCAATATTTTGACAGCATGGCTGTCGTCAAGAAATTCTCCTGGCACCCTTCCATTTGACAGAAGTTCATAAAAACCTATCCCTTTTTTTCAGGGCCTTCTGTGCTTCAGATGCCTAAAGAAATGTTGGCAGGACTCGGACATGCAAGACCTGAATTCTGGTATGGAGTTTCTCTTTTGTCTCAAAATCCTGCCCAAGCCTTTCGCTGCTGAAGCTTTTCAGACAGTTCTCCAGATTTGGGCTTTCTACGCCCTTCCAGGCTAAGGGTGCTGAAGTTGAATGCTGCCTCCACAGTTTGTCTGCTCTCTTGAACATCTTACGTCTTTGTGGTTTGGGCAAGGAAACTGAGCTTTCTTCTTTGCTCAACAAAAAACATAAGATAAGCTTGGTGAAGCTTGTTGATACTCTTTTGAGATTTGTACTGGCTGAAAAGGACTTCATCAGTTTTGTATACAACCATATTTGAAATGCAAATATATTTTTTGTCTTTTTTTTTTTTTTAAAGCCATATACCAAAGAACCTCAAATCCTTTCATTCAGAAGAACGTAGTGCACAAATTTATGTAAACATGTGTCAAGTCAGGAACTATAAACGTGGGAAACGCTGCTGTGAGAGCAACAGGTTTTTTCCTTTAGGTTTTTAAATAAGAGTTTTGGGGTTCTGTATCTAGACTATGTGCATGTAATTTCCATGAAGTCTAATTAACCAGCCACTCATAAGCTTTAACCCTTTCTGGATTAACTGTGCTTCATACCATCATTTGCTGTGGAGGAAACCAGAACAAAATGTCACAGTGCGAACACAGGGTCTTGTTACAACGATTAGCCATAAAATACATGTATTTGTTTTCCAGTGGTCAAAGTGGGGTTTGAAACTTGATATTACTTGTGGCCAAAAAATATTTCTGAGAAGACTTTTGGTCAAAAAGGGAGACTATGTGCTCACATGGTTGGTATGGCCTGGATATAAAATAGAGTGTGCAATATAAGTTTTTCTTTAGCTTATTAAAAATTCTCATGCAGAAAATGAATTTATATTTTTTTATCTTCATAAGATTAAAAAAATTGAATGTAACTAAGGATTGCATAGCCGTATTCTAGTCAAATGGCATATAAAAATTTTTTTTACTATCTTTTTTTTCTACAAAAATATGTGCCAGCAATGAAATACAATGTAATGGCATTAATATAAAAGGGTTGTTTCACATTACAAAACCAATAGGAATCATTCTGATATTATGTTAAACCTTGTACATCAGAAATTTTTTTTATAATGAAATGCAGAAATAACAAAGGTCTTTAACAGGTTTATAGATGATACCTGTGCTGTTAAAATATGTGCTATGTTTGTTTGATAGACAGCAGGAGCCCAGGCGGCTGCTGCCTTAGTGAGACATAAATCAGCACCCCAATTTCAAGGGAATTTTCTGAAATGACTCACTGGGAGAGCAGGGTGTTGAAGGACGAGGTGGGAAGACAGACAGCACACTCATCATTAAATTTTAAGCAAAAGGCTTAAATCTGTGAAATTGCTGGCCTTCAGAATTACGTGTTAACCCAGACCATCGAGTAATTTGTTTTAATTAAACCAGGCAGCTCCCTTTTCCCTGGAGTCAGCAACATGAATTGTCTGACCAGGATTTTAGACCAAGTTTTGGGTGTAAACTGAAGGGAGAGTTGAAACTCACTGAAGTAAAATTCTGTAGATAAGTAAATCTAAAATGAAAATCCTGAAAAAATAAAACCATTATTAATTATGATTAACTTTTTTTTAAAAAATCTGCATTATGTATCTTTATGAGGTACGGCCAGTGAACTAGCTATTGGGCTTTGCCGTCTTTGACCGTCCTTCATTAAGGAAGTGATTGCTCAGATTCCATGAGTTTACTAACAAGGAATTTGTTTGCTAACAAGGAATTTTAAAAGGGTGTTCAAGAACTTGCTTGGGTAGTCTTGTAATCAGTGGCATGATATATGGTGTTTATGTCACGTGGTGAATTTGCCATGTTTTCTTTGCTGCCAGAAGGCACTTTCGTCATTTGAAATGTTCTCATAATAACTAAAACCCTGTAATTTTAAGAACATAACTACAGCCACTGTAAAGCATCAGGGGTGCCAAGTATGAGATTCAGATTTGAGGCATACTACCACTGCTAAGGGAAGGAACTGACAACCAAGAAGGACAAAGAATAGAAAAATTAGGAGGATTCATAGCCTATAATGACCGAAAGTTAAAAGACCAAACAGCACAATGTGTGGATGGACATGGACCTGAGAGGAGAATGTAGAGAGAGGTTTCTTCTCCCAAGTTCCAGGCGATGGGACAAGAGGAAGTGGCCTCAAGTTGCACTTTCTTCTCCTTGGTGCCAAGATGGAGCTGGAGGAGCAGGGGCAGCTGAGCCAAGCCCTGTTGTGATGATGCAGAACTGCTTTAATGGGGAGCAACATGGAAATATGGAAAGGAGATTAAGAAGCTAAACACAAGCCCTTCCAAAGCCACCAGAGCAGCACCAATGAATGGATGTTCCAACAGTAATGCCTAGCTGCACGCGTTCCCCCACAGTAAAGTTGGTGACAACTGACCTACCCAACAACTGTCCCCCAGCAGGGATACATCCTGCCCTGTCTGTCATCCCACCCAATGAGGACTGGTGGTAGATGACATAGAGCTGTAAAATGTTCTATTTATTATTTTTTTTTCAACTCTAGGGTACTTGTGGGGAGGCAAGAAGGTGACCACAGGCCATTGAGACCACCTACTGCTAAGCTTTCCTATGGCAACTTTTCCCACCAGCTACTGCTTTTCCCCCTGAATCCTCATTTTTCCCATTGCATGCCTTTGCCTCTGGCTGGCTTCCCAGTGCCCTCCTCCAGTCCTTTCCTCCAGCCATGCTGGCTGGGGTGGAGGGTCTCTTCCAGTCTGTTTCAGCGACTCATTTCTTTAAAGAGGGTGAGGTGGCATGCAGGATCCATGCAGAGTCCTTGCCACATGAAACATGACGTCTTCCTAAAAAGGAGTCTTTCCCTTTCTTTAAAAAAAACCCTCTTTGCCCAACATTTTGCTAGTCGATGGCTTTAGGGTGGCCATTCACTCCAGCCGTGTCGTGTACGGCAGAGTTGCCTACGGTTTTCCCTGCAGGGTAGCAAATGTCCAAGTTTCCTCATCCATAGGAACTCAACGGTTTTTAAATGAAATGTCCCAAAATATGGTATCCAGGGACGTGAACTAGATCTATGTAGGGCCACCAGCCGGTCTCTTCGCATTGTCTCTCTGAAGGCTTGGATGGAGGCAGCCACCAGCCACCCTGGGCTCTCAGATGGGAGCTGCTCTCGCCCCAAGCCATCAGCCAGACCTCTGCCAAGGCCAAGGGGGATTGCATAAACCAGCTGCTCTGAAAATCACAGGCAGGTGTTAGGTGCAAAGAGTTGAAAAATGTATATCTCTATGCTTATTTTTGTAAAGTTTCCAGCAATCACCGTCGAGCTGTATTTCAGGTAATAAAAGTAACAGCTCATGTTAGTTAAGAGGAATAGCAGTTTCACTTTGTGCTGCAATAGAGGAAATTCCCAAAGAACACTATTATACAGTACCTAAATCCTAATATTTTTCCTTGTGTTGCTTCTGGGATTCGTCTGATTACCACCCATAAAGTATTCCACAAGTTATGTTTCTTTAATGAGTGTCCCCATAGCACTTTTAGAGGGTATTTTCGCTGTATGAGCCTGCACAGTGTTTTGCAATCCCCCCCCCCCCAAAATAAAAATCACTGCTGCTTTTAAGCATACTCTCAAGCTGTGAAAGAATGTTTTTTCTAGTCTTCTTTTCTTACATTTTGGCCCTTCTGTCTGTACACAGGGCCCTTAGACACGCACACAAACACAGACATATATCTATATGCACATCTATATGCAGACGCACAACAATACATGCACTAATTTGTTTCCCAAGGCAATAAAGTGTAGACACTATATGCATGGTTTTATTGTTCTCTACTTTTTTTTTTTTTTTTCCTCTTGAATAATGTTTTACAGCAAAAGTCTGAAGGCAAAAACCACTTCATGGTAAAGGGGAGAGCGATGCCCACCTTGGGCAACTGAGCTACAGGAATTGCACTTGTGAAGCCAAAACCAAGGCGCCAAGATGGTAGAAGACTTAATATCCCAATTTACTGTGTGTGGTGAAAAAAGCCTGGGGACAGGGAAATCAAAGGACCCGTTAGCTGACACTGCTAAACATGCAGTCACAGAAAATGGCTATATAGGTCATTGCATTGGGAGTAAAGACGAGCAAAACCAGTCCTTTTGCCCAGCGGAATGAAAAGTGAAAACTTCAATGTTTAATCAAACCTTTGTTTTATGGTCTTTAGTCATAAATGCAGACACCCTAATGGTTACTATGATTTTCCTTTTGGAAGATTGGGGGAGGGGGTACATGTATTTAGAGAATTTTAAGACTAATCTTAGCAACGCTTCTTGTCTTAGTGACCAGTGTGGCTGCTTTTTTTTCGGTGTTTTTTGTTTTTGCAGAAGCTAAAAATAATTTAATTGGTTTGTGTTAGCAAGAAATGCTTGGTTTTTCTTCTGTGCTGCCATGTGGCACAGTCAGGGATGTGGGTTTTTAATGGCCCGAGTAGTTTGTGCTTTGTCCCCACAGAATCATCAACACCACATGCTCCATACCCTCATGTTTGTTCAAGAAGACGAAACCTCCAGGCACTGCAGCCTTTCTTTTAATAACTCTTCCACCTGCCGGACCCGAGTCAGAAGTTAGACTATACAGCTTTCTAGTGATGTATAATGCTTTGTCAGAAAGTGGAGTTTAAAAACAGCAGGGGTTGCTTGGAGGTGCCTTTGGGACTTGCGATACCTGCCCATGACTTTGTTTAATCTTTCAATATTCCTCACATTGGTCCTCAGAGATATCCCCTTTACATATTGAAAAAAAAAAGAAAAGACAGTCAGCTGAAGGACAAGGCTTCCAACGTCTGAGTTTAAACAGATTTATGGATAAAAGGAGCTGCGTGACCCTGGTGCTGAGTTATTGTTCATTGCAAATAATGAGCCTGAGAAATTGAACAAGAGGCGCTGGCTTACGCCACCGTCTGTAAATCTTTTAACTTCTTGTAGTAGTAGCAGTAGTAGTTGAAATGATATACTTGATGCCACAGGTCTCTAATCAGCTAACCTCTTGGACCTGTGGGGGTGAAGAAAGGCAGGGATGGGGAGGAAAGATCACTCACCTACTAGTCATATATCACCTGGCATTTCTCTTCTAGCTACTGTGACTCATCCTGTAGGGCTATGACAGAGCTTGGAGGATAAGGCATGATGTGTCTCATCCCAGACTATATGAAGACCCTTATGCTATGCCACCGCTTCGTGCTTCTCTTTATCAAGCCAGATAGTGCTTTCATGTTTTAGCCTGCAAAATTCTGGCTTCCAGCGTTGTCCGAGGAATTGATTTCAGCTCAGGAAGGAAACTGGGCAGTGTGGTGGAGCTGGTTGTGTTACTCAGCTCACCAGCATGACGGTCTCTAGTATAAGGGCACTGTAGAACAGTATCTCTTACAAGAAAAGGACAGCTAATGATATATTGCAAAAAAAAAAAAATCCCCCTTCCGCTCTATCGTCTGTATATATTATAGATAATTTGGATCTATGGAGTTTCTGAGCAGGAACTGTTTATGAAGATGAGAGTAACTTTCTCCTTTCTGTTGCTGCACCTTCCTTCTCCGCCCACCCCAGCTCACAGCAGAACTCCCCGTGCAGAAAAGGATTTGCTCCTGTCTGTGACTCTTAAAAGAACCCCTGCATGATGCAGTTAAAGTTCTGTGTCGAGATTCCCGCTGCTGACAGGCTTTCATCATGCTCCAGATGAATAGGCAGCAAGGCTTTCATTATGGCTGGTCCAACCATGTGAAGTTTGCTTGGTCTGATACCAAACTCCTTTCATGTTTTTCACTTAGAACTGAAAGAGCTCTAGGCATGTCTTTTCAAGGTGCATTTTAAATCACATTCCACTGATTTTATTTGCTATGTGCATTTGCATATGGGTTGGCGAATGATTTAAAAATTTTGCTTACCATGGGATTGCCCAAAACTTAAGCATCCCCATAAAAGTGTCTCAATATATTGTTCCTGAAATGAAAATGGCAAATGTATCAAATGAGCGACAGAAAAAGTAATCCAATCTCTACCTCCTCTGAATGCAGTAAAGCACAGATTTATGCGTGGATGCTTAAGAGCCCAAGGAAGGGTTTGCCTTCCCCTTTGTCCTTTACCATTATCTGTCCTCTCTGAGGAGGCAGAGCTATGGAGTTTCAATGCCACCTGCATGGCCAGACCACCTCTGCTAAGAAATAAATGTGGACATTTAACAAACTGTCCCACTGGCCCCCTGTGATTTCCCTGAAAATTAGCTATTTTGTGGTACTCTATCCAACACCTTAAAAGTTAACCTAATAAAGTTCTTAATCACAGCACTTATTTCTTTTAAATCAGTCATTCCCCAGTACCATGCTGAGTTTTTTCTGTGCTTATCCTAGGTTTTTCTTTAGGATTTTTGTCGTATGGATACAGTAAGAGTGAGCAGGCCCAGAGCTGGCAAGGTCTAGAGGAAATATTGATCTATGACAATAGGACATAACCAATGGATCTGGCTTGGACCAAATTTACGGGTGAATGTTAGAACATGGCTAGGAACTGGGGCAGAAAATCCACCGTAACCAGCCAGTTAATGCCACTGAACAATGAAAACCATGATAATTACATGGTTGTATTCGCCTGTACAGCCATAGGAAATTTGTGGTAAAGCACAAACTGAAAAGCCAGCACACACACACCATCAGTATCTCCAAACGGGTGTCAGATTTTGACAAGAACATAAAGAAGTAGTTTTTCAAACCTCTTTCTTTTTATCTACTTTGGTGTCCTCTAGAGTAGGAAGGCCAAAAGCTGTAGTTTATAAGTTTGTGAGCAGCCCCTAAGATGCAATCCATATTGCCCTGCCCCGAGAGAAGATGGGGAACTGCTGTTTCAGCTACTAATAGGGACCAAATAGCCCCTGAATGTGCAGCCCAGGGGACTCCCTGTGAGTCTCAACCTGAAGAGCATCGGCACGAGCATGAAGGAGAGGGCAGCAGCCACATGTCCTGTGAGTAGCCCTGGAAGCAGGAGTTTGCCAGAACCTTGACTTGTTCTCCAAGGTTTCAGAAGCCAGATCATTTCGCAAGTGTAGGCAGCAAGAAGAGGAGTTACGTAGTGCTCCTCGAATTCTTTATAACCTTCCAGCTGTACTCTTCTAGGGAAGAAAGGAAAAAGGGGAAGGTAAAGACTTTGCTAAATGATGTGGGCTTTGTCTGCAGACTGTTTTGGGGTCAGTCTTTGGCCTAGAGGTCAGCCTTTTTAAATAAAACAGCCGAGTCTTGGGATGTATTTACGACTGCTTTCTTAAAAGCCCCAACTTGATGTGAGCTGTGTTATTTCAGAAAGTCCTCCTTGGGAAGAAGGTGCAGCTGGAGTGGGAGGTGGTGAAGAGAGGCCAGCACTTTGCTCTGCTCCCTCTCAGCCCAAAAGGAGATGTTTTAGTGAGCAGGAAAACTCCTTAAAATACCAGGGTTTTTCACGGACAGACCATTACATTTACAGCAGGCTGGGATCCTTCCCATAACATATTAGGATGCTTTTAGAGGACCTTAGTCTCCCTTCAGCTCTCTCAGCTGGAAGCTGGTGTCTCGTGAAGATCCTCGCAGTGTTTTGTTTTGTTACTGGGAAATTGGAGCTTGGGGAGTGAAGACCGTGACCAGTGGCCCAAGGGATTCCCTGGGCTGCAGCCGCAGCAGCAACCATTTGTTTTCTTTTGACAGCCTGCAAGGGCCCTGAAGGCAGCTCAAATCCACCAGTTGACTACCAGCTGCAAACCACAACCCCTCTCCACTCTTTTAGAGCATGTACCTGACAGGAATCTAAGTCCTGGAGGCCCTGGTTGTGCTTTTCCAACTGTTTTGTTTTTTGTTTTTTTTTTTTTGCATTTCACCAGGTTTTGCCTGAAGCTGCTCACTTGTATTTTGGCATCCCTAGAGGGATGGAGATGTGTTCTTGCAGTGATAGGGGGTACATGCTGTAAATGAAGGACCTCCTCTCCTCCACCCCTCAGTTTTGGTTAGGTTCAAACCTTCTCGAAGAGCACAAAGAAATAATAATAATACCCCATCCCCCCAAATATATGAAGGTGGTTTGTAAAACCCAACACTTATTTATGGAGATGGCCAGACACCATGGATCCTGCCACATCTGCTGTCTGACCTCCCAGCCTCTGGAAGACTGGGAGCTTTCCGTAGGCTGCCATGTAGACAGTGATCTCCCCCAAACTCAGCCATCCAAGACCTGGGTCAGCAACTGTTTGCCTGCTCCACCAAAGACTCTACTTAGCCTACACAACCAGGCTGGGAAGATAGTTATTATTGCACTGTGGTGATTAGCAGGACATCTTTTCACCCTGCTTCATGATAAATTTTACAGAGGATATGGATGACCCCCCCCCAACCTCATCCGTGGTGCACGGTGCCTCTTAGTCTCAAACTCTCACAAAACTGCTAAAGAGATCTAAACACAGCTGAACATCTCAAACGAATGGTGGGTGTCCCACACTCAATCTGCTGCATGTTGTAGTTAAGCCCTACCAAGGTCAGTAGAATATGTATCCTGCAAGGGGATGTGACAAAATGTGACACAGCCCTTAATGAGGGGCCAAACACGCCGATTTCAGCAGGAGAAGAGAAAAAGACAGTTGCTTATTGCCCGGGGCTTTATCGTAAACAGGTGGGTCTGAAAGCCATTTTCTATCAGTGCACAGCTACAAACACAATATTATTTCTAGAAACCACCCATGGCCTCAGTGCTGAAAGATGCAGAGGGGCCTCAGCGTGAGGAACGTCAAGTTCTCGTGTTCCAGACTGCGGTTTCCTTACACCTTTCCATTTTGGCATAAGTTTGCAAAGCCACTCTCCATTTTTAATATTTAAAGGTTAGCTGACGCACCACGCGTATTCTTGGGAAATGGTGTAGCTGCAGTTCCAGTAGGGCAGAGCTGAGAGGGGGGAAAAGTAAGGCGGTTGTGTATCTCACAGCAAATGGGGCGACAAGCCGCGTGAGCCAGGAAATCCATTTTTGCCTTGCCTAGGGAGCAAGTCTCACTTTTTGCTTCAAACTATAAAGGCGCTGGTTAAAATTAGATGATTCATGTTGATTCACTACAGGTTTAAAAACAAAAAGCCTCTCTGACCAAGTTCTTTAGTGGGCAGGAGAGCCGCCTTTGTTAAAGCCAAAAAAACCTAAAAACAAAAAACACAACACACATGCACATTCACACACGCTTAAAAATTACTGTTTTTTCCCTGGAAAATGTGGTTTCTCTAATTGAGGGTTGTAAAAAAGAAAAAAACCTTTTCAAGCATCCCACTCGATTAGTCATTCCAGGGTGGGTCAGTCTTATCATATCACGTGGTGTCCGGTAATGGTGATGCAATGAAACAGATGCTGTCCGAATTCCCTGCCACCAGTCAGCAGCAAAACTATGCAAATCAAACCGCCGTCCTTTTCTAGAAATTCCAAAACATCCCATCTCTTCCAGGCCCTCTGCTTATAATCTCTGCCTTCCCAGACACACTAAATACACGATCATTCTTTCCTCGGCAGCACGTGGCAAGAATGAGGCCCAGACTACTGGGAATACAGCTGGGTTGAAATCCTCCTCGTCTACAGAGGGGTACTCCACCTTCTTGGAAGAAGAAGGGGGGAAAAATAAGATTTCCAAAAAATTGATTACAGTCTGGCAATCTGTACTGCCTGGCAACCAGTACTGCATCTAAAATCCCCTGCTGAGGCAGGATCAAGCACTTAGTCCTCGCAAGACACTGCGTTATCCCTGGAAGTTTTTACCCAAGGAAAGAAGGATGTTGACAATGTGGTATTAATTGTGTTTCTGTTTTGTGTGTTTCTCATCCAGCCGATACGGGGATGCATTGAGAGGAGATGTGGTGTGCTGTACTGGAAAAAATTAATAGCTGATTTATTTAAACACATTTCTGTTAAGTAGCCTCCGTGGCAGGGAATGTGATTTCGAGCGACTATAATCAGCTCTTCCCAATAAATAAGGGAAAGCCTAAACAAAGTGTTACAACCTAAGATTTTATTGTCACAAAGTGAGATGGAGTTAGCAACGTAGGAAAAAGTACAAGGATGCAATCAGAAGGACCAGCACCAAGCACAGCCATCCCTATAAATCAGACGGTCTAAATAAGTGATAAGGTATGATTTTTATGTTGAATCTGGTTTTACTTGAAAAAGTAGCAATATTTCTGCTAAAACATGAAGCCTGGAAGTTATTTATGATTGAAACTTTTCTTCATTCTCCAGCTGCCAACAACAAATCTACAGCAACACTATCATCCCCCTTTAAACACCTTCTTGAGATATGTGTCCTCCCAGATTGTGGATGAGTTTTCTACCATATAAGTAAAAAGTTCTTTAAAAACTTCTGAAGCTGCTTTGGGTATATAAGTAAACCCTAGTGGGATTTTCCCTAGTGGGAAAACATGCTCCATCTCCAATTACACTTCTATAATTTGTGGACACGCTTTTTTAGCTAAAGAAGTGGTTAATTTGACTGTGTAATTAATGCCCACAGAATGAAAAGCAGTGTTTTCAAAATATGAACCCAGCTGTATTGAAAAGACA
Organism: Gallinago undulata; assembly: GCA_026546715.1. Lineage (NCBI taxonomy): Eukaryota > Metazoa > Chordata > Aves > Charadriiformes > Scolopacidae > Gallinago > Gallinago undulata. The sequence continues at coordinate 47,411,412 of JAOTQQ010000012.1, forward strand.
GGACATGATGGCAGTGTCCATGCAACAAGTGCAGTTGGGTGAAGAGCCTGCTACCGTTGGCTTTCTGCTGATCAGAACTGGCCAGTGTACCCAGGCAAGAGACAACCAGGGTCAACAGGTGCCTTCCCAAACGAAGCTCCAGAAAGGTATGATGCTGTGAGCACCAGAAGTTTGCTCATCCACTGTAGTACGTACACATCAGAGAAGTCAACCAAGCTAAACGCAGCTGTGGAGGAGCAGATTCATCCCAGGACTTACCCTCCACGCTTGAGTAGCTTCATAGTCTTTCTGTGGGCAGTGATGGTGGCCCTGTGAGGCTGAGATACCAGAAGCTTGCTGCGAGAGGGCTCTGTGCCCTCCAACATCCGATGAAGCCAGCGTGCGGTTTGTGGGAAACAATTCAGGAACACAAGACATTTTGAAGGGTCTCCAAGTGCTGGCCCAGGGAGGAGGGCTCGGGACTCTAGACTGGAAAAGGCCTGGGGTAAAATCCAGTAGTGACTGGTGGAGTTAACTACTAGGAGAAGTCAAGATTGGGGTAACATAGCGTTTGACCCGAGAAAGGGAAATAGGGAACCAGACTTCTGGCAGATTTTCAGTGGAGGAGTAACTGAGGAAGCCTGATTTGTAACAGACTGATGGTGAGCTAGTGAAGTGCATTTAAGGACTGAGGGCTGGTGAGGGAAACCTTAATAAAACCACTGCTTTTCACAGGACAACACCTTTACAAGGCATGCGAGTTTTCCTAGAATCAAATACTCAAAAAAAGCTTCAACAAGGCTTGCAAAAAGACCTGCAGGGCCACTGCTTGTACCCTGCTGCTGGGTTTCGTGCTCAGTTCTTTCACCACTGGTATAACATAAAGCAGCTGATGTGTGAAAGGCTGAGGCTGAACTAGTTACAGCCTTGAGAGACACCAGTCTCTCAATGCCCAGACTGGATACCCAGGAAAGGGCTGCAAAGATTGGGTCTCCTTGGTCAATACCTCAAGGAGGAAAATTTCCTTCAGTCTCTGCAACCGTGCGCTCCCAGATCCTCCTTAGAAGAGCCTCCCCATCCCCTGCGTTGTGCATGAGGTTCTAGCGTGGCAACTTGGAGCAACAGAGCAAAAAACAGCAGTTTTCTGAGCTAGGACTGAGCTAGGATGGAGGGATGCAAATGGTGTTTGGAAGAGGAAGAGCAGGAACTGAGATCTGTCAAATGAAGACTGAGAGAGAATGGAAATATAAAGATTATTTCTGCCCAAACAAGAAATTTGAACCAAATATTTCAATATCCCTCATGCAACAAATTAAGGTGATTTATTGCATTCAGAAATTAATATGTACTCTTTAGGCATTCACAGGAATGTAAGAGGCTTAAAACTTCCATAATATATATAGTCTGTAGCCTTTACTGGAGGCAGCAAAGGCGTGCAATGATGTGATGTGTTATTTGGGAAGGAAACACGTTTTCTGGATCTTTTTTTGCTTTTGCTTTTGCATTTTGTTTGAAATAGCCTCACCAAACATTTTATGCCTCATGAATTTACAGAGGTGAGTTGCATGAACCCAATACAGAATGAGAGATCACCCATTCTGCTCGGAAGAGGAACTAGCACGGGAATTTTGGAGCAAATTGCAGGAGTGTTGTAAATATACGGTGTTTTGATGACTTGCATTGTCTTTTACTAGTGTGCTGTGTGTTTAAGCAAGGGCCACTATACGTGCACCACTATACAATGAAGAAATAATTCTGGAGTCATTTATTTTAAATGCCACCATGTTAAAATGGTTAAATAAATTGTCAGCTTCAGATCCGACCCTGTAGCATGTGAGGTCAGCAATGGGAACATTAATTTTATTTGGCTCTCTGTGATATTTAGTATTTTTTATTGCCCTTATTTATAATAAACTTGCCTGCAACATTATGAGTGCAAAGAACTTTTGGAGAAGTTGTGGAATTTAGAGACATTCTGTTGGGTAATTTGGCAGAGAACGATGGTACTGTGAGGAAAAAAAAAAGCTTTTCTAGGCTTAAAATTAGCCAACGTTAACAGGTCTCTAATCTTGCACAGATCTGTCACTTGAGCAATGTAGTCATAAAATTGAGTACTAAACACTTGCATTCTGATCTTTCCATTTCTTAATAATTCAAAGTGCTTGCCAAACATAAGGAAACTTAAATTCCAAAGATGCTCTGATGCTGTGTCAAAGGGGAATCAATCATTTTCCAATAGATGATGTCCAGGAACAACTCCTGCCAGAATCTCAGTGGGAGGCTCTGAAGGCATATTTTCTATAACTGGAGACAGAGGTCAACTTATTTCACACAGCTCTTCAGCGTGATTAAGTTTTCCAATGCCTGGTACCTTCTTTGAAGTAACCATGGCTGTTTCATCTTGCTTTCTGTATTTCCAGTGTTGGATTGTTTACTTTCCTTCATCTCCAGCTCTCAGTTGCAAGCCTCGTTAGTGGCTGACAGTTGGCAATTTATATGTATGAAGGACCTTGGCCAGTGAGCTGGTCGTGGATTAGATCACCAATCTGTGTCATCTGTGCGCGTGGCCTCACAGAGGCCCTCAGGCACGAAGGGACCTCAGGGAGGTCTATAGTTCAAGAAGGGTCAGAGTTGAGTTCAGACCATGTTGCGCAAGGCGCTTAGGTCTTGAGAGCCTCCAAGGTGATGACCTGTTCTCGGTAACTTCCACCTGCTCCCCAGAAGGCTACACTGAGGTCCCACCCCCGATGACCCTGCCAGGTAAGTTTGGCCTGAGGAGTCAAGCTAGACAGTGCTGTACAACTGAAGGCTTGGACAGCATTAGAGCACAGACATTCAAAGGCTTCCCCTACCTTTGGGTCATGCCTTCCCCTGGTCTCAGATCACTCTTACTGCTCACTGCCTTGGGGAAGGATGTCTTGTGGAGAGCTAGCGGGGACCTACGGCTTTTCCCTGTTGACGTAAGGACTTGTATTTAAGATGGAAAAAGCATAGGAGGGTTCTAACACACCGCAGTCACGACAGTAGCATAGCACGTGTGAACCTTGTGTGGGATAAGAAAAGATTTCAGAGACAGAAATAAACACAACTTCTATTACCCATCTGCTAAAAGTGACTTGTCCTTATGTTTTCCACTCTTAGAGCTGTGGACTTGGACAGACAACGGAGGAAACCTTCCCTTCCCAGAAATTTTAACCAAGCTGGATGAGTTTCTGGGAGAGAGCTTAAGTGGCTGACGCTGATGGGAAAGATAATCAGTACGAGGGTGAGTACTTTGCTTCACTGACTCAGGCACTGCTCAGTTAATGTTCTGTCCAGCACTTGCAAGATCCGAGCACAACCCTTGTGGCTTTCCCCATTAGTTTACTTCACTGAATATCAGTTCCTGGTAGAGCTAAAGAGGAAGCAGGAGAAGAGAGGCACGCACCCACAGAAGCAAGAAATATGGGTCCCCACAACTGAGCCAGTGCTCTGTGATAAAATACAGCAAAGGAGTATAAAGCAGGAGTGAATAAACCCAAGCCAGAAAGCAGAAGGTGTTTAACTATTAGAGTAAGGAGATCTTGCAACACCCGATTCACATGAGTAGCAGGAGGCAAACAAACATGATTATTTTTAAGATGGAGCAACCCTGTGCTTGTGGATGGAAGTGTCGTAATAGAAGGACCTGGCTTCTGTGTTCCAAGAAATCCTAGTGCTCCCTTGATCCATAGGAAAAGTGCATTTAAGAAAGCTTCTTACTCATACAGGGCAAAACACACTCATTTTTCTATATTCTGGAGAAGTTTTGTAACAGACCTCTGTAACATGAGTGAGTGAGGAAACACTCGTAGCTACAAAGGCAGAGTACTCCATCAAAACAAGGAATGTAGCCTCTCTATTTTTTAATTTGACTTGTGGTTAATGAAGCCCTGGGAACGTTTCCCTTGCCCAATTAAGCATCAGTTATAACCAAATGTTTGAAGATAAGTGTTATGTTTCTGAGTTCTTTTACCAAAAAAAAATCAAAACCAAAACAACAAAACCTTTCAAAAACAGATGTGTTGACCTTATCTACTATTGGGTAAACAAGTCTTGGATTTTGGGGTTTAGCCTTTCATGAGGTGTTTGTGCCACAGCAGCTACCAGCACCTACGACACATCAGGTGGTTTCATTTTGGTTCACACACACACGTATAAAATCCACAAATGTTTAAAACGTGACTGCCGGAGCACCTTCCCTCTCCTCTCTCACTGCCAGCCACTTTTAAGATGTACTGCAGCAACCTGCCTGTATTTCTGAGCATTCAAAACTCCTTTATGGCTGGCTGACCTTCCACTGAGGGTGGTATCCTGCAGCCACTGAGCTAAAAATCAGTGATACACTACTTACTGTCAGGGTACAGTGTTGGGGAATTCAGTTATTTCCAACCCGAAATACTGGTCCAGACTGTCCTTCTTCAGAAGGACTAACTGGTTCACCACAGCTATGAGTTACCATTCTCTGCTCTTAGTTGTCTTGTCAAGTCAATTTAATTTCCTTCTGTCATAGAGTTTGTGGGCAAAGCAAAGGCAGTAGGTGTCATATATCTTAACCACGTTTCATATAACACTCATAAATAAGCTAGGGAAGCATGGTCAAGATGAAATTAATATTTTAGGGGGGGAAAGCTTCTAGAAAACCGTATCATCTGTGAAGTCAGAGGGATACAGTAAGTAAGGTTTTGCAGGGGCTTTGTCTGAGTAGTCTGATTCCATGCAACATTTTCATGAGTGACCTGATGATAGAATGAAGTATTATATTAAATTTGCAAATGACACCAAGCTGGGAAGGAGGGCAAGGTTAGAACTTAAAGAAATCCTTCCAAATTGGAAATATGGAAAAAGTATACATAAAGTATATATAAGACACATGGATGGAAAAACCCCAACCATTGTGTTACAGCACAGCCACAGCTGAAGCTCCATGTTTAGCTGGGGGGACTGCACGTTAAGAAGGACATAACTACTTGGAAGTTATTACTTCCAGAGAAGAGTAATGACAAAGATCAGCCTAGAAAATGCAGTCTTTGAAGAAAGGTCAAATTGTAGCCAAGCAGGGACATTACAGGTTTCTAAATCATGAAAGGATGCTGCGATGGTGGAGGGAACAATCATTTTTTGACACCCTTAGGGTAAGACAAATGCCTGTGGGATAAAAATCAGCTAGGACATTCCTAGGAGCATGGGAAGCACAGCAGAGGATAAATTATCAGGGGGAGCCAGTGAGGTCTTCAGTTTTGGAGGCTGTTAGGAGCAGACCGGTCAGGAATCATGCAGATAGAGCTGACCCAGCCATGGGGCAGGTTAAACAGTCTGCTAAGGTACCATCCAGCCCTGTGAGCTGCAAATCACTGACCTGGGAAAACAACACTGGGAAATATGGATGAGGCCTCAAAGCTATTTTTAAAAACGAGCCTGTGTCACTTCAAAGAAACTAACTGCAGCTTCACAACTCTTTTTCATGCCTGCCTGGAAACACTGGGCAGTTGTGCTGTGGGGAGATGGGGCTGCACAATACCACTTGAAAGGACTTTCCAGAAAACAAAGGTTTAGTGCTTACTGTCCAGTGGTGGCAATAAAAAGTGCCTGTGTTAGTGTCTGGTGTAGTCTTTCTCTTCTCACCATTGCAGCGTAACCAGGAAGGCATTTATCCCACATGTCTTAGGTTGCAGCATTTGACCTTCAGATAAAGAGAGAAGTAGCGAAAAGGAGTTTAGTTTGTGTTGTTTTACGTCTCAGAATACATGCAAAATAAGGTATCTATGCCCAAGGGGCCTAAACTACCTGGAAATCAGGTCCTTAGATAACTTCCGAGGCTGTCATCAAGCATTACCACCACATTGGTAATGGTTCAGCATGCTGGAGCTCCTCTCATGCTCCATTCAGGCCTCTCCTACCAACTGCATCAGTCTGGGGGTTATGGGGGGAAAAAAATGCAGGCTCAAAATCAGCCTTGTGAATCCTGTGGTAAACTGATCCATAGCCAGAGCTGGTCCTGGCACCACTTTCAGAAGAGAAGAGCTGCTGTTCCCAAAGGTTTTATTAGACAGAGCTCTCCCATGGTGTGAAAGGACTGAGAGGGGGACATTTTCATGGGTAAGCTCCTCTAATACATCTTCTGGGCCATGTCTGTGTGATACGTGACACACAGTGAAAGGCTGTCTCTCAAAAAAGCAAATATGCCCAAGCACACAAGCAGTGCCAGTGCGTTTGGTGAAACAGCTTTTGATGATGTCTTGGGATAAAAGGCAGTGTCTAAAAACTGTGGGCAGCTGATGTGAAAAATAACATGTCTAATAGCTTTTGGTTAAAAGTACTCTGGTATTACAAATACTTGGGTTTTTTTAAATACTATGTTGATGGTGTGATACACATGAAATGTTTCACTGGAGGCTGGAATTGTGCCTTTGTTGAAAATTTATTATGAGCATTTACTTATCAAGGTTTTACAAGAAGTAGCTCTGAAGTGTAACCTCTATAATGCCTGTGAAAAGACAGAACCCAATGTGAGTGTCCTCAAAAGTTGCACAAAGATACAGGAACAGGGGGGGTTGAAGGTTAACCACATAATTCTATTTTCACGGGGTCTTCCTCAACCATTATACCACAGCAGGCTGCTACAACATGGATGAAAAAGATTTTCTACCTGGTACTCATTTCAGTTTCAGTAAAATCAGCAAACAAAATCTTGCAAGGGAAGGTATTGCTGAAGTGGTCAAGATGCTAAAGATCTACCAGATTTATAGTGCTGCATAAGCAGGTTTTTACGTAAGATTTCTGGGCTGAGAAGGCTTGCAAAGCCCTGGAATGCTTTCATTGCAACCAGATGGTACACAAGACAGGGGAAATGCCAAGTGGGAAACCATTAAGAGGAGAAGGTCAGATATCAGCCACTGAGGTGGTAACATCTGGATGTTTAGTAAGCCCATGTCAGAAGAAATTCAGAAGTCTCTTAGAGGGAGTGCTTCTTTTTCAAGTTGAAGAAGTGCATAAATGATGGGAACACCACTTCACTTCTTACACCAGCAAAATCAAGCAAGTTTTTGTTGTCTGAATAACAGTTCTTGTAATGATCAGCACCTTCTACATTCAAGTTAAAATTTTCCATCCGTTTGATGAATAACAGAGTGAGGTTGACAAGTCTGTCTTTCAGCTCTGTAGCACGTATCTCCTACACCTTAATGTGATGGTCCCTTCTTTTCCTCCTCCTTCCTTTTAGAACAGTGAAAGCAGAACACAGCGTCCACTGTAGTGCCAGATCTGAGCTTAATGAATTTACAACTGCTGATGGGAAGAAACCTTATTTCACAGGTTTCTGTGATCAGAAATAGGAGGTGATGTGAATAATTCTGGTTGTGCCCTTGCCCCAGCTTATATTGCTGCTGGCAGTGAGAACAGCTTGGCAGCCCTCACTCAATGCTTGGAATCTGAGAATGTTTTCACGTATTAGATGAGAATTGCTGTTAACTTGTTCTTGTACCATCAAGGCACAACAACAATTATTTCAGCAGCTTGAAGTTTGATGGTGATTAGTCCAGGTGTCAGACCAACAAAAACTGGGAAGGTGATGATCAGAAGTCTTCCACATACATCTGGCACACTTCTATTTCATGTAACTTTTTGAACTTGCTGCAATGCAGTTCCTCTGGGAACTCTCTAGGTATGAAAAACAACTTCTTTTATCTTGAAATGAAAAAAAAAAAAAAAGTCTTTGCAAAGAATACTCTCTGTTTTACAAATGGGATGCTAAACCATAGATCACTCACCTAATCTGTCATGGTAGGTTTGGGAAGCCAAGAGGAGCCTGAATCAGCCAGGTCTCTGAGGTCCCAAATTGTATTTAGTTTCCTAACTTCGTGCAGAGCTCAAGATAAAATTGGTTGCCCAGATAACTGTTCTTAATTTTTTTTTGGTAAAATCTCCAGATTATTTAACAACCACATTCTAGATAATGGAAGGATAACAGAAACATTCTTTTATATTAACACATAAAACCATCTGCAGATGACCTGCTACTAATTACTTGGATAGCCGTCACTCTATCAGACAACAAATCTTTTGCTGTAATCTCAGTTAAAATAACCCCCTCTCCCAACCAGTGCAAATAGACTGTTCAAAAGAAATAAATATATCTCTGAGGAACAATCTTAATACCTCTCTTGGATATGCTACATTTCTCAAAAGATATCTGGAGGTGAAGTCCTTACGTGTAATAGAAAGAAATGAATAGAAAGATGAGAACGAGACCGGACGATAGAAAGAGACAAGTTTCTCTAAGTAACTGGGATGAGAAGGGTCAAGGGAGGAAACATTTTGTTGTCTTGAAGTTGGTTTGAAGCAGTTTTTTGAAATGTTTTATGCTTTAATAATATGGCTGGGGGACTGGGGAGTTTTTTGCCTAGAATAAAACTGGAAGAATGATTCACCACATGTCTGCAACTGTTCCTTCATCCCAGTTAAGTTTGACACCACTAACACCTATGAGTCAGCGGAGGCTCCTTGGGATGGGCTTTGCTTGCCCTGTTTTGAGCCTTTTACAGTAGGATCTTTACCCAAGGCTGGAAATTGGCTTCCAGCATTGCCTCTGTCAGTTTTTCCTACCCACTATCAAATACCACCAGCCTCCACTAAGAGCAGGGATCTATTACTACATCCCATGGTCTCTGCAATGCAGCTGCAACAGTCTATACTTTACCGCTTATGTCCAGGACCTCAATACTGTTTATCATCTCGCTGTAGCCAAGATAACACATGTTCCCATAGGGACTTTGTGACACGATGTTGAAGATGAACATCTGGAGTGGTCAACATAGCCTAAAAAAGGACGGCTGTCAGAAACAGCAACCAAGCCATGGGAAGGATTTGTGTCTCATGCTCGGGGAGTCCTTACTTTCCCTGAATTTTCATGTGCTCTCTGCGTAGGTTTAGAAAACAATTCTGCTTCTAAAAAGATAGGATGCAATTTTTGGGACTAGACAAAGTAGAAAACAAGGGAGCTCTTCCATACATGATGCCATGTTTTCCACATCTTAATACGTCTTTTTCGTGTTCGGTTCCAAGAGTGCTCAGCTTCTGAGCTGCTTCAGCTTAGACTCTTAACCTTTCAGACTTAGCCTACGACTCCCTAGACAACTGTTACAACATTTAAATTTTTGGCTAATGAACAGACTTCTATCTTCTGGAGCCATTTTCCGAAAGAAATGTGATGAGCAAATAGTAATGGGAATATTTGGAAGCACATTTGATGGATGTGCTTGCTGCATTTATTCAGAAGTAGAATATTTTACAGTAGTTTCTCATGTTTGTTTTTTTTTTTAGTTCTATACAAAAACCTAGTGATGTATTGGTTGGATTTTGTTGGGGTTTTTTTGGGGGGGGCAGGGTGAGGTAGTGTTGTTAATGAATGTCTTACTAAACAGTCTTCTCTATACTACAGTAGGATGTACTGCTGGTTGTTCTGCAAAACAAAATCATTTCTGAGACCCATTTTTATCCGGATTTAAATATCAGCCACCACGTCCCATTAAAAAATATTTCATGTGTACAGCAAACGGGCTCCTTCTTAAAAGGTAAGCATTAGTGAGCAATATTAAGAAATAATTCAATAAATGTAGAAGCAAGATCAGTTTAAGCTATTTGCTAGTAGTCACAGCAAGTCAGCAACAGGTCTGGGACAGAAGACAGGTTTTTTTTTTTATGTGAAAGCAAGTGTGGATGCATCTTCCAGATTTCACTTCTAAGTGATCATAACTATGTGAACTTTTGTATAGTGTTAGTCCAGATAAGAAAAACAGGTTTTCAAACAAACCTCTGTGTCTGTAGTACTTGCTCTGCACGTATAGATGTGACAAATTAACAGTTAAGCTAAGACCAGCTTTGGGAATACAGACTAAGGTGTTTGGGAGGCATTTGGCAGATACTTCAACGACTCTGCAAAGCTCTTCAAAGGGAAGATTATCTGCAAAATTTTTTCACTTTGCAAAAGGCAATGAGTAGTTTTCCATGTCAGTCAGTCTGAGTAAGCAACCTCCACAGTGATATCACCTGGAAAAGCAATGATTAAGGGGTTAGTTAACATCCACATCAGTCCCATGAAGTGGTAATTGCTGTTGCTGATCACAGGTTTCTGGGCTGGAGGAATGTTTTTATTCCTCACCTGCTAGCCATGGACTGAGTTACTGCGACATACGGCGCCGTTACACCTGATGCTTTTCCCAAAGTGGGAGGCAGCACCGGGGTTCAGGTCTCAGCTTGGTACCAGAGGCTCCATCTTTCCACGGTACATCACGCCCATGTGCCGGGAACTGAAACATTCTTCTCTTGAACGCTGAGTAGAGTTTTGTCCTGTTGGGTTTTGTTCATAAATCCTTTAACGGGGTTGTAATTATTTATCTTGGTCTCTGTCTCTTCCTGTGCCATGCAGTTTACGGCCGTGGTCAGAGCTGGATTCCTTTTCACTGATAGATAATACAGTTTTCTTTGGGAGACGGGGAAAAAAATCCACTGGCATTTGGCTGTCTGGCTTTCCTGAGGGTTGGGAATAATTCCGTTGTGTCTGATTTCAGGCTATGCACTAAGTTCTTAGCTGCTGTTTCTTTGATTTATTATTGACTGGGCAAACACAGAGTTTCTAGATTGGATTATTTCTTTTTTAAAACAATGTCAGCAGAAACAAACGTGGTTTTTTAAATGCTTACGTAAAAGCTTTGTATTTGTCTTTGTTGCTTTTAATTGGCTTCAGAATTTGCAGTGTCAAAGCCTGACATTGAGCACATCCTGCCTGAGCTTACCCTGCCCTTGAACTTCCATCATGTCTTCAAAATGAGGGAAAAGTGAATCAGTATCTCTTTCATTCAACAACTAAAACAAAAAATTGTTTTAAAGTGACAGCTATATTGTTACTTAAAAAAATATATATACAGGAACGATTCCCATCCTGTCTATTCACCACTTGTAGCTGTAACACTCTTAGCTTAAATTCTCTTTACAGGACCCCAGAATTCTAACTATAAAAGGTTATATCTTTACCAAAGCATGGACTTACAAGGAAACCTGAGGTCAAATTCTGAAAAATAGTGCCTGTTCTGCAGTCTGGGATGTTCAGATATCCTCAAGTCTGGCCACCCATCTCTCTTCTCCTCTAAAGCTTCAAGAGGAGACAATTGGAGCACAATGAGTGGGATAAGGTCTTTTAACCTTTCAGGTAATTTTGCCAGGGCTGTAATTACTGTTATTTAAGATTGCACTATGTGATAATTTATTTGCAGGAAGTTTTGGATGTGTCTATGTTAAAATATTGTTTTTGTTACAACAAAAGACCTCATATAATTGTTAAATTTGCAGGGGAAGGGGGGGAAGATTCAATAAACTGGTTTGTTTTCAAAAAGTATGTAAAAATAAAGTTAAAATATTATCAAAGGGCTATTTGGGAGGAATTTAAAAATACTTCTGCCAACAAAAATACTTTTGGAAGCTGATGGCAAGGTCAATATTTGAAGTTTTTTATTCTTTAACTTTTTTAACAAAGTCTTTTCAGTACAAACAAAGATACCCTATCATTAGCCATCCACTCGGACAGTCCTGTTGGATTTTCTCTCTTATAACTCTCAAAAACGGTCGTAAGTCTTCATGAAGGAAAGCAAAATTTTAATATGACAAAAACGATAGAAGTGACCTGGAGGTGAAACATTTATTCCATTAGAGGGTCCTGTATTTTAAAAATAAATGACCTTTTAAGTGACGCACAAGAACTTCCCTCCAGACTGGTCTGGTGAAATGTAGTGGCTTTGTCTCTGTCGTGGTTTGGGTTGGAGGCCTTTTGGTAAATAATAGAATTTTTTTTTTAAGTTCTCATTTGATTATTCCTTCAGATGCAGTCTAATATCTGTCTAGGGTTCCTCCTGGGGCAGTGATAGTATTACAGTAAATGCTCTATCTCCAGTGCAGAAGAAAGAAGCGGATTTTGGGAGAGGCCATTCAGCTACACCTAACTTTTGCTGTCAGCTGACCTGCAAACTGGTTTTCCCTCCAGAGTGGGCCAGCAAAAGGACTCGTATTTTGTGAGTCAGTAGTAAATCTCCTTTCCGTTCTGTTGACAGGTGCAGTCCTTGAAGTCATCTCCAGAGGGCTGAGGGCACAGGTGCCATTGTCAGCCCTTTGTGGCCAAAGTACAGACCAGAAGAGGACAGGAAAAAGCAACCCTTCCCAAGGCCATTAGAAAGTGCACATCCTCAGGGCAGTTTAGCAGCTCCTTTTTCTTTCGAGTGGTGCATTAATGAAATAGGAGCGGTACTGGCTGCCTGGACACTTGCCTGTCTGTGGATGGCTGAGCAACCCTGGCCTGGAAGGGCTAGAGTTTGTTGCCCTGTATTGTACAGTATGGCAATTTGTGTCTGGAAACTTCTTAGGTTGTTGGAGGAAGTGAAAGTGAAAAATAAATTTGACAAGAATGCTTGGTCTCCCCTAATTACATACCCAGGTGCTTAACTTAGTTCAGAGGTGGGTGAATGCTCCGCTTCAGCTAGAGCAAAATACTACCATATCAAATTATTGGTTATGAATTCAGAACATGAATTTACACCAGCCGCTGGGGTTATGTTTGGAGAAACCGCTTAGGTTTGAAACTAAAATTTGCCTGACTTTTCCAAGTCTCTGCTCTTTATACACCTGGGATTAATACTTTGCCCCCCGCCCCCCTGTTTTTTTTTTTTTTTGTTTTGTTTTAAAGTTATCCATCAATTGTGAATGTTTGAATAATAAGCTAATTGCAGCTTTTACAGCTTTAATTTAAACAATGCTCCCACCTGATTGAGGAAAATCTATAGAGGCACGGAGAAATAGAGCAGTTCATGGCTGGGTATCAACCTCAGTATTATTTTCTCTGTAACTGCTGTTGTCGTTAAAGAGGCATATTGCTTTCTCCTATCATTAGTCTCCACAAACATTTTTGCCTCACTGCATCAGAAATTCAAGTATTTGCCACAGAAAGTTGAAATTTTCATTCTAGAGGATGTTGCTCAGTCCAAATGGCAGTGAAAACAAGTTAAGTAAATAGAAGTTATTTTCCTCTGTGATCTGAAGGTGGTCGACTCTGATGACCACATTTGTCTTTTATGATATTTTGAAAATGTTGTTGAAATTTAGAAGACCTGGCTTTTTAGCAATGTTTCTAAAAATTGAGCTGCTGCTATTGAAAGTAATTTCCAGGATGGTATTATTAATAAAGATACTTTAATAGGACACCATAAATTACGCTTCATTTTACAAAATGTCTGTCTCCCTATGTGTCTTACCATGCCACACTGGGGACTTCAGCTATTGAAGGTGCCTCTTTAGTCTCTTATGAGTCAAAATATAGGTTCCCTTTAGTAACAGATCAGTATTTCATTTCCAAATTCACTTGAAAATTTAAAAGTTAGTGTCAAAGGGAAAATGGCAAATGTTGTAAAATACTGACAAAAATATAAACCAAGTCTTCAACCTTTCAGATTTCCTGGAATTAATTTGCCATGTCCTCTGTTCTTCCTACTGCCTTTTAAACACACTTAGCGGAAACAGTGAAGAGGGTGCAGGATTCGATAGTCCAGACTTTGTAAACCTCTGCAAATCACACAGCAAGGGTGGCAGAGACCAACATTTTGGTAATCAAATACCCTTGGAGTCAGGAAAGACGGAGGTGCTTCCCAGGATCTTGAGCCTTGAGAGCTTTTGGTGCATACCAGAACCAGAGGGCTTCTTGAGTTGCCTGAGATGGACATTAACCTGGGGGAGGGAAATTTGTACCACAGACCCAGCAAAGTGGTGATATCATGTCTGGGCTGGGTACAGAGAACAGGGAAAAGGGAAGGATAGTTGCTGCCCTTCACCCTCTGAGGTCTGGCTAGAGAGTGGTTGGAGCCAGGTTCTCTGAGGTGTCCAGGAAAAGGCCAGGAGGCAACAGCTGAGATCTGCAGCTGGTTAGACATAAGGGGAAAAAAGTTACACTGGGGGAGTGGTGTAGCCCTGGGAGAGGGAAAGCATCATCCTTGGAGATACATTCTTTGAAGAAGAAAGAGGGCCACCAGCAGTCATTTCTACCCTCAGCTATCCCATGGGTCAATGACCCTCATGTAAGATATCCAGATAGGGGTAGAGGTATAAAGACTGAACAGAACACTCTCAAACCCTTCAGAGGGACAAGGTGAAAGAAGAAAAATGGCTCCAGAAGAAAGCTTTAGACCAGAAATCTTTTTCAGATTCTCAGATTATAGAAAACACTCTGTAAAGTTCTCTCATGGATGCACTTTTTTCAACATACAGTAAGAAATCAGTTGTCTTCTGAGTAGCACAAATCCTTAAGTCGGAAGCAAGCTTGACAATAGTGTTAAGCAGCTGAAAGATGTTACTATCTGGGCCATACAGATTCTGGAAGCTAACTCCTCTTCCAATTGCTAATGGTATTGTGGGTTTCATTTTCATTTAAGAGAAAGCTCTTGCTAGAAAATATTCACTGTATCCGTAACGGTGATATTATAATAAGTTTAAATGAGTGCAATTTTCTAAAATCCTCAAAAATGTCCTACCATATTTTTTCTCTGCAAACTTTTTCCCAGAAGTAGCTCTGCCTTTAATTCCATTCTGTAATGGAATTAAAAAAGTAATTGCAGTGAGACAGGAGGAAACAAAACCCTCATAAGTCAAGTGGTAGACTTCTTAAAGCTGAAAATACTCTGGAAAGAGGACATCCCTTCCTAAACTATCATATAAACAAAACTACCACAGCCTTTAAATCTCATTTAACATAAGGCTTTATGAACATCATTTGAGGCTTTCTAGTCCTCTGCCAGATATGCAAACAGAAATTATCAGGTTTTTTTAATTTGAAGCCTCACCTAAAAAGGAAGATCATGCTTGGTAAAATGGCAACTTAAATGCAAATTAAAAACCTGGTTTTATGAAGGAATCCACAAGTGATGTTTTATGCTGCTTAGTTTTAAAATTTCACAGTACAAGTGGTTAAAATGTTTTAAGTGCTAAATTACAAGTTAGCTTCCCAAACTAATTCAAGTGGATGGTACAGCAGATTGCAAACCAAAGTTTGCATCTTTTCCTTGAGAGACTGGTTCAAAGCCAGTTGAAACTAACTGGAATCTTTCCAGTGAATTCACTTTGGACTTTGGAAGATAAACAATATTTAAGTGCTAATGTCTTTTTAATCCCCGTCTGCTCCCATGCAGAATATGCAAAGAAGGAAAACCGATGAGTGGCTACAAGTTTCTGAGTGTTG
>JAOTQQ010000012.1:47456382-47470834 GCA_026546715.1 Gallinago undulata
TTCAAGGCCAGGCTGGATGGGGCTTGGAGCAACCTGGTGTGGTGGGAGGTGTCCCTGCCCAGGGCAGGGGGGTTGGAGCTCAATGATCTTTAAGGTCCCTTCCAACTCTAACCATTCCATGATTCTATGATTTCACGATATGCCCTTTCTGTCATGTGGGAATGTCCTGTGGCTTGTCTCTGGTGCCAGTTTGGAGCAGAGGATGCAGGAGATTCAGGATGAGATGCAGAAGCCGTGCCGAACCCTGTCCTCAGTCGGGATTTCAGGGCACTGGCAACTGCCCCAAGCCAATGCTGCTCTCACCTCTGGTCCCCTACCCGTAGTTGAGTTGTTCACGTTTGGTTCTGGCCGGTACCATTCTTGCAGTTGAGATAAGGCTGCTGGCAAAATTCCAGAGGTTAGGTCCAGATCAGACCCATCCGGTAATTTGGGGCTGAACTCCCACTGAAATAAATGCAAGTGAGGGTTGTGAATGCCAGTTTGGAAGCCAACTCCACTGACCTTAGGACGTAAAAGGTGGTGGGAAAAGAGATGCCAGGAGTGAAGTGTGAGCACTGGAACGAAATGACCTCCGAGGTGGAAAACACACTGATTTTGTTAGACTGTCCCAAAATAAGAATATTCTATTGTTTGGAGACTTCTCGACTGAAATTCACTTTGACTGTGGATTATTGTATTTCTTCCTACATTCTTCATCAAAGTTGGCATGCCCTGGTAAATGGCAGCACTTCCACAGTGTGCAGCATGGCCTGAGGCAGCAAAATCTGGGCCTGATACTAGAGTTAAGCAAACTGTTAAAATAGGAACTGAACCAAGTGCCCAGATCTCCTCCCCAAACTCAAACTAAACCTGTTCTGAGGTTCAGGAATGTTTGGTTAACTTCAAATAAAACAATGTTGTGCTTCTGCACATCCTGCTTTCAGCGAAGCCTCCAAGCAGAAATACAAAAATACGGCAGGCGGGTCCGTGTTTGCATTATTTCTGGCCCCAAGGAAGCCAAGAGGCACTGGAAATCTCACAAAACCAACTCTGTCTCTCAGGCTACCCAGCTCCGAGGTGCTGCCACTGTTACCTGGTAGAATACAATCTAACTCATGCAGATACTAATTTATCATTAATTTTTCAAACAAATTCCCCAGGCCATCAGACATGGTCATGGTACATCAGTACCGTGGGAGTACACCATATGTGCTTTAAAGTCCTTTTATGTTATTCTTATCAAGTCATTGGCATTGTCACATGAAGAACAAAATATCTCTTGAGGTGCATGACCACAAACCGCGGCCAACGATAACAAAGATAACGAACCAGGCACACTCAGTTTGTGCTTCGTACTTGGGTGGCAACTGATTTAAAACAATTTTTTGGGGCTGACATCTCTTTGACAACTCCCCTTATTGAATTTGCAGAGCATAAGTATGAAGACAGCAACAGCCTTGTTTTTAGAGGCAGGCGTTTGGCCGTGTAAAATCACTTTTTTAAAGCACTTCTGTGTACCAGACTTTTGCACATCCACATGTAAAGGACCTTTTAACGTTATTGCTAGGAATCATATCACTGTCAGCAAAACGTCATGCAAACACCCTGGTTACTCATCTATCTGCTGGACCACAACAAAGTCACCCCAAACGATGCAGTACCACAGCTTCATGTTTGCTAGCCAGATTTATTATATTTTCCAGATTCTAACAAGACACATATTAAGAAACGCCTGTTAATCATGGCCCTAATGAGAACAATATGCAGTTAATATGCAGTTAACATTTAGGTTGTCACAAAAAATACAGAAGGCGAGTGCAGACGAAATGCACCCTCAATTCAAGGAAACCCAGTCCTCCTTCCAACTAGCATGAAACGGTGATGTCCAAGAGAGAATTTTTAATGAAATACCTAAATTTTAGCAGGTGTATGCTTTCACTGGGCACAAGATAAAAAAGTAAAGTGCCATTCTGACCACAGCTGTGAAAGCAAAATACGCAGGACTTTCTATCGTGGTCGAATTGGATCATTCCTCTTCACTAAAAGTTGCCCTGAAGAATAAACTTGTTTGTGGGGATAGAGCCCAGCAGCCGCTGAGGAAGCGATAGAACTTAGTAACTCTGCCCCAAAAGCCACACCAGACCTCCCCGTGTTGCACTGTCTTTAGCCAGAGAACTTCTAGAGCACACCGCTACCCAACACGGCTACGAGGACAAGAACCCGGGTTTAAACACAGTTGCAAATAATAAATAAAATTCATGCCTCTGAACAGCAAATACAGCAGGGCATCAGTGGAAGGGGGGTGCAAAAGAAAGCAAGATGATTGCCCTTTCTGCTTAGATTGCAGTGCCTCACGGTCACACCAGACAGAGGACATCTAGAACCTCTCGTGGTCCTCCTCCCACCATCCCACACCGCTCTGGCCACGTCCCCAGGCACGATGCAAACACCGTACCGATTCCGTATGAAGAACAACTTTTTTTTTCACTTCTACCTGGAATTATAAAGGTGTTTTGATACAATTTAAGCAAGGGAAGACTTCCGAAAAGAGTTCCCAAAGATTAAAGCCATTCAAGTGTAGAGTACCTCTTAATCTCTTTGCATAGGTTAAAGCTACTAGTGCCTTGAAAAGCGGGTGCTAAAGTAAAATACGATTGAAAAACCTCTCCTCGCACCCTCTTGGAACACTTCAAACTTTAGTAAATGCAATCAAATTTTGGCTTGCTTTTCGGAGGATGTCTCTCTCCCTCCTTCTCTTCCTTCCACATCATTCTCTCAAGACACGCAAAAGGATTTTTTGCATGTCAGATGATAGCACAACATGAATGCAGCTGCTCCAGTTTCTTTCCAGAAGGAAAAAAAAACCCTCAAACATTCGCTTCCTGAAGGGCAGAAAGGAAAAAAAGAAAAAAAAAAACAACCAAAAAACCACAACCAAAACCACAACCAAGAGAATGAGTGTCCATACTTTGGATGTACGTTGTTTAAAATGGGGTATTTTTTGGCTAGGGATGAGGTTTCACCCAGGACATATCTCCCCTTCCCTCCAGTCCCCAGCAGTAACAACAGCAAAATCTAGCTTTTTCCTTCTCGGTGTTGCCGTTATTGCAGTCTGCTTATGCTTTGTCTTCTTGAAAAAAAAAATAAATATTGAAACCTCTGCAAAAGGAAAATCAGCCACAGCTTAAATAAACAGTATCTATAAATATTATCTGGGGTAACTATATAATGCTGCAAGTGCATCACTGCACAGATTAATGGGATGAAAGAGATCTTTTCCACGTTTTACTCAGTTAAATGTTTTATGTTCCCTTTCGAGTGAAAACTTACAATTCCCGAAAGAGCAACAATAAGCTTGAAAAATGAGGTTGGACGTCAGCAGCTGACTACTAATAACCCTAATATTTGCTTGCCCCGGGGGCAGCCAGTGTCCGTACTCAGCATTCATCTTTCATCTTCTTCAGCTGGGCTGTCTGGCAGGTGCTGGGTGGGGTGAACACCGAAGGGTCTGAGATGCCCAGCTGGAGATCAAAAAAGCGAGTGGAGGTTGTCACGCTGGAGTTCTTGGTGTAGGTTTCCTGTACCGGGTAACAGTCTTTGACTGTGTAAACGCCGACCCAGGATTCCACTGCAACCAAGCAGAAATGGGGTTATTTTAGACGACCAGAATGAATGAATGAATGTCTCATGGTGCTGTCAGCCATCCAGCCATTCCTCGAGCAACGCCTACAGGCTGGAAATGCCCGCAGTTCTGTCCATACGCACGGCAACACCACAAAGGGCCATAACTGGTATAATTTGGACACTGCAGTGATCGTGAACCTGAACGTGTTGGTGCCAAGCACATTTAAAATCATAATACCATCATGGAATTATCCAGGTTGGAAGTGATCTTTCAGATCATCTAGTCCAACCATCAACCACACTCTGATAAAATCCATCACTAAACCATGGCTCTAAGCACTAGGTCAACCCGGCTTTTCAATCCCTCCAGGGATGGGGCCTCAACCACTGCCCTGGGCAGCCCAGTCCAATGGGCAAGAACCCTTTCTGTGGAAAAATTTTTCCTAATCTCCAATCTGAACCTCCCTTGGTGCAACTTGAGGCCATTTCCTCTTGTCCCATCACCTGGGACTTGGGAGAAGAGACCGATCCCCCCTGGCTACACCCTCCTTTCAGGGAGTTGGAGAGAGACATGAGTACATCACCTTTCAAGGACCATCATTTCTGCTTAGTCCCAGCTTTAGTTGCGTTCTGCACAAGCCTGATTTCTCTCATCTCTCCTGTCACTCACTCGCTTCACCAGCAAAGCAATGAAATGCCCTGTTCTCCCTGTCAGCAGCTTGGGTAGCACGGGGAACATTTCCCCTCACACTCTGTTCCTGACAGCTTGAAAGATGTGATTACTGAAAACCTGCGGTCCATTTCACAGTGTTGCTCCTCAACACGGCCTTTGACACTGGGACATCTCATTCCTTCCTGTGCACAGGAAGTTCTGCACTCACCGACCCAAAGAAGCATTTGTCTTCTGTGGTGGGGACTCCTCTGCACCAGAACTGCCAGCCATACCACTTTGCTTCCACAGCTTTCGGACCTCTACAAATCTTAACTGCCATTCTTAAAACTGATGACACTCACCACGTCTTTAATCCAAATAAATATGACCTTACTTCACCTTTTCCCATCTTACTGTCTCAAGCACAGAGGGTTTGTGTTGGAAAGAGGACCATTCCCTCAGAGGCCAGTGCCTCTGTCTCTTCTTTTAATTCTTTCCTTCTGTTTACCACAGAAGGTAATGGAAAATCTGTATCATCATTATTATATGCTCATTTTCTTAATTCCTATTTCTCTCAAATATTTCTACCGGTTCATTAATTATTTCAAGGCTGCACTCAATGCTGATCTCCTCCATGTATGTGATGTAGCAAATCTGTCTCTTTTTTTTTAACTTCAGTTTAATTCCACAATGTGCTTATCTCAGGTGTTCTCTTGCTCTCTTCCCCCTGCTACCCTCTGCCAGCACCTCTGCTTCACCACTTGTCTATTTCTGCAGTCAATACCATCCATGAAGGTGATTTCCTTTGAACACCCTTCACTTTGAAAATCTCTTTTATTTATCCCATGCATCTCTTCTGTGATCTTTCCTTATCCCTTCCATCATGCACCACTCCATCCAGTTGGTTCATGCATTTCAGATCTCTCTCTTGATAATGGAAACTCATGAGGTTAAAATACAAAATTACTTGCTGTGATCATAAAACAGTTCCTCCAAGTCATGCAGTCTGATTACAGACTTTTTCTAGTCCCAAGGAGCCTTATTTTCTCCCACTTGGCAGCTATCAAACATTCTTTCTGTCCTTCCAGTATTGTGTGATACGTTGTGGTACAATCACATTATTGGAAACAGATAACCTGTGACATGAAATGCCCATACAGTATCTAAAAAAAGGGTGTCAAGCTGGGCAATATTTGAACATTCCTCTCCAAGGCATCCCAGTACATCAAAACCATTCTGGTGTCAATGAGCTTGGGTTTGAGTATCCAGAAATGAAGGATTCTTTTCCTCAACAAGACTTTCCTCAGAATTTTGAACAGAAAAACAAGGGAAAATATAATGCTACCAAGGTAGCCTGCATCTCCACTGAAACCTTCATAATTTTAACAGAATTCTAATTTCTAGAATACAAGGCAAAACTAGTTGAAAGGTGGATGGGTAGACAACTTTAAGACATTATTTGTCTGAATGGTCATACAGAAGAACATTACAGATACAAAATACTACAGGACAAAAATCACACATCATTAACTGAAGGTATCTGGATATTAAGTTTCATAAAAGTTCCAAAAACACCGGATCTGAAAAACAAAATTCTTGGAGTGAGTGATAATTTGCCTCTTGTAGAATACCAGAGGAAATATCGACCTAGTTACAGAGGTCTAACGAGCTTACCCTTCATTTTCTACTTTATTCTTTCTACTTTTTTTCAAGAAAGAAGTATTTCCCCCTGGCAAAATGCTCAGGTTCATAACCAGCCTATATATTAGGTGTCTATAACCATAAGTATTGCATTAGCTGAGCAGAGCCATAAATTTCACAGGGCTTTTAAAATTATTTTTATAGTTGTCTGGGTCATCAGTAAACCATAGATGAAATTGAAGCCACCGTGCTAACAAATGGCTCCGCATCCAAAACCTAACATACTCTACCTTGGAAAAAATTCAGCCTACTTTCTTTTATGATGCAGGTGTTCCAGCTGCCAAGCGCAGAGCTAAGCCTCAGGAGCAGAGGTTTCTTACAAATGTAGGGGATAACGAAACTTAGGCAGGTTTTCACCACGTCCCTGGCTGCAGAACCAGGTGGTGGATGGATTCTACAACAACATACGATGGTGGTGCCTAGACACACACCGACATCTGCTTTGCTTCTTTGTATGCCTGTCAGCAGAAATATGGAACACGCTGGTTTGAATATGCCCCTAATGATATGGCCAAGTCTTCTCTAGATAAATTTGGGATACAGGCTGCTGGATTCAGATGCAAAATGATGACAAAATCTGTATGATACAGACCAAAATGCAACCGAGTCCCCTGGACATATTTGACCCTGCTGAGATATGAAACATTTTCTTAATAAAATGCATTGATAATAAAATGATATGCTGTGCATGGTGTATGTTTATTATCTCTTCCAGCAAACTTTATAGAAATATGGAAGGCTGGGGTAAAATATGAACAATTTTATTTTTCCCTGGGTAGCAGAGATGATTATCATGAAGATGAAACAAAAGCATGCACGTACGTTTCCTGGCTGGTTTTCTGTCAGACCATTCCTGTACCATAATTTCATCTCCAGGTCCCCCGATGTAGTACTGGTCTTCGTAAGTTGAGTTGGCAGGAATATCGTACGGATCCCACGGCTCTGTCAGAGCAATCTTCGAGCAAAGCTTTGTAACTTGTTCGATCTGAAACATCACTGCTTCTTTATAGAGCAATATATACTCAAAGAATCTGAAACATTAAAAAAAAAAAAAGAGCCAGTTAATATATATAGTCTTCTTCTATACTAAGCAAGGAGCACTGATGATAAGTAAGCTTGCCTTTGACTTCTCAGCGTAAGACCATTTTCACTTGCATTAAACTTTGCCAAAGGCTAACCAGTTGGGTCAAAATTTCCCATGCTGAAAGTTTGTCTCAGCTGACTCTTTCCAAAATAAATAAATCAGCCTGAACTGGTTCTGCCATTTCTGAGAACAACAGAACAACTTTTCTGAGAACAACTGAGAGAGAAAACATGTTATTAGTCCTAGTTTTGTTTTGATTTTTAATAACTGTTTCATTAAAAAGCTCTAGTGCCTCCATGTTTTGGAGAAAGGACTTGAAATCTGGCAGGGGAAAAGTTTTAATAAAAAGTTGAGATTTTTATTAAAAGTTGAGTCCAGATTTGGCTGTTATAAGCCTTTGAAAAAACCTGCTTGCACGGGCTGCGTAGATTCAATTCCCCATGAAAGTGGTAGAGCTCTAAGCAGCTCTGTCCTGCTTAGACGTGGTATCTGCCATCCTCCTCCGTGGCAGATGCTCCTCCATGGCAACCCACGTAGCTTAGTGGGACACACCAATAAGGGGCAAGTACACGGTTCCAACTGCAGAACTAACAGCAAAGTTTCTTCCTGGAAGCCACCAGACTCGAGGAAGCAGCAGAGGAGCAGAAGAGTAAGTCAGTGAGAAGGAGAGGTGTGGAGGTCAATGAGCCTGAGAGGTCAGAAGCTGAGGTCAGCAAAATGGATAGTTACTAAGGATTTATAAACAAGCTTCTACAGAGTATGAAATGACCAAGCTCTGCTCTGAGGAGAGATGATGAACCTCTTCATCTAGATGGATGGTTTCACCTAGTTACTAGTAATAGTAGTTGGGTCTACCACAAACACTGTGACTTTGCTCTCATATCCATAAACAGGAGGTGGTATGGTCCCTACCTTATAACTGGGGACAGAAACAAGGAGAAACTAAAATCAAAATTATCAAAGGTATCAGCTGATTTCAAATGCACAACCAGAAACACCGGAGGCCTAACTTCTCTAGCATTATCAATCAGATGATGAGTTGATCTCAGTACAACTCAAAGCATCCTCGTGTGTGCTCTGCACCTTTTCCAAAGGAGAGACAGGAGTCACCCTCTAAATCCCCCCAAAACTGTCCACTCATTATTAGAGGTTTCCTGTGGATGTCTCAAGTATTTGGCTACTGTCTACTGCTACGCGGTGACTAGAGAAAAGGAAGGGATGGTATCAGTTCCCTGGAACAGCTTCATCTTGCCTGTCTGTGATAGTGTCTCCTTCCAGCTGTAACTCCTTGCTTCATCCATGATGCTGTCTCCATTACCTGCCTGAAAAAAATGGCTGGGGTGTCCTTTGGACAGTGGTGTCTTCCACTTCACAAACCTGATGCTAACCCCTAACAGTACCTAACTATCCATCCTGTGCCAGCAGCGAGGCGATAAGCTGGTGGAAAACAGAGCATAATCCATGGAACTGAAGAGAAGGTGCACAACAAGCAAGAGGGGACCTTCCCTGTGGTATTTCCCTACTCCTGCATATTTGCTCTGCAGCCGTCACATTCTTTTGGGAAGGATGCAAAGTTTACATAAAGCAGGGCTGACGACAAAACAATTTAGAGTTTTAATTGTGGCACTGTACAAGCTGCATCACTTCCCCCCCCACCGACACAGAGGCATTTAAAGGCTGCGCTACGAGAAGGCTCTGTGCATTCTTCAAAGCATCTGAGCAGCATTCCCACCACTTCTTCAGAGGGTTGTGGATCCATGGATCCAGCACGTGTGGGAACACAGGCAAGCTAAACGACATTAGCCAGACTCATTGATGAGGAAGAACGTAAGGGAGGAGAGGGAGGCGGGCAGGAGGCACGTTGGGGCATACCCCTCACTCACGACCTTGCATGGCATGGAGAGGTACCCTGTCCCACCTTCCATGAGGGAGTCAGTCACCCGAAATACCTAAATTCATTTTCTTAGTCAATGTCCCCACAGCCGTGATACGCTACAGGAGAATTCCATGTGCACAACCTGGCTCCTTACGTACACCCAAGCCTGTAACCACTTAAGGACATACGTAACTTTTATATCACGTTCAGTCCAGAGAACACACACCCAAGAACACGAAAATAGACTTATTTATGTGTTTGCAACCAGATTCCGATGACCCAACTACTGTTCAGGTGGCTGCCCAGCAGCTCTCATAGAAGCGGGATGGGGGAATGCCTTAGAGATGAGCCCATAAATGTGTTTGAGATATCCCAGTGATAATAAAGTCCCTGGCTACACCCTCCTTTCAGGGAGTTGGAGAGAGCCAGAAGGTCTCCCCTCAGCCTCCTTTTCTTCACAATGAACACCCCCAGCTCCCTCAGCCTCTCCTCATGAGACTTGTTCTCCAGACCCCTCACCAGCTCCGTCGCCCTTCTCTGGACCCACTCCAGCCCCTCAAGGTCTTTTTTTTAGGGGAAGAGGCCCAAAACTGGACACAGATCTCGAGGTGGGGCCTCACCAGTGCCCAGGACAGGGGGACCGTCACCTCCCCAGTCCTACTCACCACACTGTTCCTGACACAGGCCAGGATGCTGGTGGCCTTCTTGGCCACACTGCTGACTTCAACAGATCACCTGAACACTCGCAGGAGGAGGGCCGCAACCCCAAAAAAGCCTACTTTCTTGACTTTGCTGTCTTCCCCGCAGACAGCAAGATGTGCATCATGAACCAACAACGGAAAGGAGAATTCTAAAAATCCAAACCCATCAAACTCGTCACCCCACTCAGCAGACCAAGACAGGCTCCACCGCCTATTCTTTTGGTTCTGGGAGAGGCAAAGCAAACCTATTGTGGAACAGACCCCAGCGATCTGAGTTTAACTGCACATGAAAGGGTTAAGTATGCAGTTTTATGGGTTAAGCTGCTGTTTTATAAAGGGAACTATTTACCAGCCAAAATTAATAACAAAATGTGCATGAATATAGAAATGGCAATCTAGCATATTTTAAAGCAAAATATTTAAAAATCATTTCCTCTTTTCTTTTTCTTTTTTTTTTTTAACCGGCCAAGTCCTAAGTGTACTGCCTCTATTTGTTTTAGGTGCCCGAGATTTCATTGGCTGCTTAAGGGAGAATCACAGAGTCCTGAAAATAGGTCTTGGCAAAGAAACAGAAGGGCAAATGATTTTTAATTAGTTTGGGGTTTTTTTTTGCAGAAGAAGTAACAGCCCGTGCCCGTCTCTAATATTATTGTAATAATAATTTCATTCTTTAAACTGTAACTTCAAGAAAGCCCCAACCTGTTCACTGGGCACCTTCAAGCAGATTTGGAGAAGTTACTTGGACAAATTACCCTATTTGCCTGACTGAGATTATTTCCCTTCCCTTCCTGCCCCCTTCCATCCTACCCTGCGCTACGCCTCATACCCTTTGTACACCGCGTCCTTAACGGGACTCTCTCGTCGTCCTTAATACCCCCTCTGTCTGTGCCTGAAAATGGATAAATTCCAGCACATAAAAAGTCACACGCACGGTTCTTGCTCTTAGGCTTTAAAAGAATTTCTTAACACTGGACCATATCCTGTGCAAATAATTCAACTGACTTTGCTGGAAGCAATCACGTCCAACAGGTGGGACACACGCTGTGCTCGGTGCTCTCTTCTCCCGACCTACGGAAAGTATTTTTCCAAGAGACCATCTGAAGGCAACGCAAGGGCAGAACATGGAATCATGGAATCACGCAATTGTCAGAGCTGGAAGGGACCTCTAGAAACCATCCAGCCCAACTCCCCTGCCAAAGCAGGGTTGCCCAGAGCACATCACTCAGGACAGCATCCAGGTGGGGCTTGAAGATCTCCAGAGAAGGGGACTCCACACCCTCCCTGGGCAGCGCTCTGCCACCCTCACACCAAAGAAGTGCGTGGACAGGTACATCCAAACATGGAATTCTGGGATTATCTTGCATCCTCTCGATAACATAACGGCGCCCTTATCTTTCACACCCTTCTTAATGAACGAAGATGCCCTGGGAGACCAGCTGACTGCAAAACCCTCACCACCTTCCCAGCTCGTTAGACGAAGAGCCTTTTCCATGGAGCAAAGCTGCCGAGCAGACACGCGGACAGTTGATAAACACCCATCAGGTCAAGAACACTCATCTGCTTTCGGAAACTGGAAAGCCCTGGCGAGCTCCTCTTCGAAGCCTTCATTTTTCAAGCGTACGTTTCTGGGAACTCCTCTCCCCTTTCCCCTGAAGTTTTCGGTAATTTCAGACTTGTGTTTTTCTTCTGGCGGATCAGACCTCAACAACAACAGTCCTTTACCGCGTCTGATCTGGCGTGTTTGGCAGGGCTGCTGGGCTATGGTATATTGTACAAATACAGTACGTTGCAAACGCATGTGACAGCAAATGTAATCGGATATCGTGTAAAAGCAGTATTTTTTGGTCTGACTTAAATCACTCACAGACCGTAAAGGCGCCCTTTTTTTTTATTATTATTATTTTCAAGACAACCAAGCCCCCTGTACCAGGTATCTAATTAGCAAAGTATACGAGGAACTTTGACAGCATTGCCAGTTTCCGAAGCAGAATTAGGCAGTTTAAGTTCTGCTAATTATGAAGCTTGTTTAAAAAGAGAACCTTAAATACAGGAATAGAAAGCTACAAAGTCAGAGCTACGCCAGCTTAAGCGTGACGTATTTTTGTGATTTTAATTACGGAACTCAATAAAAAAATTATGCGACGTCTTATTCTTTTAATTGCTTTCCCATAAATTAGATTAGCCAGATACTAAGGGAAATTAAGTTCTTCAGGATGAATGCTGTTTCCCTTGCTGTCTCTCTTTGGCTCTTTGACACTCCATAATAAAGGAGTTGTAGCCGTGAGAAGAATGCATTCTAATGGAAGACGAAGATCAGGAAAACAATAAAGCATTGTATTTAAGGGAATCACGTTCTTGCAAGGGGCTGGAAGGTCCACTGTCCTTAATCGAGAGCATCTGTGTGTTTCCCCATATAATGGTGTATTCGTGAACTCGACAGACAACGGCATAGCTCGAAAGGAAAGGAATGGAAGATGTGGCCAGAACACCATAATGCTTTCCAACAAACCCGTGGAATCATCTCTTAGGGAACAGGGTATATACCAGGAGAGCCACATGGTATCAAAATATACTTGAGGTCAGGGATTATTTTCCTGTTCTGGGTTGGTGAAAAAGTCTAGTACGGCGAGGTCTTGCTGCCCTGAGCGGGGTAGTAACAATAAAGGTTACTGGAAAATCACAGCAGGGATTAGAGGAGACCAAAAAGAATGAGGGAGGCCAGGTCTCACCTCACAATACGAAAGACCTTAGGAGGGACAGAATAACGATGAGGGCAATGAGAGCTAAATTATAACTTACTTATTCTATTTTTTCATCCTCTTTGTGCTACGTACAGGAGGGAAGTAAATAACTCAATTGAAAGAGTGGATGCTCAAAACCGAGACACGGAATTGATTTTTTGAGCATGCAATTATATTAAGGCACTCTATGAGCCTGGAAAAACATAAGAAAAAGGAAGCAGAAAGTTAACACGTAGAGAGAGACAGAAAAATCATGGTTATAATGATTGAGAGCGTGTCCAAAAAGAAAAAAAAAAACAAAACAACCCCCAACATAAAAGACATACATGTGTTTTTAATTTTACCCCTAATTGTCAGATTTATCTAGAGTTTTCACACCTTTTTCTGAATCAGGCTCAGCAGCATTAAATGGGATCTAAGCTCTGCCCCAATATGATGCTATCTCTTTTACACATAAGAAAGGCACAGCAGAATGAGGTCCCTCATCACAAAAAACTAAGCTTTAATGATCTAATTTTCCCAGACACTTAATTTGGAATAAAAGAATAGCAAAAACCAAAAAGCACTTTTTCAGCTAGGATTGGGCACTGCACCTTGACGCGCATCTTAACTTCTGTATGTAAACAGAGAAGGATCTTCATATACCATGAACAGGGACTACACGAAATTCGGGAGACCTATTTTGCTCTTCATTGAGACTGTAAATCCCATCATGCATATACTTGGCCAACTGGTTGATCTTCAGCATGCATTCTTGTATAAAAAGTAATCATGAAGAAGTCTGAGGAACAGATTGTCCTCTGGAACAGATGGGGAGTAGGTCCCTGCTCTGATAGAGCAAAACTTTTCTTTCACAATGGAATATTCCCTGGAAAAAATTGTGAGGATACGCGCCTGTACCAGATTACTTCCCCAAGATGTAATGGTTTCCACCTTCCATCTGCAATGATTTCCTTAAGAGGGATGATTCAGGTCTTTCAGATATCTGTCCAATGTGAAAATTAAAAAACACTATTTTCAAGGGAGTTTGGAAGTCAGGCCAGCTAGAATAATCAGACAATGCAGTTTGAAAGCTAAGTACACTTTAACTTTCTAACATCTTTATCCAAAGACCCGAGTATAGCTTATATTTAAATAAACTTTGTGAAAGATGGAGATTCACTTCACTGGAAACAAATGCAACCTGAAGTCCTGGCACTGCACTTTGTTCTCCCTCTCCACCTCTAATGTCAAAATAACTCTCCATTTCATCCAGAAGTCTTTGCACAGATCTTTTTCTTCTTCCTTCTGCAGCTCTCAATCAAAAGTGATATTGTTTGCTGAGTGCATCAATGTGTGACTGTATCCAAACACAAAGAGCTGGGGAGTTAAAAGTCCAGGTGGATCTGACTGAAAAGCGTGCAACGTAGAAGAATTACGTTGAAGGGAATGTCTACGTTAGAGAAAACATATCATTAGGGGCAAATGTTAATTGTCCTATGGTTGTAAAGCAAACAGCATTTTGAATACATCTCCACGAAGATTTTGTACAGTACACAGTGATGATTTAGAAAGGCAAGTTTACAATTCTGGGTCAAATAGGGAGGTCATTTATTCTGTTCTGCTTAGCCCCAAGGAGGTCAGGGTGGTAATTGTGTTCCTCATTTTGAAATCCACCCTTAAGGGAACAGATAAACAGACTGGACAAAGTCCGGAGAAGAGCAAGAATGGTGTGACGTTTAAGAAACAGGACCCATGAAGAAGCTGGGGGTGTTTAGTCTACAAGAAGAAGACAGAGGTAGGACACATGATAAGCTGTCCAGTACATAAAAAGGTAAAAAAAGAGAGCAGGCCTGAGGAGAAGGACTTGGGGGTGTTGGTGGATGAGAAGCTCAACATGAGTAGGCAATGTCCACTGGCAGCCCAGAGAGCTACAGGAAAGATGGGGGGGACTCTACTGGGGAGCGGAGATATAAGATGAGGCGTAAATTGAAAAAGGGGAGATTTAGATGAGATACCAGAAAGAAATTCTTTACCTTGAGAGTGGTGAGACACTGGAACAGGTTGCCCAGAGAAGCTGTGGCTGCCCCATCCCTGGAGGGGTTCAAGGCCAGG
>JAOTQQ010000012.1:47501044-47521732 GCA_026546715.1 Gallinago undulata
CACCCTTTAAGTATTTGTAAGCATTGATCAGATCCCCCCTCAGCCTTCTCTTCTCCAGACTAAAAAGCCCCAAGTCCATCAGCTTTTCCTCCTAAGAGAGATGCTCCAGGCCCCTCATCATCTTTGTGGCCCTCTGCTGTCCCCTCTCCAGCAGTTCCCTGTCCTTGAACTGGGGAGCCCAGAACTGGACAGAAAACTCCAATGGGGTAGGTTTAGACTAAACATTAGGAAAGAATTTTTTACAGAAAGTGTGGTTGGGCATTGGAACAGGCTGCCCAGGGAGGGGGTTGAGTCCCCATCCCTGGACGTATTTGAGAGTCGTTTAGATGTGGTGTTGGGGGACATGGTGTAGGGGAGAACTTTGTAGAGAAGGGTAGATGGTTGGACTCAATGATCCCAAGGGTCTTTTCCAATCAAAATGATTCTATGATTCTATGGTGTAGTCATTGGGGAGTTACCCTGGAGGGCTGAGAACCCTGGCATCCTTGATTATCTCAAAGTTCCCTTCCAACCATGAAGATTCTGTGATTCTGTGATCTGAGGAGCAGCAGAGGGATGGTAACCTCTGGCAGACACCTAGGGCAGCAACCACTGCAGCTGCTGGAGCTGAATCTATCTGCTCTTTTGGACTCACGGCCCTTCTTCAGAACATTCAGAAGCATAGTTTACCAATAAGCATCTGGGTATGCAATATGTGATTATTTTTAGGTGTGTGCCAGAAATATACTTACAGTGTTAGTGTTTGATCTTGTGGGTTTGTGCAGCAAAAATGCATTGAAAGCAGACATTTAATATTTTTATTGTACTTCAGGCTGGCTTCTGTTGTTATAATTTCAAATATATTTAAGCATCGTATTGAAAAATCAGTATTTTTTAAAAGTGAAACGGATCTGTAGAATTCTTAAAAGTAACACTTTTGTTGGCTGTAACATAGCCTTGTTCTGAAAACTGGAATAGAAGCATTATTCTAAACATAGCTGACAGCTGCTGTACAGTATTAAAGAGGAGATACGGCTTCACGTGGCTCGGTGTTCATTTGGAGAATTTTATATCATTTGACACCATATTTCTAAATCTTACCCTGACAGCAAATAAATAAATAAATAAACAAACAAACAAATAAATAAATAAATAAGGCCTGTCCTTATTCCTCTGAGCTTCTCAAAACAACTGGCTGGCTGCAGTTTAACCTGCAAAGGGTCACAGAGGAAGCAGATGCTTTGATTTATGTGCTAAGTTTTACTGAGAACATCGGCCGTGTGAGATATTAAAATAGCAAAGGTGATATAAATCCACTTGGTGTAACTCTGTGGGGGCATTAATGCTGCTCCTGCCCAGGCTCTACCCTGATAAGGCAGTATGGGTAACATATAGTCTGATTTATTTAATACGTTCAGATCACCTGCATGGACGTTGTGAGAGCTCATGACAGACACCTTAAAGACCTTCAAGAATTCCTGCAGCCAACCTAAGGACTAGACTTGGCAATTCTGGTATCTGTAAAACGAGTGTTTCTAAAAAAGTCTACATCAGGGGAAAAAAAAAATAAAGAAAAAGAGTTCTGTCTACATTAACATAAAGAGTTACAACTGGTCATACTGATCTATGTTATTATAAGAATTCCAATGACATTTGCCTGCATGAAATTAAGGCAGAGTGATTTTGGTAGCAGCAGTAACGTGCTTGGTAATACTCTAACACAGGATGGAGACGCCAAGTTAGAATGGTTAAAGCAAAGGGACAGAGGTGTGGCAGAAAAATGGAATGATAGCATATAGGATATTTTTGGGGAGAAAGAAACCAACCCTACATGATCATTAGGCGAGTTTTAGGCAGTGGGTTAAAATATGTAAAGGTCAGCGTTTGAGTAGCCCTTCCTGCTAATTCTGGGCAGATGCAGAACTTTATCTCCATGGAACATCTGCAGAATTAGATCCAAAATTCAATCCAGGTGCCAGGAGTGCTGAGTGTATGTTGTATCTATTGACTTCAGTGGGAGTTACGTGTGTTTGACATGTCTGAAAAAAACATACCACAAACTTAAGTGCCTAAATACAGGCTATAGGTGAAACCTTAATCCTGTATAATGAAGTTGAAAAACTGAAATTGAAATCAAACAAGACAGAATTTCACTGCAGGTGACTACATCAGGTGAGTTTGAAAATGCTGACTTAAGTAACCATGATCTAAAAGATCAGTGTGATTGGAAAGCTTCTGAAATAATAGTTCTATCTACTGTGCAGCAGGAGTTCTGAAGCTTTCATTACATGTTGGCCCCAATTTAAAGTCCCCCAATAAATATGCATAAGGTTAAAAAATTAAAAAAATGAAAAATTAAATGAACGACCATCCTATCGATGTGATGTTGAAATAACAAATACCAAAGCTGTGATACTTCACTTCAACAGGTTTCATTGTGAACATAGTCAAGTGTCATGTTGTTGAATGAAACTTTTGAAACAGCTAGCTGGGCTTCATGGCAACATCACAGATTATTTTACAACTTTTAAAATCAAACTTTTTTCATTTTTTTTATGCTGGAGATTAAAAAAAACAATGTAAAAAATATTTTCTCCAGGGAATTGTCACCATTCCTTCTGTAAGTTGCCATCATTAGACTGACCATTCCACTACGTTGGAATAAATGTTGATGCACTGGGCTCTGTGCTTCCAAACTCCTTGACATTTTTATGTATGCTTTATGCTGACTGACTTTCATTCTGATATGGTAAACATCACAGAATCACAGAATATGGAAGAAGACAAGACAGCGCAACAAAAAGCAGGGGATATCATAACACAAAGAACAGATGTGCAGACAGGGGAGATGAATAAATAAGATAGCGTGCTTTCTTTTCCCAAATCCATTTTTTCTACTCTTTAAAAAGCATGAGTCTACACAGTTCAGCACTAACAGAAGTCACTCCGTTTTGAAAATCCCCTACAATTATTAAATCACTGTGACATCAAATGCCAGCTGAACCCAGAACATCCCCACTCTCCAGCCTGCTGCCCTTCTCTTGCCAAGGGGTGAACCCTGTTGGAGCAGCGAGGGCGAACGCCTCCTCCCGTGTCCCCACCTGGGTCCAGTCACCACCTCTGCTCCCCGTGGGGTGGCAAAGAGTCCAGCTCACCTCTCCTCCTGCCCACCCGTGGCCAGGTGTAGCCATGGCCATCCTCGTGCGCCCTGGCACCAGAGTCATGAAACCTCAGCTTCGCAGAGTAGGCAAATAGTCTGCTGATGGAAGAAAGTAATTACCAAACCTATTTACAGCTGAAAAAATTAACAGGCCAAAACTTGTTAAGTGTCAAAAGTGATTTTTTTTTTTTTTCCTCTGTGTTACAGCTGCCTTCCTACTAAGGGCTTGGCACTTTTTTTATTTTATTTTTCATATAAAATAAAAATTGCCTGGAATGCAGATGTTTCTAGCCTGTTTCTTACTACCTCCCACAGGCATGTCCCCGGTTTAGTGCGAAGTGCCATTGAATATTTTCACTGGATGTTCTAACCTCAGTTCCAAAAGCATGAAACCTGAAAAAATATTTACTCTGATTGCGAATAATTGGCACGGGTTTAGAAGCTCACTGGAAATGCAAATCAGAACTCTTTTATGAACCACACTTAAAACCCTCATAACCCCAAATTCAACAGGCTCTGAATGACCCGGTCACTTTAATTCAATTCGGCGTTGCAGCTTTGTTGCTTTTGTGCAGTCATTGCATAGAACTGAGAAATCCTTCCTGTGCAAATAAAAAGATTTTTCCAGTCCAAAATACTCCAACAGCTCTTAAATTATTTTATCCGGCATTGTAACCTAGATTCCAAATGAATGAAACCTGAAAAAATATTTACTCCAATTATATACGACTGACACACGCTTCTTGGTTGTGCCGAGCAGTGGAACGTCAACGCACACCTGAAAACGTTTCCTCAACCAGATTTTTCTGGTAAGCCACATCAGCTCCAATTAATTTTGTAAATAAATATAAATCCATCAATATAGGTCAACAAAGATTCAGGACTATGTTTCCATTTATGGTAAAAAAAAAAACCAACCCGACTTGCACGGACCTACAAATAAGTATTAAATTTCTATAGAGGTATGTTATTTCTAATTAGACATTGTCAAGTCTCTACATTTGATTTCAGCTGCTGATAGTAATTTCTTGTAACATCTCTGAAGTTGAACACCATCTTTATTGGGAGGTGAAAAAGGATTTCAAACTTAGAGAGGCAGTATATTCACGGAATTCCAGGTCATCTATTAATATCAGACTGGCTCCCGTTGTTCCTGTCAAAAGGCTTGTGGAAGAACCAGCGTGGCAATGAGCAGAAAGGAATCATCCAGAAGGGAGGACACGCTCCTTTTCTCTAGATGAGAATACCAAGCTCAAAACCCAAAATATGTCAGAGGACCTATGTTACAGGTAGAAGGATAAAGGATGCATCAGAACGACCAAGAGATGCCCCAAAGAGACCAACACCCTAAGTATTCTGATTCCTTCAGTGTGCGGTATGATGAGAAATTCAGTTTGTAGGTACTCTGAGCACATGGGTACTTCTCCCCTGAGCGAGGTAATCCAAAAGCTAATCATTTGCTCACAAAAAAAACTGTGGGTAAAGCGAGCAGATATCTGCAAGGTCCGACTTTCCAGTGCAGCCCATTGAGTAGCCAGAGCAAAGGAAAAACAGTACACAACCACAAGCTGATTGACTCCATCTTCTTGGCGGGGAAAAAAGCTTTTTCACCACTTCTCTTATTTTATTATGCAGTAATTCAGCACAAATACTACGATCAGACATACTAATTCTTCTTAAATGGTATTTTGAGAGTTAGAACCAGCTTGTTTATCATTCTAAACCGAAACAGATCTTTAATATAGTCTTAGTGTCAGATTATCATTTCATTAAAGTTCCTAAACAAGGAAATATGTGGTCTGTTGTAAAAATAAACATGCCCTGTGGTTCCATTTTTCTGCTGCTGGGACAAAAATCAGAAGAATAATTATGTTATCTTTTGTTAGTATTGGAAGAATTTTCATCACATCTCTGCACCACCTAATTCTATGCTGAACCACAAGATATTTTCTAAATAAACAGTCTTGAAGGTCACATTCTCTTTCGGTCTGGCATTTAGATAAGACATAAAAGGACAGAGTCAGACTTTCTTTAAGATTTGAAGGAGGAATTGTGTGAATTTAATTGCAGGAAGATTTTCATCTGTGAGACTCAATGGACTTTATGCTGGAACACACTCTTCCCGACTCTATAAATGCAAACGCTTGCTGATACCATCACAAGTGCTCAGATTCTTAAAAAATTGCATCCATGTCTTTATCACGGTAAAACAAATTTGAATAAGAATGGTTGGAGGTCTAAATTATATGTACAATACCTAAATGCTGGGCTAAACTTTTAAAGAGACAAAGTGATGTCTTAAAATGTTGAGAAAATTTCAATTACCATGCTTTCAAATTCATGAAATTTGGATGTTTCTAGAGAGGTGTGTATCTCAAAGATATAAAGCCTTCGCAAACCTGAATCACTTCATCAGCTGACTGAAAGTTACTTACTTTTATTGTTTTGAAATGGATCTCTTAAATTCCTCCTTTCCAAAGCTGCTAAAAGACATTAAGATCCAAGTTATATTTAGGAGAAGCAAATAAACATTAACAAATCAATTGTTCCCACATTTCAATCTGGGTTTGGATACTTGTGCGATATGATGAAAACCTGCCATAGATCTATGCATAATATGTAATCTACTGGATCATTTTAACCAAGCAGAAAACAGGGGTCATAACTGACATACATGAATATGTGAATCCAAATAAATGGAATCCTTCAACATCAATCAGTAGTTAAATCAATCAGAAAAAAAATGCTGTACGGCTTGAGTGATGTAATGGAGGATGAGGAACCATGGTTAAGCCAGCAAAGACTGAGTATATAAAATTATATCACATCTAAAGAGGCAGAGCTAGGATACTCCCACAGCTAGCTGAAATTTCGAAACCATCTAAAAAGATCCACAA
Source organism: Gallinago undulata (assembly GCA_026546715.1). Lineage (NCBI taxonomy): Eukaryota > Metazoa > Chordata > Aves > Charadriiformes > Scolopacidae > Gallinago > Gallinago undulata. Next base: position 47,507,081 of record JAOTQQ010000012.1, read on the forward strand.
TATTCAAAATCTGTGTATGATAGCTATCAAGCTATTTGGCTGTGAATTCCCATCAGAATTTTCATGAACGCTTAATAGGGCATAAACATATTTGGCTGTTTTCAGCATTTCTGCTCCTTGTCAGGAAACAATCCCATCTAAACTTTCAACATAGCGTTTGCCCCTTTGGTAGGGAAGTCATTAACACTAGCAAAAATATCAGGAAACGAGCTGAACTGATGTACCTGAAATCACCCTGCTCAGGCCTTCTCTGAGACTACTCCTTGGTTTAAAGCACAGCGTGCCAGCACCCAAAAAACACAGAGTGGTGAAATAACACCAGGAAGAACGGTTTTAATGGCTTTTTGAAGCCAAAGAACATACAGCAATCCTGAAGTTTGCTTCTCAGAACTCACCTCGCCGAGGCGACGTATAAATTCTGCACTAATCACAGCTTCCCCCAGGCTAGCGAGCCTTGAGTTGAGGGTATGGCAGTAAACAGCTGTAGGTGAAAATGGGCCACCAGGAGAACGTTCAGGCCAATTTCTGCTGGAGGAATGTCTAGAATAACAAAAGTCCCATCGCAACAGAAATATTTGTCAGGAAGCTCTTTAAAACAGCTGGTTGTATTAAACACAATGGGAGCAGTAAAGGAGGCGTGAGAAGAGACTTCGTTCTTTCCGGACTTTGCAATTATAATCAATGCCGTAAGTAAATTGCTTTAATTGAATGCTCTTCTTTAGTATCTCAACCTTCAACAGACTCAGACAGCAAAAGAGAGCGAGCTTCAGAAGAGGATTTGTGTTCTTTGTGAAAGCCAGCCAAGTTAGACTGAGACAGGATACAAATTCACTAATTTGGCAAGGAGGTCTGCGTCAAAAATAGCCGTTACGAAAAAGCTGACTTTTTGTTTTACTTCATTGAGTAAATGGACTGGAAAAGACTTTCTAGTTTATTATCCTACCTGAGACAGTAGTCATTAGAAGATGTTTAGGGAAAAGATAAATAAACGATGCAAATGTTTTTCAGGGCCCTGAGGGAACCAAAAGGCCTTAATAACCTTGAGCGGTCTCAGCCCCAGGAGCCCCTTTGAACCTTGCACTTGGGTTTAACCCTTGCCTGAGCTGCGTTGCAGGAGTATCTGTCTCTGGCTCTCTTGCTTGTTGTTCCTGACTGGACCCTTAAAATGGGTCCTGGACCTGTCCCATTGCTTGATATGTTTGGGACTGATGAGGCTACCCAGTTCTGCTTGGATGCTGTGCAAGGGTTCTGGCTCCTTCTCCCTTGTGGAGCATTCTCACTCTTGATGCTGGTTCCTACCAATGTTGTAGAGTGCCTCCACCACTCCCTTGCACCATTTCTCCTTCATAAGCTGCCTGAACTGGAGGACTCTACCCACACCACAGAAGACATATCATTAATAGTGTTTTACTGACCTCCTTTGACCTTGTTTTTTTTTTTTGTTTTGTTTTGTTTTTTGTTTTTTTAAAGGTAAATACAAACCACCTTAGACTCCTGGAACTATTGGAAAGGCATAAATCTGCTAAAGTGATGAAAGGAAAACTATCATCTACTAAGCATAGATAAAGAAATAATTACCAACATCAAACTTCTGGCAGGTGCTACTAGTTATATTGAGAAGCTTTGCAAGATGGCAAAGCTGATAACAAAAACCAAAGCTGATAAAAAAATGGATGGAGTATGAACAAAAATATGACTTAAATATAGGCAGTTGGGTAGACAAAGTCATCTAATGACACAACTATCAGCTTTCAGAGGCTGCATCTGCATTGTTCAATCTATATCAATCTCTCCAAATACGCACTCAATGCTTTGCAGTGCATGTTCTCTAGTAGATGATCCATGGACAGCATTACACAAAATATCTTGGGCAAACTGAGCACGAATTGATTCAGGAGAGGTCTCTTTGGCCACCTTGGGGTCGGTTGGACCCATGAGTTGCCTCCACTCTTCCACAGCATTTTCCTTTGTTAAGATCATCACCACCGATGGGCCCCTGCAAAATCAATATAAGGAAACTCTCACACTATTCTGAGATTCAGACCTAGTTTTGACTTCAGAGGTATCATGAGGGGTTATGTTAAGCATTAAACTGACTGAATTTTGTTAAACTGGCTCAATTTAAAATTAATGTTTGAGTTTTTTTGTTTAAGACAATAGCCTGTATTCAAAAGCCAAAAAAAATTATGATGATCAGCTATTTGGATTTGGACTTTTTGTCCTAAAAAGATTTCCACCCAAAATTTTCTGAAGCAAGGCAATGCATGCTGTTTTATCAACAGCTATACTAATGATATTATGAGGAAGATATTTTTCCTACAGGGAAAGAACAAGGATTCTATCAGAAATAACTTCTTTTTTTTTTTTTGAGAAAAAAATCCAAAATAATTGTCACTATCCATAAGTTTGGAAATAATTTTAAATCTTCCTTTTAAAGGGAGAGCAATCCATGCTAGAAGCCACTAAACTTGCCAAAAGGAATGAAAGAATGTAAAATCCTCAGCCCACTTTGAGCGTAGCGTGTTTTGCTTGCACTGCAAATTCAAAGTGTGATGTATACTTACGTACGTCAGTATTGCATAACGAGACACTTACTCAGTCATGCAATTCACCAACTCTTCAAAAAAGGGTTTTCCTGTGTGATCCTTATAAAACTGTGCAGCCATTTCACGAGTTAAAGCTTCTTCTTTAATCTTTGAGATGGTAAATCCAGCTGCTTTAACTTTTTGCATAATGTCATCTAGAAGAAGAAAAAGCAAACTCATTCTTGATTGGAACAGTGTAGATGCAAAAGAAAATTAAAAGTTCAGATGCGAAAAACCACCCAAACTTGAAAAGTTTCAGAAAATACTCGATGCTGTTTTAGAAAAAAAAAAAAAAAAATCACCAATGTCTATTAAAATTCTATTTACAGTATTGAGCAGTCATGGATAATATGACAAACACTTCAACAGCCCTCTAAAAATATACAGCAACCATCATGATTGCACTAATCCATCTCTATGGAGGTGACAGACCCAGGCTGTTACAAATTACACTAGTAGCATTCACTGCTGATGAATTAACATTTAGAAAGTCTACTGAGACTTGTTAGAACAGAAAAGAAGAACGCCAAGAAGAGGCTCCGGATAGAGGGTTTAAAAAAAAACCAAACAACAAACAGGTGGTAGCAAAAGTCTTTAAGGTAAGATTCCAAATTGTACAGAGTGTAATTTTTGCTTTGACCTTTCCTCCTCATTCCCTTTGTCTGACAGTGAATTTAACCTAAGATGGAAGTGCATATAACTGAGCAACGACCTCTTTTGAGTCAGTAGAAATACCTGTCTAAAATAAGTAACATGAATTTGGAAAGCCTCCCTCTCCTTTGACTTCGAAGGATGCTGGACGGCTAGTTCACACAAGTCCCTGGCTTTTAAATTTAGCTAAAGAACTCTCTTTCTTCAATTCCCCACCATTCTTGTGAAGAGAGAGCTATAGGCAGCTTTAAACAAAGGAAATGTGACATTTAAGACCTCAAAATGAATTATGCAAGCCCTGTAAAAGCATTTCTCTGCACGGAAAAAGCACTTCAGAGAATAAAAAGAATGCTTCCGACATGATTTACTGCGGTGTACATTACTAATATTTTGCAGAAATTACAACTATAGATGTAGCCCAAACTTTCTAGAACATTTACCTTTATGAGTCTTAGCAGCACCGGGCTTGATCAGTGCCAGCGTGTGCTCCTGAGGGAAGAAGAACTCTAGTTCCTTCTGAGCATCATCGGGTGTAGAACTACCATGCAGCTGACTAATAGGTATGTTTTCGACTGCATACTGTGCACGTAAACTAAGAGTCATCAAAAGAAGGAGTTACTTAAAGGAATAGCCATTTTGAGCTTCAACTATGAATTAACCCAGTGAATATAAATCAATGTTGATCTGGCAACTTAAGAGCTTGATGATGTCTCTGTAGGAGTAAGAAACCTTCATTGCCTAGAGAAAGAACAACCAACTTTTTAGTTAACCACCTGAAAGATGAACATCTTCCCTCCTAATTGTCATCTTGTTACACTTCCAAGATAATAACAGATCTTGCTTAATGAAACAACAGATAAGATGATACCACAGCAGTTTCTTAGAACAATAGAATAGGCAGGTAAAACTAAGCTGTTCATTTATAAAGTGTGCAGAACCAACTTATTCACAAATAGAATAAACTGCTGATAGGAAGTTTTCATTAAGCTAAGAAAATAAGTTTATGTTCTAAAAAATAATTATAGAATCATAAAATGGTTAGAGTTGGAAGGGACCTTAAAGATCATCTAGTTCCACCCCCCCTGCCCTGGGCAGGGACACCTCCCACCACACCAGGTTGCTCAAAGCCCCATCCAGCCTGGCCTTGAACCCCTCCAGGGATGGGGCAGCCACAGCTTCTCGGGGCAACCTGGGCTAATGTCTCACCACTTTCAGAGCAAAGAATTTCCTTCTAGTATCTCCTCTAAATCTCCCCTCTTCCAATTTAAAACCATTACCCCTTCTCCTGTCACTCCACTCCCTGACAAAGAGTCCCTCCCCATCTCTCCTGTAGCCCCTTCAGGTACTGGAAGGCCATTATAAAGTCTCCCTGGAGCCTTCTCTTCTCCAGGCTGAACAATCCCAACTCTCTCAGCCTGTCCTCATAGCAGAGGTGCTCCAGCCCTCTGATCATCTTCATGGCCTTCCTCTGGACCTGTTCCAACAGACCCATGTCCTTCCTGTGTTGAGGACTCCAAAGTTGGACAGTGCTCCAGGTGGGATCTCACAAGTGCAGAGTAGAGGGGCAGAATCATCTCCCGTGATCTGATTATGGTGCTATTTCAAGCAAAATATCAATAAACATGAGATATTACCAATTTTTTTTTGCACATAGAGGATTAATTGCAATACTTCTGTAGACCTCATAGCCTAAAAATTTCCATCCGAGGTCACAAAGGTTCAACTTAACGGCCAAGTATCCTGTTCTTGCAACTGCCAGAACAAGATTATAAAAAGATTCTTACAGCTAGATTCTTCCTGTGATATGTGCTTCTAGCAATCAAGGATTTTTCTCTGACTCAAGAGATCTTCTTTCACTTCAGCGTGCTCTTTCACACTCAACTTTTCATTAAGTTTGGTAGCCGTTATTTCTCAAAAAAAAATTCTATAGTCACTATGTGTAATACAACAAAGTTTAGCAATATATATTATCAACTTCCACATGATGGCACTATAGTTACACCAGCTGGAATGTAGTATTCATTGAGATGAGGAAAGTGGAAGTAAATTGGAGGTTGTGAGTGGCAGTTTGCCAGTGTAAGTATCACCTGTTTGGATTTTCCTTCTTAGCCTCTTCAACAGTCTTTGGGCCTAATAAATCTCTCCAGTGGGCTATTGCATTTTCTCGTGTCAGAGCAAGCACAAGAGTTGGACCGCTGTAAAATTGTAAAAAAAAATAATATGGCATTAAAACCATAAAATATTAAACTCTCTGTAATTTATATAGTCCAGGCCAGGAAAACTAGACCTAGTATTGGAGGATTTACAAACTCATCTGCATTAAACAGATACAGTCTGATAAAACTTTAAGAAGCTTAAATGAAAATTTAAATTTCAGAGTTGCTGAAAGTTAACACAAGAGCAGGGATGTTGCAGAATTGGGCTCTGTCTTTATTGTTAGATGTAGAAAAGCAGATCAGCTCCCAAGCTTTTGCATTTGTCCCAGCAATGTCCCAGCTTCACACGAAAGCAATGATTTCTTTTTCCTCCCCGAGGAATCCAGCACACAGTCTGGATGAAGATTTCAGAACTCTCCTACAGACAACCTAAACATGGCCTTCCATAGCAGAGCTCAGTTGTTTTCACCCAAATTGATGGAATTTGCCACTGACTTCAAGATCCTACGTACAGAGATATGGAATAGCTAGTAATTTTTAAATACCTGACTTATTTATCTACTATACTTGGGAATGATCTGCAGCTGTCTGGTCCTGGTTTTGAGTTTTACTAAAAGCTCAGATACATGTGTATCTTGCAGCCATGGATTATTCAGGATAATTATTCATTGTGAAAAGTTCAGTCTTATTTATATATCCACGTGCTTGTTTTTCATTCGACATACCTGGTCATTTGTTCTAGAAGGACTGGGAAGTAGTCCTGATTTACATGCTCTCTGTAAAATTCACATATTTGTTCTTCAGACAGGATTATCTCTTTCTGCATTGCTATTTCGAAGCCATCATCCTTTATTCTCCGTATGATAGAATCTGTTTAAAATATTGAAATAATGCTAAGTAGCCATGCATTCTTTAATTTGTACACTTGGGAAGAAATTCCATGGGCTTTCCAATCAGAATGTTAAATTTTTACAAGTGATTTCTTAACCGAAGAACAGAAAACTAATTCAAAGCAACTGCTGGTGTTGGCTGGACACTCAGAAAGCTCACCTTTAAGGCTTTCTTTCACTTCAGAAACCTCAGCAGGAATTCCTGACTGAGAAATATGATATGCTATTACCATCACTAGAAGAAGGTCTGTGGATCTATGAGACCACACAATCTAGGAAAAAATTAAAATACACAGCGTAGAACATCCTGGGTTAGATCTTTTTCACCTTGCCATTGATCTACCCCTGGCATGCCATTCAAGGATATCAGCTGCTTCATTACAGCAGCAAGAAGGATGCCCTACCCTATACTTTGAAATTGCTAGCTTCTCTGAGAGGTCTTCTAAAAAAAAATCCCATCCAAATGTACAATCTAAAGAAATTCTTGAAAAATCAGGCAAAGGAACATAATAGCATTGATGTTTACATTCTCAATATATCAAAAACATTAACCGTTTAACTTTTTTCCTAACTAAGATTCCTCTTAGTTTAATGCTAAATTTAATATGGCCTAAGAATGTTTCATTAGTATAGAACTTTTAAACCTTAAAAAATGAGACTTGTTATATACCCTTGATGGAAAACGTAGTTATTAACACTTACTCCGTCTTTCCTTTAAGAGAGAAGGTCTAATTAAGGCCAAAGTCTTTTCAGCTTTTTGGCCTGTCTTGCTTTTATCAAAATTTGGGAAAAAGAAGGCAAGTTGTCTGCTGGCATCTTCTACGCTGTCTTGCACATCACATATATTTAATATACTCTCAGCTTTCACAACTTCTTCCAACCTAAGGAGAGAGAAAGCAATGTAGCATTGAAGCCACTGCACGCACTGTGTTAACAGTTGACTTCTTGAAAACGTGCCTTGTCAAAGTTCAGTTAAAATTAAGAATAAAACGTCCAACTTTTATTAAATTCAAAATCACGACTGAAGTAGCGTTTCTGAGAATTGTTTGTCTTCTCAAGAAGTGCCGTGTCATGTGCTGTGAAAGGGAAATCTCAGCCATGCAGCTTCTCTAATGCTCCTCTGGCTTATTGGAAACAGCCTCCCACCAGACAGAAGTACCACTGACAAAGGTAGAGCGCATCATGAAGGATCAATAAAAGGATTGTGCTTACCTCACGTACAGCACAGTCACACAAACGATAGCACTGCAGGGTTATCTTTATCAGAGAGACCTCTCGTTGTGACGAGCCTGTATTTCTAAGCCTTATTTAGCTGTGTAAATACAGTCATTTTTGGCCACTTACAGAAAATGCAACATTCCCCAGTTGTACCAAGTTCATGCAGAAGGGGATACAGCCGGCATCAACAAAAATATCAATTATTATGACAAGTTCTTCTTGGAAAAAAAGTGTTCAAATTCACATTGCTTTAAGTAAATCTCATGCCTAAATATAAAACTTAATCCAATATTTGAATTTTTGTGAACGCTCTCTGCTCTTTATTATCTGATGCTGTGTATATAACTATCATCCTCTTCAAAATTCTCTGCAAATATCTGGCATAGGAGGAAAACAGAGATTTCAAGATACCATGGTTGTGAACAGCTGATCCTCACAATGTTTTTACGCAGGGAGGAATAGAAATGTCCCACTTGTTTGCTGACTTTCACAGAGTGGTCCCAAGGAGCAGAGCAAGCTTCAGGTGTCCCCTGGTCTCCCTTGGGCCACATCTACACCTTCCCAGCAGACACAGGAGTAAAGGTGGTCAAGAGCGCAGCCCTCAGTGGGCAAAGCTGGCAGTCACTTTGGGGGAACTGGCGTGAAGTAGAATTGCATGGGCACCTTCCCCATCGGTCTGAAGACCCATTCAAGGCTAGTTCAGAAATGGCAAGGGATTAGTGCCCTTTGCTTGTTGTCTTTACCTAGGAATCAAGGAGTTTCTATGTTCCCACAGGAACTGTGATGGCCGTGGGAAAGACCAGGTGAAGAACTCTGCCTGTTCCCAGGACCTTGTGCATATGGGCACACGAGCATCTGCAAGAACGTGCCTTGCTTTGTGGTGTGCTCCAAATACTGTAATAACTGAATCGCATCTACACGTTTTCACTGTTAGTTACCTGTCTGGATTCTCGGCCTCAGGCTCATCAGGACCTATCGCACTCATTTTACGTAGTTCTTTCCAGTGAGGAATAGGATCAGTTGCTCCTTTTTTAGCAATTACCAAAACGTGGCACAGTCCGCTCATCATGAATTGAACAAAATCATCAAAATCAGGCTGAAAAACATAATTTTTCCTCTATGAATTGCAGTAACTTTGAGTTTATCATCAGAAATGAGATGACTGTCCTTCCCCAAGTAACTCATAATTCCCGTTCTAAAATGGCATTCACATACATCACTAAACCTGTCAAATTGTTTGGAAAATTTTTTGATCAATCATTTGAAACACCATCACTAAAAAATATCTAAAACACAATTAATTGAGGTAAACACAGTCATAAAATTACATTAAGCAAGTACGAATTGATTCCAGGCTAAAATGCAAATTATGAGAGTGAAGAAAATGATCTGGAAACTAAATGTGACCAAATGCTACGCTTGCAGTGGCACATATAGTGTGGCGTTAAAAAACTGCCATAAAGTTCCAGGCATAATTTTTGAAACTGAAAATCAGGCATCTGGCTGCAAATATAGAACACTGAGATATTTGCAAGACGTTAGTAGGCTTTTCCTTCATTCTCTTTGCTATGCTCTTTCCATTCCTTCGCTGCATTTCAATCCTACAAACGTACATTTGCAACAGAAAATAACTTTTGGGGCTGTTGCGACTTTTAAATCTTTTTTTTTCTTTGTATGTCCCGTTTTCCTTCAGTACTGTGAATTTCCTCAAATATCTTCTCTCCTTTTAAATATTTGACTAAATCTTTTCTTTACCAGTCACCCTCACCTGATTGAATATGATACATTTTTCCTCTAATAATATGAGGATGAAATGTTTACATGTGTGCTTTCAATTCCTTACATCTCTCTTTCAATTATCTTCATATCTATGCATAAACTTCAGCCCTTTTCACAACACGAACAAACTCCAAAGAGACAGAATGAATGCAAACACAAAACCATTTAGTACAACGCATAAAAGGAATATCTATACTGTTGTGGCTCCAAAAGTACACTTGCTTATGTTAAAAAGAAATAGATGTGGCTATTAGATCTGGCTCTCCCAGCTCACCCAGCCTCATCATTGAAAAGAAACAATTTCTGCCTCCAGTTATATCTGAATGTCTATTAACTTGAACCTCCATTCTGTTCCATCAGGCAGCCCCTGGACCTTCAGCAAGCTTGCCAAGTATTAAATCAGGAATAATTTTGCTCACTGAGCACAACGGAATCTATGTTCCACGTTGTAAGTTTAACAGAATTACTTTTCAGCTTAGAATTACACTTAAAGAATGGCAAACAATTGCTTCTCAATATGCATAGGGTTCTCTGAAGCCCTTCTGATAGTAGTTTTGTTATTTGCTACAACTATAGGCTTTACCTGTTCCTTTTGTTTAGGTTTTTAGTCTACTTTTACCTGGTCTTTATTCCGGGCATAGAACGCTCTGATTTGCTCTTCAGTTAACATTTTTTCCTCTGCTGCTTCAATGCCAAATCCTGCCTTTCTAATCTGCAATTATTCAGTTATTACTCAGTGGCATTTGAAAATGCATATACACAAAAGCATATATTACTGTAAATCTAGAGATTGATTTTGGAAGCTATCAATCTCAAGTTTAAAATTCTCTGAAATATTCCAAATATAACTTACACTTTGCCTAAAGCTTTTCAAAGTATTTCACTAAATTCAGGATTGCAATGGCCAGTAAGTTAAAGTTTGTGAAAAATATAGTGCAGTTCATTGTATGTATTCATTCAGTACATAATCCCTTTTGTTTAACACTGAATAAACTAGTTTTAACCATTGTGAGTGATTAACACACAAACATTTCTAAAAATGTTGTTATAAACTATATTGTAATCACAGTAGTCATATAAATGTGTACTTGTCAACAGTTGTATAAGGCTAAACTACTTGGCTTTAGAAACAGCAGATAAGTGAAAATAAAATCTATTTTATGTTTTTCTTTTTTAAAATCACATTACTGCACTAAGTTCACATATGTGCTAGAGAGGCACACTTACATGGCCTATATCAAAATTCATAGTCCACTGGTATGGGGTTGATCCCATATACTGGTATTTAAACAACAAAGGCACTACCAAGCCCCAATACCAATTATTTGCCAATATTAGTCTGTTTACCAGCACTTTGCTCTTCAAAAGCCTCTGTGATGCCGCTGAGGGTTTCCAGACTGCCTTGAGTGTGGAAAAATGATGGATACACACCTCATAAGGCAGGACAAAGGCAGACCCAAGCAGTAGCTGCTCATTTACTGACCTTTCTTCCTTTCTGGTCAAGGTAAAGTAATTACAGAAATAACCTGTACAACCCTCTTGATTTTCTTTCCTGCGGAGGTCACTGGCACTGTCATAACACTTTTTAAAATTAGCATAATTTTATCTTAATATATAGTGTTATGAGACTTTTTGGTTTTTTGGTAATGGAAACAAAGTGAGAAATTCCTGTAATTAATTGAAAGGAGTGTTCCTATAGTATCGTATATTTTTCTTTCGCTGCATGATGGCTTAAACAAATGCTAATAAACCCTTGGATGCAGCTTTGTGTACTTGCTGGAATCATAGTGCAGGAACAAATATTGCACTACTGAGGAATATTTGGGTACAATCTCTGATGATTAGTGCCCCTGAACTAACCTCACTATCTACACACATGCATTGTCACACACTCTTCCACAAGGAACTCGCTGGTTGATTTATGTCTGCCTACTGGTCTTAAAGATGTGTGAAGAATTAACTTCACCACCACAGTTTCCTGTTCCTGTTTATATTGCAATATGAGGGGAAAAAAAGACACTTTTCTGTTTGCAGTTTCATATGTTGTTGGTTGTCACAATATGAATCGAGGTCACACCTCACCTACTGACATAAAATATTAAAGCAATAGTGCCTCTCTGAATAGAATATTATTTTGGGTCAAAATTATCTTGCTTTTATCATCCTTATCAGAGAAGCATCTTGTTCTAAAGCATCACAGAAGGTCTTGTTCTTAAGCATCAGAGAAGGTCTTGTTCTAATGCCTGGGCATAAATTAGGATCTACTTAATCATACGTCTTGCTGCTATGCCTCAGCTAAATAAGATGAATGAATCTTCAAATTTAATCTACCTTTTGTTTAATTTCTTCTACACGTCCCTCTAAGACATCATCAGGTTTTATAATTCCAACAGAATATCTGACTGCTTCTTCTGAGAAAGGGGAAAAACATATTTGTGAATGAATACATGTATTAAAATAAATACACAACTAAATTTTCCGTTACTTACAGGTGGGTTTCTCTAAATACTTTTTTTCCATTTTAATATTGAGATGACCAAACAGTGACTCCATAAAATAAGCGACTCCAGCACTTAGAGTGTGTCTTGGAGTCTCGGACCATCCTTGGCCATCCCTGGAATTCACATTCCTGCAGTAGGAAGCTTCAATAGCCACAGATAACAATAAGAATAGAATAGATGTAGGTCCCAGCTCATGCCAAACCATGAAACTCACAAATAGGATGGTGCGTATTTTTCAGATTTTCTGGAACCTTGCCCTACGATTATGCTCATATGTAAGTCTTTTCTTTAGTGTTTAAATTGAATCTGGTGAAAGAGTTAATTAAAAATCACCTGAAATATAAGGCATGCCATTCCTTCAGAGATTAATTCTTCCAATCTTCACATGGTGCCCCCATCTTGGTGTTTCTGTTGAACACCCACGGGTTAACAAGCACCACGTCCAAAAAAGTACATCGCTAACACAGGGACTGTGTAAAAGTGACTTTCAGGCACTAGTTTTCCACAGGAACATTCCTGTCACGTAGCGCTGCTTCTACGTGCCAGGGAATTCTGAAGCTTTCCAAAGGGGGGTGAAAACACTAAGGATGACAGTCCAATATCTCGATCCCTTAAAGAAGAAAGCTTCCCCTCGGTTTGATGACTTCAGTCAAAACCTCTCAGAGGAAGGTGTATTGGTGCTGGACATACCCAATTCTTAGTCAAATAACTAAAGACATTTGTTCTGTAACTTTCTGTTAACATTTCTAAAAATAAATCAAACATATTTACCTTCGTGTGCGTTCTCCTCAATGGTCTCTTCTGATGATTTCTCTTCCAGGAAAACAAGTTCATCTACCTGAGGTAATTGTAAATACAAATACATCACCAGTGTGAAGCTAAAGTCACCAAATATATCTCTCAGAACTTTACACATTTTATCTTAATGTGATAACATATTCGTTATCCAGGAAAGTGAGCAGTTCTAGGAAAGACCTTGGGCTAGCCTGATTTTCCTGAACTGAGCTGTAGTTTGCTAAAAGTTTCCTTTTACGATAAACAGGGTTCTTTGATCTCCATTTTCACTCAAAACAAGCAATAAAACAGGACTATTTCCCAAGTCTGTGTTTTGTATGATGCGTTCTTATGATGCATTCTTGCTGTTATATATGACAAACACTCAGTCCTGGAAGACAAAGATGACTAAAACCTTTATGCGCTAGTGATATTTTGTCTGACTCTTCATTTCTTGCATCAGTAGGCTAATCTGTAAATTTCTTAAGTTTTTATAAAGTACCATTTAATGGAAATTTAAAAAAGAAACACAACCCCTCACACATGGGACTATACTCTCAAGAAAAAGAATACAAAAAAATAAACATCATTTTTACAGAAAACATTATCATAGGCATTGAGAGAAACTATGTAAGTGTACAAAAAAACTTCATTTATATTTAAGTATCTATCTGTTTTGTAAGTACCTCGGAGCGTTCCTTCTGCCCAGCTGCAATTTTCCGCTCTTCTTCCACCAGCTCTGTTATTTTCTTACTTATAAGAGGAGCATTTACACCTCTCACTATTGCAATAACTTTGCCATTCTGTAAAAGAGAAAATAACACTCTTGGTGAGTTTTCTTGCTTAGTTTACACACCAACTTGATTCTTGGAAGCATGCTGTATCTTGCTATTTTTCCAACAACAGAACCATACATAGAATCATAGAATGGTTAGAGTTGGAAGGGACCTTAAAGATCACCCAGTTCCAACCCCCCTGCCCTGGGCAGGGACACCTCCAACCAGACCAGGTTGCTCAAAGCCCCATCCAGCCTGGCCTTGAACTCCTCCAGGAATGGGGCAGCCACACCTGCCCCTTATTTATGTGAATTCAGATCCCAGCACCCTCAAGTCAAAAAACCCACTGCCTCACAGGTGAGCATCGTTTTATGGTGGCATCCTATCACGGTCTTTCTTTATCCATCAGTGAGAGAGAATAAATAAACAATTAATTATTACAATTTCTTAGGTGTGAAAAATGCGATTCTAACTGTTTATCTTAAAAACCTTGAAGTGGCAGGAAATAGAAATCCTTTTTCCTTGAGGGAAAGTGTGCATAAAATAATCGTTTCCGTGTAGCCACGTGCAGGCACTTTATGTGAGGCAGCCCTGGAGAACTTACATGGATTTTTCACAAAGCAATTACCAAAACTGTGGCTCCCACAAATCTTCTGTGGCTATATGTGCAGCAGCCAGGACAAATATGTGCTCAAGAACCACAGATTTAGGCATCAGAAACAGCCCCAACCAAATGTCTGATTGTATGATCTTACATACCATAAAATGTAAAGGTATGTTTTATACAGCTTCTCATTTCTTTTTAATCTTCTGAAAAATTAAGGCAAAGGTAGGCAGCACATTAAAAAAAACAGAAGTGATGTACTTACAACACAAAAAAGAAACACGGGTTCACATTTATTCCTAAATGGTTGCAGAATCGGAATGCTGTCAGCTTCTGCCTGAAGTCAGATGAAAAATATTATTTACTTACTTGTGTATATGTATGCATATACATACACACACACACACACATAAATCTTTTTGCCTGCAAGAAAACTGCAGTCTTGTATACTTTGGTGCTACACACTCAAACTGCGGTCTTAAATACAATGAGTAGTATTTATGGCACTTGCTGGTGATAAAGGAAGAGCTCGTTTGGTAACACGGGACTGGGCTCCCTTCGTATTGCAACAGCTAATCACAGCAAAATCCTGTTCTCCCATTATAACATAGATAATTGAGGAAGTAGTCATAGAATAGAACCATAGAATTGTCCAGGTTGGAAGGGACCTTTCAGATCATCCAGTCCAACCATCAACCTCACTCTGATCAAAACCATC
>JAOTQQ010000012.1:47530496-47541027 GCA_026546715.1 Gallinago undulata
GACAAAAATCACTAAACCATATTCCTAAGGACTACGTCAACCCATCTTTTGAACACCTCCAGGGATGGTGCCTCAACACCTTCCCTGGGCAGCCCATTCCAATGCCCAATAACCCTCTTAGGAAGAAATGCTTCCTAATATCCAATCTAAACCTCCCCTGGCACAACTTGTGGCCATTGCCCCTTGTCCTATCTCCTGTGACTTGGATATATTAATATTATTTATATTCTTACCTCACCAACACATTTCGTCTTGTAGTTAAAGCGGTTTTGTGGATTTCTCATTGTCATTCCCTGCTTACTAATTTCTTTAATGTCAAACAAATTTAGAGAGGGGCCACAGTTTCAAAGACATGAAGCTGATGCAATTTCAGGGAGAATAATGACTGAGAATAGGATGGAGACCCAAACTGGTGACGTCTTTCAAGGAAAGCACAGAGGGCTCTACTGCTACAGGGTTCTGCTGGGCTGGAACGGTGCCACCAGCAGACACGTGGGTTGCTGCAAAATCACAGAATGGTTGGAGTTGGAAGGGACCTTAAAGATCATCGAGTTCCAACCCCCTGCCATGCCACCTCCCACCAGATACCAGGTGATAGTATTTTCCTTGATGGACTCTCATGGCAGCTCAAAGGATGAACACGAAAATACAGGTTTGATATCATCTCTATTCACAAACAATTTGCTTTAACCAAAAACACTAAACAAAACACAGTAGCTGCCTTCCTTTTTAAGGAAAAGTAATCATAATTCTACAGAAATAAAATATTATGTGAAATATATTTTATATCCTTTTTAACCTGTTCCAAATAAACACTGCTTTGTATAGAATCACAGAATTGCTTGGGTTGGAAGGGACCTTTCAGATCATCAAGTCCAATAATCAACCCAACACTGACAAAAACCATCACTGCATGGCTCTTAAATACCTCCAGGGATGGTGACCCCACCACTAGCCTTGGTAGCCCATTCCAAGGCTTAATAACCCTCTCAGTGTAAAAATTGTTCCTAATCTCCAATCTGAACCTCCCCTGGTGCAACTTGAGGCCATTTCCTCTTGTCCCATGGCCTGTTCCTTGGGAGAAGAGACCGACCCCCCCTGGCTACACCCTCCTTTCAGGGAGTTGGAGAAAGCCAGAAGGTCTCCCCTCAGCCTCCTTTTTTCTTTAATTTCTGCCTTTTTTAAAATGTTATTTTTTTGACTGGGAAATCTTCATCTGCAGTGACAATCTGAATAGGTATACATGAAAACCTTTAGCATATTCATGGTAGTAAATCCCAGCAGGTCAAGTCCAGCAGAGGGCCACAAAGATGATCCGAGGGCTGGAGCACCTCTTCTATGAGGACAGGCTGAGAGAGTTGGGGTTGTTCAGCCTGGAGAAGAGAAGGCTCCAGGGAGACCTTATATTGGCCTTCCAGTACCTGAAGGGGCTACAGGAGAGATGGGGAGGGACTCCCTTTATCAGGGAGTGGAGTGATAGGATTAGGAGTAACGGTTTTAAATTGAAAGAGGGGAGATTTAGATTAGATATTAGGAAGAAGTTCTTTGCTGTGAGGGTGGTGAGACACTGGAAGAGGTTGCCCAGAGAAGCTGTGGCTGCCCCATCCCTGGAGGGGTTCAAGGCCAGGCTGGATGGGACTTGGAGCAACCTGGTCTGGTGGGAGGTGCCCCACTCCTAGTGGGGAGGAGTCTAGTAAGGGGTAGGAACTAGGTGATCTTTAATCTTCAAACTCTAACCATTCTATGATTCTATGAAAAAATAGAGGATCAGACAATTGCATCATCATGATATGTTAAGGTGAGCACCAAACTATGCTTGAGGAAATGTTTAGGGTTTTAGAGACTACCTGAAAATGTGATGGATAATTTCACGAATGCTTGAATAGCGATGGAGTCCAAGCGGAATATGCTGTTGTGTTCCAGTCATGGGACAGGCTGGTATCTGCACAGCTGTACTGGGTAGAAAATTTTAAACTATATGAAGTGCTGTTCCTTGCTAAGATAGGAGAGGAAATTAAATGGCACAGTAAACTACCACTAAAAACTTTGCCAGAGACTAATTGAGTTACGTTTTTATGGCCATAATGAATAAAATAGTCAAGCAGTTGGAGCACGATTTGACTGCTGTAAGAGTTTGTTTTGGTTTTTATATTTAAATTCCCTACTAATTGGCACTATGGGGTCATTTAAAAGAAAACGTAAGATAGTTTATAAACAGGAAGAACACACAAGGCAGAGACAGTTGAATAGATCACATGGAGAAGGCTAAATCTAAACAAAACTTTGTTAACGTGTCTAAAGATTGTGCCAAAGGAGTTAAAACTTTTTCAAGCTGTACTCATTCAAGCCTATGTTGGAAAAATTTACGCTGCGCTGAGTTATTTTCTTTATCGACTCTTTCAGACTCTGATCCAATTCATGCAAGTAAAAAAGACTTTTTTTAACCAATTATCAGTTTTTACTCTTCTAAGAGAGTAAAATCTTTAGGAACAGAAAATACATCTTAATACAATGTCTGCAGGCATCACAACATTTAGCCAACCATAACCTTCCAAAACATCCCCCAGTCCTTAGAAGACTGCTGGTGTCACATTCAGAAACCCTTTAAGTGGTTAGATCCTGTTTCAGTTGTCACTTTAACGTTGAAGGCTTTATTCAAGGCTGGTTCAATGGATGCACGTAGAAGTACTGCACAGGCCTTCACCTGGCACGGGCCATACTTTTTTTATGAAGGACTTTGAGGGATATATGCTATGTGCCTCACCAGTACATGACAGAAGCATGAGATGATAAACTACAAGCGATTATTTCGGTCATATGTTCCTGTGGGTGGCTTCTGATCATATACCATATGGAGTCACCATTCTTCAAAGAAGGTAGCCATCGGAAGAGAGAGTAACGGTACCTTGTTAGCAGAAACAGTTTTAATGTATTTTTATCTAAAGATGAATTGTCTTGCTGGAAAAGAGTGATACAGGGCAATCCTGTGGCTGGATGACCCATCCTATCTGTGAGCTACAGCTTGAGTTTCTCCCAGGGTTTCCCCCCAGGTTTTCCAGTGTAGCCTCAATCAGCACAAAGGCGTGCTAGAAGATGAGAAATCACCCCTGAGTCTTCTTAAAAACCAGGTTTATCTCTGCTGTCGTGGTTTCCTTCCTGTGTTCCAGCTGCACACAGCGTAGGTCTACCCTTCATGTGCACAGGAGGGGCTCCCAGTTGTAAGGATGGCTACTGCACCCAGCCCAGGTGCCAAACACCCTGCCAGCCCCATGGACTCACCACGGAGGTTGGAGGGGCAACAGTCAAGCTTGTTTCCCCAGTATTGGTCTTGAACACCAAGGCGGGTAGGAAGTGTGTGTATTTGCATTCATATATACACTGCAACCTCAGTATGTGAAAATGTGCGCACTAAATCCTCCTTCACAGATTGCTAACAGCGACGCCATCCCATATGCTCTTTCTAGCACAGATGGTAACGTGTCCTAACGATTTTTTCATGAAATAAAATTTCCTGGTGGAAAATGGTCCGACGGTGAAATAAAGTAACTGGAGAACCATTAGGGAACCAGGGATTTATATTTCAAATATATTGAGGCATGCTTATTTAAACTACATCCTGATTTTTTTTAACATTGTGTTTTCTGTGTACTAGTCCTCTATTTTTTCCCCTTCTTTTAACGAAGTCAGCTGTTTATCCCGCTGAGTTCTCCTCACTGATCAAATCCAATGGACTTCAAGACCAAAGCTGATTAATTTCAATATGAAGCCCAGCTGAAAGTCTATAGCCTTTTCTCTTTCAATGCATGTTTTAGTTCTCAAGCTCCATGGGGCTCTGATAACACAGTATATAAATATATATTGATATGCTGATATAAATGCAAGAATACCCTCATCATACCTAACCGGAAGAGTTTGGCTGATAATTTATTTTAAATTATTCCATCTCCTTTTCTATGTGTACAAAATCTCTATCACGCTGCAGGCAGCTGTTTGATCCTGAAATGAGAGAGGTTCTAGCTTTATTTAAATGATTAAGCAGGCTATAAAAATGGTAAGCTTGTTAAGAGTAAGTAAATGATCTTCCAGGTATTCCCAAGATAACATATTAGTTTCGGATTTTTCCTCTGTAAAACAGTACTGCAGTGTTATACTGTATAATTTCAATATTTTATAACTCCATGTTAAACAGAACAGGTTTATTCCTTTTATACAAGTAGCCATAAATCTAGCTTTACCTTCAACTTTGAGCACTTCCAAAGATAAAACTAGTTTTAAACTCTGATTGCATACAACTTTCACCTAAATTTGTTCAATGTTCTAAATTATATCCAACTATCCAGTTAACATATCTCATAACTACCTTATAAGTTTTCATTAACTCAAGCTCAAAACTTCAACACTTTTCCACGTGAGTCGACTGCTAATTTCACTTTCACCATTTTGCCCAAAGTTCTGGCATTTGGAGCACACAAAGAAAAAGGGAGGTACTTCACTTACAGATGACAGAAGTGCATTTGTCTCTTGTATAAAAAATTCTGATAGCTTTTTCTGTTTAATGCAAGTCAGGTGGTGTATATAACACAACAGAGCCATCAACATACCTAGAATTTTAAGTAACACACTTTTTGGAGCCAGAACTTTTTTTCCCCCTCTGGATTTCAAACTCATTTATAATTTCCAGGTTAAAAGCTAAACGTTGTATTCCAAAATTGTAATATATGTAACTTCACCTCCAGACCTAGTGCTCTGCCACATCACTCAGCTTCTCTTGTATGATCCACATCAGACAGGAGTGGTGGCAGTGTTGACCTGATGAGTTCAACACAGCTTAAGCTTGGAAGGTTGCTCAAAAGAGAATATTTGATCTTAAAAACAGCTGCGTGAAGAAGAATCTGAATTATAGAAGCTTTTCTTTGTTGAAGGCTTCCCAGAGACTTGGCCGTGGGGCTAAACTGAAATGTTCTGCACAAGTTCTAAAGCATTTTGTCTGTGTGCATATAGGAAACCTGGCAGGACAACACAGCCATAGCAGCAGGTTACAGGCACGCTGAACGAAAACACACAGGGATGTCATCTCAAGCCAAGGGAAAGCTCTCAGATTTTCTTGTTTTCCTTGTAATGTCTGTCCAGCGTTAGTTCTGTATCATCACACTTGGGTTGTGTTTATACTACTAAATGGAACCACGTGCACAATTATTCCCTGGCACTGGGCTTTCTTAGGAAACCCGTAAACTCTTAGAACCATCTGTAAATTTGATGACTGGTCTCGGGAAAGTATTTATCCCTGACAGGCAGCACTTTCCCTAAACATCTCCTGCACGTGGTGAGAAAGTTGGGGGCTGCTAGGAACTGTTTACTACTCTGGACATGGTTGTGTTGGCTTTGACATCGGACTCTGGCATGCCTCAACAAGCTTCCATCCATGCTCAAGGTTCTTCTGGACATACTAATGACATGCTATAAAGCACCCATTCCTTTCTTTTTTGACCTCAAATTGAAGAAGGACATGGGACTGGGAGGATGGGGAGGGCATGGCTGCCTTTCTCCTAGCTAAAGAGGGTCTGAGACAAGAGTGAGAGGACTGCAGCTCCAGGTAGGACCCCTCAGGGACCACAGGAATGGAGGTTCTGAGTACCATGTCCTGTTTTCTCAAGACACTGAAGAAGACAACGGTGATGTTCAGGAGAACCTGGGGCTGAAACCTGTCAAATGTAGCTTGGATATATGAAGTCACTGTGTTGATCTGCAACACGTCTTCAGATCAAAGGCTTCATTAGGAAGGAGGGGATCCTGAGTATGCAGTCTCCAGCCCCCTGTGTACTGTTCTCCAGAAGCATCATGCTAACCTCCAAGAACCTAGGTGAGGGGATCTCCTCTCACATGCTGATACCTTGATCAAACCACCCTGCTCAGCGATAGGACCTGGCCTGAGGTTTCCTCTAAAATAGGAAAAATGAGGTTTATGCCTTATTTTTAATCACGGGAGAGAGAGAGGCTGAACACTGAGGAGGTTGAGAGGCAGATGTCAGTAGATGTAAGCCAATATATGCAGAGGCAGGGAATGTGCTGTAGCAGATG
The DNA here is from genome assembly GCA_026546715.1 of Gallinago undulata. Lineage (NCBI taxonomy): Eukaryota > Metazoa > Chordata > Aves > Charadriiformes > Scolopacidae > Gallinago > Gallinago undulata. The sequence goes on from JAOTQQ010000012.1 coordinate 47,536,575, forward strand.
GAAGGGTGGATGCAGGGAAAGTCAGCAGCTCCTCCTCATCAGAGAGTCTCCTATGGCAAAGGCAGTAGATAAAATAACATCAGTCAGATGTCCCAGCCATGCATGGAACTTCAGAATGGTTCACAGGTAGAGGAGCTGCAGGTGAAGGTCTACACATCAAGAAGGGATGTATGTACAAGGTCTGCCAAGGGTGAAAGACAAATCTAATCATGTTAAACAATGTGATCAGGATGGCTGCAAGGCTTTGATGGCTTGGTGAAGGGATTTATTTGAGTACTGTGGTGAACCAGCCCTAGCCCTAAACAAAGTGCACAAGGTAGCCTCATTTACTTTGCTGTCATTAGGGCTTGGGAGGTCAGTGAGGCTGGGATGGCTATCCAGGTGTTGGAGGAGGTCCCAGAATCCCCACTGTAATTTTGCTAGAAGGGTGGTGATAGTCCACACCATGGAATCATAGAATCATCTAGGTTGGAAAGGACCTTCAAGACCATCTAGTCCAACCATCAACCTAACACTGACAAAAAAAACATCACTAAACCATGTCCCCCAGCACCATGCTGTCCAACTTGTGCCTCAGAGCTTATCACTTCGCTGCTATGTAGCCAAAGCAGCGGCCTGCTGCACCCATAAAAGTAGAATCACATGAAGCAGGACTTAATTAACGATAGATTGGTTTGAACTCAAATACATAACATAATTGGCAATAATACATAAGCATTTATGTACCCAGTGGCCCATTCAAGAAAGCCTACTGCCATCACTAGAAGCAGGTCTTAGGGTGCCTTACGCTAACTGCACGAGGCTCCAGTCTTGGACTGTTAGATTTGTTACCAAATTGCTATAAGAACTTGCTGGGTGAACCAGAGTTAGCTGGTTAGCTCTGGTGAACCAGAGTTAGGTACCAAATGCCCCATGGTATGACATACAGTCTGAGCCTGGAATAGGAGCAAAGTTTAAAAGTGGTCCCATTTATCAATCTTCTAAGCATTCCTGCTACGGAATTCTCTAATTCCCTAAATGCTGTACTTGCGTTTGGTCATAACAGTTGTTTGCTCCAGCCTGTATTCCTCTGAGACCCTGGGTATCTGCGTGCCGTGGTCTGAAGCAGCACGTGGTCTTGTGCTTTCTGCCAAATGACCATGTGGCACAGAACTGTAGTGGGTAAGCAGCATCTGCTAAAACAACAGCTCTTGGACCTCTTACAAACAGATGTCTGTGGGTGAGAGGAAGATGCTATTTCAGCCTCTGGAGAGTGTTGCATTTTACTCTGGCAGCAGCAGAATGGTGAGTATAGCTGCTGACGGTGTCCATGAACCTCCCCTGATGGCCCCTGGGGCTTGCAGTTGACGTTTGACAGACTCCTTGCAAGGAGCACCAAAAGGAAAGGGGAATTACGCCGCACGGTTGGAATGGCTACAGTGAGCAAAAGACTGGTCAGCCTTGGCAGCACGGTCCTGAGGAGCACCCTCCGCTGCCATGTGGTCTATGGGAATCATCCGCTGACAAGGTCACACACTGACCAAAAAGAGCCAGGGGTAGCAAGAGCCCATCGAGTTACCACAACGCTGTTTTCCACCAAGACTGGCTCCCAGAAGGTGGTTGCTTTGAGGTGCAGTGGTTGGTACCAAATATTTGCAGGAGGCACCAAAGCATGTGGAGGTCAGGGTGGAATTACTGGCAGGAGCAGCAAGGTCTGCATTTTAAGTGGAGCTCACTTTCGTCCATCCAAAAGCAAAATGATTGATTTTACTAGTTAAAAAAAAAACCAAACCCAAACCCATTACATGGAATATTTACTCAACAAAATGCACAAAAGGGCATAACAGGACCATTTGCAAGACACTGGAAGCTGCATCTGCCATGAGAAAAAATGAGACGGCTACCACGGATCGGTGAGATTGTTTTCTCCCCTGCTAGCTGGTGGAACAGTCAGAGAACTCACTGTACAAGTCGTCTCCCCACCTGCATTCGGTTCCAAAAAAGCCAGGAAATCTGTAAAGCAGCTAGATTCAGGCATGAAATAATTTCAGTGACTGAAAGGGAAATATAATTTCAGTTCCTGGAGCACTATTGCTTGAAAAGGTTTTGCCCCTTCCTTCCCCTCCCTCCACTTTTTTTGGGTCTCTTATTCATCTAGTAAACAAGAATGTCAGGGTTTTTTTCTGTCAGTTTTATTTTGACATGATATCAAGAAGTTTGATGTATTCCCTGAATCCTATTCAGACTTGCAAAAGGTCGATAAGACAGGATGAACAAAGTAAACATAGAGCTTGGGGTAACGTCAGTCTTTTACTTCCATCCATGACCAGAAGCAGGAGGTAACTCCAGACCAGTCCCTCACTTTCTGATTCACCAGTATGCAAGAAATCAATCTTAGCCGTGCTGTCATTCGATAGGGACCAGACCAGCTTATCTAACCAGCAGGCACAAAAAAACCCCATCATTTCTGTAGAGATTTGCAACAGTGCCTAGTAAAATTTGACTTCCTCCCCACACCATGAAAATTTTAATTCCCTCTAACCTGCTGTTGATTAGCTTTGAAATTCTTAGTGGCTAATTAGTAATTCATTACTAATTGGCATGTGTTATTTGTGTAATTTTCCTTAAAAAATAAGGGCTTCGAGCAGGATTTTTTTTGCAGTATTGTATAAAAATCTGACACTCACAGTTCAGGTGCACCATCTGTAGAAGTCCCTGATGGGTTTCGGGTTGCTTCAGGCACTAGCTTTCTTCATGCTCGGTGGAGGCTGACTTACTACATCAACTAAATGTCTTGAAAAAAGAATCTGGTGATTCATCTGGCTGTTCAAAACAATCCAAAGGACGTCATTTGTTCCTCTCCTTGACCACAAAAGAACGAGTAGACAGAGGACAGATTACAATGGAAGTACTCATTTCTTGTCTTGAGGTCTGCTTTCCATCATCTTAAATGGATTAGGACAATTTGTTATAAATGGTTTGTTTGCTTGTTTTGATGGATTTTTAAAATGTACATGGTTTATAAACTCAGGTAACTCAAGGTTACATTATATTTTTAGTTTGTGATTTAGTACATGTCTTGGCTTAGGTATTCATTTTTCAAAATCACATAAAAGTATGCTTCTGTTTCATTAATTTTCTTACTTCTTAAAAAAAATATCACTGTGGATTTTTTTCTTTCCAAATGGAGATATTTTTCTTGAATTTGCAAATATAGAAATTAAGGTAAAATATTGATGCAGCACCAATTATAGCAATTGTTAAATGGTCTTTTGAGACATTCCCGAGGTAAACTTACTGCGTGCTTTTGGTTATAAAGTTTCTTATGAATAATGGGTTCTTTTCTAAAACCATATAGAATTGAATATCCGAAGCACTGAAACTCCTACTTTGGTGAATTAGGAAAGTTATCTTTACTCAATTTATTTTGTAAGAAAGGATCTGTTCCTCCTTTGCATTCTTGTTGGTCAGTTGTTTCCGACTCTAGAATTGCTATATAAATAAATACAGCAATATATAACAATACATATTTTCAATCCATATATAGCTGCTGGGGAAGGGCAGTGAATGCAAAATGACATCTTGAAAAGTACTTATCAATCTACTTGAAATAAACTTCTCACTGCAAAACAAGAGGGTTAATTTAACTATGGCCAAAATTCATGGAATACGTGGTGCTGCCTTTCTAATGTGTGTCTTCTTCTTGCACAAATGAAAGATGTACATGTAATCCCCTTTTACATGAATAACACTCAGGACTGGGCCCATTTACAAAATTATCATTCTTTTCCTGGGAATATTTGTGTTAAAGTCTGGACAAATCCAAGAACCTCAACAGATTACATTAAGAACAGTTAAGAAAGGTGAATAAATGTTCTTTAGTGCCCAGTGAATGCTGGGTACTTTGATTTCATACCAGAAGAGGCAAATTCTGCTTTTCCATGGAAAATTGTATACTTCCACTAAACCTTTTCATGTATGAGACTAGAAAGATTTAGTAGAGGAGTTGTTCACGACTTTTTCATTCATGACTATTCATGACTTTTTCAGTGGTTATTCACGACATTTCCCATCTTTTTTATCTGACTCTGCATACAGAGGGAACATAGACATCTATACCATCAGCGTCTGTGACCATTGCCAACAGTTACTACTACAGCTTAATTTAGGGGGACCTGGAAACACCCAGTGCTGGAGTCTCATATGGTGTGGTAATGACGTAAAGCCTCTATTGCACCTTAAAAAAAGGCAGATCAATTTGTTTCACTGGCCAGCAGCATAGCTGTGGTTAAAAATGAGTGAGGATCCATTGTGATAGGTGTAGCATAATCATAGAATCATAGAATTGCCTGGGTTGGAAGAGACCTGCAAGATCATCTAGTCCGACCATCAGCTGAACTCTGATCAAAACCATCACTAACCCATGTCTCTAAGCACTAGGTCAACCCGGCTTTGAAATCCCTCCAGGGATGGG
>JAOTQQ010000012.1:47553913-47580400 GCA_026546715.1 Gallinago undulata
GCTGAAACATAAGTTGCACTTCACTTTCCATACTTTCACTTATTGCAATGGGTTCTATGGCTGTGGCTGCAAGGAAGCACCACAGATGCAAATTTCAGCTACATCCAATTTTCTGGCAATGCAGGGGTTAGGGGTCTCACTGACAAGGGGAGTGTGGTGAGCTGACAGGTCAGCAGCAGAGCACCCACACAACTACTCTCCCAGTGCCTCCACCCCCAGCAGGACAGGGCAGAGAATAGGAAGTCATCTCTGGAGGTATCTGAAAAATGGGTAGCTGTAGTGCTTAGGGGCATGGTTTAGTGGTAGTGTTGGCAGTGTTAGGTTGACACTTGGGCTTGATGATCTTAAAGGTGCCTTCCAACCCAGACGATTCTGTGATTCTATGAAAATCCATGAGTCGAGAAAGGCACAGTTTAATAGGTGAAGGAAAGAGAAAAAAGTAAACAAGAAGCAGGAAATCACAAACTTGAACATAAGAAGTTCCATCTAAATGCGAGGAGGAACTTCTTTCCTTTGAGGGTGGCAGAGCCCTGGAGCAGGCTGCCCAGGGAGATGGTGGATTGTCCTTCTCCGCAGACATTCCAAACCCGCCTGGACACGTTCCTGTGCAACCTGCTCTGGGTGGACCTGCTTTGGCAGGGAGGTTGGACAAGATGGTCTCCAGAGGTCCCTTCCAACCACCTATCATTCTGTGATTTCAGCAAGGTACGCAGCCAGGCACAGGAAAAAAATGTTGGGCACGAGCCAGGAGCAAGGCCATCAAGACACGATTTGCTACCACAGCTGAGGACACGCACGTACATTCCCTTTTCCCTTCCCAAACTTGCACACTATTGTGTTGGATGGTTAGATTATCAGCTGATTCACAAGCAACACTGACTCTAATCTTTATCAGGTCATGGACACAGTGGTCAGTGAGAACAGGCAGTGGCCCAGGACACTTCTTCAAGTAACAGATTTTTTAATTTAGCACAGAAGTCCAACAACCAGAAGGGAAAAAGCAATGTTCTTGTTGCCCCACCTACAGCTTTGCTGGTTTTCCTAAAGACTTTGGTAGATCCAAATTACCCCAACTCTTCCTGGTGTCAGAGGTGCAAATGTCTTCTCTGCAGGCCCTCAGAGGGACCTCAAAACTCTTCTGAAGTACCGACGCTTTATTTAAGCTTTTTTGGCTTGAGGGGCACTGACTCTCTTATCAGAGACATATGCTGCACCCTGCCTGGAGAAGGATTTTAAAAGCTGCTGATTTGGAAGCTATTTACCCAGTTTAGAGTATTTCATCTTTGCATTTCATCTCTGTTGTATTGTGCTGTACCTCTACCTGCCATCTCCAAAAATCATGGGCAGGGCAGACTCTATTGTATGAAGAGGAGAGGACCTGGTAACATTAGAGGAAGCATAAGGGCAGGATTTATAGAAGACTTCAGGACTTGCTGCTTGTCCCTTGGACACCTTGCACTTTTTAAGAGAGGCAGAAAGGATGCGGGAACTGTCGGGCGTTTTCAACAAAGTTCTTTTTAAGGAAATGTAAAGGCAAAGCATCTATTCAGGATTGAGAAAGTAGGTGTAAGCTCTTTCATTCAAAGAAATGCTGTCAATCTGAGGCACCACTGGCATCACTTTATAATTGTAACTTTTTAACCCTCCCCTATCAAGCTTGAACCTGTTTGAATTCAGGGATCACAGCACTTTTGTAGCAGAGATTGCCAGATGAAAAATTACTGCAATTTATAGGGCTGTGAAGGAGGAAGGGTACCCTTGAGTTTCTCCTGGGAGTCTGGGGTGGGAGAAATCCGACCTCAAGCTGTTGGGATACAGCAAATGACAGCGGGGCCTTAGGCAGAGGGGTTAGAGACCCTCTGCAGAATGAAATAATGAAAAGAACCTTTAACATAATGAAGATAAAACAGAGATTCCCAGAACGGATGTGGTTCCCAAGTATAATCCATCTAATGGAGAAAATATATACTCCAGCACAAGTTTGTATACACATAGATGAGCACATGTTGAACTGACCAAACACAGTTCAGTTAGTTTATTCTAGTTTTGTTTTGCTACATGTGCAAATGGCATCTGATAATAAATCAACAGGCAACTGGAAGCGACCAGACATCAACAGCTTTCTGAAGGCTGATAAAATATATCCCTCTCTTTGAGAGTGGCTGGTCCTTCACTAAAGGACCTGACCCCTCAATTTGAATTCCAGATTCAATTATGGGACCACAGTAACTCGTATTTCTTTGGCCACGCTGGACCTAAGCCACAAATAACGTCCAAGACAGACGTTATGAAACCTGTGCCTTTTTCCTCTCTCACCCACTCTAAATGTATAATTACCACAATTCAGCGAGCTGTTTGTGGTTTTGGAATGAAGCAAGCAAAGGTGAAATTCTGAGGCTGATAAGTGTTTTCGTATCGTTTAATTTAATACACACTTTGTACAAGTGAAGACAAGAAGGATTCTGCTGAAGTATGCGACTGCAAGATTTCATTCATATCCTATTTCGTGCCTTGAATACTTTGTATTTGAATAGAGTTTATAGCCCTGCTATCTAAAATCACTCGTACAAAAATCCTATCGAGGAATTTCTTTCCTCCCTCTCTTCTCTTCAGTATCACAATTGTCAGAAGAAAGTGTTAGACCTTCAGAGTGGGCAACTTATTGACCCCAGCGGCTTGTTTTCACCGAGACGCTTTGGGGAAAAAAAATAGGAAGGGATACTCGTGCTGTAATTGTTGGAGAGAGACAGCTGAGGGAAATCTTAATGAAGCTTCGGTGCATGACCAGGTCAAAGAGTAGAGCAAGACTCATGTGGGACTTCAAGGGGAGAAGACTTCAGGGGAGAAGATAAAAAAACCAGTAGCTTCTGAAAAAAATGGATCTTAGTGGTCCTCAAAAAAGCAATGCCACAGACCTACACAGCCACGCCAAGAACTCATCAGTCTCCTTGGCTCGGCAAAGTCCTGTCATGGTGTTGTGGCTGCCACAAGCCAGCATTGAGACCCTGCAGCTGGATTTCCTGGCAGTTCAGTGGGCTATTCCTGCTATGAAGCACAACATATCCAAGCAGCACATCGTTGTGAGAGCCAAAAAAATCTCGTTGTATAGGAGCAGCTTCTGGTCTTTATCCAGGTGGGAGTTTTGGATGTAGTACACTCTGAATACGTGGTGAGGCATAAAGCACACCAGCATTACCAAGATGAAGAAGAAACTCTTTGCCTGAGCCCTGAATTCCACACGGGAGCTGATGTCAGGCCAGTGTTTCACAGCCAGTCGACACATCACGGAGAGCTGGATTACGGTGAGCACAGCGCAAACTGCCAGAAAAACCCCAACCAAGCAGTAGTTTGTGACCATCATGGGCACCTCTTGGATCTCCTTGTGGAACTGAAAGCACCCGTAGGAGGGGTACATCTTAGAGGTGCCGTAGTAGGAGAGAAAAACAGGGGTGACCACCAGCGCTCCCACCAGCCAGACTGCAGCCACCCAGGTCGTAGTGTAGCACGTCCTAAACTCCAGTCGGAAGAGGCGTATCATGACGATAGCCACGTAAAACGCGAAGGTGGTGTACATGTGGAGGTAGATGATGGCGCTTGTTAGCTTGCAGGCGAAACTCCCAAACTTCCATTCCCGTAAAATGTAATAGGTGAGGCGAAAGGGAATGCTGAGGAGCATGAAGGCGTGCAGCACCAGGAGGCTGCTGATGATAATGGTCATCACGGACTGTGATCTCCTTCGAAACAACTGGTGGGACATCATGATGACGCCAAGGGTGCCGCCAGCCAGGTTGATGGTGTACAAGGCTATGAGAACGATGCGGTTCGTGCCTGAGGTGTCCAGCAGCATCTCATTGGAGGAGTGGTTCTGCTGGGTTACGCTGCTGTTAGGCATCTTCCTCGGCTCCTCTTTGGAAGATTACTAAAGTGAAAAATGGGAACTTTTAAAATACACACATTTTCTTTGTCACTTCCTTCATTGATAACTGTGGAAAGTCGCAGATTCACGAAAGGATGTTTTACTGAATTGTGTTTGAAAAGGTGTTTGGTGATACTGCATATGACAGGGAAATGGTGAAACACTCACACTGAATAAGACAGCAATAGCCTATGCCTCTCAGTGTTAAAACCACATTTTATGTAATCATGAATGAGTTTTTAATTTGCTAAGTTGCATTCTAGGAGTTTTTTTTTTCAATTATTTGCCTCTAGATTCAGCCATTTGAAATAGACAAGATACTGTCTGTTCGTAAATTATACAAGTTTACTCTGCACTCATGTTATAAAGCTAAAATTGAAGGTAAGAAAAATACTGAAAAGTGAAGAGGTTGTATCTATAATTTGTGGATACTTTAGGAAGACACTTGAGCCGTCTTTTTAGTATCTTGCAGGAAAAGCATAAGGCAGAAACAGTTTCAGTTTCTATATGCATAGAGCACAGAGAAAACAAAGATCCACAGATGAAAATTCAATTTCTTCTTGCTTCAGCTCCAAGTCTTTTTGCTACAAAATTTCAGCTGAGCTGCTCTGCTATGAAAAGTGAAGAAAAGCTAAAAATAAATTTAGGAACAATCGTCTTCTGCAAGATCTAATCCTATTGGCACTTGCTGAACACAGCGACGTACAGATGCACTCTTATTTAGACTTAAGGCAAAATGTGGACTGTTTGGTTGTTTGGGCTTGCATACAGATTTTGGTACAAACATACAGGGTTAGCAAGCAGGCTGCACACATACTTTGCTCGTGAAATCTGTCCTTACCTTACAAAGAGTTTCAAAACAACAAGGTAAGAGCTGAAAAATGGTCTCTTAAAAAGCAGTGTCTTCTCTCTCTGAGTCCTTTGAAGTTTGAAATCAGCAAACTTGTTTTAAGCAGCAATCTGTTGCACTCAGGTGGAAAATGAGAGACTGCAAAAGCAAAACATTTTCAGAGAAACTTGTTATTTACAAAGCATCAGGCAAAGCATCTTTAGAAGTCCCAGAGTGTTGTGTCCAAAGCTTTCTGTTCAGTCCCTTTTAAAATGCATGATCTTAAAGGCATTTAAATGGTTAACATTGTGTACCTGCCTAGTATTCCTGACACTATATATGAGAAATTTGCTTTCCCAGGGACTTTGCTATAAGAAAAGTTTTACAAGCTTTAAGATGACTTTCAGCTCTTGAAACAAGTAGGTTTTCCAGTGTACATTGTTAACTATTTCAAACTGGCTTTAAGAAGGTTATAAACAGCATACTTAGAGCCTAGATGCCAACATATTATATTACTCAGAAATAGATCGTGGGTTTTTTTGCTATTTATAGAAAAAAAAAATGTAAATTTTACCTTGTAATCTCTTGTTTTTGTGACTTCCCCCTTCTTCGCCATTTCACGCATCCATACCGTGTGACATATATAACCAGGATGAAAACAAAGAGCCTTTGGTGTTACTGTTTGACCAAGAACGGTTGAGGGTTTTCTCAGCCCACACACAGGAAGGCACAAGCCTCCTCTCTTGCTTCCCCGTGATAGCAATCGCCTACGTCCAACATCTAACACCGCTTTGCTCATGCGGAGAGAACCCATCAGAGGCCATCGCTGCGCTCGGACGTGTAGGACAAACCCAAGCGTCAGGACTCCTCCTGCCCCAAATTTGGTCAGCCTTAAAGCTCAGGTGGGCAGGGGTTCCCCCAGCTGTAAAACTACCTCAAGTCGTTGGGTTTTGCCACCAAGCTAGTGAGCGGGGAGACTGACCAAGTGAAGAAAGATGCAGCCGGGCAGAAAATTTTTTTTTTCATTATAAATGCACTTTTCCCCTGAAATTGGTTTAGGTTTGATAATTAAGCTAAACGTGCCAGAATAGCAAAGTGCTTAGTCGAGTTTTAACAAAAGATTTCACTCCAACGTGCTCTTAGATCTTCAGGAATTCAGAGATTACTCACCGTTTAAGAATTATAAGTAAAATAAGCTTCAGACATGTATGAAAAGGGACTTAAAAGTTCCTGCTGCTAAAAAAAGACATGCAGAGACCAGCGGCACTTGAAGATTATGCCTTGCCTTCAGGCATGATTGCTGACCCCAAACCATATCATTAGGATGAGGTAGCTCACTAAAAAGAGAGAAGCTTTGAATCAGGGCTCTTCTAGAGACATTAAAAAGCGATTTCTTGACTATAAATTAAACAGAAAAATGTTAGCCCAGTTCATTTTTCAATTTGAGCTTTAGACCCCAGTCAGAGTCACCGTCACTCAGGCACGAGAGGACAACACACAAGGTTTTGTGAGCAATAAAGTAAAAACAATAGTCCAACAAGTGCTGAACTAGCATTGCCCCTGCCATCAAGCAGTCATCCTCGGCTGTGGATGTGAGGAAGATTCCCTCTGAGAGGCTTCTCTCCTATTATTAAAGTGCAGTCATTAGGAAGAGCAAGATGTGGAAAAGAACTGTTAGAAGTAAATGAATACAGAGGCTCAAAAACCCAAGGGCACTAAAAGTCAGGGAGAGAAACCGAAAGGGTTGTGAAGGGTGGGCAAGATGATGGAGACAGCAGTCTGCAAGACATCCTCAGGGTAAACTCTTTGAGGGAGCAGTTACCATCTCACCTACACCAGGATTCAGAACAGGAGGGATGCCCGTTTTGGAGCCTGCATATACTCGTGGCATATACTTGAGTTAAGACAAATGTGCAACCGCTCCAGCAGACAGAGAGCTGAAGAAACACAGCTATGTTAATAATGGTACTCACCAGGTGGGCTTCCAGCATCACTTAATCCCACCTAAGGACAGGCTGCTGTGGTAGCGATGGTGTTTGGATGGCAAAGTGATCGGCTGGTTCTGCTGGTTAGGTGCAGGAAGGCAGGGAACAGCCTGGGTTAGAGGGTTTGGATGGGTTAGAGAAGCAGAGAAACGCCTGTTCCATCCGCAGGAGCTGGAGTCATCCACAAAGCTCAGACCACCAAGCAGTAACGCAGAAGAGCCATGAAGAAATTGCACTCCCGAAACGGCTGCTATGGGACAGCCCAGCACTGGACAACCAGATGGGGCTGAAGCAGGCGCTGAGACCAAGAGCTTTGCACACTCTATTACTTTGCTGAGTCCACTCTGAGCTCTTTGGGTGTAAAGTGATGCCAAAAACCCTGCAAAGGTGACGCGCAGCGAACTGTCTTGTCACCTTGGGGAGAGCCCTGTTGGCTGCACCGAAATTGCTGGGGGTCAGAAACCCAGCTTCTCAGTTGTTGCTTCATACCTCTGAGTCACTTGGTCCATGAAATGTCCCTTGAAGGTTTTGTGTCGAAGCTGTTCGGTTCGTTAACCTTTCATCATCACAGTCATCCGTTAAAAAGGAAATAAAATCACTGCAATCAACTCTGTAACCCAGGTCCCAAGTTTTAGCTTAGCTTCTCACTTGAGTCCAGAGGAAACTGAGTCACATCAGCCTGTTCAAATGAACTTTCAGACCTTGCTTTTGCTTCTTGCTCCATCAGCATGTAGTTTGCCTTGGCCAGCGGTGAGAGTAAAGGTTGAAAGAGAAATGCCCATAAACACATCAGAGATCCAGGTCAAGACCAGCATCCCAGTAGATTTTAAGGACAGAAAGAACTGGACATGTCCGGTTCAACATTGGAGGAAAGAGAAGACAAAAAGTGAAGGTTTTAATTATTTAGAAAGTGAAACAGAAGAAGAAGCAACAGTTGAGGGAAGAGGAACATCTGTTGGATGTCCAGAGCTGGGATGAGTCTCTGAGGAAGCATCACTGACTGTGCACGGGTGCAGCAGAGTTCCTTTAACGAGGGGCTAGATCCACAATGAAACTCAAAGTTCTTGATTTAATTTCCCTTCTGCACAATTTCCTCTGCTTTCTGTGGAACTTTGTAAGCAAACAGGTTACTGGTCAGTATAATAGCTACCAGGGTTTCATATACGCGCACAATAAATTTCAATTATTTATTAACATTAAACCCTCTATGGCTAATTATTTATAAGAATTGAGCTACACATAGACCAGTCGTAAACAACAGTGAAACACAGGGAAACCTGTGTTGAGTTTTTAACGCACCACTTTTTCTGTGATTGCAGATTGCAGCCCTTGCTGTCTCACTCCCACTCTGTTAGACGTGAGTCACGGGTACTGGAAAGTGAGCAAATACTACTCGATGGTTAGTGAACTTGCAGGATAAAGCCTTTAATTTGCCAATCCCGCCCACCCATGCAGCATGAAGAATTCAACAACTTCAGCCAGTAAACGGTCAACAAGGTTAGCAGATTTGAGATCCTTAAACTAATCTTCTACTTATTTGGTTGCAGATTTGCTGAGGTTTCTCAGGCTTTGTTTGCCTGGTAGAAGAGGCTATCTGGCTTCTCTGTTTATTAGAAATAACAATATACAGTTGCCTCAGTCATACATATGTAATATGCCTCAAAAGTTGAAGTTATGCTTTAGAATCACAGAATCATAGAATAGCTGTTTGGGTTGGAAGGGACCTTTAAAGCTAATCTGGTCCAACCTCCCCTGCAATGAGGAGGGACACCTTCAACTAGATCAGGCTACTCAAAACCCAGTCCAACCTGACCTTGAATGTTTCCAGGGATGGTGCATCTACAGCTTCTGTGGGCAACATGTTCCCATGCCTCACCACCTCCATTGTAAAAAAATTCTTCCTTGTATCTACACTTAATCTTCCCTCTCTTAGTTTAAAGCCATTACTCCTTGTCCTATCACAAAAGGCCCTGCTAAAAAGTTTGTCCCCATCTTTCCTGTAGGCCCTCTTTAGGTACTAGAGGGCCTCTGTAAGGTCTCCCCGGAGCCTTCTCTTCTCCAGGCTGAACAACCCCAGCTCTCTCAGCCTGTCCTCATAGGAGAAGTGCTCCAACCCTCTGATCATCTTCAAGGGCCTCTGCTGGACTCGCTCCAACAGGTCCATGTCCTTCTGATGTTGGGGGCCCCAGACCTGGACACAGAACTCCACTCACTGTAAGGAAAGCATCCTTAGAGAGCTGCCAGCTCTGTTCTGCTCCCTTGCCCCTCAGGGCAGTTTCCCAAGGGGTCCAATTGGCTAAGTCCTTAAAGAGCTGGAATTTTTCTGTCCTAAAATTCCAGGGTTTTGACTTTACTCCTCTCCTGATCCGTATCCCTCAGGACCATGAACTCCACCAGCGCATGATCACTGCAGCCTAGGCTGCCTCCAATCATGACATCGCTAATTAGCTCACTTGCACTGGAAAGCAGAGATCCTTGTTGCGCTGATAGCAGAGGTACAGCGGGTGCCCAAAGCACAAAGTGCTTTCAAGGTGGGGTGGGAAGGTTGGCTTTGGCATTATTTTTCGGGTTTGAGTTGTTTTTCCAAATTCCCATCGATCTTAAACTCCCAAAGATTGTGCAACTATGTGTTTGCGACCATCTCCCACCACAAAAACGCGCCTTACCTTTAGCGAGGAGAGTTTATCATTTTTCTGGAAGAAAGGCTGGAGTTGCAGAACAAGCACTAGAAGACAGGGACTAGGACTCTCAAAATAACAAAAAATGTTAGCGTTTGTCAGGAAATTAGTTTATAATTTGGTGACTGTGGTGTCTAGAGGCCTGTTACCCAGTTTTGTCAAAACACACATACCAAAAAGCATGTCTACTAGCAAAACAATGACAAGAGGATTTTGAATTATTGAGAACTAGAAATATCACATATCACCTGTCTAGAACCCAAATCCATGAGCAAATCAGAAAAAAATGGGTTAGCATTTATCCTTACAGGGGGGAAGGAATCAATATCAATAGTGTGAACTTTGAGATATAAAAGAAATTAAATATCAGTATGAAACAGAAGACCGATAGCATCTCCAACAGAAAGTGGTAATATTTCATGCTGTTCTCAGTGGTGGAAATTGGGTTGGTTGTGAAACTAGATTTTTTTTTAGTTCCTATAGAGATTTGAATACAAAATCTATGCTCCAGGCTACCAGCCTTTTCTGATCTAATTTCCCATGGGATTTCCAAGGGTGCCTAGAGAAGCAAGAGAGAATTTGAAATTTGAATACTTCGGCTAGTGGATCCCACCACAGAAGCTGCTTCCTTCAAGTCCCTGAAAGAAAAGACAGGGCCAAGGTTTGGAAAACCTGCAGTGGATAAATCAACAAGCAGAGAAAACTCCAAAGCTGAGGCCATTTGTGCAGTGGACTAGGTCACGTATTTACAAAAAGTGACTCATCCTCAGAATGCATTGTCCATCTGCTATTTGCAGAAGAAAACACAATGGAGAAAAAAGCAGTTCTGCAACACTCAATGACAGAAGTGGTTTAGGAAGCAAAGCATCGTGTGGACAAGGAGGGATTTAAAAAGAGATGCTCGTCGTGTATTTAAGGTATACCTTTTCTCTGCCTCACCTTGGAAAAGGTTGAAAAGGTTCTGTTGGCTCCTTCAGAAGATGCCAGTAGCAACCAGGAATGAACCTATGTGCTGCCCAGCCCATCACCCGTGGTAAGACCAGCAACTCCAACAGACCCGTACATTTCTCAGGGCAGAGCTGTCATTTCCTATTCTAATCACAAATGTCACTGGCATCATCAGATCTGGAAACTCAATGGTTTAACAGAAGAATGACGAATTTTGGCAGAAAAGAAAAGCACTTCTACTGTGGTCTCTGTGATTACACTTTCCCTCGGGTCTCTTTTGGGTTGAAAGCACCCAATTCTTCATCTTCTCAGGAGGAGTTTGCAGACCTCTTAAATGACAACAGTGATTACCCTAGCTGTTCTGAGTTATTTCCAGACCAGCACTTCTGCTTCTTCTAGTTCTCTGATAATGATAAGTAGCGACCTCGGATTTCTGACAGAAGGGTATTTCTTTACAGGAAAAAAACCCCGACCTTTAAGAGGAAAGACATTTAAATCGATAAAGAAGAAAAACATCTAAATAGATAAAGCAGACTCTGTGCTTATTTAGGTCTTCCCCGGTTCGTTATTTGCGGAAATGTGCGGAACTGTTACTTGACGGCACTTCCAAACCTACTCAAAAAGGTTTTTGCTCACTATACTGGGTAATTTCTTTAAAATTACATATATTGTACATATTGCTAAATAATTCAACCACACTCAGCATTCGGAAGATGAAATAACAATGTGATTTCTGTTGCCTTTTTGCTAATTGGGAAATAGCTGTGTTTCCATTATACATCCTGTTTGCAGGAATGAAATAAAATGAATGAGTGCCGTGCCATATATCTGTTTATACCCCACACTCTCAACGCGTGGCAAAGAGAATATGTACAACCAATCAAAGTGCTCTCCTACTAAAATGATCACGGTCGTAAGTACCATCAAACTGTCTACAACAATTCATTCAATGGCTTTCGCTGTTTCTTTGTTTTCTCAGTTCAAGGATCTGAGCAATTACTGTCAGTGCAAGAAAATTTCTACCCTAAAGCATAGATGGGCCATGCAGCTAATTAACACACTTTAAGCTAACTCTATGAAAATGAAATATGTGATAGGCTCCAAATGAACCGTTTAGCAGAGTCCTGTCGGACTTATCTTTCCATTGTAACAAAAATAGATTATAGAACAAGAAACCGGGATGGAGGGGAACATTTAAAATGAAGTGATTAACTTAATTGCTTTTCTTTCAACCACCAGCCGTTCTTAGAACTGAAGGATGTTTTTTGGGTGGGTTTTTTTTTGGTGGTTGGACTTGATGATCTCAAAGGTCCCTTCCAACCACAGTGATTCTGTGATTCTCTTGGCTCCGTGGGCCCAGGGCTTCTGGCTTGGGTAAAACAGCTGCTGCTGGGAAGGGCTCCAGGCTTGGGGCACCATCAGGACCTGCCACCTCTCAGCTCTCCCAGGGCCCAACACAACACAGGGCAGGAAAAAGAGCCCTTTTCACTCCTCACAGCACTGGGGCAAGGTTTGGAAGGCAAAAGGAATTCCTGTCATTGCTAAATGTCCTACTTTTGAAAATACCCCATGAAATATGTCTCCAAAGATCTACTGCTATTGCTGTGTTGCGAGTCTGTGGAGCTCGGTGACTGCTGTCAGGGCTGCTCTAAGGAGACACACGGGAAATGGATGAAGGTTGGAAAGGGGTGATTTTACAATGGACACTCCTGGGCTCTCCCTAGGCATCCATGTGCCCCTCACCTTTGGATCACAGGATTTGGGATTCAGATCTACAGCTTGGGTACAAAGACAGGGGAGAACACAAGGGAAAGTAAAAGGGAAGAATTGAGGATCTTGTCTTTCTCATGGAGCACCCCAGCATGCAGGAGAGAGGACGCACGCTTGGCCATTCCTCACAAATCAACCAAGGCCAAGGTGAGGACTGTACCTTCAGGGAAAGCCCATTCTCCAACTGGGCTCTGGGTGTGCACACCCCGTACAAGCTCCATGCAGACCTCTCAGGGAGTGCAATGCTCTGCAATAGAAGGGCCCCTTTACTAACACCAGAATTTCTCATGGTGGGACTGTTTTAAGGAGGCTGTGGGGAGACCAAAGTCATAGAAAGCAAGAAATGGGCACACCTGAGGTTCCTAATCTTTGGGAAGGGGGCATCAAGGGCTAGTTTGCCTCACAGAGCTTCCCCAGAGCCCAATTGGAGAGAAGGAAGGACGTGCACCAGGAGGATGAGAGAGGAAAGAAGAGTTCAGTCCTTGGGCCAGGGAGGGAGGGAGCAGATCCTCTGGAATGAGACCTTAAACTGGGCTTGACAGGAACATTGGGAACTTTAGAGCTGCAGGTGTGCAGGAAAGAAGTGGAAGTCACCAGCTCCCCTCCTCAGTGAGCTGAAATACTGGGAGTGCTAAGGAGACTCTTTCCTCAGGATAAGGGGCAATGGGCACAAGTGATGTACTCCAAGCAATCCTGCTTTGGCAGGAGAGTTGGAATAGATGATCTCTGAAAGGTATCCCTTCCAACTCTGACAATTCTCTGATTCCTGGGAAGCAAAAGCATCATGATCCAAACAATGCTGTTTGACCATCTTTGTCACTTGGCTTTCTCTTGGGGAATCAATATTCAGCTCCTGAGCAAACCTTGACCAGCGATGAAGCTGTGGCTGAGTGCCCTGATGTACACCAAAGGGCTGCACTCTACTCGCGGCCTTTAAAACCGGGGTCTTGGACTACCTTCTCTCCCTGCCCTTCATCCACCAGGGAGGCAAAAGGACAGAACGTATAAGCTCACAGAAACCTCAAAACCCGTACGATGGAAATAAAGACGTCTGAGATAAGAATCCACATCAGTGTCTCTGTATATACCTTCTCCTCACCTCTCCTGACTTCAAGAGAAGTAAGATTTCATCATCTTTTCATGGCCTTTATTACTGCCTACATTCATTTTCACTCAACTCCCACCGCTAAAATATCTAGCTGAGTAAGTTTTCTGTACAGACACGTTACCAGTCATAGACAAAGGGGTTTTCCCCCCCAAAAGAAGCAAAGTTTGTATCTATTTAAGTGAATGTAATGATTTGCAGGATACATTTCCAATTAACATCACTATTTTCACTCATACTCACAGAAGCAGAAGGCACACATGGGACAGCTCAGTTTTACAGATATTTCAGAGAATGGTACTTCTCTTTTCCAACGTTATACTATCCCTATTCTTCCACTCTATTGGCCTGGTTTAAAATTATTATATTTTAATACATTGGTTGCCAATTGAAGAGAGGTGTGGAGAGAGGGAGTCGAGATCAGTGACCAAATCTCCCTGTTCAAAATATTGTCCCACTCTTAAGTAACCAGTCTTGGCTTCAGAGAGACAGGAGAGGGCCACCTTTAAAAGCAGAAGGGATTCTTTAGATTCAGCAATTACCTTCCTTTGAGGGTGGAGGCAGCTCAGCTTCTGGTGCTTTTTCTCCACTTTCCACGAGAGTGTGCAGGGAAAACTGGGTGGCCAGTGTTCCTGAGCTCCAACAAGCCTCTCCTGTCTCTGCTTCTGGTTTGAAGGTCTCTGAGCAATCACGCCAGAGAAGACATTAAGAACCTACTGCTCTTCATCCAAGAACTCCATAGGGAAGTATCCCCTGATCCAAAAAGAACCTTAAATCCATGCAATCCAGCACAAATATAACACTTGCTAGTGATGAACTCAGGAAAGCCTGTGGATGGAAAGGACAAACTTCCAGAAACACCACGGATCTTGGGCCCAACCGGAAGAATCAAGCGGCCAAGATGCTTAGAGGTCAATCAAAACAAAGTTTACTAGAATGACTAGGAAAAGTGAGGTTTCTGTTGTTCAGTGGAGCAAGAGAAAGAAAGGAGAACTTTGCCTCTTTCATACCTTCGTACAGCAGGAGGCAGGGTTTGACAGCGCCCATGATGGACTGCTGCAAGCCTGGAAAGGCCTCTGTGGTAGTACTCGTGTGGAGCTTCATCCACGGGGCACATCAAACACATTCTGGCAAGAACTAAAAGGAGAAGCTGATGTTACTTTAATCCTAGCTGGTGGGCTACTACCGTCCTCGCGAAGCTGCCCAACTTATCTCCTATTGTGCAGTGACAGGGTTGTCAGACCTCCAGGACCTCAGAGACTACAAACCTTTCTGCGAGGAACAGCAGTCATCTGGACCGTGAAATAGTGGAAAAGCCCTGAAGTCCTTGCTCAGCTCCCATTTTAAATACTTGTGAGAAAAAAATGGGATTGCACTTCACAGAGGATGATAGCACTGGCTCAAGCCAACCCAGGCTTTATAAATCCTGACCTCTTTGGGGATTTATTTTATTTAAATCTGAGAGAGAATAAGCTGCCTTAAATATGATTAATAATTTGATCCAAAGTGCAAATGAAAATCAGGGAGGGAGTCTAACCTACATGTTTCAAAGGTACATAGAATTATGTGTTTTGATTGTACATTTTCTCATTGTACAAAATGGTTGAAATAAGTTTAATAGAAACAAAGACCTTTAAAAACATTCTATTTAGCTCAAGGCCCAATTAATCTAAAAATTTGAAGTTCCTTTGCATCAGAAGATGTAAACTCTCAAAAATAAATCCAGTGATTATGTCTTCAGTTCAAAGGAGGACAGAGAAAGAGGCAATTAATTATCTTGTTTCTTTTTCTTTTTCACTAAGCATGTTTTTAGGCATGACTTTCAAACCATTGTTAGCCAGTATCAATCAGCTGTTATCTTTGAGAAGCTGAAAATGAATTGATTTAAAAGTTGCTTATTAGGTCCTCCTGATACTTGAAAATCCTCATGATTTAAAAATGAATAAATTTTATAGGTTTTTCCTGTTCCCTAAATATAGGTTTTTCCTGTTTGAGCCTTGGAGATTTTTTCTTTGCATGTTCAAATTTAACAATTTGAATAAAAAAAAGGTTGTATCAAAATCCAGTTTTATTTTCTAAACTAAATCTCCTTGGTGTAATACAAACCAACAATTTAAAGATTTTTACAGTCTTTTAACTTCTCCTTTAAAAAAGTGTGGTGGGTTGACCTTGGTCCCACCCAACTGCCCCCACTCAATCCCCCCAGACGGATGGAGAAGAGAATTGGAAGGGCACAAGAGAGAAGAAAACTTGTGGGTCAAGATAAAGACAGTTTAATAAGGGCGGGGAAAAAAGGAAAAAAAAAAAAAATTAAGTGATGCAAAAGCAATCACTCACCATCAGCAGGCTGAAGCCCAATCAGTCTCCGAGCAATGACCACCATACATGCTGCTAGGAAGAAAACTAACTCCATCCCAGCCAGACCCAATACAGAAAACAGAAATGCAGTTTTGAAGCAAACAGTTGAAATACCTGAAAACATAATAACATATGAATCTTTTCAAATTGAAACATTTTGTTTGTGGAAAAATTTAAACAAAAAAGTAGTTTCAGAAAACTTTTCTGGAATATGGATTACTCCAGGAGCACAGAGAAGGTGTTTGGATTCTCCATCCTTAAAGATTTTAAAACCACAACTAGCCACAGACCTGGGCAACCTCATCTGACTTTGAGTTCAGCCACGCTTTGAGCAGGGGATAGGAGTAGGTGACCTCAGGAGGTCTCTTACAATCTGTTTTTTGCTATGATTCTGTGTTTTTAACTTGTCTCAATACCTTAGAGGTGAACCTTCCTTCCACATCTTCACTTTGCGAAAGTTCAAGTTGCTAAATCTGGTTACTAAATATAGTAGCTAACCTGCAGCAATTACTAAAGTGGAACACTTAGTAACACAAATCTAAATTACCGTTTGCGTTGATAGGCATTCTGACCTCCAGATCCTGATAAGATCTTGTCCTTGCTAATATTTTAACAGCCATGGGGTTTTCTGCTACAGCAAAAATACTCCTTGACATTAAAAGACATGAAACCACCTTGGTCCAACATAATTTATTTTTTTTTCATTTTCATTTCACCAGTAACTGCAGTGGTTTCATACTCCTACACCCTTTTGTAAAATGTGTTGTTATGGTGATGTATTTCATATGCTGTATTTTTTCATATGCCTCTGTTACCACTTTTTTGGTGTCCCTTGTGTAGTTAAATATGCCCACAAATGACTAGTTTGGGGTATTTAACCGCAGAACAGCTGAGATTTTTCTTGCGGGTTCATTTTTGTCTCACAGTTTGGCTTTACTTATT
Source organism: Gallinago undulata (assembly GCA_026546715.1). Classification (NCBI taxonomy): domain Eukaryota; kingdom Metazoa; phylum Chordata; class Aves; order Charadriiformes; family Scolopacidae; genus Gallinago; species Gallinago undulata. The sequence continues at coordinate 47,570,445 of JAOTQQ010000012.1, forward strand.
TCTCTGTGAACTAGCTGCTTACAGTCCAATTTCCCTTCGTCATGTTTTTCGTCTGTTCTTTCTTCATTGTTGCTTCCTGTTTTTCACAATCTTTGGGGTGAAAAAGTTTGCGGGTGGTGTTTGCCGACCTTGTTTATCCTCTGCACCCAATTGCTGCTTTCCTAAAGCACGTGAGAAATTCAAATTGCAGAATCAACTGGGCATCAATACTGCTCAGTGAAACAGGCATCAGCTTGGGTTTGCAGTCTGCTGTTAGTGGGGGAGAGAAAGAGAACTCCACTTGTGATTATTTTTTGTTGGTTTATTTTTGCTGTTTTATTTGTGGTTGAGTTCAGTGATGGTCTTTTATCAGAGTTAAGTTGACGGTTGGACTAGATGATCTTGAAGGTCCCTTCCAACCTGGACAATTCTATGCCTCTGTGATTCCAGGTCGATTACTATTGAGACAAATGCATGAAATTGTGCAATATCCACTCAGCAGCCCCAAAAGGAGCATATTCTTGAAAACCAGAGCAGCACTACAGTAAATTGCCTCTTTATTTATTAGAAGATTGCATACAGAGGAGATACCAGCAAAGCTAACGAGACTCTGTGTATATATGGGTTACATTAGTAATGAAAAACATCTACGCCAATTAACTCTGCTCCCTAATGAAATTAATTCATGCAGTAAAAGATGCATAATAAAGTCAATACAAAACCAAACTCAATCAGTTTCTAATTCCTTCACCATGTGAGGGTGACATAAAGAATACCATGATTACATATTATCATGAAACAGTAATCATTGACAGGGAGAGAGGGGGATTTAGTGTTTGTAGGTTGACGTTGCTCCAGCTTCTGCCAAAGAAAACAATAACTTCCTTCCCTCACCCCTTCCTCTCCTCCGGACATTCAGGCTGGTAAATGAGTGAAACTATTATTTCTCACTTAAGGTTATTTTTGGAAAAAAATTTACACATGTAAACTCCTTAAAAGCCATGTCAGACCAAAATGTAAGGCTGAGTAGAAGACATACAGTAGCATTTTCACAATTATTTTCATGATAGGGACAATGGTGACAAGGGCTGTTGACACTTCCATTTTGCCCTGTAACATTTCAGTCAACTTTCTTGCTGTCTTGGGGACAGTCACATCATCTCCATTGTTGCCAACTGGATGTTGACTTGGCCATGCCTTCTCATCTCAGATGTCAACCCACTTCATTCTCCCTTGTCAGCCTTGTCTATGCTCCATGGTCCTGCTGGGGAAAACCGACATCGATTTTGAAGTCTGGGGTAACTCATGGCTGTCCACTGTCTGTGGACTCTGGTGGCAAAAAGCTAGAGACTGTGTCTCTACAGTCCATGTGGGTGAAGGCTCCTGAGGTTGTGGGTGAATTTTATCTGATGGAGACCCAGGTGGAGGCTCTGTTGCAGCCTCAGCTCTGCCAGCACTGCCAATGGGGCTCTCCGGAGCTGCATGGGCTGTGGGGACAGGTGGTGCAGCAAGGGGGTCAGCAAAGACACCAGGTCCTCCTCAGTCATTAGGCAGTTGATGATATCCAATAGAAGAAAGGTTGAGGTAACCACCACCTGCGATCTGCTCCAAACAGCTGAGTATGTAGCACAGTTTATTCCTGCTGAATTCTTAGCCTACTGCACAAAGCATATTCCCACAGACCAGCCCCACAAATTATTGTCTGCCATCCACTCCACGAGTATCTCCTTAATATTGCTGTTTGGATGCTCTGCTAGTTCTTAGCTCGGAGGGCGTCCTGGTTTTCCATGTACCCAGCTGAGCAGAGGCCACAAATACTTTATATCTTGCACGACTTGAGTAATGAATTCTGTTCCATCATGACCCTGCAATATAACAGAGGCTCCAAAAGCATGAAAGATGTCAAGAAGCTGTAGAGCCACCTCAGCTGCTTGTTTTTTGACCTAAGTGGACGGGGAACACAACATTTGATGATGCAGTCCTGGTAAACTCTTATCCAATCCAAGTTCCTAGACATATGGACTGCATATTGGTCAAGTCAACCCATTGGTACATTGATTGAACAGTGCTAAGTGCTCCCTGTTCAGAACCCAGCAGCAAGAAAACAGTTCCAAGTGGTGCCTTCTTTTTTCTTGGCACACTACACAGAAGGACTCGCAGTGCTCAACAGCATCTCTGGTGATCTTTGCATGCTTGGACAACAAGTGTTTCATGACACAGTCGTGGCCACCACGGCCAGAAGCTCTATGTGCATTTTTGATGATGTCATACATACCCTTATGCTCACATAATATGTGGGAGATTCCTCTTCCGTCTGCCTCCTCTTAATCAGATTCTTGGTGTCTTCACGTTGTAAAATTTTCTATCTGAAATGAGGGAAAAAGCAAGCAGTTTGTTAGCAATAATGCTGTGTATCTAACTGGGGAAAGCAGCGATGTATACGCTTAGAGTTAAAAAAACCCAGAAAGAGTAGATTCTCCATACTTACTTTGTAAGCAAATAATATTCATGTCTTGACTCTGACTTGGGATTCTGTTTTGTCTTCTTTATTTCGGCAATAGTTGCACAATACTCTGCCTTCGGGATCATGTACTTGGAGCATATCTTATACCTTTTGTGTATTTCTTTTCTAAATTTAACTTCAAAGTCCTGGGGCATCTTCAGGAATGATTACTTAGTAAGTAGAAAAATCTGATTCAGCTTCCTCTTATGTACAACTGCTCTTGCACCAATTTCTGACATATGCTACAGTCATATTGTGAAACCAGTCATTTTGTAAAATGACTAATATCTTCAGCCATTTCTCAAAATGACTTCCAGTTAGTTTGCAAAAATGACAGAAAACTGTAGGCAGGTATTATGCCAAATATCTCATCTCTGCCTCTGACCCAGCAGATGATAGCAATTGGAAATTTCCACCTTCCTCTGTAGACCATCTCCTGTGTGTCAGCAGTTCCCCATCACAGCAGCAGGATTTTTTTTTTTCCAAACAAAAATTGATGCTAATGTTAACCAAGACTTCATTCTCTCAGGGCGAAGGCAGACTCCTCTGCCAGGCTCTAACTTTCACAGAGCAAGGCAAGTTGTGGCAGAGGTAAAGTTCCCGTAGACAGACCCACACAAAGCATGACTCGGTGCTGAGGAGCATCACCAACTTAAAGCATGGAACCACAACCGCCTAATTCTTTTCATTATCATCCTGAGTTGGCATTAACATCATTGGCATCAATTTTTGTTCGGAAAAAAGAATCCCACTGCCCAGCCTTTTTTTGGGATGCTACAGTAAAGGGTATTGCGAGTGTGTGCAACTTGTGATTTTAACACATACCTGGACAAGATTGGTGAAGCTGTATGGTCAGGAGGTACTGTTTGTATACCTACATTTTATTTTTTGAAAGTCTTCTCAAATTCAGACACAAAATGCTTTTCGTTTATACCCACATTTGCGGGAAGGACTTGCTTAACTTTTTCAGCACGTTTTGTTAACTTTATTACGGCAGAAAGGCTATAATATAGTGTTACAAAGGTGCTTACAGAACACACCCAAAGTATTTTGTTCCACCAATAATGCCGCTATGTGAGGAAACGAAAGCGTTATGCCATTTTCCATCTTCTCTCCCACCACAAGGAATAACTGATTTATTCGTGTATTTTTAAAGCATTTTATTGCTTTCTTAATGACACTTAATTAACCAGTGGTGAACTACACATTCAAGTGGACTCCTTCCACGTTGTGAAAGTCTCTGTTTCAAAAGTTTACTGGTGAATCTGGCTGGTAGTCATCTTTCTCTTTACCTTGATCCTTTTGGGGCAAACACCTCCTCAGACAGTTTTGTCTCAGATCCACACACGCTGCAAGCTCTCGCATTCCTGTCTTAACAGCTGTTGGGTTTCGGAATATTTCCCAAGGGTAGGCCATGAGAACAGCCCCATATCTCACCCGTGTTACGAACTTCAGTGATTTCCAACTTATAGCATTACTTAGACTCTGACCTGAAAATACTTTCTCAAGATCAGACCTCCCAAGAGATACAGAGGAACTTGAAGCAAGAAGGAGGTCAAGGAGGAAAAACTATAGAAGATAAAAGTAACCACCTGTGAAGTAACCCATAAAGTAGCCATCTTTGGTGGGAACCAAAGCAACCAGCGTAGCAGTAAGATTGTACAGGTACAGCAAAATTGACCAATCATTAATTGGTTGGTGTCCGATGAGCAAGGGATGTTGAACACATGGTACAAAGGACTTGAAAGAATCTGAAGTATGAAAAGGTGGACTTCAACGGCATCATGAGGGGAGACTGTTGCTGGAAATCAATCAGCTGAAAAAGTTTGCTTACGTTAAATGGTTAAAACTTGCTTCAGATGAAAAAACGTGACCTTATGCAGATAGCAAGAAGAAAGAAGCCATTGCTGCTGGGTTACAGTAGTCAGAGATTCATACTCTCTTGAGCGGGGTAGGTGGAAATCAGCTGAGCTATGAAGGCCTGAATGTCTTTCATGTAATTATTTTGCTGATTTTTTTCTCTTTTTAAGAGGAATTCAATTCTGTCTTCAGAAATCACAATTTACGATGCTGCACTAAGAAATAACATGCTTTTTACCTACACCAGGTTTGTTAGCTTTTTTCATCCCTCCAATCCAAGCAGTAACATTTTAACTTCTGCTACTAGTACAGGGTACAAAATGTATAGAATTGATTTGAAGATAAAGATATTGTGAATAATTAGTTATAAACTTCAGAATTTCACAAAATCGACATAGGAGAAAAAAGCCACAGTTACCTTGGAGACCTAAAATATTCAACTTTTTAAGAGAAAAGAACTGCTGTCTGAATGATCTAAATAAAATTATTATCATTATTAAATATTTTTTTAATTGAATAATTCTGACAATAAAAATACATGCTTTTGTTTGAACTTACGATGTTCATTTCGGTAACAATGTGTAAGTTTTGTTGTTAGAGACATTTTCATAATGTGGGAAAGAGAACAAAACACTTTTCTGCTGCAATGATACTATATCCCAAAGGTGATTTTGAGAAAATCTCTTAAGAAATAAATAATTATTGTCAGCTTGGTGTTAAAGAGTTGATTTAATTGTTCAATTCACTTAGAAAGTTACACTTGTCTTTACAGTCAAGGAACAGACCTACTCAGGAGGAACAGTAACTTCCCTGATTTTTATGAGACCTTGTGGGAAGTAAATAAAAATATATGTGGAAAATCATATAGATCTTTATGTTTCAAAAATCTGTACTTTATTCCGTAAGAAAAAAACCCTGCTATTCTATTTGTGTTTCTCCATACTTTGCAGATTCTCTTGAGTCTCCTCCTAGTGCCTTCGGCTTCACAAACCTTGATGTAAAAACAGAACGACAGAAGAGCCCATGCCCTTTCCTCCCTCTCTTCCAGGTGCATCCACAACTCAGGAGGTAGCACAGAGAGGAGATCCCAGAGGTCACCCTCCAGTTTACCACCTGCAACACTGGAAGAGGTTTGCCCCATCACTTCGGGAATCAGCTGTGCAGAGCTCCATGCGAGTTTGCCACACTGCTTCCAGGGACCACCCCGACTTGCTGAGGAGGGGACTTGCCATGCTTGTCCAGCACCGTGCTCTGCCAGACCCAGGTCCCACCTTGAGGCTAGCAGCAAGGCAACCTGCTGCGGAGAGTGCCCACCATCTGCTTGAAGAGGCGGCTTCCGCTCAGCACGAACGACAGCAGGTCCAGGCAGCTGAGGGAAGTCAAGCTCAAAAAAACTTCATTGTAGCTTTCTAACTGGTCCAGAGCATTCACATGCTGTATGTAGTAGGCCCTAAAGAGGTGATAGGGAAGGAAGCAAATTATGATGACGCAGATGAAAATCAAGTTTTTCACCTGGGCCCAGAACTCTTGGTGTGACAAGAAGGAGGTGGAAAGTTTTCTCGATACTTTTACCAGGATGAAAATTTGCACGCCCAGGAGGACACAGGTAATGAGAGCGACGGCTACAATTATGGTGTAGTTCAGGGCTTTGACGCTCCGCTGCTCCAGTTCTTTGTGGAACATAAAGCACGTTGTATTATCATACGAGCCTGAGCGTCCGTACTCGAAGTACAAGACTGGCACCACAAAGACCATGACGAAGACCCACACGGCAGCGCTTGCTGCAATGGCGTGCAGCTTCCTGTAGAACTCCACCTTGATCTTCCATTGAAAGAAGATGAGCCACCGGATGACCAGTGTGATCACATAGAATAGGAAAGTCAGGTACATGTGGATGTGCACCATGGCACTCACCATTTTGCAAAAGGGCATCCTGAATACCCACTTCTTGCTGACATAGTAGTGCAGGCGGAAGGGCACAGTGAAGAGGAGGAGGCTGTGCACAACGACGAGGTTAATGATGGCTGTAGTGGTGATGGACAGAGTGTTCATCTTGACCAGCACAAACGACATTGTGATGGACCCGATCCCACCTCCCGCAAAGGCAACTGAATAGGCAGTAATAAGTATGGCATTCATGGTGGTGGTGTGAGCGAAGGCAGAGGAGGAGTCACTGCTGTTCCTGTTCTCTTCGATCATGTTCCTGAAATCTTCCTTGTACATATCCTAGAAATAACAGAACACACAAAGACTAAGGTAAGGTAGGAATGAGAGGGCCCACCTGAAAAGCCAGCAAAGCTCTCCACCTAGGCCTTGCTCAAGGGATAATCCTGGAATCTCACATCTGGCACAAGCTGTAACCTGTTGTTTTATCCAAACACCCTCCAGCCTAGAGAAAAATGGCTGAGAAGGTCAGGCAGGGAGGCTGCTCTAGCCCTTAAGAAGTTGCTAGCCATACCATTAAAAACAAGGACGAGTTAGTAATATGCGGGAAGAAGAGATCCTTGGAGAAATGTGGTGGTTTTCAGCGCTCTGTGTTACGATGGTTCCGTTCCAATTCTGCTACTCACTCATCGGTTTGTTTATTTGAGACACAAATCTGCCCTTCCCAGAGCCAGATAGCAACCACACGTTGCTCGATCATTTTGTTTGTGACCGAGAGCCGAGTTTTGGGTGTATGACAGTCAACTCTTTCTTCTCCGCGGACAGTTCCTCTGAGTCAGGGATTAAACACCATGGATACCCAGGATTCATGGAGATCCTGCTCAGGTCCTGCCAGCCCCGTGGGCAGTGATGTCCCAGTGCCCAGGACCATTTCAGATCTAATGTGTGGTAAACAGCTGTTAGAAAACGTTAGAAAAGGACATCTGGGTTAGTGCAAATAAGCCTGTTTGGCCTGAGCTCAGGCTAGTTGGGAGTTAATAGCAAGTTTAATAACTATACTATACATTTTTAATGTATTACTGTTTCACAGAGAGATTAGACATAACTCTTGTAATTCTACATGTAACTTGTGGTAGGATTTTTAAGTTCTACAAGGCCATGGGGAAGAGGAAGAGTTGAAGTATGTCAAGAATTCGAGTTATCCTGAAGCATCCATGAAGTATCAAGAGGATGTCCACGCTGCTGTACAGGAAAGAAGCAGGGGAAACTGAATAGCATTGGGCTCTGTCCTGTCCCGGTTATACTGCTACTGCTACCTCAACTATCACTTAAAACTGAGCCCAGTATGCCTTCCCTTTCACCAGTGACTCCCACAATACAAGGGGGAGTTTCCTCAAGAGTGAGGTTTTTGTAATTTTTTCTTTTAATGCTGCCATGTTGCTAACTTCCCAGAGTGTTTCCTCTGGAACCACTGGTGTTTCAGCTCACTTTCATTTTTAGGCAGCATATGCTGCCAGAAGTTGGGAGAGGAGAAAAGTTCTTCAGCAGTTCTCGCTTTTGTGGAAAAGAGGAAATACCTATAAAAGTTTATAAGCCGGTTTTGCTTGCAGTGAGGAATGAATATCTGTGACGCAACCCAGATATTTTTTGCCGTTTCTTAGCAATATGTCTAAGCATTCATCCCTACAGACTCAAGGTCTGCTTATACACTGAAAAGTCAATTATTCTCTAGCCATCCCAATGTATCTAAAACTCCAGATATTTTATTGTGATCAACCTAAATATACCTGCTGTAGATCAAGTCAATGTGCTGGTTTCTGGCACTCGCTGACCTTTTCTGTTTGAAACCGCATTTCAAGATTTATATGGACAACTCATTCCAGCTCATTATGAGAAGTAAAATGAGTTGCAATGAAAGAGCATTTTCTCAGAAGTGCTGCTGATTGGCAGCTCTTGCATCAGAAACCATGCAAGTTCCTTCCAGTTTTCTTCTTGTTTCTGAGATGTTGCATTTCAACCCCACAGCTGCGCAAGCCAGAAAGGATCAGCAATAGCTATTTGTCAGTTTCCTCAAGTTGTTAAGCTTTAATTCCAAAAGATGTCTCCAAAAAGTGGCATTATCGCACTGTTTTAATTTAATTTCGTTTAAAAAGTGCCACAACCCTGAAGGCAACACTCTAGAAACACAAGTTGGTGTGAGCAGCCCCAGCCGCAAGGCTGCATGTGGAGAGGTAGGACCCCTCATCATCACCCTTGACGATGTGAATCGAAGGCAGCAAGGAACAGATAAGGACAAGTCAGATAACTGATGTTTTCCTCAGACATTCCCATTAAGGGAACAGCAAGAGACCCATTTCTGTCTGAAAACACTCAACTGAGAGACTGAAATGCCGGTTTCTGCAGAGTTTTGCAGTCACCGATAAATCCCTTCATTATAAGATTCTGCAGGAAATATCACTTCCATTAATCTTCAAAGGAAAAGCTACCAGCAGCTGATAGGAGATTATCAGCTCCCCGGTATTAGAGATGGTCCCACCAAAATACCATTGCGTGATGAACCCGGAGTATAACATGGCGTGGGGTATGTTTCTCAGAGGAACCACTACTTTCTGGAGAAATGGGGTTTCCTATTGTACTGGCATTCACAGAGCCATAACCTACTGGCCTGAAATACAGCTAGAAAGAATTTAACAGTAGACAAATGGAATGGGGGTGAATATGGGTCTTACAAGAGATTAATTATATGACATAAGGCTATATACCAAGCCTTGCTGGAAAGAGGAGCCATAGGTGTCTCCAAGAGTCAGAAAATGTCTCGCAGCGAAGGAGGAACAACAGAAGAGAGCACTGCGAGTGGTATCAGGCTATCTAAGAAATGATCTTCCCCCACACTTCCCCCTTGCCAATGTCAGCTTGTGCAAGAAGAAATGACAACAGAGGGCTTCCTCTATTCCTTTACACCTCCAGAGTCAGAGAGTTTCTCCTCAACAAGGCATTCTTGTTTCTGTGCCTTCCTACCTCCTCTAGATACTGCCAGTTCAGTGATATTCCTCAAGTTTTGGAGCAAAGTTTGATCTTACTTCTCTATTAAACCTCTCATTACTTGGCTAAACTTCTGCTGGGACGCGTGCTTTGAAGTCATGAGGCAATGAGGGGCAACCACTTCATTTGAATACCATAGCAGTTAAAGAGATATCTGCTGGTTCTGAGGGCTTGGGGACAATTGCCCAAAATAGCTGTGTTTCAGTTTGACAAAGGAGGTAGATCAGCCGGAGGTCAGATGCCGGCTTCTTTCAGAAATACAATCAGCAAAGAGATTCTCGTGCATTCAGGACTCATCAGTTATCAGCGTAGCTAAGGCTGTCACATTCCTCTCCCGTGACTTTCTGTGCAGCACAGTCCGCAGGACTTCCCCAGACTGCTCTCTGCAGGACACAGCATGGCATTTACAGAAACTGTTTGGTCTCTCTCAAAATTTTCCCAAAGTATATTCATTCCAACCTTCAGGAACTTGTTTCTCTTTTATCTTATTGTTAATCATTCATAGAATCATAGAATAAAATCATAGAATCATCTGGGCTGGAAGGGACCTCCAAAGGCCATCTAGTCCGCCCCCCCCCGCAGTCAGCAGAGACACCCCCAACTAGACCAGATTGCCCAGGGCCTCCTCGAGCCTCCCCTTGAATGTCTCCAGGGAAGGGGCCTCAACCACCTCCCTGGGCAACTTCTT
>JAOTQQ010000012.1:47580500-47592469 GCA_026546715.1 Gallinago undulata
GCTTTTCTTCAGTTTAAACCCATTGCCCCTCGTCCTGTCCCTGCAGGCCTTTGGAAACAGGCTCTCCCCAGCCTTCCGGTAGCCCCCTCAGGTACTGGAAGGCCATTATGGGGTCTCCCCAGAGCCTCCTCTTCTCCAGGCTGTGATTATTATTCTACTTTTTAAAAAGCCAAAAAGCTTGAACCACATTTCTAGACATGATTTGTTCATCCTCAGCTTCCAGGCAGAGGATGTACTTCCGGTTTTGCCTTCAGATTTAAAAATCCTTTGTAAAATTTTGGCTTTCCCTTTAGATACCTGGAGATAAGTAAAGGTAAGAGACGGAAGATGTTTATTTTCTCTTCATCCCTGTCATACCTGCGGCTCCTCACTGAACCCCATCCATCAGAGGAACAGCTTTGCCTTTGGCAGGGGTAAAATGCATGGTGCTAGCTTAGCCATCCAGATCAGCCCGTCACGGGCTTGTTCCCTTCATTTCTTACTGTTTTCCAGGTTGATCAGTAACCATTACATAACATCAACACGAGAGAATCATAGAATGGTTAGAGTTGGAGGGGTCCTTAAAGATTGCTGTTATATCAACTTACTTAAAAAACCCCAAAAATCTCATTTGTCGAAACCGATGAACCCAACCTAGAAGTCTCACCTGAATTCGGAGGGCAAAAAGGTTCAATCCCAGTGAGAGATTTCTGAATTTGACAGACTTATTAAAATGGAAAAATGGTATTTTTGCATTGAATTAGTCTAGGCTGGCAGCAGTGCAAAATACAAGTATTATTTAGTAAAAGTGTATTTAAAATGTGCGTTTGTTTCACAAACATCCACACGTAGTCTCAGAGATGCTTTCTGTTGACAGCACTGTAATTGTTTTTCGATTCGCTCTAATTCCATGCTGTGTTACAGTTAATGTAGGCTGTGCCACTAGAATAATTGCAGAATTCTCTTCATTTCAAAATAACCACACTCACCTGAAGTTTGAAGTATAAGCGTTTGTTTAAAAGAAAACTTTAAAAATTAAAACCATGAAATATCAAGTGTGTCTTTACATTTAGACACTTTTTTCAAACAACTTTTAGTGATTCCTCTAACTCATTCACTAGCTCATTGACTCATGTCTTGCAGGCTGTGTCATGATTATACTGATAATTTTCAGTTTAAATCTAGCCTATTGAAGAACAAATGGGATGGAAAACCACCTTGAGTTAGTTCTCTTTTATTTGAGTTGTTTGCTGGTTTTACACAAAAATGGAAACCTTCCTAAAAATAATTATTTACCATCCATCCTAGCTGTATCTTATAAAAGTAAACAAACTTCTCCTTCTGGTCTTTACAGAGATCGGATGGTATCAAACACACACACACAAAAAAAGATAGATGAAAACAAAATTAATTGCCTCCCAATTTCAGGAGGCAGTAGAGAACTAGAGGACCACAATATGAAAAAGGATGAAGCAATGTCTTCCTGTACTAGGAAACTACAAATACCGATGATGAAAACAGTTGTGCAGAAAAGCTTTAAAATGTGTTCAAAATAAATCAACCAGACAATTTGATTTTTTTTCCTAAAGTTTCAAACATTGTTTTAAACAATATTGCAAACCAAGGCTTTTGTTTGTTCTGTGTATACTTACAGATTAGAGTTTATCTCCACTCTTCAAGTGTTGTTTACTTCATTTGAGTGTTGCTTACTTCATTCTCCATTTAAAGTAAGCTCTAAAAAAAAAAAAAAAAAGAAGCAAAACACCTGATGTTTTAAAGAGCCATTGCCTTGCTTCCTTCTTTGAGCCTATGATGAAGCAACAACTGTGAGCCTCAGCTAGGTGAGGGCAGGACTGTCCATAAGCACACAGCCTCAGGAAGATCTGTAGTTGCATCACAGGATGCCCTAATTTGCAGCTAATTAGCCAGAGGAGGTCTTCAAAGCCTCCCATTTCTGAATGGCTACATCCTTCTACTGCCTCAAATAATCAAATCTCCACAGATGGAAGCCCCACAAATCACAGAGAGACTCCTTTGGAAAGGTTATTCCCCAGAGAGAAGGGGATCGTTTGAAAGAGTGTTTTGAGAAACCGAGGTAGGAGAGGAGCAAAACATGATGTATGTTGTAACTGCCTAAGTGTGGGTTTACATATGGTTAAAGTATAGACATTAAAGTGTAAGGGATGAAATAAAGCTCACCCTAAAGCCCAGCACCATGTCTCAGCCCTGCCTTCTGCCAAGATTGTAGCTCAGCAGCTGGATCTTGGCACTTGGTGCCATTGCTGTGTCCAGATCTGGGCTCCCCAGTTCAAGAAGGACAGGGAACTGCTGGAGAGGGGACAGCAGAGGGCTACAAAGATGATGAAGGGCCTGGAGCCCCCCTGGGCCTCTCTTATAAGGAAAGGCTGAGGGACTTGAGTCTTTTTAGTCTGGAGAAGAGAAGGCTGAGGAGGGTTCTGATCAACACCTATAAATACTTCAAGGGTGGGTGTCAGGAGGATGGGGACAGTTTTTTTTTCAGTGGTGCCCAATGACAGGACAAGAGGGAATGGGCACAAACTGCAACATAAGCAGTTCCACCTAAACATAAGGAGGAACTTCTTTCCTGTGAGGGTGGCAGAGCCCTGGCAGAGGCTGCCCAGAGAGGTGGTGGAGTCTCCTTCTCTGGAGACATTCCAAACCCACCTGGACATGTTCCTGTGCAACCTGCTCTGGGTGGCCCTGCTCTGGCAGGGGGTTGGAGGAGATGATCTCCAGAGGTCCCTTCCAACCCTGTATCATTCTGTGGTTCTGTGATTCTGTATGTATGGTGCTAGCAAAATGAAATGAGGATATTTCATTAATAAAACATTAGTCGTGTCAGTATCGAAGACCCACTGGTAGGGATGATTGCTGTGTGGAGCACATGGTAAAAGATGTCTTACTGCAGGACTGAGTCTCTGTGAGGAGCCTGTGCCAGGCCAGGTTTTGCCCTCGTGCAGGCTTAACTCATTTCTGTCAGAACACACAGTTGTGTTTGAGTCTAACAGTTTTGAAAGCAACGGCATTTACATTCAACTTTTACATACAATCTTACATAAGAGCATCTTAACTGACTACATCCTGTTGCTTCACATTTGGTTAAAAAAACACAAGGGATGCTCTGTTCCGTGGTACCTCACAACAGACTGGTGTGTGATGGAGACTGTGTTCTTGTGTTTTTGCAATTTTGGCAGTGGCTAACAGCTTAAGAGGTGTGCAGATAATAGAAAAAAAATTGACCATAATAATAATGCTTAGCTTTCTGCAGTTGATCTCAAAGCTCTGTTAAAAGGTATACATATCACTCTCCCCATGCCAAAGCTAAAAAACTGAAACCTCTGTGGCAAAGCCAGGTATAAAGCTAAGATATCCTTAAATCAAGTCCTGTACCTTCTCTAGTCAATCATGGTGTCTTGGCTTCTTGTAGGTCTTGTTCTAGAATACATACATCCCTATTAATAACGAGAAGGAAGCCAAGACATCTTAAAGAGCTACAGGCAGCATCTGAACATGTGGAGGTTTTTTAAGCTAAATAATATTGTTGATTCATATAATAAGTTAGTACACATGCCAATATATATAATATTCTTGATACATAATATTGATACAGATAATAATTACATTATATTGCTGATAAATAAAAATGTTGTTTTCCCAAGCCGTCATCACCAATGGGGCTTTCCAGGTTGACTTCTTTCCATACGTTTGCTTTCTGCAAATCTTCTGTCCTTACACTGACCCAGGATTAAAATCAATATTGAAATATCAGAGTATGGTCTGGGACAGACATTCTCATTACCTTTGTTCATCTCCAAGCTGGAGTCAGTGTCAAGCTCTAGGTAGGTACAGTAAGCTTAATACACACGATTGCCATTCGTTGCCTGCTAAATTGATGCAATTTGGCCCAAGATTTAGCAACAGCATGTATAGTCTCTGGAGTACATTTCTCTCACTGTGGTTCAAAGTATAGACTCCAGATGCATGTTTAGATTTTCACTAACAATGTACTGAGCTGGTGGCAGAACACGATTATTTTAGAACATCACACAACAGCAGAATTTAAACGCAGGTGCTAGAAATGCACATATTTCCTAGGTTTTGAGTGATTGCTTATGATCTTAGCAATACCCCAAAATCTAGCAGTAGTGCGACAGTGGGTTTGCACAGTGCCATTGTATCACCTGGATCAGTCCTTCACCTAGTTTGAATTTGCATTATAGCCACGGGCCATGGCTGTTTAATAATATTTGAGAGCCTGGCCCAGATTTCAAGGACTCCTTGTCCTGAGATCTGGGTTGCACCAGCACTCCTTTACTCTGGGGCAAGTGAAGTTCTCTTTTCCTTGAGGAAAGAGAACCATGTCCTTTATGCTCAGGCATAATACATGCTGTTAGTGATTTTTTTTTCAGCTGTTCCAAAGTCAGAGATGTACACAGAATAACCATGGCAACCCAGGTGTTTTGTTTTTCTATATTTATTACGCAAGGACTCAAGGATTTGGAGTGCTTGAAGGAGGTGTGCAGGTGTGGTGGTCAGGTCTTCTGGAAAACCACTCCTCTCCTTCACTTATGTAGGTGGCAGAAAGCGAAAAAAACAAGATCCACCTGAACCGCCTGACTCTTCTAGCTAATTGAGGGTAAATCAGATTTGTTGGACAGTTGATCAGAATTCAGCCAGTCAGAAAACTCTACTGGAAGTAGCAAAGTATTTCTTAATTGTATAATCTCCTTACACTGGAAAAGCTAGACCCTGCTCCCCATCACATTCATGAAAGAATCAGGACTTACGTTATCGAAAAACTTCTTCAATGTTGGTTTCTAGCCTTCTTCGTTCCTCATATATATTCATATCCATCATGTAAACATCATTTATATTAACAAGTATAAACCTGTTTATACCCAAGGCATTGTCCCATAGTTGTGTATCAGTCTTGCAGTGATCCATGAGCCTGATTCTCATCTCTAGTGCACAATTTTAACACTGTCCAGTTCCAGTTTCACCAACAACACCTCTGATTGAGCCTGGTGGGACAGCAGATCAAGGCCCAGGGCATCATACACCGTATGAGGCAAGAGGAAATAGGCACAAACTTGTATGTAGGAAGCTTCATCTAAGTGTGAGGAGGAACTTCTTTCCTGTGAGGGTGGCAGAGCCCTGGCAGAGGCTGCCCAGAGAGGTGGTGGAGTCTCCTTCTCTGGAGACATTCCAAACCCACCTGGACACGTTCCTGTGCAACCTGCCCCTGTGGACCTGCTTTGGCAGGGTTTTGGACTAGATGATCTCCAGAGGTCCCTTCCAACTCAATAGCGTTCTGTGGTTCTGTGATCTTGTGCTCCTTACACAAAGCCCAGATCTGCTCAGAGTCCCTCCCAGTGCCAGATATGGGCTTGGTGTGTAAGACTGGCTGGATCAGTTATTAAGCTCTAATTGTGACAGGTTAATTGCAATTTATCGTTAAGTAAAAGATCAGCTGCTAATATGAATAGCTGAAAGGCAGTATGTAGTTACAGTGAGTAACTCTAGCTGCTACCAACAAAATTATATATTTGACTCACATTTTTAATGTGCCTTACTATTTCAAGCACCTGAATAAAAAGGTATTAATCATCTATGAAATGAAAAACGTTCAGTATCAATAACAGCCAAAACCATTTTGTAGATAATAGGTTTCTTAAAATGTCTCTATCTAGGTTCTGAAGCAGTTGTGATTTGTGGCCGTCACCTGGGTGGTACAAGGCATCCTATGCATGAGAAATACTGCCTGTGACAGTATTTTGGAAAAAAAAAACAACAACATTTTGGAAAATATAGGGAGAAAAATGTGACTTGCAATTCCTTGTACTGCAAACAAAACAAAACCTAAATCCCCATGAAAATCCACTGTAGTTCTTCTTTAATAGTGTGTGTGGGAGGGATCACAAATCCAGAAAACAACTGTTCTAACACTAATAATTTGCTTAACTTTCCTCACACCGGCTTCTGTTTTCTACTGGCACTCTGCTTTGGCCTCGGTGTTGGTCACTGGGGACGGGAGGAACAACCAGAACCACGTACAAAAATATCTGTGCAGACTCCAGTCTAAATGGAACTTTTCGAGAAGGTGTCTTACTTATTTTTAACAGCTGCACATTTCCAGCAGTCTAACACCAACTTTAATATTGTCTTGTTCTCCACTATTTTACTAGCTCACATCTGTCGCACGCCAGTAGGTTTTTCAGGAGGTATGCCTTTCGTCGGGAACCCGGCACAGCAATTCACTCGTTATCAGAGCTTGCTCCCATCAGGATAAAAAAAAAAAATAATATAAAATTCAATCACCTGATTGACAAGGAGAGGCATTACTCTTGCTGGAAGGATGACTTTAGAAGGCAGGGAATGAAATCATACATGCGGGTACCCTGCCGATCCTATATGTATATATGCCTTTCTGAGAAAAAAAAAGCCCTTCCCTTCACCTAAAAATACAGTGCTCATCCTAAAATTTGTTTGAACTCCATACTAGCTTCTCACTGATTGCCTGTGGTGGCAGGCAGCATGCTGTAAGGAAGGATATCTTTTTTAAAAAGATTACAGCACAAATCTATTGCTTCTTGCCCTCCAAATGCTTACTGCAATTGCTAACACTGTTTTATTCTCAGGCTGACTGCAGAGGTGACACGAACTCTATCACCAGATGCATGGAAAAAATCATTTCACTCATGAACACCTTCGTGCTGAATATAGATATGTAATTATTTATGAAATTTAGTGTGCTAAAATATGTTGTCTCTACTGGCAGAGGAACAAACCTCCCTGCGCTGGTCTAAGAGTGTCTGCCTAGGAACAGCAGAGAAAGCAAAGCTAGATTGGTAATGAAGATGCTTTCCTACCTCAGCGTAAGCACAATGAAGTACGTGACCTCGCTACTACAGTTGGGTTAGACAGGAATTCAGGGTAAATCCCAACTCTTTCAGAAATGAGGAATTCACTGCAAGGGAAAATTGTTCCACGCTGCATTCGTAAAGTACATTGATTTGCAAGAGCCTTTCCCGATCAGCGCAGCTGAGGACTGCAGAAGGGAAGGAGGTGCCCTGTGAATGCAAGTGCTCTCTTACATCCAACTGTTTGGGCTGAAACAGTTCCTTTTGCTGTTTCTAAATCTGGAGGTTTCTGTTCTGAGCCAACGACAAGCATTTGTGTTAAACTAAGATCTTCAGACGACAAGCATTTGTGTTAAACTAAGATCTTCAGTGCCGTTGCCAAAGCGTGAAGCTAATTGTGTCAGGAACAAGCTCATTATCAATGCTTTTTTTTTTTTGAAGACTTTTGCCTCTTTGAAGTTCAGATGCAATGTTTAATGATGCAGCTGGAGGGTCCCACCAGGAGCAGCTGTGGAAACACCTATGGTAAGTGCTGCTGCTCTGGGCTGTGGGAAGAGTACCCACACCTGCCCTTTATCCCACCATCACTCCAACTTGTTTTCTTTTAGCCTCTCCCCCCATTTTGTGGATGCAGGACTACCCAGAAAATTTGGGGCCATGCTGCTTGTGGCCATAATGCTGGTTTGCCAGTCCAAATCTGCTTTCAGACAAGAAACCATGCCACTGGGCACTATTTCTGATTGGTCTTTAGACCTCTCTATAAAAACTAGAATTGAAAACAATAAACTATCAATTTGCTTCCCTGTCTAACTTCCTTATTTTAATTTAATCCAGGTTATTTGATGTTCTGGACATCTTCCCGATCACTGGAGAGCACACGGACCAAGTATTTTACATCGTTATCCACTATAGGTCCTATGAGCTCTTCTAAGCTGAAGGCAGACTGACAGGACATTGCTAAATGATAATATAAGCCCTACATGTTAGGTGTACACGGGGAAAACCAACACCAAACAATTAGTAAAATCTACCTGGAGCCAGTGGAGCATGGTGGAGAGAAGCCCAAAATAGCACCAACATCAAAAGTTGCTACAACAGTGCGTGGTGTAGGAGGTACCCTGTGCAGATATCAACTCTGCTCCTAAAGCAAAATAGCCACAACAGGGCACTGACATGCCCTTTAGCTTCTCAACAGGGTTTGTTGGACTGGCCGTAGCAACATGCCTCTTTAGCCCTACTGCTTCTGGTTCTCAGGTTAGCACATTAAGCACTAATTCAAAATGTATCCTCACAGAAGACACATCCCCAAAATAGGTTTCCAGTTGAAATCAGTGATGTTAAGATGTAGGGGAGATTAAGAAAATAAAACACATTGTTAATGTCTTTCATTGTGCTACTGAAGTGGAAATCATAGAAGCATAGAATGGTTTAGCTTGGAAGAGACCTTTACTATCATCTAGTTCCAAACCCCCCACCATGGGCAGGGACACCTCCCGCCAGACCAGGTTGCTCAAAGCCCCATCCAGCCTGGCCTTGAACACTCACCGAGGAGAGATCCCCATTGCCAGCTTTCTTTCATCTCTGCACCATCAAGCCAGGATCATCGCCCAAAGTGATTCAACAATTTCTACGGCCCTCACGGTGAGACATCTCACCACTCGCTGCTCAGTGCCATTAGCACAATGAAAGTAAAAGATGAAAAGCACAGATAAAGCAATACCTATTGAGTGTCCACTCCAGATTTTCATTATGCCTCCTACTTCGGCTAAAACTCTCTTTTCCCCTTCATTTCACTCTGTTCAGTGAGCTGACAATAAAATAATGGATTCTGTACCAAAAGTTATCTCCACTTAATTTTCAGATCCAGTTTCCCCTAGTCAAGTTACCGGGCCTCTGAGCTCGTTCCCTTCCCACACCTGGTATTATCCTCAGCTGAACTTCATTTTGGCTGTGTAGGAGAGATCTTTTCTAGGTTAGCAAGAAATTGATTAATCTGGTGAGAGGCTCCAGCACTGTATTTTGTTTTGCCTTTTTTTTTTTTTTTAAAAGTATTTTTTTCCCTGAGCCTTTTTTTTTTGTTTCAGATTTGGAAGCAGCCTGCACATGTTGTTTTAGGTGTAAAAGGGTAGAATTCATGCAGCCTTTCTGCACAGCATTGGCAAGAGAAGAAATGCGTGTTACCGTGCAAGTCTGAGGTATGAGTGCAATTCAGAACGCAACGCTACACAGAAATACCTAAGCTGGCTTTAAATCCATAGCTGGTGATAAATCTGTGTTGATGTGATGCTTCTTCTAGTCAAATTTATCCTGTATTTCCAGGTTTGGAGGCTGCAGTATCTCAGCGCTTCAGTCAGCTCCTCCAGGGCTCGTTCTGCCTGACACTGCGGGTATCTACATCCGCATCCCAGTGTCTGTCTGTTGTGGCTGTCGAATCATAGAAACATCCAGGTCGGCAGGGACCTCTGGGGACTTCACGGTCAAACCTCCTGTTGAAAGCAGGGCCTTAGACTGGGTTATCCACGGTCCCATCAAACCGAGCCTCGAATATTTCCAGCAAGAGAGATTCTGCCGCTCCCAATTTTTTCAGTCTCTGTCTTGGACCAAGAAGACCAAAGAGGGGCACAACATCCCAGGTGTGGCCTGATGGGTGCTTAAATGGGGTGGAATAATCACACCCTCGACCTGCTGGCTGTACTCCTGCAGATACGGCCCATGACAAGGTTTCCTTTCATCGCTGGAAGGGCACGCTGCTGGCTCACATTGAGTCTGCACCCCAGGCAGCCAGAGCTCACACACACACACTCCCACCACTGCTGCATGGGATTAGTCTGTCCCAGGTGCAAGATTTAACAATTACCTTTACTAAACCTCATGCAGTTCTCACCACCCCAATCTTCCCACCAGTTGCAATCTCCCTGGCAGCTCTTCCTTTCAGCATCTCCCTCCTCCCAATTTGTTGTCATCTGCAAACTTGATGAGGGCGCGCTCAATTGAATACTACCATGCCCAGTATTGACCCCCAAATAACTCTATCCCTGACTAGATTCTCCTTCAACTTTGAGCCATTAGCCAACACATTAGCTCAGCATTTTAGCCGGTTCTCCAACTATCTTGTGGTCCATCTGCCCAGTTTGTATCTTGCCAGCTTGTCAACAGGTTATTAAGATGACCATGCCGAATGCCTTACTAAAATCAAGGTAGATGATGTCCATGATTCTCTCCTCATCCACTGAGGATGGTAAAAATCAAGGTAGATGATGTCTATGATTCTCTCCTCATCCACTGAGGATGGTAAAAATCGAGGTAGATGATGTCCATGACTCTCTCCTCATCCACTGAGCAAATTGTTTCATTGTGGAAGGCATCACAGAATGGCAAAAAAAGTCATTGCACTTCTCTTTGTAGGATGACAAGTACTTTTCTCCTAAATAAATCACCTTTACATCAACCTCTTCATCATTTGTTGGCCACAAAATTTCCTTTAAAAAATACCAACTATGCCCCTAACACCTTCTTATATGCTCAAAATAACCCTGATTGTGAATACAAATACCTGGAAGGAATTTTCTCCCCAAAACCGCTTCACCTGTTTATCCTCAGGAGGATCCTCCTATCCTTTAGGAGGTCAGTAAATGAAAAGAGGCAAGCTCTGAGAAACACACAGCTTGAGCTGGAGGCCTCATCCCACCTCCTGCAGCAGAAACAACACACCTGCAATCACTCACTTCTGCCAGGGTGCAGCAGGAAGGTGAGTGTTCCCACCACCAAGCCAAGGGCTGTTTGGTGCCTCAGCTTCTGCCATACAAGGCTGGGAGACATCAAACAGGGCAGACCCATGTAAATTCACCCCTACTTATCCACACCAATATATTGGTCACTCTGTGATGTAAATTGAGGTGTAAAACCTCCCATCAGCTGTGACTGCCTAAGGAAGGCAGACCCACTGATGGGCTGATCTCTGTCCCTGACTCCTGTGTCCCACCATGGCTGAACAGCAGCTGCACATTTTTCTGGTACATGAAGTTTAGGAAGATCCAGCTGATATGGACAGCTGCAGCATGCAAGTGTACCAGCACACGCTGCAAGAGGGTCCCCTACCTCAACCAACTCCCTGTAGAAGATCAGGACCCCGTTTCTTCTCTTCAAGATCCTCCACAGCCCTAGTCTTGTTTTTCAAAGCAGCTATTCCTAGTTCCAGAATGAAGTTCATGATGAGCAACTACCCTTCCCAGAGACTCTTTAAGACAAGGATAAAGTGATTGAGGTGGTCCCTCTCTGGGATGGCTCTGGGGCTAAGAACCATGAACCAAGAACCACCACAAAACTGCAAATTCAGTGCAATCTCTCTACCCAAGCTATTGCCTCTCTTACCGTTTACTGAAATTCACCACAGCACATTCATTAAAGCAAACCACAACAACTTACCAAAATAAAATATTGTGCTGCAGAAGTTTCTGTGTTTGAGCAAGGAGAAGATGTGGTAAGCGACAATCTTGGGCAGCTCCTTAATATAGCCACTTAATTCAATCTAGCTTTGAAAGGTATTTGGGGACTTTGTGAAGATCAGCTAGATGTCATGACAGTGTCACCATTATATGAATCTACACAAAACAGTAACAGGACTCCAACTGCTTTATCCAGTTATTGGCATTGCTAGCATTTTTACTCATAAAATGGTGAGAAGAATCTTCTCGCTCTCTGGTTGCTTCTGACAATGTACTTGAAGGGCCAGTTCCTTTACATACCAAAATGAAGCGAAACTCTATTGCGTGTAAGCATGGAACGAAGCAAGGCAAACCAGCCATCTCACTTCCTACTGCCCTCAGCATGGCTTTTGAATAACGTGTGATTTTTACAGCACCTGGGCTGGAACAGTCCTCAGTATCAATGCAGACTGGGCGATGAGGTGTTAGAAAGCAGCCCTGAGGAAAGGGACTTGGGGGTGCTGATGGATGGGAAGCTGGATACGAGCAGGCAGTGGGCGCTTGCAGCCCAGAAGGCCAATCCCATCCTGGGCTACATCCAGAGAAGTGTTGCCAGCAGGTCCAGAGAAGGGATTCTGCCACTTTGCTCTGGTGAGACCTCACCTGGAGCACTGTGGGCAGGTCT
>JAOTQQ010000012.1:47613179-47631432 GCA_026546715.1 Gallinago undulata
AAGATCATCCAGTTCCAACCCCCCTGCCCTGGGCAGGGACACCTCCCACCAGACCAGGTTGTTCAAAGCCCCATCCAGCCCAGCCCTGAACCCCTCCAGGGATGGGGCAGCCACAGCTTCTCTGGGCAACCTCTTCCAGTGTCTTGCTGGGGATCTTACTGGGGCACATGATGGGTTCAGGTCCCTGCGAGCACGATCCTGCAGCCAAGAGAGTGGGGACAGGAGCCATCAGCTGATGGTGGGGTCGAGGGGCCAGCGTGAGGAGTGGTCTCTCTGGCCCCCTTCAGCTCCTTGGGGAAACAGTCCACCTGAGCATCTTGTTCCAGGCCTGTAGGAAATGGGACACAACACAGTGTTTAGTGCGAAACAATGGTGTTTTCTGTGCAATATTTCTGAGAGAAGACACCGTTTTCAGAGGTGGCCTTATCTACAGAACGTGAAGACAGATCTCAGCAAGGTGATTTCCAAACCTGATGAAAACCAGCAGCCCCTCAGTGAAAACAGACATTTCAAGAAGTGAGTGCAGTCCGAGCAGATTCCCTCCGTATTGTGTCTTCTTCTAGAACAACTGGAAAGCAAAGAACTTATATTTAGCATAACATGGTTAGGAGGTGGACATTTTCTGGCATCATGTTGGCCAGGGCAGAAGTACAGGCACTTCCCAGCCCACTCAGAACTCACCCAGAAAACACAATTTCTTGACAAGATTCTGTCAACTTCCTCTTTCTTGTTAGGCTGAAATAAATGTGAGATAAGGCTGTTCCCTGTATGTTTCAGAGCACCTACTTCTTGGCCAATTCAGACCATTAAATAGTGCAGCCAAAGACGAATAAAATATTTTGGGGAGTGCAAAAGGAGTACGGTGAAGTTTGAATTTAGGTTTTAATGCTGTTGCTTGTGCCTTGCCTGTTTTCATGTAACAGGAACAGTGGCCCAGGCTGTGATCCTTCACCTGACATAGAAATTCTGTACTTTTCAGACATCGCTGGTGCCTCCAAGGAGTGAGATGGGACAGAAAGATGTTGCGGGCTTCACTTCTGCAACGGTCAAGGAAGAGCTGGAGTGGAAGATGGTGGAGGTAGGACAGGGGCTGCTAATGGTCAAGGACCCGCAACCATCTTGTAGTGCCTCCAGCTGATTCATGGTGAGACCATGGGGAAGTCACTTCTAATCCTTGGTCTCACTGCAGTTGGCAGAATTATTCTTGGTGATTCAAAATGGCTTTCACCCTCTGTTTCATCTGCTTTTGGGCAGAGATGAGGAGGGATCATGAATGCAATCACACATTAAAGTATTTACTAATATCATCACGGTAAAGGAAAACTTGTGAGGTCAGGCGATATTCCACTTTAATGAATTGTTGCCTCTGGGTGCAGGGGTGGCCTGAGAGCAGGCTTTTGGATGAGCCAGACAAACTGTGAGCTTGTGGCTCACTGAGCTTTTTGCGGTCTCTTCTGATCCACTGCCCAAAGTGGATGACAAATTATTTGCTCCTAAAGCGTGCAGTTACCCACAAAGAGATGTACCTGCTCCACCTTTCTTCTGCAAATATCAGCTGGTTACTGATCAGCATCAACTGTACATTTTCCTAATCTCCAGTTTTCTGGGAATAATAACCTCGTGCCAATGGGCTTTCTTCTCCTGCTTTGCCACAGGAGCAAATACAAGCATGTGGGTAGCTGAAGCTTTGGTTTGCCCTTCCAGAAGAAGGGGCCTCAGGTTTCTGAACACACAGCTGGGATTTGAATAAGTCTTTTGGAAATAGAATCTTCCGTACTCCATCAATCATCGTAAGACTTTGAAAAAACATGGTGCTAAACAAAATAGACTGTTTTGACTTACAAATTCCTTTTCCTGCCTCCCCCCCTTGACTGGCTGATCATTTCTTTTTGTTCAGTACAAATAAAGGAGACTATTTTTTCCCAGAAGAACAATTAAATGCAAGCACTTGTCATAACAAAGTCTCCAACAAAGTTTTGAAATGCTGCATATGTCTGATTTCACGCTAAGCTACAGAAAGCTAAGCCAGTTTCCATTATATTTGAAAAATCGTGGCAGCCAGTGTCACCTCCATGCAGACAAGATCATGGAGCAGATCCACGGAATCGGCTGGGTGCCCACACTCAAAGGGTTGCAGTCAACGGCTCAATATCCAAGGGGAGACCAGTGATGAGTGGAGTTCCCCAGTAGTTGGTACTGGGACCAGGGCTGTTTAATGTCTTTGTATGCAACATGGAGAGTGGAATTAAGTGCACTCTCAGCAAGTTTGCTGAAGACACCAAGCTGTGTGGTGCAGTCGACACGCTGGAGTTCCCTCCCTGGATGCCACCCAGAGGGACCTGGACAGGCTTGAGAGGTGGGGTTGTGTGAATTGCATGAAGTTCAACCAGGCCAAGTGCAAGGTCTTGCACCTGGGTCATGACAGTCCAAAGCACAAATACAGGCTGGGCAGAGAATGGCTGGAGAACAGCCCTGAGGAAACTGACTTGGGACCAAGTCTAACCATGGCCCAACACGTCTCAGCATTATGTGCTTGCAGCCCAGAAAGCCAACTGCATCCTGGGCTGCATCAAAGGAAGCGTGGCCAGGAGGTCAAGGGAAGGATTCTGCCCCTCTACTCTGCTCTGCTCTGGTGAGACCCCACCTGGAGCACTGTGTCCAGCTCTGGAGTCCTCAGCACAGGAAGGACATGGATGTGTTGGAACAGGTCCAGAGGAGGGCATTAAAAATGATCAGAGGGCTGGAGCCTCTCCTATGAAGAGAGGCTTCATAGGAGCCTCTCCTATGAAGACAGGCTGAGAGAGCTGGTGTTGTTCAGCCTGATGAAGAAGAGGGTATGGGGAGACCTTATAGCAGCCCTCCAGTACCTGAAGAGGACTACAGGAGTGATGTGGAGGGACTCTTTATCAGGGAATGGAGTGTCCCTTCCAACCCAAAGCATTCTATGATTCTGTGAATACTTAACCTCTTGTGTTTACTGAACTTAGAGAATTTCTGCATTGCAGAGTGGATGAGAAAGGGAAAACCAAGAGTGAGAAGCCCAGTGCTTAGACCCACATGGGCTGAGCTCTGTACTTAGATGTGGTGTTCTGAACTTCAGAGATTTCTCTATAGTCTGGTTACTTAAAGGGAGTTACCGTCCAGTGGTGAGGGGGAGCATGGTTTTAATGGGACTTGAACTCTGGCCAAGAGAAGAGAGCACTTGCTTTTTGGTGGGCCTACTGCCACATATCTTTGCCCTATTCTTACTTCCCCCTGGGTGTCTGGTTATGATCACCATTCCTATACATCCTGCCTTTTAGATGTATTTATCACTCCACTCCTAATTCCTAATTTATCACTCCATTCCTAAATACATTTCCTCAACCCCCCCAAAAAATTCAGGTCCCAGAGAAAAAAATAACAGGGGTCGAGGGAACAATAGTAAAAATGGAGAGAGGTGAAATTCCAGTAGTAAAAAAATGAAGTGGGTTTGGCCAGCCTAGCCCTACTGGCCTGAGAAGACAGAATAGGGTCTGACTATGGCTTTGTGTATGGAGCACAGTCACGAGGGATGGAGTGCCCAACAGGAGTGTATAAGCCACCACCTGGAAGGGAAAATAAGTTGGTAGATGCCCCATCCCTGGAAACATTCCATGTCAGGTTGGATGGGGCTCTGAGCAAGCTGATCTTGTTAAAGCTGTCCCTGCTCATTTTGGGGGGGAGGTTGGACCAGATGGCCTTTTAACATCCGTTCCAACCAAAACTATTCAATGATTCTATGATTCTGTAAATCCTTAGAGCCAACAAAAAGGAAGAAAAAGGCCAAGGCATGGGCTGCAGCATGTGCATTGCTGCAGCAGTAGGACCTCAGCACCCTGACCCCACTGGGAGGTGCTGTGCATCAGCCCCAGAGGTGCTTTGAGAAGCCTTTTCCCCACCTCTGGGGGTGGTGACCACACGCTGCCAAGGGCACACGTGTAAGCAGTGGTATTCTTGCTGCAGCTCCTTTTGCTAAATCTTGGAGCATTAGTGATGATCAACAAGACGAGGCGGCCCTCAGGACAGCACATTAGTCAGCAAATGAGCCTGCTGACAGGTAATCCAACCGTAATGCACCATCTTTGTGTCTTCTGGTATGTCTAAGCAGATATGCTGATGGCCTCCAGTTTAGATATTCATGGGCATTGTCTGTAACGGTACCCGCACACCAGCCCTCCCCGGGAGAATGAGCAGCAGTCATTTATTAGGTTTTGTACAAACGCAGCCCCTGTGTCAGCAGGCAGAGATACTCGGCTATTGCCAGAGAGAAGACAGAAAAGACGAGTCCAAAGAGGAACAGGAAGCATGTTCATCCTTGATTTCAATGGGCTACAGGTCCAGGCATTTGCATACATTATCTGAATTACTGGGGAGAGGCTTAAGGCTACAGGAGTTACCGCCAATGATTTTCATATCAAAGGGCTTTCTGAATAAGTACCAGAAGAGATATTTCCCTCTCTGAGTGTTTTGAGGTTTTTTTTTTTTTTCCGTCCAGAGATCAGAGAGAGTAACAGCTTAATCTTCTTAAAGAAGTCTTGATAATTTCTTCAGCAAAAATCTGGCTCTGGGATGAGTTTCATAATTTATATCCACAAATAGCCAACCTTGAGCAAGCAAGAAACATCTAGGTTTGGAAAAAGGAGATTAAACAATTTCTATTATTTTTAGGGAAAAATTGCCTAATACCTTCTAAAATGTATTATACAGCCAGCATGCATTCATGTAATTGATTAAAACTCAGAGAACTATACTTTAAAGTCTGAGCCACACCATCTGGTTCTCTCCCTGCGCAGTGCCCTAAGCATACGGCCAGAGAGAGCATTTTTCTTTTTCCCTTCTCTTCTGTCTCCTTTTTCATTCTGCCTGGCCTCATTACCTTGGATATCCCTACACTGAATTTATGTGCATAAGCCATTTGTTTGGCTTCTCTCTTAATCTAGCTTTGTGATTCTGAACATCATTTAGGCAGGACTGACAATTCCACATTTTGCCTTGTCAGAAAAATTATTCACCTTAATGCATATTCGTTCTCTAAATCGTGATATATAGGGAATTGAATTGGTCCTAAGGATATGCTTTGTGTCACTTTACTGCCTGTTTCCTCTCACCAAGGACCATTTTCATGTCAATTCACTCCTGTTTCCAAACTCTCATGTAGAGAAAAGTTGTGGTGATAAGGTAAAGCTGATAAAAATGCTTTGAGCAGCCCTTGTATGCAGTATGTGGTGGGTTTTTTTAACTACATGGTTATTCACTTGACTAAAACTCCTGGAATACGAACTTTTTCATGCTGAGTAACTTGAAAAGCACTCTGAAGAGCAATTATTTTTGCTAAGACACCATTGGTTGTGTTGGCCTACAGATGTGGATCCCTGGTGGGTGTACCCCTCTCTCTTAGCATATATATTAACTTTAGCAAGAGGAAGATATTGCTTCACCCATTCTTGCCTCTGGGCAGTCTGATTGCAGCATTGTTTTTCTGACAGTGGAAAACTTCTCAAGCTACAAAACCCCCAAACTTAATGAAGGTCTGATTTTTGCAGTGGTTGTGGTGATGGAAACACTGCCAGCACTGTGCAACTTGTACTTCCACTAAATCTCTTCCCTGAGCTTGTTCCTTTCTACAAAGAACCTCATTGGAGTAATGGATTTGGTGAATACTTCCCCTTCCCTTGAGTCATGCAGAGCATCTACCTGGATTTGTGCCCAAAGCATGAGGCACCACTGCCACAAGATATTTTTCCAGGGCAGGTCTGCTGGGCATTGCTCATGGCTCTTTATACAGAAACTGCAGAATTAGTGCCCACAGAGGCATATCGGAGCAGGGGTACTTGCAGGTTATCATGTTTCTGTGGAAAGCAGTTGAGATGCAAGAAGACAGGCAGGTCCTGCCCAACCAGGAGAAATGGAATATCCACAGTTCTCTTTCCAAAAAAAAAAAAAAAACCAAACCAAAAAAAAAAGGTTTCCATAGCCTATTATAGCTTTTATTACCATGACACATCCAAAACACAGAATGACATTTAGATCATTGTTTTTGCTTCAAGGGAGTTGCTGTGATGGTATTTCAGTTTTACTGCTAGCCAGTACAGCACAGCGTGTGGAGAAGATAAATGTGCTGATGTCCTGAACAGGACTTTCTTGATAAAGGGATCTTTAACCTTAATTGACTTGTCCAGGTGCAGCAAGGCTTCATAACATAAAAAATGTATCAAGGCCGTGCACAGATTTGATGTTTTCATTTGAGTTTCATTGGTGATACAATCCTACAGTGAAGATTTAGAAGGGAAACAAACCACTCCAGTTTGGAAAGAAAATACAACTTCTCAGTAGGAAAACTGCAGAGACAGGTGTCTGTTTTCAGGGATAAGAACAATTTTGCCATCTTTCCCCAGCAAAGCAGGGAAAGCTGAATGCTGCTGGGAAACCATTGATGTTACTGCACACAATAGAGAACAATATGACCAAAGCTGATGTCCACCATAACAGCCAGGAGTATTTTATCTCCCCAGTATGGGAAATGCTGTTTTAAACGCAACTGTTACAAATACTTATTTGAGGGAAAGATGATCTTTAGGTTAGGGTTTTGGCTTGACCCTTGGGATATGTCAAGTGTCTTTCCTAGCTCTGCCCAGTGCCATGAGCACATCATTTAGTACCCGTGTCACAGTCTGGGCCAGACTGGCCACTGAGATGAAAGACAGATTCTCTCCCCCACCTTCATCTCCAAGGAAAGGAGAGAGAGAGAGAAAGAGATTTATGAGTTTAGAAGAAAACTAACCTACTTTAATGAAAATATTAATAAAATAATAAAATCATGAAATATATAAAATATATACAAAACTGGATTGATCTCCTGGGATGCAGACTTTGCCGGCAGGAACTGGGAAAGTCCCAGACTGCACCCAGCAATGGATGAGAGCTGGATTCCAGATCTGGATTCAGGAGGGCATGGATCAGGGTCAAAGACAGACAAACAGACAGGGTCCTCCTCAGACACAGACCATTGAAGGAGGAGGCTGAACCTTTGATCCCTCAGCTTTTATTCTGAGCATGATGCAGGTGGGATGGAATACCCTGTTGGTCAGGTTTGGGTCACCTCTCCTGTCTGCTCCTCCTCACAGGTGGGACCCCTTTACCTCTTTCACTTCTGACCCTCCAACGGGGCAAATAACAAAGTTAGCTGACCTTGGTTGTCCTAGCAATAAGCATAAGCAGGAGCCTCTCTGCACACCATAATCAGGTCTTATCACTCTGAGAACGAACAGTTTCTCTACACCATGCCGTTAATTTCAGGGAGTTTCAGAGAGTCACAACAGGCTTAGCTAAACAGTAAAATTACCGAACAGAAAATTCATTCTGTTTTACCTCAAACCAGGACCATCCACCAGCCTGAGTTTCACATCTATAAAATTCAAACCCTAATTATTTCTTCTGCCCTCTCTTTTGAAGTGGGCAGGACTTTCAAAGTCTGACACACGGAGAGGGAAGTAACTGAACCCCTGTGTGTTTGAGGAGCGTTCAACGCAGCTGCACCCCAGCAGTGGGTTGTCTGTTCCTAGGGACCAGAAGGGGAGAACACACATCCAAAATGAGGGACGGGTACCCTCCTGAAAGAGTTGTGTCTCTGTCCTGTCGTGCTTCACACAGGGGCTTTCACCCCCTGAAGGCAGAGCAGTGCATGCCATCACACCAGCCATGGTCTACCCGGGGCTGACTGGACCTCCCTTCTGGTGCAGGGAAGGGGATAGAGAAGACCCAGAGGTCAAAACACGGGCAATAGGTCACTTCACCCGCTGCCCAGAGACGGCAAAATGCTTGCCAGGGGCTATCCTTGCTCCCTGAGCATCCCAGTGCACAGGCGAGGTTCAAACCAAAGACCGAGGCCGTGAAAAACACAGCAGATGCGAAATGCCTTCCCTTCAGTCACTTCTGTAAATTGCTTCTGTTTCGGTGGCCCTGAAAAAAAAAATACCTTTCTCGTTACGTTGAAAAAAATGACTAACTGAGTTGTTGAGTTGCCATGGATGCAGCATTTGGTTTATGGCAGACCTTGTCCCTTATTGTGTAGGACTTCGTTCTCAGTGCTCTCCTGGCCTTATAAATATTGAAAAAAAACCTGGCCCGCTTTTTCTCAGAAGTCAGAGGCAAAATTCCCACTAATTTAAAGGTGTGGACTTAGGCCTATTATATCATGTTATATATTTCAAAGCATCAATCACCTCTGTTTTGGAAGTCTCCTGATTCTGCCTGGAAACAAGTCAGGCTTCCACTCAGGTATAAATAAATCTTCAAAACACTAAAGGAAGGAGAAAAAAAAAAATTAAAAAAAAATCCCTTTCCTTCTATTAGCCGACAGGAGAGACTGTTTGTCCCTGGGAATGGTTTTGGCTGGGACTCCATGGCAGGCGTCCTCATGAGTGCACAGAAAACCGTAGAGAAGTTGCCTCTGCATTGCAGCAAGGTATTCGAAGGGATCGATGCTCTGCATACAGCGGGTGGTTTGGCTGCAGCGGTGCTCCAGCCGGCCGCAGTGTCAGGGGCTGAGTGGATGGTGCTGACAGCCAAACATCTGAGAATTGCTTGGACTGACTGTAGTTGCAATTACCGTAATGAGACAAAATTCGTCTCCGGCCCTCTCAGAAGATATTTGCAAAGAAACGGGGAGGGACGGGATCTAAATCTTCAAGGCCAGTTGGCAATATTGCTAAAAAAGAAAAAAAAATTATGGAAATTGCCTTATATTGAATTGTTCATTCTTCTTCCACCCTAAACCATTATCTTTCTTTTCAGAGGAAGGAGCTCTGCAGATGCACAGATGTCTGTGCAGTTAAATCTTAACTATTTCTTCAGTGATTACACAGAAAAAAAAAGAAAAAAGACTCTCAGCATTTCAGGGCCGCTCTTGAATTTGAAGCTGAATTTCCTGAGCTCTAATGCAAACCATCAGGCTTTAAATCTTCCAATTTATCTACCTGTGCAATTCAAGGACAGCTTGGGCTGCCACGGAGCACTGGGGTCTCATCAGAGCGGGACCTACTCGTTGAGATGCTCTACACTCACAGAGCCTGGGGCAGTTTTCATGCAGGTTTGCTTCTCTGCATTTAATAAGACATCTTGTGATACTTGGGGTGGTAAAAACCTCCCAACAGACTTCCTCATTTTCTCAAAAACCTTTGAAGCTGTCTACAGTCAGTGACCCCCTTCCTGCTCAAGTGACCTTTGCATGCAAAATGAGATGCCTAAAGTAGAAAACAAGGAAAATGTAATGACTTGGCCAAAGTTGCTTTAAATAGGGGTATCCATCGTTATTATTATTTATTCAATGCTGACAGCTTACTTCACTTATTTTAAACAAGCAAAGAAAGGAAAACATGGAACTTCAATTTTCCTCCCTTAGGACTTGTTACATCCACCTCACCCCACAGGGAACGTAGTGATAGGATGAGGGACAATGGTTTAAAACTGGAAGAGGGGAGATTTAGATTAGAAACTAGAAAGAAATTCTTTACTCTGAGGGTGGTGAGACACTGGAGGAGGTTGTCCAGGATGTTGTGGATGTCCATTCCCTGGATGTGTTCAAGGCCAGGCTGGATGGGGCTTTGAGTAATGTGGTCTAGTGGGAGGTGTCCCTGACCATTGCGGGGGGGGTTGGAACTGGATGATCTTGAAGGTCCCTCCAACTCTAACCATTCTGTGATTCTGTGATTCTAACTGGGCTGGTCAGAAGGAGAGACGTTTTAGTTTGCCAGGTCAATTAAACTGGTTCCCCTTTCCTCCCTGCACCCATTTTACACTCCCAGCTCTACAGCTCCAGGAAGGATTGATATAGCCTCAGGCATTTTTTTTTTTCATGACAGCTTACGAAGGATAACAGCCTGATAAGCGCTGTAGGGACACATGGAGGAAAAGGTCAGCATATGATTCACGGGTGACCTATAGAGGGTGAGGTATGGGTTTGCCCTTCCTCTGCAGCCACCCAGGTTGTGGCCTTTCATCTTAATTTTTCTCCATTAAAATCATCTCCATCCTGACACTGGGATCTCTACGCTTCATCTAAGTAAGCGCAAGTCCCCAGAAGTACCTGGCACTAGGATGGACTCCCAGCTTCATGTGATTAGGATTTTCACCCGAGAAACTGGACATGAGCAGGCAGTGGGCACTTGCAGCCTAGAAGGCCAACCCCATCCTGGGCTGCATCAAAAGAAGTGTTGCCAGCAGGTCCAGAGGAGTGATTCGGCCACTTTACTCTGCTCTGGTGAGACCCCACCTGGAGCCCTGTGTGCAGGTCTGGAGCCCTCAAGAGAAGAAGGACATTGGATCTTAGGAATAAGTTCTTTCCAAGAAGGGTGGTGGAGCATTGGAAGAGGTTGCCCAGGGAGGTGGTTGAAGCCCCTTCCCTGGAGACATTAAAGAGGAGGCTCAATGAGGCCCTGGGCAACCTGGTCTAGTTGGGGGTGTCCCTGCTGACTGCGGGGGGGTCGGACTAGATGGCCTTTGGAGGTCCCTTCAGGCCCAGATGATTCTATGATTCCATGATTGTATTAAACATACTATTATTTTCAGACATGATGTCCTTGCAAAAGCACGTTTTCAACTGGAAACCAGTTCTCTGAGACAGTGAGGAAGAGAGAGAGGGCAGCGCTCCGGGCTGCTCCTTGCTTTTTGGCCTGTTCAAGCCCCCAAAAAATCATCTTTGCAAACTGAGAACTTTATGTCCTGGCCTGGCCAAAGGTTTTCAATAATTATGGAAAACCAGTGAAGGGGAAAAAGTAAATTCTGGAAGGGAACTGCAACTACACACAGGGGACATCTTGAGGATTCCTGACCCATACTGGGCTCAGGGAGGTTAGAAACACTGTAGGTGAAGGGCAAATGTCACTTGACAAAAAAATGGTGGGGTTTGACTTTAAATAAAACTCCATAAATCCAGGCTTTGAGAAGTGAGAGAGGACTGGCAGAATGAATCATCTCAAGCAATTTCAGGGTAGTTTACATAGTCTGACACTTTATGTCAAGCCACCCAGATCTTCTATTTTTAGCTCAACTAGAGATGGGTCCAGAGTGGGAGGATTAGAGCTAATACTTCCCAGCATTTGCAGATCTTCGAATAGAGATTTTTGGCTTGACTGTCAGCAAAGATTAGGTGCATCTGCTGAGTTTGGAAGCAGAAGTATATACTTTTTTTTTTTTTTTCCCCCAAGGTTCAGGTTGCATTGTGTTTCATGGCTTTGGATGAGGAATGTTTTGACAAATCAAAACCAGACATATTTGAATTGTGAGAACAGTGCAGGAAACAAAGATTTCAACCTGATGGTGGGTTTTCTGTTATGGATGATAATACGTAAAACATATAATTGAAGCCATCATATGAAGTCCAGGGTAAAGAAGCTATTAGCAGTACGCTGTTCTTATTTCCTAATTAGTCTTTAAAATAGCTACGCATAACTACACTGAAATTTTTGAAGTACAGGAGAACTTCAATAAGTAATACCAGCTTGTTAAAATGCAATGTGATTTTATCTCTGTAAAGGTTCAATAGCTCGAATCCTCATCCCTTTTTCTTACATTGGATTTGGAGGGAGATTTTGAATACCCCAAGCAATACTGATTCTTCCACCGCTAAGACCTTGGTTTGCCAAGTATGGTTGATAGCTATAACTGTTTTCTTTTTGATGCCTCTGAAGTGAAAATATCTTACCTGTATGAATGAGATATCCATGTGCAAAGACTGGTTCAGGGAGAAACATGTTTTGTTTGCTTTCCCTCAAAAACTATGCATATTTTTCCCATGGTTTGTTTGAGTTTTGTCATTGCTGTGATGGGTTATATTTTTTTTTGACAGGATAAAATAAGGGCTGGTATCCCTGACACTGAGGGCATTCATGTCAGCCAAAGCTTTTGCTTGGAGCCATTTTCTGTTCCACTTGCTGCGCTGAGGTGGGCACAGCAAAAACACATCATCCCCACCAAGGTGGTCACGCTTCCCAGCTTTTTCCCACATTTATGTTTGTCATGGAAAGCCAGGCTGCTATTGCCACCACGGTGGGAAATAATAACAGCACAAGACCAAGGCAGCAGCTACTTCTGGAGCCCCCCAACCTGAATGACTGGCTTCCCTCCATGTGCTACACTAGAAAAGATGGCATTATGGAGTAAGATGATCTTACGGCATTTATTCAATAGACCAGTCACAAAAAAGTGACTGTTTCCTGTGAGGCTTTCATTCAGATGATTTTCAAGTAAGACCAAAGCTACTTGAACCTTGACTCGATTAAATGATTTCACTTCACTGAAACTATACTCTTACAAAGCACATGTGTCAGAGTTATGCTCATGGCCACAAAGTGAAGATTAAGTTCTAATTTATGGAAATTCAAGAATTTCCAGTTAAACACAAAGGGAGAGGGAAATAAGAGAGAAAATAAAAAGGGAGGGAAAACTGCTTTAAAATCCAGTTCCTGGTTTTGCCTGGGGGTCGTAGGATCTTTTATGTTCAGATGCCTGAAACAGCAGAGACTGAGTTTCCATAGTATTTTGGCTTTTGTTTACGGTTACTGTGGGGAAAGAGATTGTTTTGTTTGAGGAGGGGAATCTATTTTTTGGCATACTGTGAGGCACGGGAGGCTTCAGTGAGAATTTGCCAGTTAACAGCTGGTGGACATGAGTGTCTTTTCAGCACACAGAGGAAAGATAGATGTAAAAGACATCTTCTTCAGTGCATCATTCATCCCTTGTTAGACAGTGGAGTTGCCCACAGAACAGGCAGTATTAGATTCATGCTAGGTGCTGTACAGCACACAAAAGCTTAAACTGTTTTTTTTAAAAAAATACTTATTTTAACAAATAAGCTACTTCCAGGTCAGCTCTTCAGCAGAGCAAACTCCAGGAGTTTCTCTGGAGGTTGTCACAAGAAGCCTGGAGAGTTGCCACATATGATTTCTGTGCATGTGAAGGGACGGAGGGAGGTGCCTCTTGCACTCTCCATGTGGCTGTTGTCATTTCCCCTCCATCAGCAACAGCATGAAGCCTTCAGATGGTATACACCATACCTGTCTCCCCAGCAAAAGATTTCCCAAGGGCATTTAACTGTAGCTGTAGGAGGCCCTTGAGGGTCATACAATGGCATGATGCTTTCCTTTCTCCTGACACAAATGCTGTGGTCATCTTTGGCTTATCTCCCAGCACTATACAGAAATACCAGGATCACAAAATCATGGAGTGGTTGAGGTTGGAAGGGACTTCTGGGGTCATCTGTTCCAACACAGAATCACAGAATTATATGGGGTTGGGAGGAACCTCTGGAGATCATCTAGTCAAACCCCCTGCCAAAGCAGGTCCTCCTACAGCAGGTTGCACAGGAACACATCCAGGAGAGTTTGGAATGTCTCCAGAGAAGGAGACTCCCCCACCTCTCTGGGCAGCCTGTTCCAGGGCTCTGCCACCCTCAAAGTAAAGAAGTTCCTCCTCATGTTTAGGTGGAACTTCTTATGTAGAAGTTTGTGCCCATTTCTTCTTGTCCTGTCACTGGGCCACCTCAAGCAGGGCCACTTGGAGCCAGTTGCCCAGGACCATGTCCAGATGGCTTTTGGATACCCTCAAGCATGGAGACACCATAACCTCTCCGGGCAACCTGTGCCAGTGCTTGGTCACTTCCTGATATTCAGATGGACCTTCCTGTATTTCAGTGCGTCCCCTTTGCCTCTGGCCCTGTCACTGCACATCACTGAAAAGAACCTGGCTCCGTCTTCTTTGCACGTAGTGTTCTTCAGGTATTTATATAAATGGATAAGATCCCCTCTCAGCCTTTTCTTCTCCAGAGTAAACAGTCCCAGCCCCCTCAGCCTTTTCTCGTACATCAGGTGCTCCGGTCCCTTCAGGGCCCTTCATTGAATTCTCTTTAGTATGCCCATGTCTCCCTTGCACTGAGGAGCCCAGAACTGGACACAACACTCCAGCTGGGCCTCACCAGTGCTAAATAGAGGGGAAGGATCATCTCCCTTGACCTGCAAGCAATGCTTTGTCTAGTGCATGCCAGGATGCTGTTCTCCTTCCTTGCTGCTATCACTGGCTCATGTTCAACCTAGTGTCCACTGGGACCCTCATGTCCTTTTCTGTCAAGCTGCTTCCCACATGAGTGGCCCCCAGGACTCATGAGGAGAAGCCATAAGAAGAAGGACCCTTCTCTGACCCCAAACACCTCTCTTGCCCTAGGCAACACTATCCAGAAACTCTTCTACCCACCTCTAGGACCACACTGTCCAACTGCTAACCCACCTCCAGTGTCTCACTCGGAGTGAAATGATTAGCCCCGCTCAAAATTGAACGAGCTGTTCTGGGGATACATCTCCCCAGGGACACATCTCCTACAAGGCAGCACGGAAGAATCTGTGCTAGATCCGGCTCTCTTCATTTCACGCTCCCCCGAGGCTACTCCAGCAAAGCTGTCACAGACCAGCAACATCTAACCTGCATTTGTGCTATAAAAATCTCCCTTTTTTGTAAGTAACGGTGCAGTCCTCGTGTCCTTTCGGACATTTCAACAAAACCCTAGAGCCAAAAGAATAATTGTGCCTCGGAGGCTGTCATCATCTGGGGCCCAGAGGAGTTGCCTGGCCGGTGTTGTCCATGTGGACGGGGCTGCCAGCTCTTGAAGGACCCATTTGCTCCTTTTGGCCTGGCAATCGCAGTTAGCAAGGTAGCTTACACAGCAGGAGACCACACAGCCTTTTATTATAATAACAGTTATTACTGTAAATATTACTAGCTATTCTCCAACCAAGCAAAGATAATTGAACTGATTTTTATTTTTTTTTTCCTTCAGCATCGATTATGAGAGGTTTGGCACATTTGACAGCAAGGATCTATTCTCTCGCTGTTATTTCCCAGCCAAAACATATTGAGGAGGCTGATATTTAAAACCAAGCATGTAAAACAACCCTCATATGCCTAAATTTAAAGTATATGTATATTATGTAGTAAATATTTGCAGTCAGTAGATCTGAATTCTTGAAACCGAATCTGCTGTCTTCTTTTGCTGCCCCACAAGATGACTCTAGTACAAGTATACACCTTGGCCAATAAAAGGTAGCAGGACATATTCATTGTCACTAAATACAGGAAAGCTAAGGCACTAGCAATCCTGTGGCTGGGGTCTGACATGCTGAAATAAGTCAGAATAATTCAGGGTTATGGCTCCCTCAGCACCTGTATTTCAGCCACAGCACATGTATATAGTAAGACATAAAAGTTAGCATCGCGTACTGTGGTACAAAATGTTACACGTGCCCGAGGGGCTTTGAGTTATGATTTTTGCAGGAGTTAATTTGGTGCTGTTAGTGGAGTTGTTCCTTTAAAGATGCAGTGGAGGTAACATTTTACATTTAATTTCCTCATTGCCTTTTTTTTTTCCTTTGGCCCTGTCAGCTATGAGAAAAAAATCGATGGTGCATAAATCTCTGGTCATGTAACTAGGTAGTAACAGTGGAAGATGCACAGCAGAGAGGGCACAGACAGGACTGTATCCACTTAAAACTTCTCTGAGCTTGATGATGTGCTGTCTTAAGGATCTCTGTTTCCTTTCTAGATGCTTAACTCAACCCATGGAAAGGTACCGATAGAGATTTATGGCTCAAATTAGATGCAAGACAGTTATTTTCCAAGTCTAATCATCGAGGGTTTTTGGGTTTTTTTTGTTGTCCAACCATATCAAGGTTCACCTTCAAACAGTTTTTCTCTGGAACTA
This sequence comes from Gallinago undulata, assembly GCA_026546715.1. Classification (NCBI taxonomy): domain Eukaryota; kingdom Metazoa; phylum Chordata; class Aves; order Charadriiformes; family Scolopacidae; genus Gallinago; species Gallinago undulata. Next base: position 47,628,946 of record JAOTQQ010000012.1, read on the forward strand.
CTCACTCTCCAGCATGACATTGTCCATACTCTCACACAGAAATACTCTTCAGGTACCGTAATACGCGATATGGCTTAACAAAGTGTTCCCTCTAGAGGTTCCTCCTGGAAAAAATACACAACAATAAAGCCAGGGGGAAGTGTTTCCCTAACACTGACATAGCAAGCGCTATTGTCCCACGTTATCATGGATCCCACATTTGGGATGCCATAGACCAGTTTCTCACCGCGTGGTAGAATGCTTCTTGCTCCCTCTCTCCTTTTCTATTGAATGTAACACCAAGTGGAATCGGGGAAAATCAAGGGCTGTTTGTAAGAATAGCCTGAAAAATCCTATTTAATTTAGCCCTTCCGATTTGTTATTTTATACATGACAGATGTATCCAGAGTAGTGACCCAGACATGAGCCCATTTCCCCCCCAAAAAAGCAACCAGACCCACACAGCTTCATTAGCAGAGACTCAACAGATGTGCCGTGAAACTTAGATGCTGCAAAGCAACTGGGAATTGTTGGCAATGCTCACGTTTCTAACTGGTGGAGGTTCAAAATATCATGCCCTAGTCATATATCTATATAAAGTACATCTATATAGAGCTCTGCAGCTATATTTTCAATGCGATTGTAAAGATGCCTAGTTTTGTTGGGGTATTTTTTTGTTTCCAAAAAGGAGCGAGTTCACACAGACCTACTGGGAGCTGCAAGCACTTGATGTCTTTGGAAAGTAGGTCACTACTATGTTTGTGCCTAATTTGAGGTGGCCAAAGCTTCAGCGCTGCCCCGATTGCCACATAAAATAATACACAGCAGAAAAGTGAGATATTCGAGCATACAGACTGGGTATCCAACCTCCCAGTCTTGATCCCATCGTGCTCTCTGCTGGATAGCGATGGAGACAAAGCCTGAACTGCCTCTGTTCTATTTTTCTGTGAATTAATTTATGTATTCTCCATACAGACGTGCCTAAGCATTGCTGCACCCATACGCGGAGAAAATCTTTATTGTATTTCTCCTCCGGACACTATCGCAGCCACAGAAAAAAAGGAACATTCTTCTTTGTAATGAAGGTTTTATGACTTCTTTGTCATAAAAGTTTTATGACTTCTTTGTCATAGAAGTGTGCTACATTAAAAGTGTGCTACATTACCCACTTGCCCATCCATCCATCACTCTATCTCCATGATCCTTCCATGACATATTGCTATTTTGGAACTGGCCTGCAATTCTGAGCTTCACCCCGTAACCAGCCACTGGTGGTGATGGCTTAAATGGTGACCAGGAGGGACAGAGAGGTGTATCTCAGGAGCAGCTGTCTTTGCAGGAGCAAAGAAAACTGGTGGGTTCACCTTGCAATTCAGAAGCATTTTGAAGAGATAGGATGAAATGGGGTTGGAAATGCTTTGGGGATCTTCATGTCATTGCAGGCAGTCCTGAAGCCAGCAGGTGAAGAGCAGTTGAGTCATCTCTGCTCCACGGAGTGGCTGGTGGAGCTGTGGATGTAAACCTTGAAGTCGGAGATGCTGTTTCTGGCAGCTTTTCTACGACACGTAAGAGGAAAGGAGTTCAAGGGCGTAAGGGACACCACCATTGGAAGAAACAGAACGCTTGAGAGCTCGCTGCAGCTGGAAGAAAACAGAGCGAGCTGTTTGCTGTCATTCTTCATTAAAATGCAAAGCAGCATCTTTGTGCTCTCTGGAAACATTACTATTTCTTCTCTTCTGCCTGTGAACTCCGAACAGATGCAAAACTTAGGTACATCAGGTTCCAGAGGAGATACAGTCTAAAAAGTATTTTTCCAAGAAACATCAAAACCCAGCTTCACTATGTGTCTTTCACGATGCCCCTTTTTTACATCCCAGCTCCCACTACAGGAAAGGGAGGGTGGGTGTGGAATTTAGCAGCCATTTTTGGCAAATACCATCGCTTAAAAATTGCCTGAGTATTCTGCAAAAGAGTTCTTATGGCGTTCCCCACCATATTTATTCCCCACCTAAACCACCAGTCAGCAGAGTCTGCAGTGACTAGTTCTCTTTGGTGGAAAGGGTGTTCTGCTCTTCTCTTAAGAGACACTCCAGCAGAAATTGTTCCTCCAGGTGTATGGCTCACTCTTGCTGCTCTGCCTTCAGTGAGTCTAACCTGCAGTTTCCAGTGTCCTGTGTGAAACTGTGACTGACAAAAAGTGCTGTTCTGGAGCCAGCATCCCCAGGAGACCCTTTGGAGTCACTGGCCATCTCCTACTCTGGCTGCACAAGACCACAGGGGAGGGCACCAAACCTCCTGTGCCAAGGTGAAGCCTGGAGCGCACCAGACCTGGAAAGCACTACCAAGGAGAAGGATCTGGGAGTCCTGGTAGATGGTAAACTCTCCATGAGCCAACAATGTGCCCTTTTGGCCAAGAGGGCCAATGGGATCCTGGGCTGCGGAGGGAAGAGTGTGGCCAGTAGGTGGAGGGAGGTCATTCTCCCCCTCTGCTCTGCACTGGGGAGGCCA
>JAOTQQ010000012.1:47697544-47707808 GCA_026546715.1 Gallinago undulata
AGGCCCCATCCCTGGAGGGATTTCAAAGCCGGGTTGACCTAGTGCTTAGAGACATGGTTTAGTGATGGTTTTGATCAAGAGTGAGGTTGATGGTTGGACTAGATGATGTGAAAGGTCCCTTCCAACCTGGACAATTCTATGATTCTAAAGTCTGAAAACCACTCTTTATCTTGCCCAGTTAATTTGAAAAGGCCCTCTAGGAAAACTTAGAAAAACCATTCTGAAGATTGCTATGGCTACAGTTACTATTTGGTTAAGCTTCAAGAAAACTCAGGGAGGTCCAGCAAATTTGGAGGGCATGTCTTAGTACTTCATAAAGCAGTATGGCTGTTATGAAGGGACAGAGGCCGTTTTTAATATCTTTCTTATTGCAGGGTTTGCATTCTGAGGTCACTCTTAAATCACTGAGCTGCTTTAGTGGTGTGGCTGTGACAGACGCATGGGATGTTTAATTGCTTTATTAAATGAGGTTGTATTTTGGAAGTGCTGCGTTCCTCTTAGGCTCCTGCCTGGTCTGCTGGTCTTATTGCTAAGGAGGATATCAGAGTGGTTTTCTTCTATACTCCATCTGGAATATAAGTGAACTAATATGAACTGTACTTGCTTCCAAGAGGAGGGAATGGAGCTGAGTAAACTTAGCGAATAAAAGGTCAAATAAAATCACAGTGGCTTTAATGTGAATTTCCTTTTTGATTAAAAACTTACTCATTTCAAGTCTAAAATCATCTTTACTTTGAAGTGAAGTTTCTTTTTATGATATAACGAGGAAGTGTTATTCCATCTGATTAATGTTATTTTACTGTTGGGTGAAGTTGTAAAAGCCATTGACTTTTCTTTGCAAATGAGAGGAAGAAAACCTTTTTTCTTGATGTGAAAAACCAGCTACTGTGTTGGCAGGAAAAGTCTTTTAATGTCCCCAGCTCACCTAATGAGGGCATTATCAAATAAGTGCCTGTTCACAGATTTATAGGGTGGTATTTCTTAGGGTGCAATGTCTTTGAAACTGCTATTTAATCTTAAATTCTTTGTAGTGCAATAGTTGGTGTGGTGGTTTTTCTTTTTTTTTTTTTCTTCTGGTTCAATATGAAATTTGTAACGTTTCAGTGAGTTTTGTTATTGTTTTGACTGTAGGAGAAATTTTTTTTCAAGTAAAAGTTTAGCTAATAGTGTAGTTTAGGTGCTAATGTGAAATTGCTGCTTCAGGTTTATCAGTAACCTTTAAAAGTAGGCGTATAAATAAAATCAGTTTCTGTCAGAAGTCCCAATTCTTAAATGCTGAAGTTGCAGGGCTTTTCTTTAAATTATGGAGAGGTTGGGTAGGACTGGGACTGAATTAGTTTTATTTTCAGATTGTGGTATGTTACAGTTTTATTTTAATGGCATAGGCTGGAAGAGGCAAATTAATTGCTGTTGCGGTGTAGAGGCATGCCGGGATTTGAAGAATTATGGAGTTTGTGTTTGTGCTGAACTGGAGCGATGAAGTACAGATAACAGGCCACAGCTGTGGCCACAAATTAGCCCTCTCAATTTGATGCTGAAAGTTTTGCATTAGAATTGCTCTTCTAGGATTACCATGTGGAAAGTCTGATGAAATAAAACCAGATCTGAAATAGGGAAGCTAGAAATGCCGTGATGGTGGCAAATGCTTCTCGGGGCTTCATCGTTGTAAAACAAAGGTGACCACTTTACGAAGCAACAGCAGTGCTCAGCTGTTCCTCAAGTAAGTTTTTACATCTTTACTGTTTTTTTACATCTTGGCATTTCCTTAAAGAAACAGGGTTCTCAGGGGTTCCTTCCTCTCTTGGCTTAGTGGAGGATGAGAGCTGTGGTTCCTCCCGTGGTCCCACAGCACCTGTCCTTAAGTGGAATCCATCAAGAGAGGGGAGTGTGGGACCTTCTTCCCTTGGAGTCTGGCAGAGCCCTGGAAGAGGCTGCCCAGAGAGGTGGTGGAATCTCCTCCTCTGGAGACATTCCAAACCCACCTGGACACGTTCCTGTGCAACCTGCTCTGGGTGGCCCTGCTTTGGCAGGGGGTTGGACTAGATGATTTCCAGAGGTCTCTTCCAACCCCATAGCATTCTGTGATTCTGTGTAATTTTGTGTTTAAGGAGGGTGCAACTGGTCAAAGGCCTTCCTATATAGGAAGGAACCAGGGAGGAGGGTAAGAACCACCTTAGGAAGCCATGTGGGTATGGGAAGTTACCCTATTGTGATTGGAATATTAATGCTCCAGGTATTTCCTGGCACAGGGCAGTAGTTACCTACTAATAGATCAGATCTAACTTGCAGGGATAATTCTGAGCAGTGGCAGTTTTATTAGCAGAAATGTTCAAAAAAACCCCAGAACTACAGGCTTCTTGTCCTGTGTTCGGGTTGACCGGCAGACATGCCAGTGCTAGGTGAACAGATGTCCAAGAACAGCAGCACGAACCGGGGTGAACGGGCTGAAGTTGTCACAGCTGTCTCATGGTTGCCAAGGTCCTATGAGGTTGGCTGGGGCATTGAATTCTTATAAAACCAAGGGGCAGGTGTTGCCAAGGCCAGGGCTGCATGTGAACTCCGCTTATCCCACAAATATGAGCTCTGTAAAGCATAGGGGTTGGAACCAAGAAGACACCAAGTAATAGAAGACTGTGTAAGGTCCGTCCCCCTCTTCCTCAAATGTTGTCATACAGTGTGCATAGCTCTATCCTGACCTGCAACATCCCGGTCATTGTTTTTGTCCTGGGAGTTTCCTGAATGCCCCATGGAAAATGTGACACGGTTTGTAACGTAGGACAAACATCTGGAATATGGGACTCAGCCGAAAGGATAAAACCTTCTTCTGTGTTGTGACTTTAATCCAGGTTTGCATTCCGGTGGAGGACTCTGGTGGGGAAGGTGTCTGGAACATAAGACATGGTGATATAAAGCACGCAGTCGTTCCTTGGATTTCAGGATTTATTTATGCACAACTCGGAACCGGTAAATCTCTGACCTTTTCAAAGGAATTCTTCCTTTTTTTCTTGTTGAGAACTTCAATATCTTTCAAATGCCTTTGGCATTTTAGTGAATTGCCAGATGACCAAATGGTGCCTGCGTACAGCAGCAGAGGCCGTGTTACATACGTTCAGGATGTAGCATTTTGTTGTTTGCATCAGCCTGCCTTTATGGCTGAAGCTGGAATTCCCATCTAGTCATTCAAAACTCAATACATGGGGGTTTTTTTGAGAGAGGAAGCCAGGTTGATGGCCATCCCCGGTGTTCGGCGCTCAAGGCTTTCAAGATGAATTGTTTTCTTCTAACTCCTCCGTTCGTACTTACTTTCATAATCTTGAAAAGCAGGAACATTAATAAATCAAAGCGGGTTAAAGATCAGGCACGTGGTTTTATTTTAGCAAGGGATAAAGCTGAAATCTCACTGAGTGTACATTGTTCGGCGCTTGTTCTCTGGGGCATATGAATCAGTCCCTTCATTACTGATCCGTAAGCATTTCCTTTTGCGGTTACAGGGTATTTTCATTAGAAAAACCCGGGCAAGATAATGTTCGGTGTGTTACTCCTGGTGCTTCCTGCTCATGTGCGAAGTCAAGGTTTAAAAATAAAAAAAAAAGAAAGAAAGAAAAGCGAGCCTTTTTGTGGCGACGTGGAGTTCCGGCTTCGCGGAGCAAGTTTGCTTGCTTGATTTCTATCTGTCAGAAGGAAGGGGATTTTGAGAAAAGGCTGAAAGCTTGAGAAAAGAGGTATAATTTTCACGGTTGTGCTTCGTGTGCCTGGGACACATTTTCCTAAAGGATTCGGGGTAAAATACGCTTTGGGGACTGTTTGCTCTGTGTGTGTGTAGGAGGACAGCGGGGAAATGTGTGTTTCTCCTAGCTTTTTCTCATTGCTGGTGGCTGTTATTTGGGACAGCGTTGCCCGTAGAGGGTAAGGTCAGAACCTGGTGGAAGAGGGGGGTGGGTCATAAATAAGAGAGTTAAAAACTTGGAGACCCATCCCCTCGTCTCCCTCGCTGCCATACCTACAGATCCGCTCGCTCTTTGGCCTCTTTTTGTCGGAATTGTTGAAAGAGGCTGCTGAATGAAGAAACCAGCTTTCCTTTTGAACTTTTAACCTTCATGAAAGCTGCAGTAATTGGCTTCTTCAGAGCACAGGTTGTTTGAATCTGACATTAAAAAAACAAACAAACAAAAACAACCAAAAAAAACCCCACAGGAGGAACGAAATATCAATGTGCACTTCTGAAATTCCCAAATTGCCAGTGGAGGTCTTGCTTCCCTGGGCTTCAAAAGCCTCCGAAGTGCAGAGGGAGACTGGGGGAACAGTGAAGTGTCGCTGTTGGATCTCAGCCGGGATGCGCTTCGGCTGAGATGAAAGAGGGGCAGTTGGTACAGGACCTCCAGCTGGGGAAAGATGTCATCCCTTTGAGGGAGTGGAAGAAGGCTTGAAGAATGGGGTCGTGTAAAGGAACGTCAGGGAAAAAAAGAAAAAAAAGGGAAAATTTGCCAAAGGTTGAGAGAGTTGAGTTGTACTGCCTAGGCTATAGGTACTATGCTTAGATTTCTTCTATGAATGAATGTCCTGTTTATAAACAAATAAGTGTTTCCCCACTTCACCCTTGTTAAAAAGAACACAGTAAAACTTCTGACAGTTGCTATTCTTTCTAAGGGTTCATCATGTGAAACTTTTATACACTAAATGCAAGAAAAGCACATTAAAGTCTAATCCTTGCTTACTCTAGTGGGTCTTAAAGCTGTCATCACTTAAAAGTCATACAAAAGCAAAAAACTGTCTTAAATACAAATGACTTTTTGCCTCTAATGACTTTTAATGCACTTATAATAAGTTTAAAAAAAATCAAAAAGCAGATCCAGGTCAGATCATGCTTTAGATGACATTTAATCTGAAATGCTTGAAAGCGGCTCTCGTGGGTATCATTGCTAGTTTTTTTTTTTTTTCCTTTCAGCTCTCTAAAAATGTAATGTATTTTTGCAAACTTGAAAAAATTTGGAGGGACTCAACCTGGCAGCAGGGGCCTTTCCTTCCCACCCACAAGCTAATAGCTGGGCTGCAGACATCGTCACACCTGTAGCTGCTCAGGAGGAACATGGGCTTAACGAGGCTTTTCACTTCTCAGTTGCCCAGAAGCAGCTGCCAACCTCGGGCAAGGCTGAGCTTCTCTTACCAGAAAGCAACAATCCATACGGTGGTTAACCTGGCCTGCTGGCCTGCAAAACTACCCGGCTGCCTTCTTTCTTTTCAGATATCACTCCTTTTTTGTTTTTCTTGAACATGGTTGGTTAATGAACCAGGAGTAATAGGGGTGGATTTAAGAAAGTAACTGTTAAAACCAGGCAGCTCGTCAATTTACTGGGTTCAGCTGGATTTTGTTAGAGATGAAACGGTTCCGTGCCAAGATGCTTTGAGCATCTCACCCTGAGGAAATGGGGATCCTTCATAGCTGTGGGATTTTTCATCTTGCTGTCGTGTCATCTGCCTCCAAAGCAAGAGGTGAGTGCTTTCTGTCCCCTGCCTGTCTCTTTTTAACATCTCTGTTTCCCCTTCAGCCATTAAATGAGTAAAAGCAGAGGTGGGAGGGGAGGGTAGCCAGCAGCCATGCATGAATTTCACGGTGTAAAACTACAGAGATTATTTGGAGCCAGCAAGAGGTGACTGTCACAGGACAGTGGTCTCTTCCTGTCACGTGTGCGCTGAAAATACGGCAGTTGCCAGGAATGACTGAACCAAGGACCAAGATGACAGGTTGTTTCTAAATTGAGAACAGCTTAAACTTTCAGGGCTCTTAAAACCAAAGCACACGGTGTTTTGCGAAGTCACCCGTGTTAAATGGTGAAAGCCCGGGTAGAAGGAAGAACATGGTAAAAAGATGAGTGGTGGTTCCTCATTAGGCTCTTACAGAGTATTTGCATTTTGAGTGGTTCCGCAGACGTTTGCGTGTGCCTTAGGGACTCTTAATGTAAGGAAAAGCAGCTTTATATGTAAAAAAAAAAAAATGGCAACAAGACTTCAGGCTTGCTCCCTACAGCGCATTCTGTGTGCTCTTTCAGTCTTGGCTTAAATGAACACAATGGGGATGCTTTTATTTTGCCTGGGAAATTAGTTTCCCTCGCTGATTTGTTTGAAGATGTGTGGTCCACCTAGAAATGTGTTTGTCCTTTTTTGCTGGTAATGAAGCTTTCACTTTGTCAGAGTAAGAGCATTAGAAGACATTGGCCAATAAATTATAGCCACAAAATGGTTTACCCCTTTCTGTCCCATCCCAAAGTTCATACCTGGGCTTCTTGTGAGAAGCCCCATCTGATAGGTAACTTGCTCCACAGTGCTGAAAAGAGCATAGACTGTTTCCAGCAGACTCTGGAATGGAATCTTGCCCCTCTAGTTCTATGGTTTTTTTATGCAGGTGGGATATTCAAAGTAAAGATGGGAGCAAGAAATGGGTAAGCCAGTCTCTGCTTTCGGGACCCTGAGGGCTGGGAAGGGTACAATGCCCAAAGAGCTGGGCAAGTAGTGTGTCACAGCACAGGAATAAATAAGATGGCTGCTCATTCTGGGTAATCTGTCAGCCTGATTTTTAGATCCAACCCCCTGTAGCCTCTCAGTGCTTCTCAACTTCTATGAGGAAGCTCCGTGCCCCGTTTTATTGTTGGCGGTTGGAGGCACAGAGGTCCAAAGGGCAAGTACGTGGCCCCACACAAAGCCTTTGAGTAAAAGAAAATTCAACACAAGCGATCTTGGCTCCAAGTTTGATATCCTCGTATTTGAAGCAGACTTTCTGTTCCTTTAAGCAGTGTGATCACTATGTGTGATAGGGTGTTCTTCTCTTTAATCAGGGCTGTGGGGAATAAAGCTTGGTAGGTAGAAGATCTATTTGCAGGTGGTTTTTTTTCAGTTTATTTTTCTCTGGTGTGTCTTAAACCAGCTGCTAATTATTACATCTCTCAATGACACCAAGGTCAAATAAGAATCTGGGGCTTTTGGGTCTCAAGAGGTTTGTTATGCAAATGCAAGAATACATTTTTCTATCTTGTTTAAATGGGAGCATTAGACTTTGTCCTTGGCACCGATGCAGCGTATTTACCTGTTGGCACTGTGGCTTCAGAAATTCCTTCAAGTGCCTTAAGTGGGGCTAATATCTTCTTCCCCTCCTCCACCTCCCCTACCTCCTCCTCTCCCCCCCAGTCCTAGTCAAAATTGTTGGCATAGTGGGTGAGACCAGCAAGTGAAGAGAGGTGGCTGAAATCCATCTAATTCTTTAATAAGCCAAGAAGAGAGCTTGTGAAGGCTTTGTGACTCACAGGAGTCTGCTCCAGAGTTTGGAGAATAGCAGGTGTGAAAAGGAGCCCATCTGGAGCATTTGGTCCAGTTCTGGGCTCCCCAGTTCCAGAAGGACAGGGAACTGCTGGAGAGGGTACAGCAGAGGGGCCTGGAGCAGCTCTCCTACAGGTAGAGGCTGAGGGACTTGGGGCTTCTTAGTCTGGAGAAGAGAAGGCTGAGGGGGGATCTGATCAATGACTATAAATACTTAAAGGAGGGTGTCAGGAGGATGGGGTCAGTCTTTTTTCAGTGGTGACCAGGGACAGGACAAGAAGGAACAGGCACAAACTTGAACATAGGAAGTTCCACCTAAACATGAGGAGGAACTTCTTTCCTGTGAGGGTGGCAGAGCCCTGGCAGAGGCTGCCCAGAGAGGTGGTGGAGTCTCCTTCTCTGGAGACATTCCAACCCCACCTGGACACGTTCCTGTGCAACCTCCTGGGTTGGACTAGATGATCTCCAGAGGTCCCTTCCAACTCAATATCATTCTGTGATTCTGTGAAACTTCAAAAAAATCTTCAAAAATGTCTCTTCCTTCGTTCCTTAAATACACTGCCCTGTTAAGTTTTGCATGCCCAGATTAAGAAGCAGCAATTGGGAACTGCACATTGTGGAGAACATGCCTTTGTGAGCCCTACATAGTGGAGTAACCTTCCAAGCAGGGTAGAAGGAAGTCACATCCAGCTCTGACAGAACAGCAGAATCCCCTGTTGGGAGTAGAAGGCTGTAACTGAAATGGGCCTCAAGTCCTGGTCTTCAGAGATCTGGAGTCCGCTTAATTGTTACAGGGCAAGTTGTTTGGTGGCTTTGGAAATAGGACATCTCTTTCTTGATTGTGCCTCTTATTCCAAATTAAGACCTTCTGATGGGCTGTGGTTCCATGAACGCAGTGTGAAGACTGCAGAACCGGTAACTCGAAGCATCAATGGGCTGTAGGGTGGTGGGAGAGAGAAGAAAGTGGAGTGTTCTCTTAGCAGAGATGTGCACTGCGGCTTTTTGGAAATGCTTATACTTTCTGTGTCCAACCTGTGAATATTGGTTAATACGGCGGGAAATGCGAGTGGCTCTGCGTTTGCTGTTGTCACCGTGCTGCCAAACCTGTGAAGCTGCAGTTGTGTCCTCGCAGCAGAGCAGGATTGCTTTGCTGAAGGGCAGAAAGAGGGACTCCGTTCTGTTTTAAGGAGATTAATAGCTAAATGACACTTAGGACTTCAACGTTAGACATCTACTGGCGTTGAATGACTGCTGCAAGCAGCTGAAAAGCTCCATGGAGTTATCAGGGTGTGCTTTGAGTGGTGCCATTTTCACACAAAGGGCTTTTCAGCCAGGTGTCATCCCGCTAGGAAGTTCAGAATGGTCAACTTCAGTTGACAGCTTTATTTGGAAACGCTTCTAACTCTGTCAGACTGAACCAGAGGGTTAAACTGAAGGGTGATTTGCCACCTCTCACCCCCAAGTGCAATCAGAAGATGTAATTTGGGCACGCCGAAAGCCAGAAGGGTAAACAGTGGTTACTCTCACAGGGGACTGATGAAGGGATGATGCTTTATATTTCGGAAGACACGAACTCTGGCAATCATCACGGCACTAAAAATGTACTTGGATTTTATCCAAATACTTTAATCTTTTAATGTCTGTTACAATTATAAAGGAGCTCATTGAGTTAATGAAACATACTGTAATGAACTTAGTAATTGCATATTTTTACATCCATCTCCTCTATGGAATTGAATCTAAGCTGTGTGCTGTGAATTTTGCACAGGTGAAATAAATCCTTTTTTGGCTCAGGGCACATTTCTATGATGGTTTAAGATGAGCAGGTGTTTCCTGCTTTCCCCTTTGCCCCTGCCCATTCTTTATGGTGGTCCTGATGCTCGGTAGAGTGAGTGGTGAACAAATACAAGGGGCTAATCTGGCTGAAAATGTGTCTTTGGTGTTTTTTTTTTTTTCTTTTCCGGGGTTAGTTTTTGGACTAACTTTTGGACTTTTAATGTCTGTGAACTGGCCTGCTGGGCGAGTGTCAGCGCTGGCACTGGGGATGACATGGGGGATGGAGAGACATCAGATCTGCTGTGCAACTGGACTTTGAATGGCAGAAGCCTGAGGTTTTTGGAATAGAGAGATCTCATTTTAGGCCAGAACATAAGGATGGTGGCTCAGGATGATGTATGTATTGCCGTGTTTTTAACATAAACCAGTTATGTGGGTCCATTTCTTGCTATATAATGTTAGAAGCGCACACGTTATTTTGAAGCAAAGGCACGGTGTCCTTTTGCCTGTCGCTGCCAGCCTCTCCCTGTTCTGTTGTCAGCATTTGTAAACTCTTAGCAGGTAGAGTGCTTGGCAATAACCCCTGGGTGGAATCGAGAAGGTATTAAACACTGGAGGCACTCTATTTGTTTTTAGGATAATAGAGAAGCGCATCACACAGCAAGTGCTGGTTCGTTTTGAATGGGTGTCTTGATAGCAGTTGATTGAGTTGCAGCAGCAATCAGTGACAATTGATGTTCTGGCTCCCGAGGAGGAAACTGCCACCAGTCGTCTCGCAGAATAACGTGGCTGGCAGCGTTCAGTCCTCGGTGTGCAGACAGGGCTGGTGGCGTTGGCTGGATGCGTGTGTTCTGGGAAGGTTAAGCGCTGGGTTTGTGGATAAGCCAGTTTGGCAAAAAAACAGGTTTTTTGTTCGTTCTTGGCATAACTCTGCACGTTCCCAGAGAGGCTGGAGCAGGAGCTACAACCGGAGCGGGGAGATAAAGAAACGCAGCTGTGCCGGCATCAGCTTTTGACAGTATGAGCTGTAGCTGTCTGGGGAGTCGTAGAGAAACTCTGTGATTATGGTTACTTATGAGACAGAAGATACTTGGAGAAGCAGATCATAGAATCATAGAATTGTCCAGGTTGGAAGGGACCTTTCAGATCATCTAGTCCAACCATCAACCTCACTCTGATC
>JAOTQQ010000012.1:47768285-47782550 GCA_026546715.1 Gallinago undulata
GACCTAGTGCTTAGAGACATGGTTTAGTGATGGTTTTGATCAGAGTGAGGTTGATGGTTGGACTAGATGATCTTAAAGGTCCCTTCCAACCTGGACAATTCTATTCCAAGAGACACCTTGCTATACATGGTTTCCATAACAGACTAACTCTTACCTAATGAACAGCTGTTCTCCCTCCCTGTGTACAGAAAAGGGATTTTAGCAGTTTCTAAACCCCAACACAATAGCCCCAATGCTATGCTGCCCCCACTGACTGTCCCCTCCAGCAGCCACTCCTGCTTGGCCCTTGGTGGGCAGGCTGTAAGCAGGCAAAAGTCCCAACCTGAAGTTTTGGTACCTCTTAGCCAAATCCAGGTCTACTAAACCATTCCTCAGACCTTGTGCTTATCCCCAAAGGATCTCCCCCGGGTGGTGGTTTTGAACACCTCCAGGGATGGTGCCTCAAGACAGGTTGACATGGTGCTGGGAGATACAGTTTAGTGGCGGTGTTGCATTTTGTTTGTTGTGTGGGTGTTTAGTTTTGTCAGAGTTAGGTTGATGGTTGGACAAGATGAGCTTGAAGGTCCCTTCCAACCTAGAAGATTCTATGAATAAAGATCTTGCAAGAAAAGTGGATTCTCCTGACAGAAAGCCATTTAGAAAAAAAATCATGCAGGGGTAGAAATCATGCAGTGATTTGTGTTATAGCTTGAGCATGAGGAAGCACAGGTTATGTCTGTGCTGGACAATGAAGTCTCCTGCTTCACCCCCTGAGGCCAGTTAGGAAAGCTTTCCCCTTGCTCTTCAGCAAATGCTGCCCTGTGAAATACAGGCAGGGAGGGGTGAAATCACAGACAAGTAGCTTGGTGAGACAGCCAAGAAAATACTCCACCATGGGACACTGAAAGCACTAAATCCTCATTACAGGCCCCACAACATCATGGTTGGTTCTTCAGGGGTGTTTCAAACAACCCCAGCAGAAAAGCATGCGGATGCTTACCCAGCAGGTCATCCCACACTCCAGAAATTTTAAGACTCATGAAAAGCTGGGAGAAAGCTGTAGGTCAGGAACCACCAGGAAGAGGCTTGCTGCAATTTGATAGCAAGGACATCTCAAAGTCTATTTTTCAAGGACTGTGTTTAACCATTGAGTGTTTCTGTCCCGTCTTTCTGTGTCTGAACAGTGACAGCTCCAGGGAGCCTTGAAGATGCATATTGGGCTCTCACCTCTGTAAGTGTTCCTTTCTTCCACAGGCACATGCAACCGTTCAGTAGATTTTAAAACTCATTCTCTTGTTTTTATCTTGGAGGACGGGGCTGCCGTTGCTCCAAGGGGTGCATGTGGGTGGGTGGGTGGGTGCAGGTGTCCCAAGTAATGCACATACACAGCCCAAAGAATGAAGTTTAGCTGCCAAAGAAATAAGAAATCACAGAATTGTTGGAGTTAGAAGGGACCTTATAGAGATCATCTAGTTCAACTCCCCTACCAAAGCAGGTTGGGGTGGCTCTTGACAATGTCCAGAGAAGGGGACTCCACACCCTCCCTGGGCAGCCTCTGCCAGGGCTCTGCCACCCTCACCACAAAGAAGTTCTTCCTCACATTGGAGTGGAACTTCCCATGGTCCACCTTGTGCCCGTTGCCCCTCGTCCTGTCCCTGGGAACCCCTGAAAAGAGTCCAGCTCCATCCTCCTTCAACCCACCCTTTAGATCCTTGGAAGCATGAATAAGGTCTCCCCTCAGCCTTCTCTTCTCCAGGCTAAAGAGTCCCAGCTCTCTCAGCCTTTCCTCAGCAGGGAGATGCTCCAATCCCTCCAGCATCTTGGTTGCCCTACGCTGGACTCTCTCCAGCAGTTCCCTGTCTCTCTTGAACTGGGGAGGCCAGAACTGGTCGCAGTATTGCAGTTGTGGCCTCCCTAGTGCAGAGCAGAGGGGGAGAATGACCTCCCTCCACCTACTGGCCACATTTTTCCTTATGCAGCCCAGGATTTCCATTGGCCCTCTAGGCCACAAGGGCACATTGCTGGCTCATGGAGAGTTTATGATCTACCAGGACCCCCAGATCCTTCTCCTCAGGCGTCCTTTCCATCAGGTCCACCCCTAACCTGTATTGGTGCCTGGGGTTCTTCCTCCCCAGGTGCAGGACCCTACGCTTGCCCTTGTTGAACCTCATGAGGTTCTTCTCTGCCCAGCTCTCCAGCCTGTCCAGGTCACGCTGGATGGCAGCACAGCCCTCTGGAGTTTCAGCCAGTCCTCCCAGTTTGGTGTCATCAGTGAACTTGCTGAGGATACACTTACCTTTGGTCCTTGTACAGCAGATTTTGCACATGAACAGATGGGAATTGATCTGATTGGATCCATGCTGAGCTGGTCTCCACTGGAAGCTTCTCGTGGCATAACCTGCAGTATTTGAGCAAGTGTTAAGTCCGTAGAGCGTGGGGAGGTCCAAAGGGAGCTGCTGCACCTTGGGATTCAGCTGGAAACGTATCACAAAGTTCCATTGAGGCCAAACAGGGAATGTCTTGTGGTAGCGAAATGTCTAAACCAGGAACTTGTTTGTGTTTATTTTGCATTACGCTGGCATTTGTTTTGAGATTTCTTCCTGTGTCAAAATGGCTGGCTGGTTTTGTCTTTCACCACTATAAATCTGAACCTTTCACAAACCCTATTTAATTTACCCTCCTAACGTTTGTGGTTTTGCCACGGTTTTGTTCAAGTGCAATTGAGGGATGGTTTCTTTAAAAAAATAAAAAAAAATAATAAAATTGAGCTAATTACAGTGCCTAGATCAGTAAGGCTTTTGGCAATTTTGACCATGCCTGTGGTAAGTCACCCAGGAAGCGTTTTACGGAACTGCCTGGTTGCCACCACAGTCAGCCCTCTGGAAGAACTACCAGTTATGTATATATATATATAGAAAGAGGAAAGCTGCTGGAGGGGGCAGGCTGTACTTGTTCCTTGCCAGGCTGACTTGCTGGAAGAGTTGGCTTGGCTGCAACCTCAGCGGTGACTTCAGCATGGGCTGTGGGTGAATATGAGAGGAACTCCCGCTCCCTCCGGGTCCTTTCTGTGGTAGGTTTTTGGTTGGATGATGGGAAGAAAAGAGTATATGTTCCCTTAGATAAGATCCTCCACCTGTTGAGTGGTAAAAGTCTATCTGTGATCATCCTGTATCGTGTTGCTGCAGCATTTGATGCCCTCGATTGATTGCTGCTCTTACCACGCTTTCCAAAGCAACGGAGATGAGTAGAAATTGTTTGATCTGATACGATGGTCACCTTTCTTCTCAAGTCAAAATCTTTGTATTGCTTCACCACAAAAGTCTTATGTGATTCTGTTATTTCTCCATGTTATTCTAAATATATGTTTTCTTTTACATTGCACGTCTTCTGACCTTAAGTTAACGGGTTGCCAGTTAACTCGAGATGGGTATGAGCTCTGTAAATGCCGAGAGAGATGCTGTCTAAATGTTTTGTTCTAGGACTCAGATGTTTGTGCTTTAATCCCTGGGCTCAGTCATGGAGAAAATGCACCTGATTATTGCCTGTTGTGAAAAATCTCTGGCAAAAACTTGAGTCTGCCCTTTGAAGTGCTAGCAGTTTGCAAACACCACACTTGTTTCTCTTTGATCTCAGAGAGGCACAGTACCCGTTTCAAGTATACATACTGCTTAGTCAAAGCACCTGGATGGAAAGCAGCTGGTGGTGGTTTAGGTTGATGGTTGGACTAGATGATCTTAAAGGTTGCTTCCAACCTTAGACAATTCTATGATTCTGTGTTTTAAAAACTGGGCTCTGGAGTTTTCCTGGCCTGTGCTGCATAAGGTTGCTTGGATCCCCACGTGTTAGGGAGATGACAAAACCCATTTGTGGTGGTGGTTGTTCTCATTAGGGTTCAGCAGAGCCTGCTGCAGCGAGGAAGCACTTGGTTTGCAGCAGCACAGGAATGACCTTCTGCTGAAGTTGGGATCTCCTGCCGTGGGAAATGCTTTGAACTTTTCTGCTCCTAAAAGCATGTTGAGGGAGTTTTTTTTCTCCCCCTTTTTAAGGCTGTCTGATCATCAGGATGCTTTTCGTTTGCTCATTACTACTGACAGCGCAGATAGCTCTTGTAGCATAAAAAAAACACCCCAAAGTCATGAAATCCAAGAACAAAATCTCATCACTTTGCTAATTTAAGCTGGGCTGTAGCTCAGTCTGTGCTTGGATACGTGGTAAACTGTGCCATCGTTATCTTGAGGCACAAATTGCAGCTAACAGATAGTAATGAAGGGTTTCAAACCACTGTTCCTGTGATGTCCTCTCTGTGTTTTCTCCCCTGCTGGTTACACAAGCCAACCCAAAAAGCTGCCCTCCTTGAGACTGGTCCTTCTTGGAAAAGAGTCTATACATAGACCCGTGTGGTCTCTGTAGAACGTTCCTTATGCATAAACAGAATGGAAAAGGGAAGGAGGGAGGAGTTACTGCTGTACCAAAAGGAAAAAACACAATGAAATAAATAGAATCTAGCCAAGTTCTGGGAGAGAATTGAATCTGCAGTGGAGAGCTTGGGGTCCTCGAGCTGTTGGGGGCTGAAGGGCACGGCAGCAAGGGCAAAGGGGGGAATCTGGGGAGAAAGGGACAGGGGAGAAGGAGGGGACCTCTCTGTTCTCCTTCTGAACTGCTCAGTGTGGAGCTGCAGTAAAACCTAAAAATAGGTTTAGGCAGCATAAGAAGGGGTTAAAGCAGAAGGCGGATATTTTCTTCTTCTTCTTCTCTTCTTTTTGGTTTAAGTGTTGCTTTAAAAACAGAAGTTATTTTTCTTGGATGCCATTTTTACCATCGATGGTCTCTTTCTTCAGCTTGCTTAGTAGCAAAATCAGCAGTTCTCAAGCCAGTTGGTAGCAGGAGGATGGATGACTGGCAAATTGTGATTAGTGGGCTGCAGCTTTCAATGCACTCATTATTTGCATCATCTCCTCCCCCCCCCGTTAATATATGGCTTCCAGTTCCCTGAATGTAGTAACATGATGGCATAGCTTCTGCTTCACTGATGAGACACAACAGTGTAGGTCATGGGGGGTGGGGGGGGAATAGGAAATGTCTAAATAAAAAAAAAAATTCTTGGGGTATGTTAAACCTCTTGCTGCAGCTGGGAACCAAGTGTTTTGGAGGCTGCTAGGAAAGCAAGAGCCATCATGCTGAAGGTTGGGTTTGTAGCTTGGCCTCTAATCCCAATCACTAAGTGACGTTCTTGATAAGGTCATGGTCTTTCTCAAGTGGGTTGGTTCAGCAGCTTGGGTCACGGCGTGTCCACTGGAGTGTGAATTTTAAGAGAGAAGGAGCTACGGGTGAGCTTACACGTCCTGTTGGAATAAGAGGGCTGGACTGGGTTCATGGATTGTGGAGCTGGCGCAAGATGGTTTGGAGCTGTTGAAACTGGGTGGTTAACAACCGAGGGTAAATTCTTTGCCGCCCTTTGAAGTTGATGGAAAACTTGTCCCTGACTTCAGAAGGTCAGGATTTTTGGTCTGTTTGGGTCCAAGCTACACAGCAGCTTTCAGCCATGCTGACAGCTCTGACACCAGCATTTAGCGATGGAGGCTGGGAGTAGATAAAAGAGCTTCTCAGGTAATGGACTACACGTTATAGCAATGAGACAGAAAATGCTTAATGGATAACTTCTCCCCCCCTCCTTTTTTTTTTTTTCTGTACCAAGGACTTCTTTTACACAAATACTTAATTTTGGATGCCTAGACATGCTTTAATGGTCAAGAGAAACAGGTTTTAGAGAAACGTGGTATATTTCCCCTATCAACTGTCTTTTCTCTTCTGCTTTTTTCCTAATGGAAGTTAAAACAAGTGTTCTGAACAAATATTTGAAATTAATTTTTGGATGTTCTTTAGCAGTTTACTGACCTGTTTGTATTCACAGTAACTGAATAGTAATTTACTGCCTCTTGTTGTGTGTCTGCCTTCGGTTTTACGAGTCGAGTATGGGTGTGTGTTGGGGGTGTGTGAGTACAGATGTTTTAAAGTGTGTCTCCTCACGTCCAAGTTTTAATTTTGCAGACGATATCAGAAATTGCAGAAGATAATGAAGCCCTGGTAAGAACCTGATTAGATCATCACCTTGCACACTTCCTCTTCTTTTGCATGACTGAGTTCAGGCTCTTGCGCTAATCTTTATGTGTAAATACAGCTGTGCATATTCATTCCGACAGTCTTCCACATTTCTCTGTTTTTTCTGCTCTTTGATGCCTGTTAAAGTTTTCTGATGGAGCCTCTCTTGCTTTGCTTGTCGAATGGGTGCTTCGTTTCTGTGACTTCTGCAGGGGCTTCTACTATTTCCTAAATAAGGCTTTGGTTTTGCTTTCTAATTTGAGCAAACGAGCCATTTCCCTGCCTTCCCCAATTCCCCTCTTAAATTTGTCTGCCTTGCGTGATTGATAGTAGGCAATTTTAATTCTTGATGTTGGTGGGATTGAAGTAGGAGCTTGAATTCCTGTTATTTGCTAATCCCAGGTAAAGCTAGGTAATTTTGCAGGTAATTGCATAAAGGAAAACTGTAATATAGTAAAGGGTCCTGCATCAGCAGTTTCAGGAGTGTGTTTATTGCCCTGATGACTGGGAATAGGACCCTTCTGTGTGCACAGCCTTCATAGGCTTTAATAAATTGAGACCCCAACAGATATTCTAATACCTTGGTTGGCTTGCAAGTTCGACATGTCAAGTATAGTGAAAACCCAAAGAAGCAAAAGAATAATTAATCAATTAACCATTCGTCCGTTATTCTGAGGGTGGTTTCTCACGCAGGGAATGCAGCTCCCCACCTGAATCCGTGCTAAATCATACTTTCACAAATCTGCTGTAAACCAAGTTCTGAAACCTTTATTATTAAATCATTGCCTAATAAATAAATTAGACGGTAAGAATAAATTGGGCAGGAAGCTTCAATCCTTCTTCTACTTTCACTTTCTCAACTTAATACGAAGTAACTGGTTTCATAATAGAAAAGTTTAGATTCTGAGGAGAGTGATTAAAATGGCATGAGGCTTTCAGAATTCTTGACAGCATCCCACCTTCCGAGACAAGGTACCTCCTGCCCATTTAGATGGCGGGTTTTACCTCGCTGCTGTAAAAATAATTGTTTGTGGAAGAGTGGTTACACTCCTTCAGCATCTCTCTGCTTCCAAATTCTTTATCCCATAGGCTCCTCTACGTTAAGTTATGCCATTATCCTCAAGACAGTACTAAAATACTGACTTATAGTTGCATTGCATCCTGGTTTTAGGACCTGATCATACTAATTAATTTTTTTACACAGTTTGGTTTTGTTTTCTCATGGGAACAAGGCATGCCCCACTTTAAGATGATTCTTGTTGATCAGTGTAGATACAGCACATCAGTGGATACAGCAGGAAAGCAAGTCTATGTGACTAAAGCTTATTCTCACTTGGAAAGTCAAATCCTGCCAGTAGAAGCTCCACTTTACATCGGGGGTTCTTTTTTTTCCCTCTCTTCTCAGTTTTAGGGGTTCCCATTTTGTTTTGGGATTTTATTGATGCCATGTTGGCTAGTACTTGGATATATTAAAGAATATAAATTCCTGTGAAACAGTTTTATTAATTGACCTTGGCATAGCACTGAATTGTAGTCAAAGCACGCTCATTGACGTTTTTTCCCAGTGCAGTTAGTTATTCCTGGTCTTTTAAGAAAATCTGGTCCATTTAAGGAAATTACCATGAAATGAGCAAAACCTGAAGTTTAAAAGATGGGGAAGAAGAGAAAAGGTAATTCTAATCACATCTTCACAAAGAACCAGCCTGTAATAGTTCCTCTGGGCTAGTTTCCCATGCAAACAAATGCTTAATGAACCTCAAAGTGGATTTGGTGGTACTCCATTATAAGAGTATCTTCACCTGGGTTTATTCAAGAATACTTGAATTCGCAGGTTGTTTTCTTTAATCAGATTTAATTTTCAAGCTTAAAGAAGCCCCCTGATACCAAAAGTACAAAGCTATTCCAGGTTTTTGCAAGGCGAGTCGTTTAAAATCAGTCGGGCTGATCCCTGTAATGAACGCGGTGAAACCCTACCACAAGGAAATATTTCAGGGGTGCTCGGCACGGTGGAGAAAATAAAATAAAATCAATAAAATCTGGGCCGATTGCAGCGTAGCAGTTAAGTGCATTTTCTGTCACCATCTAAAAGAAGGGGGGCAGCTTCCCTGTAGATTGTGTAGAGATTTTCAGCTGTACTGAGTGAGGACCGAGGAGGTGTGAATTGCTCCTGGTTTGATTTGATAGAGGCTTAGCTTTGCCCTTGGAAAGGGTGACTTGAAGAACCAAGGCAGTGGAGGAGCCTGAAGAGGAGCTATAGCAATGAACAAAGGTACTTGTGCACGCTGTGCTTGCAAAGCATCCTGCTGCACCAGCAGCCTTCCTTTTAGACTTGGTTGGGTTCTTGCCCCAAGGCTCTTCCAGAGCTCTTGTCCTCTTTAAATTTATTCATGGCCATTTATCCTTTTACGACTCTTGACTTAAAGAGCAGTTCTTGCTCTTTGATGGTGACCTCAATGATGTCAGGCCTTTCAGCTGCCCAATATTAGGTGGTGAGGACAGTTGCTGAATGATAAGGGAATTCAAGTCAACTATTTCCTTAACTCCTGCAACTCTTTTTGTTGCCTCCTACCCAGTAAAAGCTGTGTTACCTCTGCACAATTAGAGATCACCTTTGGTCCTGCTTTGCCCATGAAGAATGGTTTGTGTAAAGATGTACTCAGTTTTGATGTACTAAAAAGTCCTAGTGGGCTGATGACTCTATCCTGGCTGTGACAGACAAGCAACAGTTTTTAATTTCCAGTTTCTCATGTGCAACTTTATCATATAAAACATAAGACAGTCCACCTAGCTTTATAAAAGCTTATAATTGTTTTATTTGTTACCTAGTGACAGCTGAGCCTACTTACCTCAATTTAAAGGATCATTTGGACAGCTGAATATTTTTCCCTCCTCAATAAGCAATATAATACTCATTTTGGTGTGTTTGTTAAACATGGATTGAGGTTTGGTTGTTTATTATTATTATCTTTTTTTTTCCAAAAACATGTAGAGGTTTGGGTGCTCAAGTCCCACTAATTTATTTTGAAAAGAAATCCAAATTGCTTTAGTCTCCTTTCAAAATAGCAGACATAGTTCTACATCTACATCTGGGGATTACTTAGCAAGCATGATAAGAAGATGGGTTAAAACATAGAAATAATACTGGGAATGCAGATGAGAGAACGGTGTGGTGGCCAGGGTCACATCCACATTCCTGTCATCTTTATTTTTAGGAAAGAAAAGGTATTATCAAAATGGGTGGAGGTGGTTTGTTTTGTTGTTTGTTTTTTTTTTTTTTTCTTTCACAGTTTCTTAAGGTAACAATGCAGAAAATTATTAGGAACATAGATTCATCTGACCTGATGCTTCTCTAAAACCATAGAAAGGTGAGATGCAACTGGTGGTTTACCCTTCGGTCAGGTTTTTCTGAGGGTTTGAGGCACAGGCTGTGGATCAGAGCATGGCCATCCATCCCCACCAGAGTGGCTTGCACTGGGACAGCAGACAGTGTTCCTGACCACAACTTTCAGAAGCTTTTGCTGAGAGCTGCTGTGGATGAGGAGGAGCTTCATGACCTCCTCGTTGAGGAGTCAGAGGGCAGAGAACGGGCAAACCTCATCAGCTGTCCCCACCTGAGAGCCAGAGCCCTGAAGAGCACCCAGGAGGGATTGTACCAGTATCTTGCCTGACAGCACACATCATTAAAATGCCAGTGTTAGTGAGGGAGGAAATTGCAATTACACACTAGATCTTCCTGATCATTTTTCCTCTCTTGCTGCGCTGACACACAATAAAAAGCAGCCTCATGAGGAATTGCCATCAAACTATGAAGTCGTTTTGCCAGAGCAGCAAGGGTCTGGTATTTACAGAACTGCCGTACCTTTTGCAGTGGGTTAGCCTAAAAAGGTTTTATAAAGAAAGAAGTCCCATTATTTTTCAGACTTTGTATGACTTAAGCACTTACTGAGATTTCAAGTTAAACAGCTCCTCCCGTGTATTTTATAAGATTACCAAATTTATGAAGAAGCTTTGATTCCCTTGAAACTTCCAGCATCTATTGTGTCTGCCGCTCTTAAAGAGAACGAGTGTGCCTGTGGTCCTGTGTCTTGAAATTAGTTGCTTGGAAGCCTATTTCTACCTCTTTGCTTTTGTTTAATCACGTAACGATGAATCAACACGACTCCCTTCCCCTTCTCCCTTCCCCTTCCATGTACTTTAATCCTTATCTTGCTCTCGTTAGCCTGGAGATTGCTTTCATCCCTAGCTGTGCTGTTCCTAATGCTTTTATCCTTTAAGCCTGGCTTGTGACTTTTGCAGTGGCATTATGTATAGCTATTTATTTAAAAAAAAAAAATAAAATGCTATGTGTGTGTGGTGTTGCATTAATATGGTTGGAGTCCTTTAGTTCTGCTTCATTAGTCCCAGCGTTGCACCTCTTTGCTCGTTAATGATTTGAAGCAGTGTCCCAGGAGTGACACCTGCTGGGGGTGTCTGATCATTTTTAGTTAAAAAGTGCTTTCACCTTCTGGATCCCAAACAGTTGTTTCATTATCACATCTACTAAAATTAGGTTTATACATTAATACCGGTATTTTCAGCTCCATTGACCCGGTTTCCCCTCCAAAGCTGTGGAGGAGGCTGGATTAATTGGCGGGATTAATGAGGAGTTTTGGTGAGAAGAATAAATGAGATGTTGAATTCAGATTAGTTAAATTCCTTTACGTTCCAGCCACTGCTGTTCTGAAGATGAGTATCCCTATGCAGGTCTAATACATTACAAATATTCCCTCTAAACTATACCCATATAATATACCCAGCTTTCATGTACAATTATTTCATAGAAGAGTATTTATGTACTAAATGCAGGTTAAATGGCTTAATTTTTAAATACTGTATGAGACAAATCTAGGGGAGATAAATTATCTGCTTAGTTGAATGCTGGGAGAGATATTTTTATACTTCTATTTTTGCTTTTCAACCTATATGGCCTAATGGCCTATCTTTTTTGTTATTTGGATCTGGTTTAATCCAGCTGCTTAAAATACCAGAATCCATATATTTGTGGAATTGTTCTGTCTTGAAGATGCATGAGAATTTGGTACGAGTTTTAAGAAGGGAGTCTTTCCTAGGGCTGCTGTTTTATTTGTGGATTCATAAATAACCATTTTATGCAAAAGGAATGGATTGGGGACAATGACAGGACCAGAGCTGATTAAATTTACTGCAGAGTCTTATTGTTGTCCTGTTATGAAATCCTGGGTTACTTGGAATGCTGATGATGACATTTTAAATCTAATTTAATTCTTAAAAGATCTGCATTATTAAAAAACCCAAGCAAATAAAACCAACCTTCCTCCCTCCAAAACAAACCCAAAAACTTCCAGATCATGTATTTGCTGAACACAGTATTCCCTGCAGAATGACAATGGATTTTTTTGAAGGCACTGGGGTTTCCATTTTGTCATAAATAATCAAAGCTGCTGTGGAAAAGTGTGGGTTTCGATTTTTATTTTTTATTTGTTATGCTCAGGTAATGTCAAGAATGGCAAATTTATTTTTAGTGGAGGGTGTCCGTGGAGTTTCAGTCAACAGGAGCCCCTTTCCTAAACGAAGGGGCCGTTAAAGGTTGTGTCTCGCAATCAGGAAATCCCTAAATGGCAGATGACATCAAATCCAGCAAACTGGCTCTTTGAGTCGCTGCACTGAAATGGATTTTCTGCCTTTAATTCCTCTGGACTGCTGGAAATGCCTTCCACCTGAGGGGATGGTCACTTCTTCCTGTTGAGTTTTTGCAGCGGGGTCTTGGGAGAGCAAATCCCAGAATAAGGATGACCCAATTACATTCCTTAAGCATGGCTATAATACTCAGGTCATTATATATAATATATATTCAAGTTTTTAACGTACTGAGCATTGCAATTTCAATCTGATAGAGGTTGGTTTTTTTTTTTTCCCCCCAAAAAACGTTATCTTTTTATTAGGTAAGCTGTTGCATTAAAATCAGTGGGACTATTCGTGCTGTTTAGGGCTTCTGCTTGTTCATGGCTTAGTGGCAGGGTACCCTGCAGGCGGTTTGGCATGGCCCTAAAGCTAATAATGCTGCTTCTCTTGGGGCTCTCTGCTCTTCCTGCTTATATCGAGTAGTTCCCTCCTTGAACGGCTTCGTTGACATCATTATGGCTGGCTGACCATTGGGAGCCCTGACTATATATCTAGAAATGAAGCTAATCTTTAAAAGCTGGGTTTTTGGGGTTTTTTTAACCTGGAAAATTCCTTTGCAGCTAGTCAGGTTGGAGCATCTTCTTTATGTTGAGTTTAAAGCCATTTTGAATTTAGTGGAGTTCCTACGAAGGTGCATCGGATCTCAAATTTACAGGTGTAAAATGCAACGTAGTGGCCTGCAAACCCTGAGGATCTACTTGGGTAAACCATGGGAATTTGGCAATTTGCTTTTTTTTTTGGCAATATTCTGTGGTTACCCATAGATAAAAAAAAAGGAGATGCATCTTCAGGTTTCCAAGAAAGCAATCGAGGCAGTAATTATGGCAACAATGCTGCTCAACAGGAAATCTCTTTGGGTCCGTTTTTAAAATATATTTGCTTCCTTGTAAGAGAACGAGCAAACAATCCGCTTAACACAGAGGTACCAAAACGTGGCACTTCTGTATGACCTTCAATTAGGAGCATTTCCACAAGTTGCTGAGAGAAAAGCTCACTTCTTTTCTTCTGTAAGATCTAAAAGTCTGGATTTATATGAGAAGTTTAATTTGGACTATCTGATTTCCTTGAGCATCGCACGTGGCGTTCACCTGGGGGTTCGTTCTTCTCTTACAAGGTTGCTTTCTTCCAGGTGTGACTGGTCTTGATGTCCATGCTGAATTGTTCTGGAGACTCTCTTGCACGGCCTCTCTTGCTCTTCTGCTACTTCTATAGTCTCTAATTGGCTTCATTTTCTTGCCTTTCTGAAAACTTCCTGCTGCTTTATCCCCTCGGTCCTTGCCCTGCTGCATCACTGGTAAATGTTGTCATGACTCCTGTCTCTTGCAGCTTTGGAGATATGTTGTCCTTTACACTGACTGCATTTGTTGAGCTGATGGATCATGGGATTGTATCGTGGGATACATTCTCTGTGGCATTCATTAAAAAGGTAAATTTGTAATCAGTGCTACCTCTTCTATATCAGTTTAAAATTTTGAGGTGAGTCGTGGTTGGTTTTTTGGGGTTATTTTTTTGGGGGATGTGTGTGTGTTTATTTCTTGGAGTCTTTTCCTTCCTTCCCAGGTACGTTATTTAGGTCACTGGCCAAAAAGGTACATGAAAATGGGATTAAAGTGCTATTTTAAACTATAAATATTTGTAGTTGCAGGATCTGGCCCAACTTCTATGGAAATCTTACGGGAGTGAAATGGGATCGACGCTGTTTTAGGCTTATTACGCAAGAAATCGCTTGCTCAATTCCAGTGTGACCTCCCTGTGCAGACACCAAGCAGTCAAAGCAAAAATTAGCATTTTGATTTAATGGAAATTAAAAATGAGTAATACCATATATCTCGAAACAAAAAACCAGCACTGAAATGTGTCCTCTGGGTATGTGGGAGGAAGAGAAATGAGTTAGTTTACAAATTGAAATTAAGCTGATATCTACTGAGATTATCAAGTTGAACTCTGGTCCTCGATTTGCTACATTTTTTTTTTTCTTATCTGTAGAAAGTGCAGAAAAGCAGCAGAACACGTGGGACTACTCTTTAAATACAGAGATTTATCAGACTTGAGGCCTCATCTGGAGCACTGGATCCAGTTCTGGGCTCCCCAGTTCCAGAAGGACAGGGAATTGCTGGAGAGGGATCAGCAGAGGGCTACAAAGATGATGAGGGCCTGGAGCATCTCCCTTAGGAGGAAGGGCTGAGGGACTTGAGAAATCAGTGCCGTGGAGACAGGGGCTGGGAAGTCACAAAGCAACCCCAAGCTTTGTTCCCAGGACTTTGGGAAGTAGATCTGGGTGCCTAGGACTCCTTCCACTGCGTGTACGGTGTGTTAGGGCTACAAAGATGATGAGGGGCCTGAAGCATCTCTCTTAGGAGGAGAGGCTGAGGGACTTGGGTCTTTTTAGTCTGGAGAAGAGAAGGTTGAGGGGGGGATCTGATCAACACCTATAAATACTTAAAGGGAGGGTGTCAGGAGGATGGGGCCAGTCTTTTTTCAGTGGTG
>JAOTQQ010000012.1:47856699-47868052 GCA_026546715.1 Gallinago undulata
GGAGGGTGTGGAGTCCCCTTCTCTGGAGATCTTCAAGCCCTGCCTGGATGCAGCCCTGAGTGATGTGCTCTGGGCAGGGGAGTTGGACTGGATGGTCTCTAGAGGTCCCTTCCAACTCTGACAATTCCGTGATTCCATGAATGAGTATTTTTACTCTATAAAATCCATTATTCTGGGTCTGGGAGACCATTGCCATTTCTCTTCACTTCTGCCTGTGTGTAAAGGTGTGTGAATGTAGACACAGTGTAGAAGGTAAGGACACAGACTGTGTGTCCTACAAATGCTGTGGGATTTGCGTTGGGCAAGTGACGCAGAAACCTGGATGCCTGGCTCTAAATACTGAACCTAAGCAAGATGGGTGATGGCAATTGAGAGGTAATCATAATTGCTGTGCTACACAACCACATCACTTTATTGAACTTCTGTCTTCCTTAAATTTGTAGTTCACTGCTTATACTTCTGCCGGGGATGTGCACAACCTACTTTTGATAAGCGATTTTTTTCCTGTGCGTTAACCTTTTGCCACATGACCATTACTATTTTTAAATAGTTATGAAAGAAGTGGTTCGTGTCTTTTTCAGGCTCATTCAAATGAGTCAGCTCAGACATTTTCGAGCTGCTCCCGAATTATGCTGGGGCTTTAATGGTCTTCTTATGAGAAATGACAATTAAGCCAGCAACTGAATTATTTGGAGGTAGTGGGAGACAAACAGGGAAGGTCTGAGTAGGGTGTTAGTAATTTATTTAGGATTCTGTGCAACTTCTGTGGGTTTTAATGAATTGATCCTTCTCTCTTTTTGTCTGAGCAAATCAAAGGCCAAATGTGTATCTAATGATCTTACAGCACACATCAATAAAAAGATTCAGGCTACATCCTGAGGTTCTGGAAAGGCTCAAGCTGGAATTCTAGAAAAATACAGTGAATACGTTGAAAGCTACTTGGAGGAACATTATAGCGTATGAGCTGTCTTTTAAAACAGTGGTGTAGGGAATATTCCTTGAGGTCCTTTTTGTGTTGTCCCATATATCGCAGAAGGAAAATAAATGTACAAACTGCAGAGTTTTACTTTACAGGCTTGGGAAAAGAGATGCCATTACAGACTTTCAGTTGTTGCAGTCCTGGGAAGCTCGACTACTTGCCTGGTTTTAGGGTTTGATTTAGTGTTTGTCTCTGAGACGCTTGGGATGGGGTATCGGAATTAGGTAGAAGACAGCCTGATATTAATAGTGCAAAATACAGTTTCCTGTGCGAATTTGCGTTAAAATTTTTCCATTGTCTCAGTGAAGATTGCAGTGTTCTTAGGCTTATTGTGTCTGGATGTGTCTTATTATGCCTAAAGGAAAAAATAAAGCTCTTCCCTGTATACGTATTAAAAGAGTGGCCTGCTGATAATAAATCGGGGAATAACCTGCAAATACGCTGTTGCTTTTTCCATTAGTCTATCGAAGAATCTTATTTGCAATTAAACAACGTGAGGTGTAATATAGTTTTATATCATAGTATAATATTTTGGTTTTACTGTATTTTAAGCAGATTATGAAATTTAAAAAAATGATTACAGATGGGGGACTCCCAGCTGTGTGGGATGTGTTTCAGTAGCACAGAGAGCACATATCTCAGATCATCTCTGGTTTTACCTATGAGTGATAGCTTTCTCTGCCACCTCCAAGTTAAAAATTACCTTTTTGTTTCAGAATAGAGAGACACTGCCTTACTAAAAGTGTAGGATAGAAGGTAGCATGAACTGTGAGAGTACGAGCATGCAGAAAATTAAAATTCTCATAGATGAAGAAAGCAGCCATAGGATGGGGCAGTTGTTTTCTGCAGTGAAAGAACACTTGTACTGATTTTGCCCTCTGTTCCCCTCAGAAGGGACTCACCTATTACAATCACCTTTCTTTTTTCCTTGGTTGACGAGGTCCTGAGGCATGGGGGTGGGTGACTAGTCCTGGGTGGCTAACTGGGTAGATCGTCCTCCGTTCTCATTCACCTCATCCCCAAAATCCAGAACTCCAAGCCTATTATGCAAATTCAACGGGGAAGGTGAGGGAGGCTGTTGCGGGTTCCGCTTGCCTCTCTGAGGAAGGACCAGCCTCCATCCCCCCCTTTGTATTAAGCCCTCTCTCTCTGCCTGGTGACAGGGCAGGAGGGGATCATCTACTTTTAACGGAGCCTCTTCCTTCTGCCTTTGCGTCAGGGTACGGCTCCACCAGTCTATTTCATTTTCCTATTCCCTGATATTTCTTAACCTTTCCACCTCTTCTCTCAGTTCCACCACAGTGTGCGTCTCCGGGTCCCTGTGGTACCACAGCCAGGCTCAGGCATTCACTGCAGCCAGGGCCCTGCACGGCCACGTCCTTGCGTGGGAGCTCGGTCTGAGATCCCGCATTTTTCCTCACAGGGGCTTTGGGGCGTTTGGTTGCCATGGTGCTTTGCGCGTGCTGGGGCCTTGTTTTTGTCTGGGACCGGGAGGGGACCAGCCCCTATTGGCTGCTTCCCTCAGGCTCTGCGCACGCGCGCCCGGCACGCGCTCCGACCCCGCTGCCGCTGTCCGCGTGAAGCTCGCGCTAAGGCCGCTTTTAAACGTGCCGCGGCTCGCCCGGCCCCGCCCCCAGGCGCGTCAGGCTCTCGCTCCCTCTCGCGATACCCGAGTCCTTTCGGGCCTCTCCGACTTCCGGCCGCCTCTCCATCTTGAGGTAAAAGCTGCAGCGCTCTTGAGGTAAAAGCTTGAGGTAAAAGCAGCAGCGCTCACCGCTGTCCGCGTGCTCTGGGGGAAGCTTGCGCTGTGTCCGCTTTTAAATTTGGTTTTAAATTTATGATGTCAAGGTCAAGAGCAGGTGACATGACTGACTCTCTGGTACGTACAAAGCGTATGCGAAGGCGGGAAGCTCGTTGTCCTGGTGGAATTCCTGGCATTTACCGTACGCCCTGTTTATGAGCTTGAGGCTCTAGGTCTATGGACGTAGTTTTTAGCAAAAAAAAAAAGAAGGTGAGGAGGAAAGTGCCTGAGAGAAAATTGTGACAAGGGCTTTGTGTGGGAAGCGATGGAATTGAGAGGTGTCCTGAAGTTAGGGTTAATGGAGAACGCCAGTTATTAAATGCTGTCATAGGAAAATGGTCTCCTACAGGCCTATCAATGTGGAGGCATTTGTGGGTAATTAATGTCAAAGCTAGGCAGAGATGTGTGTGTTTGAAGAAGATATTGATCCTCTGGTACTGTACCAGCATCTAATGACTTTATTTGCCTTATATCAATAGATTGAGGCACTATCAATTATTTTACCTGATGGACGATGGTGCAATAGAGTGACAGTTGCTTGCTATAACATTATTGAGTTGCTTGATACAATGTTATTGATCGCTTTAATTGGTTTCTACATGCTCTATATTATAGCCAACCATGGAGTGCCACCTATAAAATGTACAATTTTTATTGTGAGAAGTTTAAAGTAATAATTCTAGGAAAAAGAAAATGTATCTGAACGCTTGATTGCGGGAAATGCTTTTGCTTTGGGAACTTTCTTCTCTTTGCTTCTCTTTCTATGTAGTGGGACATAAAAGGTGAGATTTTACCCTTGGATTCAGTGCAACACAGAGGAAAGTGAGGATCCCCCCTGGGGAAAGCACAGAGTTCAGCCTGACTTGCATCCATAGAAAATTATCAATGTAGGGAGACAGGAATACAGCACCCTTGGAGGGCTTGGTTACACAGAGCCATCAGAGACTTCTCGCATCCCTTCTTCCATCACTGAGTGCTGTTGGCCTCCTTTGGTGCCTCCCTCCCATCACTTCAGCCTTTCATTTCCAGAAGAAAATCTGCCCTTTGCCTATTTTAGAAAAAAACAAACAAAAGCAAAACAGTAACACAATACAACCCCCCCTCCCAAAAATCCCAAACAACAAACCAAATTTAAAAAAAACCCAAACCCAGCAACAATGACGTGTGTAGTCTTAAGCAGATGGTGATTTGCTAATTACAAGCAATTAGAAGTATTTGTTTTGCATGCTTTTATTCTGTGAAAACAAGCTTCCTCCCCCTACTTCCCAAGTCCTCAAATATTTTAATTGAAATATCCTGGTATTGTTCATATTTAACCATTTCTCGATGAAAGTTTACCACCCTATGTGTGCTGCGTGGTGATACAAAGAGCTTGGTGATTTTTGTTCAGGGGAATCTGCTGTTCGTTTTTTGTTAATAGAGGAAATAATTCATGGAAAAATTAAAAAGCAAACTTAATTAATTCTTCCTCTGAAAATTACATCCTGACTAGTTCTGCTCAGGTCGCAACCTGGAGTGTTCTCAGAAGTTAATCCTTCCTCTTCTTCCGTGTGTTAATGTGTGTATCACGTACTGAGTTTTAGGTTAGAAGATTTTTGTATATATAATTTCATCCTTTCTCTGCAGACCAGACCATAGAACTTCCCTTGCTTCAATTTCAGTGTGACATTTTCCTCCGTGAATAAGTGAATCCAAGATCTAAGCCTGTATAATTCGACTTGGATTGCTGCAATTAGTCCCACCCATTTAAGGAAGACCTCCAGAAATAATATAATAAAAGCAGGGCTCAAAATATCTGACTCCTGTCTGAGCAAGAGTGCTTCATCTTCTTTAAACTTTACAATATACTTAATCAAAGCAGAATATGCAGGAAGGGGGAAAAAGCCAGTGCATAAAGCAATGTATTAATCCTGTTCTTCAGACGCTCTTGCCAAAGACTTCTTGGTGCTTGTCTGTTTGAATGTATGTACGAGAACAAAGTTTTTATGTGAATAGTCTCTTTGGCTTCAGATATTAGCTCTTCAAATTAATTAGAAGACATTTCCTCTGGAAAATATACTATATCTTGAGCTGGTAGAACTGGAGAAAGTATTTGGACTGGATGATCTGTATGATCTCTTCCAACTCTAAAAAAATTCAGTGAAATTTCCTACCTTCCCTTTGCCTTGCATCGTTTTAGCATTAAAATAACTTATTTTGACACTTAAGGTCGCTGACCACAAATGGTCACGCATGCCACGTGGTGTTCCTTTCTGCTGTGCCAAACAATACTCGACGTTTTTCTGTGAATAATTCTGTTGTTCCTGATAGAAGAGCAGTATCATTTTTACCTTTTTTTTTTTTTTTTCCTCAATTGCTTAAACAGGAGGGTTTGACTCATAACAATGGCTCATATCCAGTAAATACGCAAACCACTGTTTTGTAAAGTGGAGGAAGAAGGTTTAAAAACAAAAACTAGCCAAATGTACGCACATCACCTCCCTCCAACCCCTTCCCCTGTCCTCCCCCAATTCGTACCACAAAGGGTGTGCACCAGGCTCTCTAGGATTTGTTTCCTGTTGAGTTTTGTGCTGGTTCCTAGTGGCTAAGCCCAAATTCTCTCTCACTCTCTCATTCATACCTGAGTGACTTTAATAAAAAAGGTCCCTTCACTTGTGCCAGTGCTGAGCTTCTCAACCAGACCAGCTCCCTCCTCTTCACATGTGGAATCTGATAGAGTTTTGTCTGAATATAACCCAGGACGCTTTTTATTTTGGGTGGGATAGGTGCCACAACTGTCACAAAATGTCACCTGCTACTCGTTCTGTGCCCTGGGAGAACTTGCGATGTTGCTGTTACCGGTACTAGTGTGATTGAAGAGCCTGGGAGTTCTTCTGCGCTTGGCTTGAGGTGATGTTCGTGCTAAAACATACCATAATCTCTCATATATATAATGTGTCAGGAGAGGAGCAGGTTCCAGGCCAAGCACAGAGGCTTGGGATTAGCGTCAGGAGCGCTGCCGGTGGGTTCCTCCTCTGGACATGGGGACAGTGCGGTGGAGATCCAGTGTCTGAAGAAGCACTGATGGTGAGGCCTGATTTATCATGGAAATAAGGGTCACTGCGAATTCCTGTGCTTTTACCTATGTCTTCTGGTTCTAACAATAGATTAATACTGCTTTGGGGGCTGCGTCCAGTTTTGGGCTCTCACCACGAAAAAGACATTGAGGGGGGGCTGGAGCAGGTCCAGAGAAGGATAAGGGAACTGGTGAGGTGTCTGAAGAACAAGTCTCTTGAGGAGAGGCTGAGGGGAGACCTTCTGGCTCTCTCCAACTCCCTGAAAGGAGGGTGTAGCCGGGGGGGTCAGTCTCTTCTCCCAAGTCCCAGGCGACGGGACAAGAGGAAATGGCCTCAAGTTGCACCAGGGGAGGTTCAGGTTGCAGAACAGGGAAAATGTTTCCACAGAAAGGGTTCTTGCCCCTTGGCCTGGGCTGCCCAGGGCAGTGGTTGAGGCCCCATCCCTGGAGGGATTTCAAAGCCAGGTTGACCTAGTTCTTAGAGCCACGGTTTAGTGATGGTTTTGATCAGAGTGAGGTTGATGGTTGGACTAGATGATCTGAAAGATCCCTTCCAACCTGGACAATTCTATAATTCTGTTCTTCAGTATTATCGTTACATTCTGTGTCCCTGCTTCAGTATTATTTAATCCCACTGAAAGGGAGCTGTTGTGGTCTGGCAGGAAGTTCATGTTCTCTGGCTCTTTAGAGTTTGTTTTAAATTGTGTCATGTGTATGGTTTTTTTTGGGGAAGGACCTCTTGCCAGCCTTGAACTTTTTAAGTCCTTTGAGAGCTTGCTGTCCTTTTCTAGGCATCCGAACAGGATTAGTAGAATTAAGTAAAAGGCAGTGGTAAATGTGTAGTTTTTCAACAATGGTTCATCACATGCACCTGTTTGAAAATATGAAATAGTGATGAAAGGTCAGGCACAGCCAGTTCTCCATCTCTGTCTGAAAGGAGATGTCTCCTCCTAGTCAAGTCCAGGAAGATGTTACTCCAGGCTGTTGGCAGATGTTTGGTTTTATAGTATTCCTCACAGGTAAGATGCTACTTTATAGATGTTACTGTAAAAGAGGTGAAGTTTGTTAAAAGTCATGGATTTTTTTTAGACCAACAGATAAAATGGGGGGAAAGTTTTTACAAATTAGTAGGACAAGCTTTTAACATCTTTTTTTTATTTTTTTTTCCTGGTTGTTACGAAAACAGAAAGGAAACACTCTCAAGTGTGCAGCCTCTTCCTTAAGCCTGGAAGCTGGTCGTTAATCCCTGACAAATACCGCTCGGTCTAATACAGTTGTCCCACATCTTCTCGTCTTCTTGAATGT
The DNA here is from genome assembly GCA_026546715.1 of Gallinago undulata. Lineage (NCBI taxonomy): Eukaryota > Metazoa > Chordata > Aves > Charadriiformes > Scolopacidae > Gallinago > Gallinago undulata. Next base: position 47,863,840 of record JAOTQQ010000012.1, read on the forward strand.
TAAGAACTCGGACGGGTCTATTTACATAGGTTGGAAGATATCACTGAGAAGTCAATAATGAGAAGGGCACACATATACACATTCATAGTTTTGTGGCAGAATGGTGAAGCTCAAATCAGTAATGCCTGGCTCATTCTTACAAACAAAGTGTACGAAGTTGTGAGCGTACTAATAGAACATTCCTGCCATGACTCATGCAAAATGGGGATTAGAACCACTCATGATCAAAAATGACCTAGAGGATATTTCAGAACAATGAATAAAATTCCCTTATGATATAAATAGTTTTGGGGTTTTAGTTTTGGGGTTTTTTTTGTGTGTTTTTTTTTTTAAGTCACAGCTGAAGTACCTCTTGTGGGAATGTGGGTGTATAATAAAATAGGGAAATCTATCACATAGAGCGTAGATTGGGCTATTCCACTTAGTTCTGCCACCTTGTAGCTTTTCTGGAAATGTTTAGATTGGGCTGGTGTTCTCTTGCGCTGTGTTAAATAAACAAGTTTCCCATTTCTGGCTTTATGAGGCTGCTTTCCTTCAGGTGGAATTTGGGTAACACCCAGCTCAGATTGAAGGCAGTTGGAGACTTGTAATGAACCTCAGCAGCAACGTTGTTCAGCATGGGGAAGGTGAAGTTTTTCAGGCAGTGAACAAAACATTCATAGCCCAATTAAAGAGTCTTATCTCTGGTAGATTCAGCGTGAGAGATGGCAGTGTACATCATTATGTGGTGCATGACTGGGGTTAAAATTTCCCTGCGTTTATGTAATTTAGAGACTGATTTGAAAACATAAAGCACTGACTTTCAGTATCTGGTATTTAAATGAGAGGTGACTATTAAGCCTTTCTGCAGTGATTTATCACAAAGGTAATCTCTTTAACAGGAAAATCTCGGTCATCTATTCAGTAATACTGAGTAATCTATTTAATAATAAAAACCATTGTGCCTCATTTCTAAAGCCTGTTTTTTTTCTTTTGGTGGGAGTTGAAGATGGAGTTGACTTTTGCACCGTCTTGCTGGAGCGATGGAGAGCCTATTTGTTAGAATAGCTGAGTGTTCCTCCTCCCATCAAGGCTGAATTGAATTGTGGGTGCCCAGGGCAAAGTTGTTTCAAACAGAATGGTAGATTTATAATGAGAAGTTACATATATATTAGAGCATCTCAATGCTCGCTCTCAGAGGAAGAAAGAAAATATTAACCCTATTGTATATTCAAGGAAACCGAGCTGTGTGGTGTGATTCTTGTACTAGCAAAAAGAGATTGAATCAATTCAGTCCCAGTTGATATATCCTGGTCCTTTGCTGATGGTTGAGGCACCATTCCTGGAGGTATTTAAAAGCTGGGTTGACATAGTGCTTAGAGACATGGTTCTGATCAGAGTTTGGTTGATGGTTGGACTTGATGATCTGAAAGGTCCCTTCCAACCTGGACATGATTCTATGATGAGCAAAACTTACTGAACACGATGCTATTTTTGATCCGTCTCTACATTAGTGGCATTGTAGTGAGGGCGTGGGCTTTGTTGGGAAAGGCTAAAGGGTATTTTATTGTTCACCTGAAATTCCAGCTACTTTGGCTGAGAGCTCAACAAAGATTTCTAAAAACGGGAAGTCTTTCTATATCGGTAGTTCAAAGATGAGCATGCGAGGAAAGTGGCTGAAACTGGGAAAGGAGAAAAAGTAACAAGGCAATATTTGTCATAGTTATGAAACTGTTGGAAAGAGCACTTGGATGAGTGCAGGGCACATTCCTCAGTTTACTTTCTCATTTTGGGCATTTGTATGTGTAAGCAATTATTGTTCATTAAGACGGCCGTGTCACAATGACTGTTGAAGTATTTTGAATTGTCTCCGAGTTCTCTTACTCTTGCTCTGACTGATGATGAAACACCATCATTAGTGCAGTTTAGTTTCTAGTGAAGCATTACAAAGTTTGAAGTAAAAAGGATTTCTGGCATTGTACAGAATGAGTAACTTCCATTTCTTGAAAGGTAGAACTTTTTTTCTTTTATACCTGTGTGATCAGTACTTTTTCTTACTGTACATTCAGTAAATCAACATTAGTCAAATTAAGGTAGAAAAAATTAATGCAGTCACTAAAGGGTAGCTCTCCTAAGCTTAGTGGTGTAGATGCAGAAACCAGCATTACTGCAGAATTGAAAATGAAGGGTTAGACCTGGATCATTGCAGGTACCCACATAGTATATTCCTGATCATGATTTATTGAACTACATCCTTACACCAATTATTGCTCTTTTCACACCTGCAAGGGTTGGAAACCTTTTAATTTCCAGCCTAAATATATTCAGAATGATTTTAAGTCTGTTTATCTTCGTGACTGACTTTGTTCGTTATTTAATAGTTTCCCCCTTTCACTTTCTCTCCCCTCCACCGTGTATTTATGTTATTTCATTTCAGCCTTCATCCTGCTAGGTGAAATCAATAGTCATTTCAGTCCATGCCAATACTGTTCTCCATTTGCTGACCATTTTAGGAACCCTTCTTTCCTTGCTATTTGTTCTCATTTAAGTCCTGTATCTTGTGTGTGGGTGACCAGAATCGCAGATGTTTTTCCAGTTTATGTACTACTGGTGCCTTGTATGATGTTTTTTAACACTTTGTTACCTGTACTAGAAATTTCTCCCCGATTGTGTTTATTGTTGCTTTTACTGTTTTTTTGGTATTTTTACCGTTCCAGAATTATTGTTGCTTTTCTTGGGACTTTTGTCACAGCGACAGCTCTGTGTACAAGGGGTCTTTTTCTCTGCTGGTTTATTTTTCTTTTTTATAACTTGTGAGTCTCAGATTAGAGCATAAATCTTTTTTATTACTCAAAATCTTTCATACTATTCAGTGTTGTACCATCCTGAACTCTCCAAGTCTCAAAGTCCTTCCTTTATGACACTCTGACCTTCCCTTCGGGATGCCATCAGCAATGCCACCAGTTTTAGGCTCCAGCAGCTTTGTGGAGATACTCCTGGATTTTGTGCCAACATCTTTAATGAAAATCCGAAGTCCGAGACTGATTTTGGAGAAATTCGAGTAGTGCTACTCTCAGCTTGATAACTCCACTTTCCTTTTTTTCATTTCCATATGTGACCAGCATCTCACCCACCTCCCCGATTCTTGTACCGGATTCCATTTTCCGCAGGTGAATTACTGATTTGTTTCTTGTGTGTGTCTGGCAGACAGTGTTATATCAAAATATTTTTCTTAAAACAAGTCAGTTGCAGGAGAACTCAGCTGTCTGCGGTGCAAATAAAGTCCACCGCATTTCACCACAAGAAGCAATAGCTATTTTGTCACGGAAGATTAGATGAATCAGACTGGATCCCTTCTTGGTAGGCCTGTGCAGTATCTGTTCCAGTCTCTCTTCACCTCGGTATGTTTTTGATTGTTTTCCTTCAAAATTTGTTCTGGGGCTTTGCCTGCTGTTGAGAACAGGCCTGAAAATAACCAATTTCGCCTTTCCCTCCCTCCTTATTTGAAGTGTAAGGCTTGCGTTTGCTTTTGTGTTCTCCGTACACCACAACTTTTACTTGAGGAGGCCACGTGTAGGACAGAGGGAGAAGGCCTCAGGAGGGGGAGATGGAAGTGCCCTTTTACCATGAAGGAATGGGCATCACTTCAAAAAGAGGATGGTTAATATAAAGCGGATTCTTTTGCAGATTTTAGGGAAGTATATGGTGGCTTTATGTCCCAACCCAGGTCTCCGCAGTGCTGCTCCTGGGAGGTGGCAGAAATCCCTCCTCTGCTTTGGGCCTGTTAGGGAGAGCGGCTTCAGCTGAGCTTGTGCTGCCAAAACCCTCTGATAGTTTGAAGTCACTTCTTATAAACAAACCTTGACTCTGCTGGTTTTACTATTGGAGAATTTTCCTGTACGTCTTTCAGGTGTGAGAAGTGAAGAAAGAATCTGTAAGCTTTAGCTGCCTGTTAAATCTGCTAAGGAACTGTGAAACCCCTTGTGTTGTGTGAGGAGGAGCTGGCCTTCTCTAACATAAATTAATAAACAGGTAATAATAAATAGGCTGGAAAGCACTTCTGAGGAGAAGGATCTGGGGGTCCTGGTGGATGGTAAACTATCTGTGAGCCAGCGATGTGCCTTTGTGGCCAAGAGGCCAATGGGATCCTGGGCTGCGTAGGGAAGAGGGTGGCCAGTAGGTGGAGGGAGGTCATTCTCCCCCTCTGCTCTGCACTGGGGAGGCCACAACTGGA
>JAOTQQ010000012.1:47906089-47917793 GCA_026546715.1 Gallinago undulata
TGGAAAGGGTTCTTGCCCATTGGCCTGGGCTGCCCAGGGCAGTGGTTGAGGCCCCATCCCTGGAGGGATTTCAAAGCTGGGTTGACCTAGTGCTTAGAGACATAGTTTTGTAACGTGTGGGTTTTTTTTTTTTTTGTATGGTTTTCTTTCGTTTTTTTTTTTAATCATAGGTTATGGTTGGATGAGGTGATCTTGAAAGGTCCCTTCCAACCTTTCTATGATTCTAGGTGGAAGGAGTGGTAGGAGAGGAATGGAACCAGATAGAACGTTGGGTTTTTTTCCCCTCCAAGTCCTGTCAGCAATTCTGGGCTTTTTAATTGGTCTCACACACACCCCTAAAATGCACATTGAACATCTGTCCACAGTTTAATGCTTCAGAACTAAAAGAGTGACCGCAAAAGCCTGTAAGCTCAGGGTCATAGTGATGGTGCTGCAGGACGTGGGAGGTGGTGCTGCTCTAAAGGAAAATGAGAAGCTGGAAGAAGTACAGCATTGCAGAAAGCGATTCCTTGTGGCATCCTGAGCCAAAAAAAAAGCTTGCTTCTCTGTTAAAAATTGAGTGGAGAGGATGAAAGACTTTTTGAGGGGTCCCAGAGAAAGTCTGAGGAGCAACCAGAAATTACCCCAAACTGCTATGTCCTGTTGCTTTCTTTCCTCTTCTGATCGAGTCATCTCCCCTTGCTTGTCTTGTCAGAGGGTGGCGCAGAGGTGTCCTGGTGGCACGTTTCATCAGGCCCTGGGCAGAACAGGACCTGTGGAGAATGAGTTGCCTTGAAGACTCAGGTCAGGCAGATGGAATTTTGGAAGCCCGCTAGAAAAACAGGAGATTGTTTGGGAAATTTCGTAGTAGTCATGGCAGACGTTGGACCCAATTTTGGACAGTTTATGGGGCTGGAAAATGAAATGTAGTATTTTGATGACCCATACAGCACTCTTGTCTTGTGCTGGTTATTCAACCTCGAAATAGGAATAACGTGTGTTTCTTGGGTGCAGGGGGGGGGTGTACATCCTTAGCAAATGCGTGTGTATAAGTGAATATTCTTGTGTGTATATACGGTGGTGTACATACACCCTTCTTCTTCTTGTACGTACACCCAACGCCGTGTGTTTGCGCAGGGAAGAAAGTCAACGTGTGCTCAGCTCTGCCGGCGTGTACTTTCCCAGCGCGTAGGAAAAGAGAAAGCAAACTCACCATCAAATAAGCGGCGAGAGAGGGGGGTGTGGGGGGTGGAGGGGGGGAGAAGGGGAAAAGAAAAAAGATGAGATTGCAGTTGATTGTGAGCCTGGCAGCAGATGTGCTACACAAATCCAACCCCGCTGCATCCAGGCTGTTTCCATGGCGATGGAGCGAGTAATTGTGGAGCTCCGGCGCGCTCCCCCGTGGCCCCCACCGAGGTGCTCCCGGGTCCCCTCCGGGGGCTGCGAGCCTCGGGGCCAGGGGAAAAAAAAAAACCACAAAACCCAAACCAACTCGCAGGGAGCCCCCCCGGAGATGGGGAGAGCTCCCATGTATTTATTTTGTTGTTTTTTTTTTTTTCCCTACCGCCTGATGGTGGGATGCGCTCTTCCTGGGAAAGATGGTCTCCCAAGATGCTCAATAAATGGCATGGTGTTTTTTGGGTGTTTTGTGGGGGTTTTTTTTTTGGTTTTTTTTTTTTTTTTTTTTCTCTCCCCAAAAATGGGAGCGGGCTGCGATTGGCTGCCACCACCCGCCCGTGCCAATGGGAGCCCGACGGGGGCCATCGGGTACCCGCAAGATAAGCAAAGCTCCACGCCGGCACCGGGGGAGCGGAGAGCAGGCAAAGGTGTGCGAAGGAGGAGAAGAGAGGGGAGGGGGTGGGTTTTGAGGGGAAGAGAAGGGGTTTGGGGGGGGGGAGGGAGGGAGGGTTGGGGTTTGTTCCTCTCACATGGCTACGCCGAGGAGGGATCTCGTTAGAGAGCTTCGTCGGAGACCATCTGCCGCCCGCGCGCATTGTGCCTTCCGCAAAAAGCAGCATTAAGTCATTCGCTCGCTGTCGTGTGGGAGGCAAATTTGTCATCGGCAACGATGGAGCTACGGGATCTCTGTAAGTAAATCCCTGCGCTTTATCCTCCTCTTTCAGCCCGGGCACAGATCGATAACCAGTGTCGAGGGAAGGGAAGGGGAAAAAAAGGCAAATCGCTAGCGACTGCACATAGCACCAAGGATTCCTGGGTTTTGTTTCGTGCGTAGCCAGACATGTTCTCACTAATGATTCTGGGCGTCGGGATGAACTAGTTAGCTGTTTGCATTGCCTGGGTCGGTTGTTGAGCCTAATTAAGGTCGGTCTGTGGAAGGATGCTCTGTTCTCCGAGACGTTGCAGAGCACCTCCGTGCTTAAAAAGGCAAGCGAACCACATGGAGCTGAATATCGGAGGCACAGAAGTCTGAGGTGCCCCCTGTGTCGCCACCGGTGTTCCTGGTGTCAGCACAGCGTGTTATTCCAAGGGTTTGTAAAACCCTAGTTCAGATACTGAGCCAAGAAAACACGCTTTGCTTGTTATCCATCCCTGTGCTCAGCACGGAGAGTCATTGCTTTTCCTGCCCTTTATGTTAGGTGGTGGGTTTTGGTTTGGTTTTTTTTCCCTTTGTTGATTAATTTCTCCTTTGGAGGAAGCAAAAGAAAAATAAAAAAAAGGGTAAAATTCAAAAGCATTCTTGTTTGTCGATGAAACAGGTGAGAGCGTGGTAAGCGTGGAGAGTTTCCTTTTTCACCATCGCGGGGCACGCGTTAGAAGTTGATTCCTTTGCCTGTCAGGACTCTGCTTTTGATTCTGTAAAGCAGAAATGGTGTATTTGGAAGTGGGGGGGCTGTGTGTATGTGTTTTCAAATCTGTCCCTCCGTAACCCCCCTGGGGTTACTTGGGTTACAGCAGCCCTGGCTTCGCCTCGGCATTGTTCCTGTTTTATCAGGTGGTTGCCGTTGGACGGGGAGCTCTGCTGCATGGAGCTGGTGGATGGCTCTCTGCTTAACCCTCTCGGAGGCTGTAGCCACGTTACCTGGGTTGGGAAAATGAGAGAAGGCAGAAAGAGGAATAAAAAGATATAGGGGAAAATAAAAAAAACACCAAACAAACCACCCCATAACTTTCTGAACTAGCACCCTGTGCCTTATCTAGTCCTATGGATGAGGAATTCTGTAGTAACCAAACTAGGGGCAAACGTCGTATGAAGCTGATGGCTTTTTAGGGCTCCATTTTTGGCGTCTCGTGTCGGTTTTGGGACTTAAACGCCCGACTTCCTTTCCCAGCGTTGGGAGCTGCTGGGAAGTCGTGTTGCCACCCGGGGATCTCGGGCTGAGGGTGTGATTTTGATTTTTATTTTTAGATGTGGTTTAGCCGGTCAGCTTTGCTTTTGAGACACTGCCGTGCAAGTTGTGGCAGGAAGGTGTGTCCTTATCCCTTCGGTTAAGGGAATCGGTGTCACCTCGAGATGTTGGTGCCAAAGAGAATTGTCGGTGTTTTCCAGATCTGTCTGATCAAAATAAATCAGAAAGATGCAGAACATAGAATTTGGGGCATTAATACAGCGAGAGTGCCTGTTGGGGAAGGTTGGGGTGAGCTCCTCCGTGTTCTTCTGCTCCTCTGTGTCCTCCTAATGCAGGAGGACCCCTCATTAAGTTTGAATTATTGCCTTTTCTGAAGACACAGATGCAAGTCACTTTTTCCCCGTGTTTTCCAGGCATGTTTGGGTCACCTTTTATTGAAATGATGTCCCTGGGAATCCCTTGCACTGGGCTTAGAAACGTAGTTTTCTTAATCTCTGCAAAAAAGAGATAACTGTTAGCTCTTATTGCAAAACTTAGGTTTGTTTAGCGGTGATGCAGGCGCTAAGAATGAATTTTTTTTTAAACTGAAGCAAATATTTAGCTGCCATGTCACCTTCCCCGGGGGCTTGTATCATTCATTTGTATTTACTTAGCACAGATGTAGCTGAAAATGCCGACGCGTACGGCAGTCTAGTCAAAGGGATGTGCCCACTCCCCAGCTTGGAGGTGAAGGCTTTGATCTAGGCTGAGTTATTCCATAAAAAGCTGAGGGAGAGCTTGGACTCTCGCACACCTGGGCATGGTTTGTTCCTGGCTCCAGGCTGGTCAATTTGAAAATCTTTGGGATGCATCAAAACTAAGCTCTCCTGCATCCTTGGGTTTCGTTTTTTGTTTGGTTGGGGTTTTTTTAATTCTATATCTACTACCTTCTGCTTTATTTCCAGGTTGATAGCGTGAAAGCCGAGGAGAACATTGTCTTTTAAGGTCACTGCAACCCTTAAGGTGATATTTTAGTTCTTGTTAGCCTTCCAGTTCAAACAGTGTCAGCCTCTCCAGTTTATTCACCAGCATTAGGCGAATGCTCCGGGACTCCGTAGAGTTCCTCTATCTCCTGTAACCATGTTTGAAGGGATTTGTTTGCCTCTCTATCCCTGTGCATTAACAGATGGAAGGAGGGGCAGGAGCATGGTGTGTCGGATCAGCCCGTCTGAGGGCTTCTGCCCAAGGTAGAAGAATTCGTGTTGCGGCCGAAGGCGTAAGGTTTTTGTACCGATGGTTGTGGAGAACTGTTGCTTGTGGTTAGTGCTCGGGGATGATCGATGTGGGAGAGGCATTTCAGATTCCCAGGCTGTAAGAGTTCCAGCGAGAGAGGAGTGAGTAGGCTTCAGCGAGAGCTGTGGCGTGTTGGCAGCAGTTGGGAGGATGCAGGAGCTGAGAAATGCTGTCTCGGGGTGGCTTTAATTGGTTGCATTGGAAAACACTTGGTGTGATGGGCTCATATGTCTTCTAAAATGCTTGGTGCCAGACCAGATTGGCATATCTCCATTGACTTACACAAGAAGCCACCAGACATTGATCCGGTCTTCAGTCCTATGCTTATGTTTTTCTTGGAAGAGCAAGATTCTTACGAAGGCAGCAGGTTATTTTTCCTCTCTGTTTGCCTCAGTGACAGTAATATTGAAAACCTGAGGGGAATGAGCATTCCACAGGTTTTGAGTTGCTTCCATGGGCTTTAAACTTACAGGGTTATCCTTCATCTGCTTGCAGAACCTCATCCTCACATGGTGGTCTGTATCAGAAGCGTAGAGCACGAATCCAGAAGGGAGGCTTCTCCAGAAATACTGCATTGTAATTCACTATCCAGAAATACTAAATTATAATATTTCATTCTTTCCCTGGATCTTAACCCTTTATTGTTTTCAGTGAAAATATTGCGGTCATTCGTGTCATAAGTGAACAGCTACTAGAGCCACTGGTCTTCAGTTTGAGCTCAGTTGTGTTTTTTCTCTTCATTCCATTATTCAAGTGAGTAAATCCAACTTCTACACAATCTAAAACCCAAATCCTCTTCTTTAGGTGGCTTGATGTGTTTACATCCAAATGTAAATGTGTCTGGAAAAAAAAAAAAAAACAAAACCCAACATTTGAAGTCAAAGTAAGTCCGTGCTAGGACTTGGCTGACAAAGAGCATCACTCCAAGTCCCAGGAAGCTCTTGCTCCCTGTTCAGGACACAAATACACACACGTATCTGTATCTCAACTGGTGAGTACACACAGCACTGCCACAAAGCAACACCCAGTGAGGAATAAAAACGGAACGGTGGTAAAACTAAGACAAGCGAATCGTGAAAAGCCCCTTGATTTGCTTGACACCCGTTTTTGTTCAACATTGTGCCGTGCTAATCTGAAAACTCCCGTGCGTCACACACCAAAAAAAAAGAAAAAAAAAAAAAGTTTCCAGAACAATAAGAACTGTCAATTCCAGCAGATTTTTCCGGGCCTGTCATTATTCCTCCATTGTCTCGAAGCCCTAAGTGGCGTACGGAGGGATTTTTGGCAGGGGTTCAGGCGTGGTCTCCTAAAGAGGAATCGCGTGGCGCTGCCTCACGTGTGTTAGTTACCGTTTGCAATTAGTGTTTAGCCACGCACAGGCCCCTAAAAAAATGTTTGGTTCCCCCCATCTGAGTGTGTGCAGCTTTTATGGGGCTCATTTATTCTGTCTCTTAAAAAAAAAACCCTAAAAAACAAAACACTGCTTTTTACTGTTCTTAATTACAAAAATGTAAAAGCAAGAAATAATGGCTGTCTTTTTACGGTTTGACTTGATGTCTTCCAGAGAACTGGAATGCTGTAATAAATTAATATCCCGCCTCACCTGCCGCTCGGAAAGGTGGGAACAGCAGCAGTGATGGCCACAAGCAGAATTTTTTTTATTAACTCCCTTTCTCTTGAGATGGCATCACTGGCATCACTTCTTTGCTCTGGTGGAGCAAAACTCCTTCTGCTCTGCCCTCTGTGCTTTCACACGGTGTTTTCCCTCCCAAAAAGAAAAAGAAGCGTGGGCACCCACCTCCCACCCCCATCATTAGGAACAACAGCAGCTCTTAGGGACATGCCTTAAGGAGGAGAAGCATGATCATAGAATCATAGCATTGCCCAGGTTGGAAGGGATCTTTCAGATCATCTAGTCCAACCATCAACCTCACTCTGATCAAAACCATCACTAAACCACGTCTCTAAGCTCTAGGTCAACCCGCCTTTTACATACCTCAGAATCAGAGGCCACGTTAACTGGACAGTGTTTTGTCTTCCATTCTTACTCTTCCCAGTGTAGCATCATCCTCATACGAACCTCACCCCAGTTAAATAAAGTTCCAATACCGTAGGGGTCGTGACATTTGCTCTGAAAATGAAAATATGAATTGAGTTGTGCTTCCTTGGTGTCGGTAACTTGCAGGACCCATATGTGTTGCAATAAATCTGCAGCATTTTGAAAAGCCTGCGGGGCATAGATCCCTTTTTTTGTGGATTTCACACAAATTCTGGCAGGTTTCACTACTTAAGAATTTAGTGGTTTCAAAAAAACATATGAAAGTCAGACCTCAGAGGACACATACGACCTTCATATAAACTAGGACTTTGATTAGCTGCAGTTTGGGCGTTTTAAACTCCTCTGTAATGCACAAAATCAATCTTGTAATGGGGTGAAAAAGGAGATCTTCGTATTAATGCTAGCACGCTGTCAAATTAATACATCAAATAATATACTCTCATCCCGAATTGGCGAACCGCTTTTATCAGTGCTTTTGATGTGGCGAAGAAAGTGCTTGTTCCATAGCTACAAACCCAACTCTCTTCGTCTTCCTTTCTCTTTGAACTTCAATTTTCTTAAAGCTTGGAACATCGTGATACAGCTTTCACAGCTAGATATTTCAAGATGCGCATCCAAAGGCATATTAGAAGCCACACAAAGGGATTTTCTTTTAAACGAGGTTTTCAAATATATGTAACCTTCTGGCTTGACCTCTGGATCCACTCCCAGTCTGCACTTCAAGAAAAAGAATCTACCCACATATGGCTATCTCCAGTGAGATCAAAGCTGTCGCTGTATTTTAAAACTTGTGAGAATGAAATGGATATAAAAAAAAAAATAAAAATAAGGGGGAGAAACGGTGAAAAGATTTGAATGAGTTACATTTATAAAAGACACGCACCCACGGATCTTGGAAGCGAAGGGAAGACTTTCAGGATTAGCCGCAGCTCTGCTGTTCAGAAGCAGCAGAACGCTTCTTTATTTGTTAGCCTCACCAAGGTAATTAAGCAGACTCGAAAACATAAACAAAAATAGATTTTCTGGATCCCTACAAATATAGCTCTGCGAGTGTTTTGCCGTGAAAGTTAATGAGGTTCTAACTTTAGAGTGGGTTTTCTGCCTGGTGCCTAACAAAAGCCACCGCCAAGGACAGTGTTATTTTATACTGCCTTTGGAGCCCCTCAACAAGATGGGATGCCTTTCCCAGCTTCCACCCTTCTGCGGCAAAGGTGTAAATTGTCATAGATTTCTCCCAGCTCCAATGGATACTTTCTCAAGGACTGCCATGGGCGTCCTCCTAAATATCTGCAGAGCGAGGAGCGCAGCTCTGTGCGTCCGGCACTGGGGAGGTCTCACCTCGAGTCCTGTGTTCTGGGCATGTGTTCAGGAAGGATGTTGAGGTGCTGGAGGGTGTCCAGAGGAGAGCCACCAAGCCGGTGAGGGGTCTGGAGAACAAGTCCTACGAGGAGAGGCTGAGGGGACTGGGTGTGTTTAGTTTGGAGAAGAGGAGGCTGAGGTGGAACCTCCTTGCCCTCTTCAACTCCTTGAAAGGAGGCTGTGGAGAGGTGGGGGTTGGCCTCTTCTCCCAAGAGAATAATGAGAGGAGCAGAGGAAATGGTCTGAAGTTGGGGCAGGGGAGGTTTAGATGAGATCTTGGGAAGAATGACTTTCCTGAGAGGGTGGTCAGTCCCTGGAAGAGGCTGCCCAGGGAGGTGGTGGAGTCACCATCCCTGGAGGTATTTAAGAAACGTGTAGAGGTGGCACTTCAGGGCATGCTGTAGTGGCTGGGATTGTTGGGTTGTGTCTGTTTGTGGTTTGTTTGTATGGACTTCTTTTTTTGTTTTTTTTTGGTGGTTGGACTTGGTGATCTCAAAGGTCCTTTCCAAACATGAGGATTCTGTGTGTATCTCCTCCTCATGGTTTCCTGCTGTCCTGTGTGAAGGCAGCAGAGTGGCTTCGCAGAGCCTGTCTGTCCTTGGTGTGGATAGATCACGGGTATGAGGGACAGCGGAGTCAAGGGTGTCCATTCTGCTGCCTTGGGCCTTTGCCTGAGCACAGTGAGCCACAGCAGAGCCCTTGGCTTTCAGCTGGCTACGGTGTGCCAGAACGGGCTGGAGCTACTCTCTTGAACCCCCTCCAAGGGAAGGATGTACCAGTTTTTGTCAGCGCCGCAAGGTTATCACCTCTGCGTCTGAGAATCCAGCACAATGCCGAGGAACGCTGTGGTTGGAGGAACCTTGCTCTGCAAGAGAACTAGTTCACAGTCCGTGTATTCAACACAGGGGGTTAAAGTCATAGAATCATAGAATGGTTAGAGTTGGAAGGGACCTTTGGCTTCCAACCCCACTGCCTGTCCTTCCTGTGCTGAGGACTCCAGAGGTGGACACAGTACTCCAGGTGGCGTCTGAGCAGAGCAGAGGGGCAGAATCACCTCCCTGGGCCTGCTGGCCACACTTCTCTTGATGCAGCCCAGGATACTGGGTTGCACCATCCAACCCAGGTTGGCTTTCCGTTCTGCCAGTGCACATTGCCAGCTCATGTTGAGCTTCTCATCCACCGACACCCCCAAGTCCTTCTCCTCAGGGCTGCTCTCCAGCCATTCTCTGTCCATCCTGTATTTGTGCCTGGGATTGCCACGTCCCAGGTGCAGGACTTGGCTTGGTTGAACTTAATGAGGTTTGCACAGCCCCACCTCTCCAGCCTGTCCAGGTCCCTCTGGGTGGCATCCCTTCCCTCCAGCATGTCAACTGCACCACTGAGCTTGGTGTCATCAGCAAACTTGCTGAGGGTGTAGTCAATCTCACTGTACCTGTGGCACTAGCCACGGGAAAGGGAAGGACCATAGATCAACCAGTCTTCTCTCCTGACTCTCTTTGTGCCTTTACAAGGGACCTTCTCCTCTCCCCCTCCCCATACTCACCTTTTGAAGGATGAAATTAAGCCACTTGGCTGGCAGAAGCTCCACTCAGCTTTCAGAAAGGGGACACCCCTTGATGTGAGACTCTTTATTGTCCATTCAAGCTCTCAGGGTTGTGCTTTGAAACAGCTCCAGCTGCAGAGGTACGTGGTGTTCAGGAAACCTCTCACTTCTACACCACTAACTGCTGTGGTCCATAGAGTAAGTAGGCAAAGGCTTGAATTTAGAAATACTTTTGATGCTTTGTAACTGCAAGGAGAATTTGGATTATATTTATATCTTAATGGTTGGTCTTGAATTTTTCTGCCTGTGAATGATACTACAACCCAGTTAAATAGTTAATAGAAGAGTGGAAGGTCAATTCAGAGTTGTTTCACAAATAAATATCTTTGTTCTTACTTCCTAAGTTACCTTTTAAAATCCCCTGTTCAAATTATCACCCTTTCTCAAACAGCAGCACAACATTTTGGGATTACGCTTAGAATGTCTCAAGTCCCATTTTCAATTGCAAGTGGAATTACGTTCATTTCTAATGGTACAGAAAAGGTACAGGTGAATCTCAAAATGACTTCTCCTTCTTCATCCATGAAATCAAGTATCAGCCCACCTTTGCATGCAGGATTTCCATCATTCAGAGGTCATGGACCTCTCCACCAGACTGGACTTTGCACCAGTCCCAATAAACAGGTTTCACTGCTAAAGGTGTTAGTCCAGCAAATGTCAAGGCTTTGAATTTTTATTATATGTTTATGGTATCAGCTAGAAATTTCTAACCAAGAATTGCTTTGGTGCAGTAGGTATCAAGTGTTACGGGCATACAGATCTGAGCAGTAGCCTCTATCATGGATTTGGAAAGAAAAACTATTGCTGGATATGTGTCTGTTTTTTTGGATTATAAACCACTTTGCTGTCAGGTTTCATCTAAGAGGGAAATAGTCACCTTTCTAATTCTGTTAATTATACTGGTATTGGTAATTTAATGAACTCTTATTATTTTTTTCTTTGGTCGGAGAGATATATGACAGATTTGTAATGTGAAAAGTGTAGGAAAGCCCCAGCACTAATTATATTATTTTAAACTTAAACACCAGAGCTCGGTTGCTGCTTGTTCCACAGGTTTGTCTGAGCTGTGATTTAAAGGCTTTATTGCACCAAAATCCCGGAGGTTGTTGCAGTTTGCAGTAGGGGGCTGCCAAGAGATAATCGCAGCGTGTAGTTCTTGTGGCTGTGAAGAAATGGGCACTTCTCATCCTGATCTCTCGTACAGGACAGACCCCTGGGTCTGAATCCAGATCTTTTCCTATCACGCCCTTCACCTGGTGTCACCTTCATCTGCGTCTTTAGTGCTGGCCAACCCTGTAACCTGCCAAGGAGATGGTGCATCTTGAGTGCCAGAGCCCATTTGGAGCATCTGGCTGTGGCCGATGCCACGGAGCACCCACGGAAGGTGAATGCAGTCGGTTGTGTGGGAGTTTTGGTGCAGAGCACAGCCGTCCTGCTTTGCAATTCCAGTCGCCTCAGCAGTATTCGTTGCTTCTATCGAGGGTGCCAGAGTATTGGAATCACAGAATGCTATGGGGTTGGAAGGGACCTCTGGAGATCATCTAGTCAACCCCCTGCCAAAGCAGGCCCACCCAGAGCAGGTCCCACAGGAACATGTCCAGACAGGGTTGGAATGTCTCCAGAGAAGGAGACTCCATCACCTCTCTGGGCAGCTTCTTCCAGGGTTCTGCCACCCTCCAAGGGAAGAAGTTCCTCCTCATGTTGAGATGGAACTTCTTATGTTCAAGTTTGTGCCCGTTTACCTCTTGTCCTGTCCCTGGGCACCACTGAAAAAAGACTGGCCCCAACAGGCTGCCCAGAAAGGTGGTGGAGTCTTCTTCTCTGGAGATATTCAAAACCCACCTGGGTGTGTTCCTGTCCACCCTGCTCTGGGTGACCCGGCTTTGGACTAGATGATATGTAGGAGAGCCGGAGAGGGACTCTTTGTCAGGAACTGTAGTGAAAGGACAAGGGGCAACAGTTTTAAATTGGAAGAAGGGAGATTTAGGTTAGACACCAGAAAGAAATTCTTTACAGTGAAGGTGGTGAGACACTGGAAGAGGTTGCGAGAGAAGCTGTGGCTGCCCCATCCCTGGAGGGGTTCAAGGCCAGGCTGGATGGGGCTTGGAGCAACCTGGTGTGGTG
>JAOTQQ010000012.1:48012477-48023360 GCA_026546715.1 Gallinago undulata
GCCTGGGCTGCCCAGGGCAGTGGTTGAGGCCCCATCCCTGGAGGGATTTCAAAGCCAGGTTGACCTAGTGCTTAGAGACGTGGTTAGTGATGGTTTTGATCAGAGTGAGGTTGATGGTTGGACTGGATGATCTTAGAGGTCCCTTCCAGCCCAGACAATTCTATGATTCTACTTAAATGCTGCTGAGATCATTTTGTCTTTCTAATCGCATATCAGGGCACCCAAGATGCTGTAGGAGCGCTATTTTATACTGTGTATTGGAAAAGAAAAATATTGCAGTGTTGGGAATGAGAATTCATAGGTGCCCCCCTTTTGTTAATGGACTCGTAATTCTCTTGCTGACGCATTAGCACATTAAAAAGGCATTTTCCAGGCTGTTGAAAGTGTCAGTGAAAGCCCATTTCCATCAGCCTCCTTTATAGTTTCACAGCTTCTGAAGCCTGCTGACACAGGCTCCTGTGGGCAACCGTCCGCATCTCCCAACCAGTTCTGTAACGTACCGTGTCTTCCAGCACACCCTGAATGGTAAATGCAAAGGTAACACATAATCTTACGGTCACATCATCGACCGTGAGCCAGGAGTGCAGCACCAGGTATTGTTTGGTCCAGATTTGGATTTATCTGGATGCACGCACCCCAGCTGAAGACATTAAATGCTGTGTCCTTACTGCTTTGGTGAGGATTTGAGCCAGGCTGTAATATACTTAATTAATGTAAGTTATTCTTTTTGGGAGATGGGTATTGCTTATCTTCAAGAAAGGAACTGCATTAGTAAAGTAACAGAGGATTTGATTCTACTGCTGCAATGAAGCTAATAAATATTTGTCTCTGAAAGACAGAGGTGGATGTGAGGATGATAAAAAGGGTGTGCAAAACCAGAGTGACGTGCTGAATAAATCATGAGGAGGATCTTGGGATTTCATGATGGCATCAGGAAATTTAATGTCTTGCACGAGCCGTTACCTGCAAACAGAGAATAAGGTCTGTTCTGTCCCGGCGATTCCCCCTGGTATGAGCATGAAGAATAGCTCCCAGCAGCCCGTCACACTTGGGACACACACAGGATTAATAGTGTGTCATGTTGGGCTGTACCTTACCTGCCTCATTGTGGTCTGAACCTCCAGGGGATGGGAAGGTCGTATTAATTAATTCTTGTGATTCAAGCACCTGTAACTGATTTATAGGCAGTCCAGGGCCTGATCCTGCAGGTCGTAAGCTGACTTTTGCAAGGTGCACAGCTTTCCAAATCGCCAGCAGAGAGGAATTACTGGATCTTATGCTCCAACATAAGCAGCAAGGGTATTTGGGAAACTAGATTTTCTCCAAGGCATTTGCTGTTCATCTGTGCTGCAGATTCAGCTCAGCCAAAATTCACCTTCTAAGGACAGCTGCATGCTTGGATTCCTCCATGGGCAGCAGTATGGTTTGGAAGAAGATGGGAGAAAATTATGTCAGTAGAAGCAGGGGATTTCACTGCTCAAGGATGCAGTCCTTCTTGCCAGGGGAGGCAGGGATGTGGCCTTTTGGCAAGGGCTTGAGCTGATCCTCTCCACCTCCTCTTTGAGCTAGGTGTGCTCTGTCCCCAGTCCTGCCAGCCTGCTTTTAAAGCAGGAAGCAACTCATCCCAGGGTGTACACCCACTGCACGGACAGCTGCTGACATTGTGGTCCCATTCCTGTCTTTGAGGCTGGGTCGCACCTGGGAAGCTGAGGGCCCAAGTAGTGGAAATGCAAGTAGGGCCAGCAGCTGAGGTTCAGCTGTCCCTAGACATCAAGATCAGTAGGCATGATGGATAGACCATTCAATGGGTCATGGCACCTTTCCCTCTCAGTCTGAATCACCCAAGAAATAAAGTACCCAAACAATCAGGCAATATTTTAGAATGAATGGTAACAATAGGCCCTTGTCCTGCTCAGACAGCAGCTCCTGAGCTTGTTCTGCTACTTAACCTCTCTGTTTCCAGTGGGGAT
Source organism: Gallinago undulata (assembly GCA_026546715.1). NCBI lineage: Eukaryota > Metazoa > Chordata > Aves > Charadriiformes > Scolopacidae > Gallinago > Gallinago undulata. The sequence continues at coordinate 48,014,448 of JAOTQQ010000012.1, forward strand.
GAGCTCGTGTCCAGGCAGGGTCCTTCAACGCCTGCACACACAGCTTCCCTGCTTTTTCCCCATTGGGGCATGATCCTGCCCAGACAGCTCATAAGCAAGTCCAGCAAACCTTGGCAAAGACATTAGCTGGAGGAGCTGGTCTCACACTGCCCGGTGCCCTGATCCAGAGCCACACACCTCTGCCATGACCACTGTGCCCTGGGATGGGCATCAGAGTGCCCCTTGCATTCCTCAGGGTAGTGCCTGGAGTAAATACACACATACATATTTGTCTATCTAGTGTGTGAGGTAGAAGTAGAAACAGCCATAAAAATGACATTTACTTATTAGCACCAAAATTAACTTTTGGAATTAAGCAAGATCAAGCCTCTCAAGCCCCTCAAATGGCAGGCTTGCTTCTTGAGACGTACAATAAGCCGTTTCAAGTTTAGCTGTCCTTTAGAATACTTGTTTGTAGAATCATAGAATGGTTAGAGTTTAAGGGACCTTAAAGATCATCCAGTTCCAACCAACTCCCTCCATCTCCCACCAGACCAGGTAACTGAAAGTCCCATCCAGCCTGGCCTTGAACACCTCCAGTGATGGGGCAGCCGTAACTTCTCCTGGCAAGCTGTTCCAGTGTCTCACCACCCTCACAGTAAAGAATTTTTTTCTAGTATCTAATCTAAATCTTCCCTTTTTCAGTTTAAAACCATTATCCCTCATCCTATGGAGGATCAAGAGTCCTTCTGCATCCATCCTGTAGCCCCCTTTAGGTACTGGAGGGGCTATAAGGTCTCCCCAGAGTCTTCTCCAGACTGAACAACCCCAGCTCTCTCAGCCTGTCTTCAGAGGAGGGGGGAATATTGAATCTTTCCTTATCCTTGTATTGAGGAGATGTCAGAAAAAAAGCCCTAGAATTAACTATTGCACATAGATAAACTAACAAATAACATCTTTTTTGTCTTTAGTCAAGAGGAAAAAGGATTTGCTTGCATTTTTTCCTTTGCCTGTAAATGTGACAGAAGAAATTTCTTTCCAGATACGAGTCTTTTCTCCCAGGCTGTATCAGTGTGCACACATGCCTACTTGTAGTCTTCCGCTGGCAAAAACAGACAGTAATTCTGCCTGTCGTGCTGCCCATCTCTAAAAATGCTGAAAGCACGTATTTCTGTTCCAGCAGTATTGCTCTGTAGGATGTCCCCAGTGCCCCAAACAGAAGGGAGCAGCTTTAAGAAATAATGAAAGGCTTAGCTACCTGTCTATTGGGAAAATGAACCATTAGGGCAAAAGATACGGCTTCTGTTGCAGGGGTTATCTTCTGTCTCAGAAATACCTTAGGAGAGAGCTATGATACGAGGGGAGGCTCTGAACACGGGTGCCCCCAGATGGTTGCCACCAAAAAGGTTGAGGACCCACCAGTTATGTCCTGAAGGCCAAGGGTTACCACCCGAGTGACCACACTACACCAAGGGGAGTAAAGTCCAAAGTAAAGGTGAGGATGGAAAGAATCCCTAACATATTTACTTTATAAGCAGTGGCAATTAGCAGGTCAAATTTTAGCGACTGAGGTCTTGGGTCAGGGTATCCCAGCAATCAATATTTTAATTTTTGTTGTTATTTATTTTGCAGGGGTGTGTGTGTGCAGAAATACCGCTGGAGATCTTGCTGGCTATCCTTCTTATTGCAAATCCAAAACACCACTTCAGAGAGCCCATATTCACAGTGTGTTCTGCTTTATCTGGCTGAGAGGAAGGGAATAAGTCATTGTCACCTGGGTGCCATGATCTCCCACCATCAGGTAAGCTTTCCTTGTGTATCAACGCGCTTTCCTATGGCCTGCTTGTTCACCAGCTGCACTGGGGAGAGTGAAAACTCTGTTCAGAGACCCTGAATGGTGGCCCAAAAGCAGTGTGTAGGAGACACACCAGATAGCCTGCATCTCCAGGGCTAGGGAAATGCACCTTTGACTACAGCTAAAAGTGCAGGAGAAGCTGTGGTCCAGAGCATCCTCCCTCCTGCATCCCAGGTGGAAATGTTTAGCATCCCCTGCAGAAAACAAGCCCACTGTGCTAGGGGAGCCCTTTAGTGAGGTGGATCTTCCTCAGGAATACAGGGGAGCACCAAGGATGCCGCCCCAAGCGCTGTGCACAGGCAAAGTAGGGGCTTTGGGAGCCCATGGAGCCGCTGTTATGCTTGGCAGGAGTGGAACTGGGTTACCTCTCCAAAAACATAAGCAATCACCTGATAAATATAGCCAGAGAGTTTTAGATAAAAGTTACAGTTTACCTTCATCTGTAGTGACTGGTTATTTTTACTAGTCATCAAAAGAAACTGCTGGATGTAGGATTAAAGCAAAGGGATGATGTAGACACATGAATTATGAATTTTGCATTGCAAATTATTGCATAAATAGCATGATGCACCAAATACATCTAGGGCAAGTGTTCTCTAGTTTTGAAGGGCTGGAAATGACACCAGCTTCAGAGAAAAGAAAGTTTCTTTGTATATCCTAAAAAAAAAATTGGGCAACTTTACCTATTCAGCATCCAATAGTTCCTAATCTTTGTTGCTAAACTTTTGCCACAGCAATGCTTCTGGGTTTTGGCTGCTCATCTTGGAAGGCTTAATTAGGATTTGATTTTTCAGAAGGTCTGTGCTAAGCATTTCCCAAAAACCAGCTGTCAGGAGGGGAGCAGAGATACCCAAACCATAATGGTCACTTTTAGGCAGGAACATGACCTTCCTACCTCTTCTTACTTCCTCATCGCTAAACGTGCAGGAACTTGCAACATGGGATCATTAAAATTTCTTAACCGACTTTCATGGTTTCCACATCAGAGCTTTGGGGTGGGAGGCTTCCTTTCTGAAGGACTCCCGATGCAGGAATTTGGCTACAGAGGACTACACAGGGTGAAAAGGGGAAAGGCCTGGGTAGAAGAAAAACACTGAGGAGACCTAGATTCTCAGATCACTGGATAGCTGCATAAATAACTTTGTTTGTTGTGGCTGGGGTGTCCGGGCTCATCCCTTTTGGTGTTAACCCCAGCCATGCTGCTGGGACATCTGCCTCTACCCTGTGCTCCACTTCTGGAAACTTAGATCTACTGCCTGCCCAGCTACTAATATGAAATGAAATTCCCAATCTTGCATGTTTATCTTTTATCTGGACTTTCCCCAACACCACCATCACTGTATCACTCAGAGGCAAGATTATTCAGGCTTCCTGTTGGGCATCTGCAGTATCACCGCAGCACAGGAAGAAGCACACCCATAGACTGCAAGTAGAGATGTTCCCTCTATGCATGGAATAGATTTGGGCATACCCAGCTGTATAATTATGATTTCTGCTTCCTGGAAAAACATTTCTTGGGGTCTGATCACTGCTAGAAGCGGCTGCTGGTTTGTGTTCAATTCAGGGCCTGGACATTTCTAGAACGTGCCTGTTTTTTTTTTTGGCTTTATGTGATGGGGATTTTAGTGAAGAGTGACAGCTTTACTACTGGCATGTCTGTCTGCCACCTTCTTGTGAGACAGAGGGAGCTGCTTTGTTGTGTCCCCAAAATCCATTTCCACTTATCCTTCCAGAAGCAATGGAGAGGCTCTCTTTTCCTTCAGTGGTGAAGTTTGGAGGGTAGAAGTTGCTCAGTCCCCACTTTGTTGATATTCCAGGCATAGTGTCAGACCAAGAGGTTTACTTGGGTGTTTTCATGTTAGGAAATTACTCCAGTGAGGGGAAGGAGTTTTACTGGAGGTTATTTAACACCCTCAAGGCTTGTGGTTAATTTATATCGGTTGCTTTAAATATACATAAACACTGAGTCTAAATGATGAATGGTGGTGAATAAGTAACCAGGAGACAAAATCCATAAATACTCCGGTGTTAATTTGTTTTCTAAGCCAGGAAGACAGAGGAGATACTACTTCTGTGTAACGCTTCAGTAAAACCCTGGGTGACATTCCTGAGTCACCCTCTCTCTCTGCTTACTGTCTGGTTGTACAGCATTCACCCTACATTATTTAGGCAAAGAAAAGATGATCCCAGCTGTGGTGTCCAGCAGCTTTATTTAAAAAACAAAATGTCAGGAAAGCCTGAACCTTTTTGGTGGCTATAGACATGTCTTTGCAGAAAAAAGGAGGTGAGTCCAGCATCATCAACCTTGGAGCACTTTATCATGTCAGACAGCTTGATTTGCAAGGCAGAATTTTGCTTGCTCATTTTGTCTGAACAATTAACTTGGCTCAATTTTACCAATGCAGATGCCTATACACCTCATATTTAATAAACCTTGTAAGAACTTATATCAGGGTTCTAAAAGGATTCAGTAACTCATTGAAAGATATTAGGGCTCTTTTTTATACAACTGGAGCGAGAGGAGAAAGAAGTTGGAAAGGTATTATAGGAGAGTGAACGTTTATCTGAAATGCTATTTATATTTCATTGAATTGGCTGAAAAGGACCGCAGAAGGCCAATAACGAGCGAGGGAGGCAGGCAGGCAGCTATCCCACCATGCACAAAGGATGGTGTCTTGATGGATGATTTAATGACTCCAACGTTGGTGCAGAGGGGCCGGAGACCAGGTGGAAATATTCTGCCTTCAGGGCACAGCGTGAGCGGGGGGGGAAAAAAAATGTGATGCAGTGCCTGCCTTCTCCCTCGCTTACAGTTTGATGTTCCTTGTGCTGCTGGTCTTGATTCCCGCAGGGCTGGTCCTCATTGTGAAGGCAGGAGTCATGCCTGCCTTCTCCAGGTTCAAGTCTCTTTTGGGATGAATTAACTCATTAGGTTTGCATTGAGTGCCAGCCACTGACCCCATCCCTCAGAAGGAGCCTGAGCCAGCGCTGTTGTGTTTTTTTTACTGAGTATTTTCCCTCAATACCCAAATTTCTGGAATGGGTCAGAAAAAAAAATAAAAGAAACTACAGCTCTGAGTCTGAAGCCAGGAAGAGATAAATCCGTGGGATGCCCAGCCAGAGTGAGGAAGAAGAAAGATTTTCTGAATGCAGAGCTGTTTGGGAGAGGCACGTTTCTGCTTTGTGGTGAGATGGCTATGAATGGTGGTAATTAAAACCAGCTGCCCGTGTCGTCTTCTCATATATATGCAAGACTAAACCAGTGATGTCAGGCATCAGCATAAAATCTGCTGCAGGTGAAAAGGCAGATGAGTGCAAATAAGCCCTCCATGAATTTTCAGTGACAGACCTGAAAGGTGAAGGGTTCACTGCTGACCTCGTGCCTGAGTATGGCTTGTCTGTGTGAGGCCAGATTATCAGAGAGGTGGGTGCAATCTTTACTGTCTGTAACCTCAACCTCAGCTTGTTTGAGTTAAGGGATATATAGTCCTTCAAGTGCTTTGAATAGATTCATACAGTCTGACTTCCCATGGAGAAAGAAAACTCTATGTGCTTGGCTGACCAGTGACTTGCTTAATTAATATTTGAAAAATCAGCTTGCGCTGCCTTTGCATATTCATCTATGGATGATGGATGCTATCCCTGCAGGGCCATTTTGCTGATGGAAACTCTCCAGGTCACCTGCAGACCTTTTATTGTTGAAGCAAATCAGTGAAACATCTCTTTGAAAAGAGGAAAAAAAAAATAAAAATCCCCCAGTATAATTATACTACAGTATTATTGAACTGTGAAGTGCCACCAACAGTCCGTATGTTGCAAAGGTCTCATTTCCAAGCACAGAAGTCTCAGTACAAGCCTTAAATGATATGTTTAAATAATCTCGTGAACTTTGGTACATGCTAAAAATGCCTCCGATGACATTTAGCACTGTTCCCTAACCCAAACACTGGGAATAATTATCTTTTATTGGCACATGTTCTGTGCTGAGATCAAGAGGCTGTCGCGCTGCATTTCTTTTATTTGCGTTACCGAAGGAAAGATCAAATGGAACAAACGTCATCAAACATTTATTTTTCTCCTCCTTCCATGTCTCGGTGCTCTCCTTGTAAACACTTACAACCCGACAGCGTCTGGGGCAAACTTTTCCCCCTTTTCCACAGCTTCCATCAGTGCTAAACCGGGAACCTAATAGGGGGTTACATTTCTAACAAACCCCCGATGCAATAGCGATGGCTCTGCAGGGATTGATGCAGTGGAGGGGATTTTTGGCTTGCCTAGCAGGCTACTAGCTATTTATGGCAAGGCAATAACGGGAGAAAAACGCCATCGTGCTGACTTGGTAATGCTTGGCTCTTACTTCTTTGGGATTTAGATAAGTACCCAAACTGCAGGACGGCCCAGAGTCCCTCCCAGGCTTCCTGACTTGTATTTACAGCTGGCTCTGAGTGACTCTAAGTGCTCTAACTAAGCCCTTTCTAATTAATCCTTTCTCAGCAATATTGCCCCACCCTCCTGCTCCTTAATCACCAGAGTTGTTTCTTTTGTCTAGAAATAGCAAGAATTAGTTCTTCTTTAGATCTGAAAAGGCTCTCAGTTGAGCCCGCGCAGCTCTAGCAGCAAAATCCGTGTTGGTGGGGTTACTTCTGAATTTACAGTGTCATCTGTACGTAGTAAGAACACAACAGCCAGGCTTGTTTTACCACACTAAAACTGACCAACGAAGGAAATGTACTGTGTCACCAATAATGCAGCTGAATTTATGACAGCTTCCCTGTTTGAAAGCCCTAAGAATCTTATTCCCACATTTTGTTATAACCAAAACTGAAGTAAGTCGTGTCAGTGATTTACATTTCCAAGAGTGCAGATATCAACAGCTCTTGCAAGCTGGGACATTTCATTTTATTAAAGGTTGCAGAAGAAAGGATAATCATCTCAGCTACAGCTTGGCAATAGCTTGGAAAAAAATTTCAGATATGAGTGTAGGAAAATATTGGTTTAAATGCTTTCCCTGCAGCTTTGAATAACAATGAGATGGAGAGAGAATCTGAAATAGATGCATAACTTGAACTGAAAGTGATAAGGAAACTGGGGCAGAGGGAATGACTCAGTTGGCTGCGGTGCAGTAGCAAATCCACATGGGGCTTTGGAAATGTTCATCCATGCCAGTGATAATGCACCAACCGCAGAGATGATTATGACAGTTGGAGAAATTCGGAGAGCAGTAATGAAAAGTAACCGATGCAACGAACCAGTGGGGACTTCAGAGTCAAAGGGCACAAAGGACGACGTTTTGAAAATAAAAGGAAGACAAAGGACTGAGAGGATCTTTGATCTAAAGGCTTCTTCCTGGAGGTTTTATCTCTCCAGACACAAAAATACAAGGATTATGTCTGTTCCCTTAAGAACTGAACAACATGTCAAAGAGGAGAGAGGGGGAGAGAAAGCCTTCCAAGATAACATTTAATCATCATAAAAATGCGTGCGTGAATGTGACAAAGAAGGAAAAAAAGGCATACATCTTAAAAATAAATATGTAACAGAAATCTAACTGAATAGTAAAAAAAAGGGAAGAAAAAGGCTGTAATGTGTGCAGTGACTTGGACAGGATAGGACAGGTACGCTGCCAGCTGAGGGCCTTTCATAAGATGACTGTTCCATATTTCAAGGGATTGTCTCCCTTTTTCAACCAAGTCGGTCCCTGATCCTGACAGATGACATATCGATCCTTACATGTCCTGTTTTGGGGCTTCATGCAAGTATTTGCTTTTTTTTTCTTTTTGAAGGCTTTTTTTTCAGTGTGTTTGCTATATATATAAACAGGTCTTTAGGGACCCATTATAGAAAGCAGTGTTGAGAAGAACTCCATCCTCGCATCTAATTTCATGTTTCCAGTGGCAATCACATGAAAGTGTCTCTTTTGGGGAAAGGATGAGTCTTAAATTGTGTTTAAGCTCTTATTCAGAAAATCAGAAACCCCAACTCGGTTCCATAGCATTTTTACCAGGGACAGCAACACAGGAACCTGAAACCTTTTCTGTCCCCCAGCTTAATTGTCACCACTGCCCAAGCCAGTGTACATTCAGTGTCAGGAACTAAACATGAGCCTGCAGTGCATACTGGTAGCCCAGAAACCCAACCACATCCTGGGCTGCATCAAGAGAAGTGTGACCAGCAGGTCCAGGGAGGAGATTCTGCCCCTCTGCTCTGCCCTGGTAAGACCCCACCAGGAGCCCTGTGTTTAGCTTTGGAGTCTTCAACAGGAGGACATGGGCCTGTTGGATGACATCTAGTGGAGGGCCACAAGGATGGTCAGAGGGCTGGAGCACCTCTCCTATGAAGATAGGCTGAGAGAGTTGGAGTTCTGGAGAAGAGGAGGCTCTGAGGAGACCTTATAGCAGCTTTCCAGTACTTGAAGGGGGCTATAGGAGAGATGGGGAGGGACTCTTGATCAGGGAGTGGAACGATAGGATGAGGGGTAATGGTTTTAAATTGAAAGAAGGGAGATTTAGATTAGATTCTAGAAATAAATTGTTTCCTGTGAGGGTGTTGAGACCCTGGAACAGGTTGCCCAGAGAAGCTGTGGCTGCCCCATCCCTGGAGGGGATCAAGGCCAGGCTGGATGGGGCTTTGAGCAACCTGGTCTGGTGGGAGGTGTGGAACTGGATGATCTTGAAGGTCCCTTCCAACTCTAACCATCCTATGATTCCATGAAACGAAGGAGTGTTATTGGTCCTTCACACCCCAGCAACCACACTGCTCTGGAAGTCAGCCGTGGGGACTGGATTTTTTCACTAGCTATGCACGTGCTGTGCCACCATCTGCTCTGCTTTCGTGGAAATTCGGGTTTGGTTCTGCTCAGCTTTGTCTGCTTTGCCTCAAGTTTTTGGCAGCCATGGATGTGTGCAGGTTTCTCTAAGCTCTGCCTAAACTGAGAGAGGGTGCAGGGTACAGCTGGAGAGCTTGAGCTGGGAGTTACCGAGTGGGGCACATCATGGTCCATTCGTCCCTGCAGCCCTCTCTGATGACCCCCAGCCAAATCCCTCTCTTGTGTGCTGTGTCCCCCATGCATCACACTTAAT
>JAOTQQ010000012.1:48023460-48037335 GCA_026546715.1 Gallinago undulata
AATTCTTTGCTGTGAGGGTGGTGAGACCCTGGAAGAGGTTGCCCAGAGAAGCTGTGGCTGCCCCATCCCTGGAGGGGATCAAGGCCAGGCTGGATGGGGCTTTGAGCAATGTGGTCTGGTGGGAGGTGTGGAACTGGATGATCTTGAAGGTCCCTTCCAACTCTAACCATCCTATGATTCCATGAAATGAAGGAGTGTTATTGGTCCTTCACACCCCAGCAACCACACTGCTCTGGAAGTCGGCCGTGGGGACTGGATTTTTTCACTGGCTATGCACGTGCTCTGCCACCATCTGCTCTGCTTTCGTGGAAATTCAGGTTTGGTTCTGCTCAGCTTTGTCTGCTTTGCCTCAAGTTTTTGGCAGCCATGGATGTGTGCAGGCTTCTCTAAGCTCTGCCTAAACTGAGAGAGGGTACAGGGTACAGCTGGAGAGCTTGAGCTGGGAGTTACCGAGTGGGGCACATCATGGTCCATTAGTCCCTGCAGCCCTCTCTGATGACCCCCAGCCAAATCCCTCTCTTGTGTGCTGTGTCCCCCATGCATCACACTTAATACTGGCCTCTCTGGGGGAATAAGGTACCTGGCATTTAGCTCTGCAGACCCTCATGTGTGTAAACCTCCCCCAGAACCCACTCTGTGACATAATGGTCTTGACCATCAAGCAGGGTAAGTGGAGGAAGCTCCTCGGGGTGTTCAGGCATCCTGAGAGTGAATTGCAGAGAGCTGCAGGACTTTCCTTCAGGGCAGTGTTTTACTGAAACGCTACAGAGAAGGCAACGTATGTCCCTCCTTGTCTGTGTACTGAATGGGGGGAGCTGCAAGTCCCCCTCTCCCCATTTCCTTGGGAGGAAGCAGCAGTTTGTGTGTGGAGGTGTATATGATGTGTACAGACACATTTTTTTTATTCCTGTATTTATTATGACTAGTCCAAATTCAGCCTTGAGAAAAATTCAGTTGACCCTACATCTTCAGTCTAACCTGGGTGTCTGTGGGGCTGAGTCATTGCCAGAGCACGGAGAGGTTCCTATCTGCAAGAGGTGGTGTACTCACCACACCTCTGGCTCTACACAGTCTTGCTCCTTCTCCAGAAGTGATGTATGGACACTTGTAGGGACAAAAAAAATGTCGGTGGCATTTTCAACTCTATTTAGGTGAGTAAAATTGAAAAAAACAAGGGAGCTGAGGAGACAAAGCTTGCAAGCTATAGTGTGACCCTACCAGATTTTTTTGGGGCGGGAGACATCCCAGGCGTCACCCCTGTGTTCTGTTGCTTCGCAGAGGGCAGAGCTCTGGTCTTCTGCTGCCACAGTCTTTATTTTGAGGTAGGCACCATCTCCTGAATCACCCTCGTCCCAGGTCTGCTTCTCTGGCTTAGATGTTGTACGCAAACCTAATGGAAGCAGATATGATCCAATCCCTTCCTTTGGGACGGATCTAATGTGGTTTTTACACCATTAACATCATTTATGCACTAATTAAGAGACAACATCATGTGCTTCTTTGCTGCTGTACCAAGATGGCTTTAGGTCTTAAAGTCTTAGGGACTTGGAAGTAATATAAAAACCTACTTGGCGAGAGGCAGGGCTTCCTGTCTGATTTGAGTGGGAAGGAGAAAGATTTAATACCAAGGGAGATGGGGAGGGGTGTGTGTCACCTTCCCAGCTGTCCTCTAAATCTACACATGCAAATCCCTCGTTTGCCTGACCAGACTGCAGATTTTAAAAGCTTTGGGGTTTCCTTTAATTGGTTTAAGAGCTTGGCAAACGCATAAAGTATAGCAAAACCCAGCTCTGTGTTACACACGATTCTGGGTTATCTCACCACTCCTTCCCCAGCCTGAAAGGAAAGAAAATAAGACAGCCGATCATGGGGCTCGAGCTGTGTGCTTTGCAGGTTTACATGCCTGGGAGCAGCTTGGGATCTATCTATATACTTTATAAGTGCCGTTGTTTAGATTTGTATTTTGCTCTAGATATAAAGTGGAAACCATTCCAAAGACCTCTCTGCTAGGAAGATTTTTCTTGCCTATTATTAGCACTCCGCTTTTGCAGCAAGTGCTCATGAGCCAATATGCAGAGTTTTTAAAGGACTTCAAAGTGTCACTGGGAAGCAAGTGATATGTGTGTTAAAAAGGGTTTAATGGAGCTGCAGTCACTGTAGCACAGTGTCTTTTTATAGCAAGTTTTTACAGCGTTAAGAAAAACATCCTGCACATTTCAGTAGGATTGGCATATGGATAAGGTACTTTGCACTATGATTTTTGTTTATCTGCTATTACAAAAAAAAACCCCAACAACTAGCATTGCTAGCTATAAGGAGAATGATAAGCAGGAAGGGGTCTGCAAAACTCAGGCAACAGTTATTTCCTCTATTTTCTGTTTAGGTTTTGTTTTCTTTTTTAGAAGAAAAATTCGGAAGCCAATGGCTTGGCTTAGCGAATGGAGATATGCAGTGATATGTATTCACATTGAAGCTTTTAACAGTCTTTTCTTTCTTCTTTTTTTTTTTTCATTTCTTTTTATTTTTTTCCCCCAGAGCCACTGGATTATATTGTCATTATCACAAGCCACATCCTGCTTATCAACGTTGAGGCAAACTTTCTGGGGCTGACTTTAAAAATGCCATAGGTCAGGCTCTCACAGAAAAAAAAGGTGGTTTGCAAAAAAAACCCCACATTAAATACTAAGGCTGACCTGATCCCTGTACAGTCCTCTGGATCTGCAGGAATGTCTGAGGATTTGACAGGCAATTAATGATTTTATTATATTCTCTATTTTTCCTCTTGCAACACCATTAACGAGTCTCCTTTAATTATGCCCAGGAAGCATGTAGGAATGCCAAATGAGACAGGCTCCTCACTGCCCTTTAGCAACCCGTGACAACACCGTGCCCACTTCTGAAAAACCCAGGCAAGGAGAGGAAAGGAAAGAGAAGTCCTCGTGGCCCACTGGAGGGGTAAGAGACTTGCCCAGGATTATACAAAAAAGCAGAGGTGGGATGTAGCTTTGGCCCTCCGGTGCTTACGTCGTGTCTTTATAGCCATCCTTGCATCCACAGCATCTGGGATTTAGCTGTTTGGGCTTGTTCCACCTCTGAAGCAATGTCATTTAAATAGATTTTACTCTCTGCTTTTGCTTCAGGCTGGGGAATGACGGGTTTCTGCCTTATCCGAGGGAGCTGGAAAAAAAAGAGGCAGGGAAACCTTTAGTCGTCATGACTGCCAAAGCAGTAAAAGCTCAGGAGTTTTCAAGCCTTACAGGCAGCTGGAGGCTGCAAACTAACACTCTCAGAGCTGAAGAGGGGTTCAGCTCCCGCTCCTGCCTTCACGCCAGCAACTGCCTCCCATCCCCCTGCCTCCACTCTGGCAAAATCCCGGCGTGGGAACCCTGTCCCTCCCACCCCCCACAGCTCCGGCCAGAGCAGCCTCTTTCTTTTATTTTTCACGCCCTGTCCTCCTGAACGGAAACCCTGGTTGAAAATCTTACAGAAGAAGCCGGAGATAGAATTGTTGTTTTTTTTTTTTTTTTTTTCTTGTCTGCAAAGGAGGGCAGCGGAGCGACGGGGCGGGGAGGAAGGGTTTGTAGGGTTGGGTTGGGGTTTGTTTTTTTTTTTTTCTGTTGTTTTTGTAAGACTAGTTGTTCAGGGGAGTGTCTTACGTTATTAATGCTGAGTGGCTCCAGCAACTACTGTGGTTTAAGGTCGTTAGTCACCCGCTGCTACAGCAGGAGACAGGGGAACGCTGAGCCAGAGCTGTTCATGCAACCCTCGTGGTCCTCCCAGGCCAGCAGGTTGGGAAGAGCTGCAAATGGGGTAGCGGGGGCGCGTGGGGGTGCAGAGAGCAACCCGGGGCTGTGAGGATGTCCTCCCAGCCCGGTCATGGGGTACCCACGTATACGGGACTCGCTGGGTTGTGGTGGGTGGCTGCAGAGTCCTCCTGAATGGAGTTACGGGGTGCAAAAAGGGCAGGGGCTGGGAGAGCTCCTGCGATGCGCAAGTGTGAGATCCTCCGTGCCCCCTTTGAGAGGGCAGATGTGTGTCCCCACCTGGGGAGCAGCCCCTGCATCACGTACAGCTACACAGGCACACCGGCCTCCTTTCTCCTCAAGCTGCTACTGAGACAAGGATGCAGGATGCTCCCTGAGCATAAAGGGGATACGGGTCCACATGCGTCCTTCCCACATGATTTTTTGCTTTCTTTCCTTCCTTAGGATGAGGAGGTCTAGGCAAACGTTCCTTAATTTATTCTGCATCCTTTGGCTCCCGCTCCTACTGAAGGCTGCCTCTTCCTCCCCTCTCCCTCCTGGAAATGACCCACCATCCCCTGAGCTCCCCTCTGGGCTGTACAAAGGACACACCTGCGTTGGTATGTATTCAGGTTTTGTTTGTCTGCTCGTTTGCTACTCCACCGGTGAGCTGAGAATTGCTGTGCCCATCATAAATCACTCCTTTATCTATTTCAACAGCTGGACTGCAAAATACTTGTAGTCTTCGGCGAAATAATCGCAGAAGCTATTGCAAGGCCAGCAATGGGGTCTGGAGTTATTTTATGATTTTGTTTTTGAGAGGCTGCTTCCCAAAGTTCATGTTTTTGCTCGGCGGGGAATGGTGTCTAGAAAGATGGCTTTAACACCTGCAGGTCTGGGACCTGGAAACAGGGTGTTACGGGATCCTAGTATTTGTTAGGGTTTGCAGTGGGCTTTGCTTCACTGCAGGAAAAACACTGTTTCCTTCCGATTCCCCCGGGGCCTGCTCATTGATTTCATTGTCTGGCAAAATACTTAGAATAGTTGGACCAGAGTGCTCTGTGGGTGGGATGGTCACCTCTGGATAGCCAAGTCATGAGGGCTGTTCCGTCACGTTTTCTCCCCTTTCCGTGAGCACGTGTGTGTGCGCGTCCCCTACTGAAGTCGGGCAAGCGGGCTTTGGGAAAGCCCCTCTCCTGTGAGTTTGGTGATCACGGTGATCTCCGCAGTAGGTAAAGCTGGGGCATCTCCTATAGCCTCAGCTGACTCAGTGATTCACAAAGCAAGACCAAAGTCAGCCTGAGCTGAGGGTATCTCAGCACCAGAAATGCCCTTGGCGTGGGACTCTCTATACCTAGAGGGATGCAGTAGCTTGTAATTTTTTATGTGAGCAAATATTACATGAGGGATAGCTTGTGCGTTATCATCAAGCATTTTATTTTGTCTTCGTTTAGCTTTTCAGGGCACTTTTGTGCTGTAAATATAAACTCTGTCATGGCTCTCCCTCTCAGACAGAAATATGTCCTTTCAGCCCAAAATGATTTTCATTGTGGCTCAAAGAACGCAATCAAAAATAATACTCCTAAGCTTGATAAGAACAGGGTGTTTTGCCTCATTTCTGAGCTGCCCCTGCAGATTTCGACACGGGGGAGGCAGGGTGAAGCGAAAGCGAAGTGGGGGCAGCGAGGCTTGTGCAGCCCTCGCCAGGGCTCAGCCACCGGCCGGAAAATGAGAGCGAAGGAGCGGTGGTGAAAAGCAGAAATGGTTGCCAGGGACTGGCCTTGGTCGGGCCGGCAGCCACACACGCAGTGACCGAGAGGCTGCCGGAGCAAGACGGAAGTCACTGGTGGTTTTTTAAATGACGAGATCTTTAGGCAGCTACGGTTTTGATGGCACAGGAAAGGTGGTGGGTGTGCTCACCTTTTTACACCGCTAAAAAGGTGTGAGCGTTGTCTGCCCTTTTCATCCTATTGACACAGCAATGCTCTAAATACCTACAGTGACTGCACATTGAGTTGAAGTTGTCTTGCACAAGCTTTTTTTTTTTTTCCTCCAAAGAGGAGGAAAGCTGCACCAGCCCCGTTTTTGGGACCACCGAGCATCTCCCCAGCGTCTTTGTTCAGTGGGAGGACACCAAAAAACCTGCCTCCCGCACCACTTACTGTCTCTGAGCTTCAGCTCCAAGCGCTCACGTGAGCTTGACTCAGGACCAAAGCAGAGAGTCCACACCTCGGCAAAGCAGAAGCTAAAAAGGAAGGGTACAGAGTGTTAAAACTGCACGGGGAGGGCTGGTGACGACACGCAGGCAGGCTGCTGCCTGCTAGCCCAGATGGCCGCCTCTGGGGTTTCACTCATTAGCCGCTCTTGCAACTAACTCTTGAAAACACTGACAAGCCATCTGTGCCTCTTCCTTTTCCCCAAGTGGGAGAGGGAGAAGATGGAGGAGCTGGTGGTTCTGCTTGCAGTGGCGTGGAGCAGGGGTAACTAGTTCTTGCAGCTGACCTGGTGACCCAGCCCTCTTAGGAGCAGAAATTATGCTGTGATCAGCTTCATCTGTAGGAGGAAGAGTGTGATTTCCGTTCAACAGCTTGAGCCCAGGCCCTGCTAGCTCAGTTTGCTCTCCGGAGCACTGGGAGAGAGCCTTGGGACCTTCATGTCTTCTTGGCCTTACAGATCAAGGCAGCGTTCTTAATGTGAGAAAGGCCTGCTGCCAAATGGATAGGAGATTTTCTTGAATAAGTGAGCTTTTCCGTGCAAGATAAATGTGTGGTCAGGTGTCTAATCTTTCCAAGTTATTTGCCTCTCTTTTCTGAGGGAAATGAGGTGGCTGCACATTGAATGGTCATTTCTGATCATCCCTGTGCATGTACCGCCTGCATGACTGAGATTGTGAAGTTAGTAGCCGATGCCAGTCAGAAAATGGATTTTCTTTCAGTAACAAATCCAAGAAAATATTTTCTGTTGAGCTTTTCCACTGAAAGTATTGCACTTCTTGAAGAAATATGTATAAAATGATACGACAGGAGAGCGAAAACCAGCTCTGGTACCTCTGCTGAATGCAATACAACTTGGTTGTTTCCTTCTGTTCTTCTGCGTTTCCTGGGTAGGTACCACCTCCCCTGGTATGTTCTGGTTGTACTGGGATGTACTGGATGCTTCAAGGGACTGCCCTGCCCTTAGCATATCCTGGGTTGGCATCTATATGTAGATATGGAATGGGGCTGGAGGACCATTTCTGATCTCGGGTCGTTACTTGTCTGAAAAAAGAAGATGACTGTTTAATGGCAAACTTAATTGTGTTAGAAAACATTTAGAAGATTTAATCAGCCTTGGTAACTATAGAAAAAGTCATGTCCTTTTTTCTGCATTTTCTTGAAAAATTGGGCTGCTACATTCAGAGAAAGTCTTTTCATAATTGACTTGTATAAAAATAAGGCATCTGGAAAGTGTTCCCACCTAAAAAGGGATGAAATACTATTGTCTTTTATAATTAAGGAAAAGAAGGGGAAAGGACCTAATGATAATCTATGCAATGCTAACCATCTCCAACCTGCTCTTAAATAGATACGTGGTCTTTCTTTGGCCCTATCACTAAAAGAGTTTTCCCAGCACCTGACAGTCTTTGTGCTCTGTCAGTGTTTCTTCTGTGTCCCCAGGCTGGAAAAACTCTCCTTTTTCTGCATACCATGAAATTGGCTCAGGCCCTTCCTCTGAGCCTCTTGCACGCTTTGCATATATTCTTCTCCTTTTTCCTTATGGTAGATAAAGGGCTTTAGGATGTTTTCCTGCATGCAAAGACCCGTGAAACTGTTTCTCCTCGTGTAAAGGCGGTGAGTTTTTGCTCAATGCACTGGTTTGGGAGCTGGATGCTGGGTCTGGGTTTCGTTTCTGGGTTTGTTGCTGACTGGCAGTATATGGCTTAAGGGATTTATTCAGGATGACACCTAGAAACCTGTTCTTTAGCAAAGGTGACTTCATCCAGAATTACCTGAAGCAACCTCAGGAAAGGCAGAAGCTGCCCTGGAGTATGCAAGAAGCAGGGGAGGCACTGAAAGCCAGGAGGGAACTGCTGTATTCATCTCTCTTCAACATGGTGAAGAAAGGAAATTTGGGGAATTAACTGCAGATCAGTCAGTTACACATCAATTTGTAGAAAAACCCTGCAATAGTTAATGAAACTTTATGAGAGCACCTTTCAAAAGTATATATGAGTAAGAGCCTCACTGGATTTATCAAGGAGAAACAGTGTCAGATCAATCTAGTTTTCTTTGCTGATGGGATAATGGCATGCAGAAGAAGCAGTAGATGTTACAGCTTGACTTTAATAAGGCTTTTGGCACCACCTCAGCACTAATGTAATGGCTGAGAGATATGTGATTGATTAAGCTTCTACAGGGCAGGGCCAAACTGGTGGGTGGCCTTGATCAGAGAATAATTACGAGTGGCTCACTCCCTAAGCAGAAGGATGTACAAAATGAGGTCTTTCTTGGGCCACTGTTTTGAACGTAATATCATTTCATATATTTATTAGCCAGGATAATGAAATAGTGGGCTATTAGATTAGCAGCTCATATCATAGAATCATATAATAGTTGGAAGGGACCTTAAAGATCACCCAGTTCCAACTCCCCTGCCCTGGGCCAGGGACACCTCCCACTATAGCAGGTTACTCAAAACCCCATCCAGCCCGGTCTTGAACCCCTCCAGGGATGGGGCAGCCACAGCTTCTCTCATATAAAGCTGAAAAGGTTTGCAAGAACAGTGGAGAGTAGGATTAAATTCAAAACCATCTTGAAAATTCGGAATACTTGCCCCCAGAAAAGATAATTTCAATATGGGTATGTTGAAGGCACGTTAGCAGAAATAGTCAATGGCACATGGAGCAGATGAGGAACGACCAGCTGGGTAACATCCCTGGGGAAGATCATCTGGGCTTGTAGTGGCACAGTGATGGCCCAATGATGGCCTGCTGTCACAAAGAACGCACATACCGCATACACTGAGACGTGAGCGGAACTCAGCTTACAAGACGTGTGAAGTAACCCGCTACCGTTCTCAGCATTGCCAAAGCCTCAGAGGAATTTCTGCCTTCCCTTTTGGGGCTGTGCATCACGAATGATGGAGAGTGACAGGAGGCTTTGGAGAAAAACAAACATAAGCTATAAAGAGAGGCTGAATAAATTAGAGTTAATTAGTCTAGAGAAGAAAAACTTGAGAAAAGACATGGTATCTGTCCTCAAAAACATTCAACTGGTGAGCTATTCTCCAGGTTCATAAGAGCTATGGCAAGAAATAACAGGCAGGGATACCAGTAGGAACATTCAGGTTATGAAGAAAATTTTCTAATGGTAGTGTTAAGTGGGCACTGTCATCAGTCCCTAAGAAGGCTGTAGAAGACCTTATTAGAGATCTTAAAAGATCTGTGTCTACTCTGTCCCTTCGACACAGCATAGATGCCATAGATCAGCTGCTAGGGCAGAGGCTTGGGTAAGAGGACTTCTCCCAGGCTGGTTTTTCGAGGGTTCTACGCTGTGACCGTGAGAACCATTTGCAAATAGCAGGGATTATTTATTTTCTCCCAGCAGCGGGCTGCCCTGCTCTTTTGGCGATTAACTTTGGCTGCCCTTTTGGAAATGAGGCGATTAGTCAGGGAGCGCTCAATACACACGGACAGCAGGACTTTCCATCTTCCTTGCTAGAGAAGTGGAGATCCTGTGGGTCAGCAGCCGGGGAACCAAATTTCCCCATCTTTGTGCTCAGCACAATGCCATTCTCAGCAACCTTTGCGGGTCACCTCTTCCATTCACCCCCGAGCACATTGTTCCCAGCGTACGAAGAAGCGTGGGTTTGAAACGTATTTTCAGCTCTGATTACATTAAAGAACGGAAGTTTCCGAGCTTCCCAGCAGCCTGAAACGCCGATCTCTACCTGTGTTGATTTGTGTGATAGTCAACGTCCCTGACAGTTTGCCTCCGTTCAGCTGCACGTGAGGGCAGAGATGAAATGTGCCCTGCGGAGCGGCAGCGGGGACCGGTGGCGTTTGGAGCTCCCGGTAACTTCACACAATGGAACACACGAAATGGGGCTGGAGGCTTTTAATAACTGCACTCAGACAAAGTGGCTGTGCACATATTGTCTAGGGAGGCACCATGACAGAAGATATAATTTACAGCTCAATGAGTTCTGTAAAAAGGCCCTGCCCGATATCAGTGCGTTTTACTCTGAAAGGCTGGGATCAACTTTGATTACAGCTAAACCAGTGCCAAGCCACAGCACCTCCTGTTCGCTTCACCGACATTCCTCAGTTTACTCAGTGGCAAAATTTGGCCTGATGATAGGTAATAAAGACCAAATTTGACCATAACATTTTTTCCTATGATTATACTTTGGAGAGAAAAACCACAGGCATGTGACTAGGGCAGCAGAAATATCAAAGCAACTCTTAAAATGAGAATATTTTCTACAGGGACTCATATTTTTTCAACAACTGATGGTAAAATTTTCATTTTCAAGATCACCTTACTGAAAGTTCGTGGCTCCAAAACGCAAATATATATGTTGACCACAATAAAAAAATATGCTTAGCACACCTACATATATACAGGTATGTGTGTGTAAACACACGCTCGTCTATATTTGTGTGTGCATTTGTGTATGGGGGTACTCTCGTATGTTTTACATTACTGATGCTTTCTGGTAGTTTCCTTCCACAATCTTATTTGTTTAATATTGATTGTCTGTTTGGTTGCTGATTGCCTTAACTGATTACCTTGCTGATTGTGTGCCTCCCACTCTTGTTCATACGTTAGCCTTACGCAGAACTTCAGAAAAACCTGCTCACGTTTAAGGCGATGGCTTTGAATGGTTTTAGGAACTATGTACCTGAAACAGGTTTGGTGCTTTCAGAATTTTAATATGGTCAAACCTTTGCGACGAGGATGAAGTTAGCCAGTTGCATTAACTCGTCCTGCCACCATTCAGGCTTCAGTAAATTTTTAATATCCTTTCCTGATTTGGAAAAGAAAAATATGTTAATGGTACATGTACACACATGTTTTTTTTCTATTAATTAATGCAGAAAGCATTTCCACTGGAAATGCCTGGAGTTATAGATTTTGTTAAATAAAGTTCTTTAAAGTGTCATGTAGAAAACACTAGGGATACGTTTGGCTGCCAGGTATGGATACCAGAGTCTTCTACTAGATGGAAACTGGATTTTTCTGTACCAGTATAATGCTACCAGAGTCCTCATTGGGTGTCTTAAGGAAAAAAATAATGAACAGAGCTCTGAAGTTAGGGGTCTGAAGTGTCCCACTGCTATTTTGTGAACTGCAGAGGCATGAGCAACAAAAATAGTAATTGATATTCCAGGGTTTGCTGTTTTCATAACAGAGCTACAATGCGCTCAAAGTACTGCTGTACTGATAATATTTAAAAAATTTCTTTAGCCAGTGTACTATATGGAATTTTATGGCCAGTGACAGGTTTGGCAATAGTGTACCCTTTAGTATTTGCAAGATCTTTTCAGACAATTAGCAAATGGAGGGAGAAGAGGTCTTGTGTACACCAACATACTTGAATATGGCTACCTATTATTATATTCCATCACTTTAGTATCTCTGTGAAATACATGAACACTATAAAGGGAACGGGAAGCAAAGTCTGAGTGAAGACTTCAACACTCAGATCCCTTTCTAAATTATCTTTCAAAACAACAGATCCTCTGACTGTATATGGAAAATAACTACCCTAACTTTACATATACAAATATGTCATTTGTGCTGAGTATTTCCATGCTGGAATGAAATCTTGAGGTTATAAAGGGCTGCTCTTTGCAAGTGTCAGCTTGGTGCTGAGCAGCAGTGAAAGAAGGCAAAATGAGTATTGGGAAGGAATACATAGTGAAAAAGAATGCATTCCTGTTCTGTAACAGGGCAGACGCATGGTCTGGGGGCACCTGGAACACCCTGCATGTCCCCATTTCAGAGGAGAAAAACTTGTTTTTTTCCTAATTCCCTGTATTTCAAACCAAATCCCCCCCCTTATTTCAAACAGGAATGTCTTGTTCCAGGTTGAACGGGATTAGACAAATTTGGAAAAAAAGAGGTGTTTTTACTCCAGATCAACAACATCTGCTTGAGAAGTTGCAGTATCCTCTGAGACACTTTGTAGACAGTCTCTGGGGACTCCTCACCTTTTGGAGATTTAAGAGATGCACTGCAGCCTCTGTCTAAATGTAAGAAGTAAAGACCGTGTTTTAGGAAAGCCTTCATCTGTGTAGAACCAGGAATGTGGTAGACAGGTCCATTTTTACAGGGTCTTTCCTGCTGTGGGCAGATATTTGAGGCAGAGGTTTACTGCTTCGCCAAGTGAGGCTCCAGCTCCGGGAGTGAGCAGGGTGACCACAGCTTGGCCAGCAAGGTTTGCAGAAGAGCTATTTGTGTCCAAGGCCACCTTCTTGGAGGACTTATTTCCTCCTCGCGCTTCAGGGGGTATGTTTAATTTATGGCTGGAAAACAGCAATATGGCTGAAGGGGGAAGAAAGGTCTCCAGCACCCAAGAGTGTGAGCAGAGGGTGCCAGAAATCCCACTTTGTGTTTGCTCAGACAAATATATCTATGAATCTGAAACGTAGAGAGGCAGCTTTCACCATCCAGACACTTCTTGACATCCCTAGGTATAATTCTAATTATAGAGCCTTTCAAACGTGTGCGGTAGAAGTGGATTAAGTTAAATAGTCTGCTCAAACTGCCAGAGGCTTCATGGCTAAGAAATTAATTTCTCTAGCTCTGATTTTATTATTGGGGTACAATTTTTTTTTTCTGAGCTTATTGGAAATGTCATTTTATTATTACACGCTTTTTTCAAATACACGGAGAGAAGTACTTCCTGACGTGAGAGCTTTCAGATTACTGCTGCTGAGCAAAATGGTTATGGTTTTCTCTTATCTCTTCAGAAATTAATAGCAGATGAGACAAACTATCGCTAAAAGAGACAGGCATTTTATTAATACCAGAGTCTAGTTTCTAATGGCTGGTGGGCATTATGATACCAATGAATTTCTTCCAGAGAAAACATCCTTCAGCCTGTCAAGGCACTGAAACCTATTATTGAAATGTGACAGCCGAGTCAATTTCTTGAAACTTGTTTCTAAAGAAGATCATGCGCAACTCTGAAAAAGTTAGAGCTTTTATAACTTTTAATTATGTAGAGAGAAGCCTCTCTGCATTGCCTTATATGTGCCCAGCTCAGGATGAGAAATAAATCCCATCTAAATATCGACTAGATTAAAAGCAAGCAATAGTTGCCAATGACTGTCCAGATCTGGAAGAGCCTCTCTACTGATGTCAGAGTGTCAAAAAGTTCATATTCTCACACACATCATAAGTAATTAAAGCAGTATTAATTACTGTCAAAGACAGCTAATTTCCCCCTGTCCTTTTTAGCTAAATAATTATTTTCCATTTTTAGCCAGCAGAATTAAGATCCATTAAAAGCTAGGATAACTGGCTAGCATTTCCGATGATGCAGCTCTGAGGAGGACTTGGGGGCGTTGGTGGATGAGAAGATCAACATCACCTGGCAGTGTGTGCTGTTAGCCGAGAAAGCCAACTGTATCCTGGGCTGCATCAAAAGAAGTGTTGCCAGGAGGTCCAGGGAGGTGATTCTGCCCCTCTACTCTGCTCTGGTGAGACCCCACCTGGAGCACTGTGTCCACCTCTGGAGTCCTCAGCACAGGAAGGACATGGACCTGTTAGAACAAGTCCAGAGGAGGCCCACAAAGATGCTCAGAGGGCTGGAGCATTTCTGCTGTGATGACAGGGTGAGAGAGCTGGCATTGTTCAGCCTGGAGAAGGCTCCAGGGAGACCTTAGAGCTCCTTCCAGTACCTGAAGGGGCTACAGAAGAGATGGGGAGGGACTCTTGATCAGGGAGTGGAGTGATAGGATGAGGGGTAATGGTTTTAAATTGGAAGAGGGGAGATTTAGATGAGATACTAGGAAGAAATTCTTTGCTGTGAGGGTGGTGAGACACTGGAACAACTTGGCAGGAAATGCTGTGGCTGCTCCATCCCTGGAGGGGTTCAAGGCCAGGCTGGATGGGGCTTGGAGCAACCTGGTGTGGTGGGAGGT
>JAOTQQ010000012.1:48037435-48062206 GCA_026546715.1 Gallinago undulata
AAGACCAGGCTGGATGGGGCTTGGAGCAACCTGGTCTGGTGGGAGGTGTCCCTGCCCAGGGCAGGGGGGTTGGAACTTGAAGGTCCCTTCCAACTCTAACCATTCTATGATATTTGGTGTGCAGGGAGATTTCTGTTGGTTTTGTTGATTTTGTTTGTTTCCTGTGCTTCAGCCAACAGTGAATTCTTTTTCTGCTACTAAATCCAGAGGAAGATGATATATATATTCAAAAAGAGAGCAGGTTTTCAGGCGTAAGGATAGTCTGAGTTAGCTTTCATTTATAGATGCTGACATCTTGAGGTTTTACCTATAGACCAACACAGGAGATAGATAGGTTCTCCTAGAGGATAAACCTGAATTACTTGGGGGAGCATATTTTTATCTAAAAAATTGGGGACCATGGGTGGGTTAGACTCCCTGGGCTACAGTGAGCTCCCTTAGACATTTCTTCTCCTTCCTCCCAGTGTTCTACCCTTTTCCTGAGTAATTTACAGTCTCCAGCCCAAAAACTGCTCCCAGTGCTATCAGTCTAAAAGGCTTTGAGGCCAGCAGAGCAGGTTTCCCCTTGGCCATGGCCCATGGCAGAGCAATAAGAGGTGCTAGCAGACCGTGAGGAGTAAAGAGAAGTGGACCAAGGGCACCTGATAAAAGCTTGAGTAGATGGGGGAAACGGAAAGCAGATCAGCTGGTGGCACATGTTGCTGGCACACGTTCCTGGGGAGCAGCTTTCCCACCAGAGGTTAGGAAGGCTCCCAGATTCAGGTCCAGAGATTTCAGTCGTGATTACTGAGGCTGAGGATGCCCCGATTGGAACTGCAGACCCCTTTGAAAATCAGTTGAGACTTTCTTTATCAGCTTGTCCCGCGAAGCGTAACATTTCATCTGGAATCAGTGCGTTTGTGGGGGAGCATTTGAATAACAAGGTGAGCTCTGCAGGCGCCCAAGGCGGGGAGGGTATAATAGCATGACCAGAAGCATCCTCTCTGTGATAATAAAGACTAGTTTAGGAGAGCAAACACTTTAAAGTTCAGCTCAGTGGGTTTTTCCCAAGTTGTTAGGCTATTATTATTGTTATTTATATTCATATAGCATGTAGTAGCCCAAGGTGCTACATTAAGTGCTGCACAAACTCAGCGATGGCTCTGTTAATTCTCACGCAAAGCAAAGCTCCCTTTGGGCCTGGTTTGAGGGACACAAAAGCAT
Organism: Gallinago undulata; assembly: GCA_026546715.1. Lineage (NCBI taxonomy): Eukaryota > Metazoa > Chordata > Aves > Charadriiformes > Scolopacidae > Gallinago > Gallinago undulata. The sequence goes on from JAOTQQ010000012.1 coordinate 48,038,639, forward strand.
CTGACTTAATCAACGTGAAAACTTTCCGTTTATTTGCTGGGACACCATTCCCTGAGTAGGGTTACCTGCATGCTTGTGTTCATGATTAAGAATTCTGTTTCTGTTTGACAGAGCTGAACCATAATAGCTATTTTTTTCTGTGGTACATGGTACTTTACCAAACGTGAGTGAGAAATTCACACCTTCAGTGGAGACTGTCTTCTTCAATGTTCTCAAAGGTCCCTTCCAACCATGACGATTCTGTGATTCATGTACAACAGACGAAATGGAAACAGCAGGGGTATTTTTATCCCCAGCCTAACTTCTTGGATTTTGAGCACTCGGGCTGTTTGTTCTTAAGCCCCTTTCTCTGCTGGAGGCGAGAAGACCTCCCTGTGATAAGGAAAATGAGAGTCATGTGGGCGACGTCCGAGCCAGAGAGAGAGGAGCCTCTTTGCACCCCCATCTTGAGATGAACCATTTGGCAAGCTGCTGGGCCTGCCCCTGGGGTGAAAAATTCTATTTCAAGAGTAGAAGTGGTGCACTGAGGTAAGGCGGGCAAGCTCTTTCCTCATCTGCTGGTCCTCTCAGGACCAGAGGAAATGGTCTGAAGTTGTGGCAGGGGAGGTTTAGATTAGATATTTGGAAGAATTACTTTACTGAAAGGTTGGTCAGGCACTGGAACAGCCTGCCCAGGGAGGTGGTGGAGTCACCATCCCTGGAGGGATTTAAGAAACGTGTAGACGTGGCACTTCAGGGCATGCTCTAGTGCCCGAGATTGTTGGGTGGGGTTTTTTTGTGTGTGTATGGTTGGACTTGATGATCTCAAAGATCCCTTCCAACCATGAAGATTCTGTGATTCTGTGAAGGTGTGAGGTTGTGTCATGAGCTGGTCTCTCCTGGTGCGAGCAGGAGGGTCAACTTCTTGCACCAATGTTTGTATCAGGCAAACTTTTACACTGAAATAAAACCTCTCTATGCAGCACTGGAGCCAACATTTGGGCAACCAAGGATGCCCATAAAAGCAGAGATGCTGTGGAAGCTGATTTCCACTCACAGGTGGAGCAGATCCACCATGATACAGGAAGCACGAGCCATGGTGCTGGTGGTGGGGCGAGGAAGGCAGTGTCCTGCTCCCACCAGCAGCACGTTTGCAAGCTTCGTTGCGGTGGTGCATGGCACCCCCTGTTCCCCTCGAGGATGAAGGGTGCCAGAGGTGGGAGACAAGCTCTTAAAAAGCTAGACACAGCTGGATCCCCCTGTACCCATGCTGCTTGGCAGGGATGCCCAGAAGCAGAGATGGAAGGGGAACTGGGAACCAAGAGAGAAGGCCTTTGTCCTCTCTGCAAAGGCAAGCCCCAGATGAAGATGGAGGAGCACCAGGTTACACAGCACAGGCAAAATGAGCATTGGCTGCAGACAGTGACACTGTCAGCTCCCTGCTGTGACAGGTTACTGGGCATCAGGGATGTGACATCCCAGTTTTCACCTTGTGGCCCTGTGTCTGAGCTCACAACAGGGCTTCTTCCCTCACTTTGCATCCAGGCTTGCGATTTTGCCATCTGGTCAGGCTGTCCTACTTCTCAAGCCACACTGGTATCCGCTCCACTGCTGTTGCTTACTTGCCCCCGTGCTCACTTCCATTTCAGCTTGTGTTTTGGGGACTGTCTGCTCTCTCAGCTCCTCTGCCCACTGAAAAATTTTCCTCTGCTAACGTTGCTAACCTCAGCATCTTCTGAGTTTCCTTCTCTCCTCCTTACTTTCACTCCTCATGGACTCCTGGACCCACATCTGCTAAGCGCTGTTGCCTCCTCATTCATAGCTTCCTCAAGTTCCTGGTACAAAGGAACGAGGGGTAAAACAACAAAAGCTGTCCCCTTGAGAAAATATCAAAGGACTAGCTCCCTTTCCCTCATTCTGCTTGGACTCCTTTTTTGTCTTTCTGACTTCTGGACAGCCAGATTGTTAGACGAAGGCCTGACCTTGCTAAGAGAAAAAAGAAGGGCACATAAAAATATGTGGGTTTGTGGTTAAAGCATCATTTTGGTCATTTAATTTTTCTGAGCCTCCATCCTCATGAATAAAACAGACACAGAAGGCAGGGGAAGGGTAGTTTTGGTTGTCTGTAGGTTGCTCATGTGTGTTAATAATAAGACCTTGGGAGAATCAAGTAATGAGATGCCTTTGAGGTGTGTTCCCAGTGTGTTTTAAGGATGTGTCCTGCCATCTCAGCACTAAGCAATGGAGTCGGGTCCACGCTACCCTTGAAAATAAGCCAGGTCTCTTTTCTGTCTCTGGGGCCAGTGCAGGGCACGGCTTGCACCCAGAGGGCTGAAGTCTCTTGCACCCCTCAACTCCTTCTCCCTTGACTGCGTGCTCTCATCCAAATGTGCTCTGGGGCTTCGTCCCCAGCACAAGCACACGCATTGCCTGGGCCGTGGCATGGGATGAGGCTGGGATAAGGCACCTGGTAGGGTTTAAACAGGGACCAGGTAGACCTGGGCTGTTCTTCTTGCCCAAGTCCTGAGCATGCTTTGCTCTCCAGCTTGGGTGTCCCCTTTGGTTTTAGTTTGCATCATTATCATTTGACTTTTTTTTCCTTTCTTTATGAGCTATTGTGTTTTAATTGACTGTAAATTCCTTGGGCTAGCCTGTGGCTATTGGAGGAAGGGGAAAGGAGGAGGGGAGAAGAAATAACTTGCTTCAGGGTTTTTTCGTGGTTGTATCTGTCTCCGTTTATTCTCCCGTTCTTTTAGGCTGACTGGAGGTAATGGCTCTTAGCAAGCTTTATAAATCATTCTGCAGAGGACTTTGAGTGAACGTTTCATTTAATAAGTCTGGAGAAGTGGGCTTTTATCCCTGCAAAATAGGTGGCAAGTTCACTCTGATTTCCACTGGATTACTGTATTTGGGGTAGAAGAAGTAATAGAAGACTCAAAGATATTGGTCTTACAGCAAGTTCCAATTGTATTGCCTCCTCTTTGATTTGCTGCTTGATCCATAGGAGCATCAAAGTTATTTATGTTGAAATCCAACACTTCGATTTAATAGCACATAGGCAGGGGTATTTGAGAGGAATTTAAAAGCTTGCTTTGAAAAGCTGTGCCAGCCTGAAAACTTGAATGCTGATGCTCTTGAGCTTTGGGAAAAAGTGGATCTGCAGGCCCATCCTGATGCTGCAGCTCACCTCCATTTCTAGACTGTGTCAGAGCAAGTTCTGAGAGCTGAGATTTTTTGCAGAGGGCAGGAAAGAGGGTTTGGCTCCAGGAATTTCAAAAAGAAATCTTTATTCAACTAGAATCCTGAGTCCTTGTCTCCTGGCTGCCTGGGATACCCACCTCTGTTACACAGGCCCTAAGGCCAGGCAGGGACCTCACTTGGCTGCCAGGTCTGTTGATATTCATTAGAGTTTACATCACCAAATGTGGCTTCTTTATAAAATGGGGAAGCCACTGCAGAAAGAGAGAGCACAGTGCTGGCCTACAGCAACTTAAAATCAACTTGAACTATTTATGGCCATCACTGACTGGAGGGAGAGAGAGGTTGTAGAGAGGTGGGGGACAGTCTCTTCTCCCAAGTCCCAGGCGATGGGACAAGAGGAAATGGCTTCAAGTTGTGCCAGGTGAGGTTCAGATTGGAGATTAGGAAAAATGTTTCCATGGAAGGGAAACGTTGGACTTGCCCATTGGACTGGGCTGCCCAGGGCAGTGGTTGAGGCCCCATCCCTGGAGGAATTGAAAAGCCAGGTTGACCTAGTGCTTAGAGCCATGGTTTAGTGATGGTTTTTATCACAGTGAGGTTGATGGAAGGCATCTGAAAGGTCCCTTCCAACCTAGATGATTCTATGATTCTGTGATCACATGGGTTTTGAATGAGGGCTGTGTGGGAATCACATGGAACCTACTTTGTCCCAAGGTGCTGCACGTCTCAGGAAGTCTCTCACTAGTGTGCAAGCTTTTGGGTCGCAGCCACACAGTTAGTCCAAGGAACAACTAGGCTTTAGGCCTGGTCACACTCCACATTAGTGATGACAATTCACCAGTTTCCTAGGTTGTAGGAAATGATTTCTTTCCAACAACAGAAGGAGAACAGAATGAACTTTGAAGACATTTGGCCTTAGTGAAAGCACAGTTGGGCCCAGCAGCCCTGTGCCTGCCAAGCACCGCTGGGCTTCAGAGGACAGGCTGGGAAGAAAGGATGCCATTGATGCTTTGTGGTGGTCAGCACATACACCTGCCTCATGATGTCTCTTCTGCTGGCAGTCACACCCATTTGTTTTTCAGGTTCGGTAGCTCTCTGTGTGGCTTGTGTGGAGAGGTGTAGAAGTCCTGTCAAGTACAGATCTGTGCCTTTTTTCTTGGGAGAAATAATGAGAGAGCAGGTGGCCAAGCAGGCAGTTGTAATGCTGGCTGTCCTCTCGGGTCCTGGATTTTCATCCTTGAAAGGATGGAAAATCGTTTTTTTTCAGGAGCAACATCTAGTGCCGTAAAAGCCGATCTGTTTTGTGGGCTCCTCTGGCACCACCATTCTCTCTCAGGCTTTGAACAAAGACAGAAATTCACAGATATTTTTTCCCCTTGAATACTGTCCCGCCGTAGAGCATCTCAAGAAACGAAATGCCCGACAGTGCCTGGAAATACTTTTGTGGCGCGGGAGGCTTCATCCCACTTCGCAGATAACCACAGTCCCTCTTTTTGTTTGTTTGTTTGTTTGAAGGGTGCGTGCTTGTGGTGTCTGTGATCGAACAGCTTGCACAGTGGCACAACAGTACCGTAAAGGCAGCCGTGGAGAGACTGTGCAACTACCTACCTGGTAAGTACCCAATAATACGCCATATGTTATGCTGGTGCTGCGGTATTTCTCTGTTAATTAAAAATTCACACGCCGAGTCTGAAAAAAAGCTTTACCCGCTTCTCGTGCAGCATCTCAAATGAATGTAGCTGGAAGGCAGCGAGGTGCTATTTGCGGGGAAGTCAATGGCGCGGCTCGCTTGGCTTCACAGCTGTGATTTTGTCCCAAAGTTGGAGTGAATGGGGTTGGATTGACCCCGCGTGTGTGTGTGTGAGCACTAACACATTTAGACCCCTTCTCTCTGTTTCTTTCCACTTTGTTAGCAGCTTAGGAATAGATTTACTGTATGCCCAGCCACTCCTGTTTCTCGTTGATATGGGTCTTTAGAGCAACTGCGAAGATGAAAATGTTTTCAGCAGGTATAGGAAGCCACTAATTGTAAAAAAACTCAAAAATGAGCTGAGGTTGACAGGTGTAAGATTTGGTCTGTGCAGAAAAGCTATTGAAATGTAACTGATGATACAAATTTCAAAAGCAGTAGCTATTCCATATGAATATGTGTAGACTCCCCTTTTTCTGCCCCTGATTTTATCTACCCAAAGGAGCTTAGCTGCCCGAATGCACACCCCTAAATAGAGAACAGTTTGAATGCCAGAATAGCTTTGTGCCTCACAGACCAGTCCTATAACTATTTAAGTAACTAGATCTCACATTCATGATATCTTTTTAACATTATGAATGTAAAAAGATGGCTTAGGATTTTTCATTAAAAAATCCTTTATATAGGACTTCGTGAATTGTATCTCTGGGAAACCATCTTGCTCTGTAGACCCTAGTTTCACAGAAGATGCATGCAGAATATTAATTCCCTCCTTTCCAAGAGGATTTCCCGATGCAGGATGGGGCAGGGAGGTAATTGCTGGGATTCATTCATTGACGGAACGTCGCTTATCTGATTTCTATTCCATAAGTCATATCCTCAGTGTTTTAAATTACAGGCACATAACCATGAAGTTACAATTAGACGTGCTGATCCTGCTATTAAAATACAATTTTCCTCTTTAAAATACGACATGCTAGCTCTGTGTTCATGATTCACTCAGCGGACCTTGTTCCTCTGACATGTCAAGATATTTCTTTTCAGCTGCCATTCTTTACACCCATAAAATCCTATTATCCCTCTAGTTAAATCTATATAATCCAGTTACTTTGTATGAGATGCATGGATACACCTAATAGAAAGAAACTCACCCTGAGCTTGAAAGGAGTGAAAAATCCTATGGATTGCGTGGGAGCTACAGTGTAACCTGATTTATCCTCTCCCAGGAGGTGAATCCTGCAGCCCCGCAGGAATCAACAGCTTCCTCTTGCTGCTTGAAACTATAGGAAAGTTTTGGATGCTCATGAAGAAAACCTCCTAAAGCAGGCCAAGCCATTTCACCTGAAGGAACAATTTCATTATTATACCTGTGCCTGCAATAGAGCGCAAGAATAGGAGCAACAAATCAATGGCAACAGGGCTTTCCCTAGGGCCAGAAAGGGGAATAAGAACTTGTGTGGGTTTTTAAGGGCCTCCTACAGTTTTGATTACAGTCAAGTTGCAGTTGGATCAAGCATTCAGTGAAGTTATACGATGTTCAAGAACAAAAAACGTTTAGAGAGAGAGAAAAAAATCAGTGCCCATCAATCCCACTCAGTCCCACAGGCTATGTAGAAAACACAATCACATCCTTATTTATATGGAAATATTTGCAATGTGGGTGATTCAAGCGACATGGCCAATAAACCTATGAAAGAGTAACACCACGAGCGAAGAAAGCTCTTGAGCAGACAGTCTGGGGGAATGGGGCAGTACTTACAGTGTAAAAAATGTTTTTAGCAAGAATGTATGTTTACCTGGATGCTGGCTGTTTGCCCGATGAAACAGAGGTGTCTGATACCCTGAATGTGCTTTCAGACTGTCTGCCTCCAGTGTTGCCTCTGAGTCATGCTCTGCTTCTGTGTCAGCCACTGCTGTGTAAACACCTTAGAGCTCAAGTGGTAATGGCAACATGATTAATACCATCTTTCTTGCAAATATTTATCCTCTGGGTTTTGGCCAGAATTTGTGTTTCTAGGACTATAAAGCTATAGAGGAAAACTTTCTGGACTTTTATCACCTAAGAACAGGGCAGTTTAGGGAATCTCTAAGCAGGGCAAAACCAGATGTACTGTGATTTTTGTATAAATTTCCCAGCATTTAGTTTGGTTTAAGCTCTTCTCTTGCCCCTGAACACTCAAAGTTATTCCTAATTTTCTCTCTCATTCTCTCCCCCTCCTTTCCAACTCACGCAGCTTCTTCCAACAGAGCTTTCTCTCTGCAATATCTTCTCCTTGTGTGAGAAGATGTCAGAGATTTCTGAAAGCACGAGTGCAGGCTGGCTCAGAGGGCAAGTCCTGTAAACACTGCCCATGGCTTGGGTCTGTTTTGCTGGAATCTAAAGCCTTGATGCCATCTCTATCTTCCAAGAGGCTTCTATGTGCTCAAATGATAACTTTATGATATTGCTGTTCTCTTTACCCCCCATCATTTGTTATGCCATGGAGTAATTACCTGTCAACCTTCCTATGTGCATGAGGAAAGCAGCACCTAGAAACCAGTGTGAATCAGCAGACCCTCAACATCAGGTCCCCAGAGCTGACGGCCAGCCAAACCCTCCCTTCCCTGCAGCCACCAGTACAGGTTACAGCAGCCAGCTGGCTCCTCCAGGGCCAGGAAGATTATGGAAACCAGCTGGTTTGGGAAAGTCATAAGGAGCCTGTCGCCTGTGATGCACCAGGGAGGCGTTGGGGAAGACAGACACCTTCTCCCGTGGGTTACTATAGGGAGCCAGATGCCCCACGGGCAAGCATCATCAGAGGGTGTTTTAATCAGCCATGATACCAAACATAGGGTTATTGATGTCTGCAATGTCTTTCCTTTTAGGAGAACAAGAATAAAATCTAATTCTAGCCAGGAGACCAATTTTTAACTTGCAGATTACTTCTAAAGAGCCAATAGAGAGGAGTTATGTGGCAAAGGAGGCAAAGAAATGAAGCTAATAACTTGATTGAAATAAAACACCTGGCATGGGATAAGAAAAATCAGCTAGCGTAGTTACAGAAGCTGCCTGCAACACCGTACGAGTAGGAGGGTGTTGGAGAAATTATCTTTTCATTCACTGCTGTGCCTCTCTGGTGCCAGTCCTCCTTTCTTGGGCACAGGGTACCAGCCAGGGTGCCTGCAGCTGGGGAAGGGACCTGCAGATGGAGTCTGTGCTGTGGTGATTTGTACCCTCCCCAGAGCAAAACTACCCGCCCAGTACGCAGCAGATCCCCTGCCCTTTGCACATCCATCCCAATACTGCTTAAAATTGAATATTCAGCCCAATATTGGAGGGAAGCGGATGCTTTGGGAGTTTCTAAGGCTTTTCTTTGGTAAACATGAGGGTTCTCTATGTTTTCTTCCCCAAGGACAGATAGTTATCTGTCTGGGGAATGGAAATGCAAGAGAAAAGAACATCTCTCAGGAATTTCAGGAGCTGCAAGTTTGTCGTCGCTGCACTTGTGTGAACCTGCCTCTTCAGGACTTTTCACAACTCCAGCCCTGCTGAAACAAGGTCTGACACCTCCTTTGCAGGATACGTGTGGGATTAACCAGCTCCCACGTGTTCAGGCCAAGAAACAGTCAACTTTCCTCCATGGGAACTATCCACCCAGCACTACCTTCATGCCCTTACCTGTATTCCAACCCCAACAAGTGTCTTAGCTGGGTGGTTATGAAATGGTGTGGGGACCACTGTTTTTTTTATAACAGTACCTTAAAGAAATCTCTGATGAGCTGCCTTCCAGAGGACATGGAGGGCTTATTTCACCCAGATTAAAGAAAGCCGCCTGAGCCAGCATCCTGAAAAGGCACACGACTGTAGATTGTGAACGGAAGCCAAACAAAAAGTGTCAAATACTTGTTTAAACGCAATTACTCCTGTGCAACTCCAGCTCTGCACAAAACAGATTCTCTTAACTCACACAAACCCCCCAGAAGCTCTGAGGCAGCTCTAGCGGTAGCGTCAGGTCCTACATCACTTTCTGCGCTTTGATTTATGTATTTGTTTTCCTCCTCCTTGCAAACCCACTGAGCTGTTTGCTCAAAGGGCTTAGAAAATGCTGCGGCATGTACGATTCCTTTCGACTTTTCCGTGATGCCATACTCAGAACATTTAACAAATGCTAGTTACCCTTTTTAGTCCTTATCACGTGGCTTGCCTAAAGCGAGGGAAGGGCTTTAGGCAAGGTTAGAATTTTGGGGTTTCCCATTCCCTGGAGCTATAACGAGGTGATAGATTCACGCGCCTTCCCCTAAGATAAATCAGCATTCACCTTAATGAACCAACTCCTGCTGCATTTTGACTGTTACGAAATCAGTTTTACTGTGCTCAGTAACTTTAAAAAATTGTATGTTTTCTAGAAAAACTGCAAGGTTTCTGTTACGTACTTGCTGAACTTTATGGACCACACATAGCCGAGCTGTAAGTATTGCTGTGTCCTCTCAGACTTTGCTTAGTTAGTTCTTTACGCGTCTGAATGCGCTGTCAGGTTGAAGGGCAGGGGTTTCATTCTTAAAATCATGTTGTTATTAAAGCAGAGATGCTGGAGAGTGATTCTGGTTTGGCATTTGGCATAGCTATTCCTGAGTGAATAAATACAGGCTGCCACTGGTAACCATTTTCATTCTCCATTTGAATCTCAGATCAGGCCCACCTGATGTAATTACCTTTTGAAATTCAGCTCGTTTGGCTGAGGGAGGAATTTGAATAACCTGTGTGTGAGAGACAGGTTCTACAGAGTCACGCTGCTGTAATAGTTGGCTCTTGCTTTCCCTTTTACCTTTAATCAGGCTTTTTAATTGTCAGCCCCTACGTGCTCTCAACCCCGACCTTAATACACACTCTTGGGGAAGCCTACCAAGTAATGTAAGTGATTAATAAAATAAAATGTAGGTCATTTTATTCCTCTTTGAAAGATCTTTGTTTAATTAACAGAGCTTTTGCTAGACTTTCTTCCTCCCCAGGGTCTTTATTTTTATTTTTAAAACTAGCCAAGGGACTGCAAAGTGCTTACAGGACTAAGAAGTGCTGTAATCAAACATTTTAATTTAATTCCTGATTAGCTCAGAGGTGTGTCCCAAAAAAGAAAGAAGCAATCCTAGCACTTGTGCTTGGTGATTAAAGGTTAAGGATCTTTGAAGGATTTCTGGTTATTTTCTTGAGTTAATGATTGAACATTCATATCTGCCAAATTGCATATGCATTAACTTTAACCTTTAAATCTTTGTCAGCCTTATGACTGATTAAAAAATCAGAACAGTCATAATGTATTTGATTCAGGTGCTGCATAGAAAGCATGGTGCTTTTTCATCATCCCGGGATTCAATTTTAAATGCTGAATAGGATGCCGTGGCAGAAAATCATTAGGACCCAACGCTGTACTGAGCAGCGATTACGGGCCACGGTGAAGTCAGCTGAGGCTATTGTTTGGTGTTGGGGAGATTTAGCTTCCCATGGAAATAGCTTCCACTTTCAATCACCCAGAGGAACGTGATAGTCTTTGTTTTTGCACCATTTCCTTCAGCATAGACAGAGAAATGAATGCCGATGTGGTCTGCCATTCCTTGAAGCTGTGTAAACAGGATCCAGGACAACCACTTTGTCATCTCTACCCTCCTCCAAAGGTGAGTTGGTTTTCCATTTTTTTTCAAAGCTACAGATTGTGGAAGGTCTTTTAAGCTGGAACTGAAGAGTACAGAGGCTTCCAGTGTACATGCATTATTTGGGAAATAAACTTCAACATTTTGCGCGCGGACGCTTGTAGAAAATATCTGTTTGAATGAAAGGTACATAACACACCTTAGCTGAGTGGAGCACCAACAAGATGGTTGTGGGAGAGTGGGAATTCCAGGGCAGGGAAGATAAAATCTGTCCCCAGACTTTATTGTTGAGCGGTACCATAACCCCAAAGCGGATACTCAGCTGAGGGTGGCCTGTACCACCTTGTTACCGTGACGAGTTATCCCCACGTTGCCTCATCTGCTCTGGCAGCCTGTTTAGCGCTAATTACCCGCTGCAAACGCAGGGCTCTTTGACTTGGATTAGTCTGCAGTGCAAGAGGTTTAAGGTAACACGCATGATCTTTTTGCCACAGGCTGGAAACATATTTAGTTACCACTGCTTTTGTGATGTACAGTTACTTGGGGTTTTTTTCGCCGTCATCGTTCATCCCCGGTCACACTAAAAGCTGTGAGTGACGGTGGTTGTTTGGCAGGGTCGAAAAGCATGTGATTTGCTCAGGAATCTGGTTTTGGAAATCTTTTTTCCCTGCATCTGCATGGATAAAGACATAGTTGATTTCTAAAGGTTTGCAAAAGATTTTTTACATAGGGCCTCATCCAACAGCCATTGAAATCAGTCAGAGCCCTTTTATGGGCTTTGCTGAGCCCATCTCCAAGACGGATTCAGTTCTGCCAATAACAAGACCTGGAGAAACACTTGCCTTCCAGAAATGGCAGTAACATTTGTTTAATAGCAGGTGTGTGTCCCCTATGACTACTGTGTTCCATGCTATGCCAACACAGACATATATGAGTGTGCAACCAGGCCGGGGTGAAAGAGAAAGAGGACAGGCAGCAGAGAGGGGGCCCATGCTGACTTGACTCAAACAGGATTTGGCCTAAACATCAAACAAGTTTCTTCAGAAATTCTACATCTGAATCATAGAATTGTCTAGGATGGAAGGGACCTTTAAAATCCTGTAGTCCAACCATCAACCTAACTCTGATAAAAACCATCTGGTAAAACAGTCCATGGATCTTTCCATCCTTCCCCGACGTACATCAGAGCTACCCTACTGCGGGCTCGCTTAATGATTGCCAGGTCTTTACTCACCCCACAAACATTTGTGAGTCTCTTGGACATTCTGCCTTGGTAATTGAATGTTTTTTTTCTCTCCTCTGCACTTTTAAGAGCAGCAGAGACCCTATCAGTGACTGTGGGGCCTTTCTCCTTTTTTTTTTTCTTTTTTTTTTTTCCTTTTTTTTCCTAAATTAGGAGTCCTGACGACAAAGGTGAGAGTCCAGCAAAGACTGTCAGGCTCCACCATCCCCCAGTGCCAGGAGGACAGCAGGAGCTGTAGCAATGGTGGCTGCACATTCACCGTGCCGCCAGCCTGAGAGTTAGATTTTCATATGGACTTATTTCCTTCTGTGGGGGGAAAAAAAGAGAAGTAGAAACCGCCCTGCACCCTGACTTCTGCTGGTGGCAGAAGTTCAAGGTGCCCCTTGGAGTGAAAGAGGATGCAGGCAGGGAACTTGAAGAATGGGATGGACTCTCCAGGGCTGCACAGTGAGTGAGGCTAATGAGTCTGGATAGAGGGGCTGTTTAAACTCAGGTGGCTCCCCTGCAGAAATTAGATCTGTGGTGAAATGTTTGACCCATCAACCAGAGAGGACAGGCTGCCACCCATGGGGTTGCTGTTAAATCTCTGGTTAGCTCTTCCCATCTCTCAGAGGAGGTGTGGGACCAAGCTGTTGACTCCTTCCCCTCCAGTGACATTTCCAAGGGGTGCACTTTCCGCCAGGAAAACAACTGAAGATGGGATTTTTTTGGTTTTGTTTGTTAAACAAAATTTGGACTCTCATTTACATGGCCTGGAGACTGTCCCTCTGAGTGAGTAGCTCAAGCAAACCCTCTCCCTTCCAAATGGTAGTTAAATCCCTTTCTGTCAAGGTGTATTTGTTTCTTACCAGGAATAAAGGAACTCTACCAAGAAAACAATTTTCCTACCCTAACTGTGCCCTCCTTTTTAGCTTGCTTTGTGCCCTGAGACAGCGTGAGGAGGCTGGGGGAGATGGGAGGAGAAGAGCAGCTCTTAGAGTTCATGCTCAAGTGGTTGATAAATTGCCCACAGTAACTCTGTGACAAGTCAGACTGAGTGAGGATGAATTATGGGCGAAAAAGAATAATATACAGTCAGAGACACAGATGCATAGAAATGCAGTTTACCTCACATTTGCTTCTTTGGTTTGTAATTTGATTGATCACTTGAGTTATATGAGTCTGCAAATGTTGGCTCAGTCCCCTGCCAAGTGTTTGAACAAGACTTCAATACTAATGAGTGTTTTGTTCAACTTTATTGATTTTCAGGTACTTTGTTTATTCCTTTAGACTTTTGGAAGCCCATTTGCTCAGAATTAGTATCATATTTGTACTGGGGAAGGGAGTAAAATAAATATAGAGTTACTTGCCCTTATAAAGCAGTAAAATGTTCACCTTTTAATCGCCTTTAAGGTGGCAAATATCAACACGTAGCTGCTTTCTCAGTCAATAGTTTATTTTGTTCTGTTTCGGTGACGTCGCTCTAGTGAGATTGTGTGTCTCGAGGAAGAAGGAGCCCCTGCTCCAGAGGCTTTGCAAACTATCTCTATAATGGAGATGCTGCAAGCCCAGTAAATGATTCATGTGTTCTATTACATACTTCCCTGGTCTCTGACAAATTAGACCAAATTAATTTTTTTTCGCCAACCTGCCTGGAGCCACTAGTGCTCTGTGATTATTATAAGGGACTTGGCTCTTATTATGAATAAAAAATATTGCTCTGTGTGTGTGTGCAGAGTGCAGTGCTGTGAGCACGGAGCTGGAGAGGGGAGAGCATCTAACCTGGGTGAGGGCGGCTCCGTGGCGGGGACTCGGGGTGTCCTCCTGGTGGGCAGTTTTAGGAGCAGACCTCTGACGGTGGTGGGGAAGCGTGGAAGGGGCCCTCACTGCTCCTGGGATGGTTGGCACGGCTGTGTGAGTAGTTGTCACTCGTGATGGGGTCCTGGGAGCCCCTAATTGCCACCAGTGGCCTGCAGAGCAGAGCTGGGAAGTGCAGGTAGATGGGCATGTCTAGGCTCTCCCACCACATGTTTCTTGCCCAACAAGAGGTTCTCCTCTACCCTTAGTATGAAGAAAAAGAATATGACACATGAGAAGTGTAGGCTTACCATAGGTAGCTTGAAAGCTTGACAGTACCTAGAGCTGCTGTGATATGCTTTATGGTTTAACCTACATCAGCAGCAGATATTCCAGCATTGCCTGCAGAGCCGCTCCGAAACACTGGCAGTGGGTATAAGTATCCAAGCTAGCTGGTTTAGGATGACTGAGTATTTTTTAGCCAAAACAAAGTTTATCATCAGCTCACATGGCAGAGAGCTTTCTGCACCAGCGAGAAGGGCTGAGGTGAAGGGGTTTAGGCACTGTCCACCAAGCTCCCCTTCTGGGCCCAGGAGCAAGCAGGTTTGCAGGAGATTGTTCTCTGCTTCTCTCTAGATTGTCTTAAGCCAGCTGGCCTCTTCAGTTAAATGGCAACACTTTAATTGATTTTGTTGGGGCCAAAATAAGGGCTCGACTTCAGCACTGGAGTCCTGCTGCTGGCAACCTTGAATGGTCTGTGTTGGAAAGAAAGAGCTTGTCGTCTTCTTTCTGCCTTTCATAGTGCCTCTTCTGCTCCCCATCACTTTTCTGCTCCAGATTATTAGAGAGCTTGTGGCTACAAACTTAAGCTTAATCTCCAGTGGTAGGATTTTGCTGGGAGGCATTTTACGTCAGCAAAAATACATGTATTTATGCTAATGTCGTTTTATCTTGCCAAAATAAGCTTCATTGCCACAAGCAGTCATGCTGGTTCCCATCCCTTCTATAAGGTCTTTCGCTGAGTTCGTAAAAAGCAAAAGCCAAATCCCTCATGGACATTCCTGCTGCCAGCCTGCTCTGGCACTAGGAGCCAACCAGTTCTGACTGGGGAAAAAAGCAACCTTTTGGGGTTTTGTGAAATCAACGTACTCTCATTTTCTCCCTTTCCTCCCTGGTTTTCAGTGCAAATGTGAACTGCTTCCCAGGGAGGTGATGCAGAACCAAACTCCGGGGCGGGAGTACTTCTGCAGTGAGAGCAGGCTGGCAGCCAAACGTAGACCTTCTGGCTGGGACTCGTTTCCTTCTTTTGAGACCACAGACCGTAAAGCAAACATCTGGGAGGTAGGCTAGGTCCTGGGGAGCAAGATGCCCTCCGTTTAGCCTTTCTGTTTGGAAAGAGGTAAAATCTACCGAAGTGAGAGTTGTTTTCTGCTTGCAGTCAGAGCTGAGCCCTGGAGAAACAACCTAGAGATGAGCGATAGCAGAAGGCACAGTTTTAGCACTAGTTCTTCCTCTTTCACCTGTTTCTCACAATTTTCCCTTCTCCTTTTCATTGGCAGAAAATAAAAGTCACAGACGATAGGACAAGGGGCAATGGCTTCAAGTTGTGCCAGGGGAGGTTCAGGTTAGATCTTAGGAAATATTTCTTTCCTGAAAGGGTTGTCAGGCCTTGGAATGGGCTTCATCCCTGGAGGTGTTCAAGAGATGAGTTGACATGGTGCTCGGGGATATGGATTAGTGTTGGGTTGGTGTCTTGGGTGTGGTGTGTGTTCTGTATGGGGTTTTTTTGTTTGTTTGTTTGGATTTTCATTGTTTTGTGGTTTTTTGTTGGGTTTTGTTTGTTTGTTTGTTTTCTTTTTTTCATTGGTTGGACTAGATGATCTTAAAAGGTCCCTTCCAACCTAGGTGATTCTGTGATTCTGTAAAAGGAAAAAAAAAAAAAAAGCCCTACAAAACATCCAGCCAACCCCCAAAACACAACACAGCCTCAACCTTCCACCACATAAACCCAAATTAAACAGAGCAGTGTGGAAGTGTTTGCAGGGTGTCCTACCGATGCAGAACATGCCCCAGGCAGGATTTCTGAGAACAAGTCTGGGGCCACTCAGGGTCACAGCGGCATTTGGGATGGGAGGCTGGCAGACAAAAGCACGAGGACTTGTCGGGGATGCTGACTGTGTTTTGCAGAGGCAAGCTAGAAAGAGTGAATCAAAATCTTTCATCCAGAGCACAAAGTCCAAGTCCGAAAGAAACAAGTAGCCTAAAACAAGAAGAATTAACTGCCTGGGAGGAGAAAGGACTGAGTCAGACCTTGTGTATTTTAGATCTGGGCTTGCAGGGAAGGTCCCTAGTTTGCATCCAGAGCATATACTGTTTGGTTTGGCCATGCCATGCAATCATAAAGATTCCCCCCACAGCCTTGATGGGATGAAACGTGGGAGTTGTAGAACAGATCCCAGTTTTTTTGTCAGTGGTGTGTAACAAGCTCTGCATCGTTTCAGTACCTTGGTATGCAGTTTTCAGTTTCAGTACCTTGATATGCATACTCCTGGTAAAAGGATAACGAAAATGAGTTAGCAGGGAAGCTGTTGGAGTGTTTTCTAAATATCTGCTCTTCTGGGAAAGAGCTGGCTAACAAGGATGATAAATGACAGACAATTAAAGTTGACTTGTGCATTTTTTTTTTTATCATGAGAAATAGATCTGTTTGTGAAAAAATCATTCCGTGGGCTGCGTGGAGAGCGCTGAAAGGTGGCAGTGAATGAAATCCCAGTGACCCTCGGTCCCAAGCCCATCTGTGGCATGGATATCTTGTGTAGTGCCGGATTGCAGGGCTGTATGGATTTGGGCGGATGGGGCTGGCTGTTCCCCAAGATCTCCATCTGTCCATCTGCTGCTGGAGCCTAGGGAGCCCCTTCCTCTGTGGGGTTTTCATGCCATGGGAAAGAGAAGAGGCTGCCTGCTGGCCAAGATGGAGCAAAAGAGGTCGTATGGTCTTTGGCAGTGGGCTTGACGTGCTGGTGTCAACCAGGGATTACAACTGACCCATGAAACCAAGAGTTTTTTCTCCTGGATGGGTGTTCCAGCTGCCGGTCCTCCGCAACCCACCCTGGAGGCCTGGCTGAAGTAACTTCTGCAATGGGAAGAGAACTCATCCTTTGCATTTCAGAGAGAGCATTTGCGACACATGGGGCAATTCAGCCTTTCCTCCCTTCTTTTCTGTTTTCTGGGTGTGATGTTGCTGTAGCTGTCAAGCGTGTGCATCCCCTGCACCACTGCTGCGTGGGGAAGAAGTCTTCTCCTCTCCTGCCCAGCAGAAAGGGAGATGGATGAATCTTACCTCTCAGAAACTTTTCATGCATCATACTCTGTTTTAACCCATTTTCCTCATCTGAGCCTTGACTTATTTTATAGCAGGAAGGACAGCAGCTGGTAAGGTACAACGTAACTGCGGCAAATGCAAGATGTGTGTGTTTGGTTTTGGGGACAGCAGTTGCCCAGGGGGAAGAAAATAGGAAACAGCATCTTGGCTCCTTCCCAGCACCTCGTATCTATTTACGAGATATATTCAGATTTTTATAAGACTATAGACACAGTGAATTAAACATCTATTAAACACATATTAATGTGACACATATATTAGCAATAATAATAATAACAATAACGTAGAAGTCTGTGTTCCTTGCTGCTTATTCTTATTCTTCCTTATCCCTTTATATTGTTCCCTACAAATTTTTGACCCCTGAATATCACAGTTAATTAATTTGCTTTGATCACTGCCTAAATCAATTACAATGACATGCTAAATTTTATCTCCAATTAAAAAATCTTGGTAATGGTTGCTTTAAATGCAAATATGTGCTGCTTTAATATTCCAAGCTGGCATGCCCGCTGTTCAGCAAGGTGCCATTACTCGAGGGATATTTTTTCCAAATGCTTTAATAACTTGGCAAAGCATAATTTTATTTTTTTCCCCCCCTGTGTTGAATTCCTGTAGCTCCTGCCAAATAAATATAAACTTGTGCTGAACTTTACCTCGGTGCCCTCGGCCCCAGTCTGGATGAAGCCAGGAGTTCTGTCCTTAGGCTGGGCTGCAGGAGAGACTGATGGAAGGTTGCTGTCAGACGGAACACTTTGTCCTTGCAAACCATTTTAATCAGAAACAAAGTGCTAAATGGGTTTGTGATGCACCAGAATTTTCCTTCCATTTGACACATTTTATAAAATAATTGATTTTTAGGTGGTTTTTTTAATTGCGTTTTTTTAACAATCCTCAAAGCCTACAGAACAAAAGCAGTCATTCCTTCTGAAAGAGGGCACATGGGTGGTATCGTCAGCCTTCTTCACACTGAATGCTGAGGGGAAGGACAGAGGCCATCACTCAGATACTGCCACCCAGATATGACTGTTTGCAAAGGCAGCTTAACAAAAGAGGGGAATTATCATCACTGAGATGGAAGAATATCATCCGAAAGTGAAAACAGCAGCAGAGGAAGCACACTGGTGTTACGCTGCCAAAACCAAATACTCCTGCTTGAAGCTTGCACCCAGGTCTGCAAACTGATCTCGTCTCAGGGGCGCTCAGCAGCTGGATGTCTCATCAGCAGGACACCCATAGCACAAACTTAAACCACCCTCCCAGACTCCTGTGACTAGCTTTTTTGTTAATATTATTGACATCGTGGGATCTTCTTTTCCTGCAGGAAGACCTGGCTGAATTTAGGAAGTGCTGTTCATCAGAGTTGTTAAACATTTTGGACTGCATGAGTGTGTCTGGGACATCTCCTCACGCCCATGTAGAGTCCTTGTAGCAGGAAAATCAGCGTGGTCCTTCTGTGCTGTGGTCCGGACCACGTTTCTTAAGGCCAAAATAAACACTTAACAGCAGGGTGCAGAAACAGTCCCTGCTTTTTCCCCCCCACCTCAGCATTCAGCCAGGAAGAACCCAGGGCTGTGGACCTGCAAAATGTACCCGTTGAGGTTTTTGCAATGGCAGAGCCTAAAGGAAGGGCTGAGAGCAGGACCTCAGCAGTTCTTGGCCATGGTCAAGCGGTGGTCGCTGTGCATTTGACCACATCCCTGCTGCACCACACATGGCACATCTGTCCTCCTGCTGCCAGCAACGCTGGTCCCTGGCTGTCACTCACACTCACAGCTGGTGCCCCTTGCACAAAATTTCCTTTCCCCCTTTGAGGAGCAAACGGGGAAGGACTTTGGGGAATTCTTAGGGTGTTACCAGTTGTAACCAATGGCCTTATGGTGCCCAACCTGTTTTCCTTTGATAAAGATGCTTTTCCAAGGTCTTTTCTTGCAATGGTTCTCCTACTCTTCCTTTCTAATTACGTATAGGTATACCTCACTTTGGAATAATCTCAAAACGCTTTTTCCACACAAATTTGCATGAACCCAATAGAAAAACGATCTTGCCCCTATCTGTAACAACTTGCCCTCCAGGGCAGGTATTTCCAGAATAAAAAAATTAACCTTTCTAGATCCTAACCAGGAGGTTTGCCTTCCAAACTCTATTCCCTGCTTTGTACCTTCCCACGCACCAGATGTTCCACTGCTGAGGGGAACCTGAACTGAGAATCACCCTTATCCATCCCAGACCAGATGTTTCCTCTATACCCCTCTGCAGCAAGTCAGACCAGCATCGCACGCGTAACCCTCTTTTGACCATCTGATGGACGAGTTCTTTGTCAGGAGTCACTGAATTCTGTCCTCTGCAGTTCACATGGTGCAGTCAAGATATGAATCTCAGTTCTTTAAGCAATCTGGACTTTTCCTTAGGAAATAAATGATGCCCTGAAGCAAAATAAACGAACCCTCACAATTGGAGTTTCATAGGGGCTGATCAGATAATTGATTGTTAGTCCAATAAAAAGGAACTGATGAAGAGTTTGTGGACTCATACATCATTTTTGTGCTGGGACTGATATATTTTGTAAAAAATAGGGAGAAAAATTGGTAGATTACTGTGAGGCTGATCTGTTCTGGTTTTTATTTGGTTTTGTTCTTGCTCTCCTAGGTGGGGCTGAGTACTGCAATACGGAAAGCAAAAAGAATGATGAAGAATTCCAAGGATCTGGTAAGAAATCACTGGCATTAGGGTGTTTTACACTGTACCTGCATTTTATCAGGAGTGAGTCCTCGTTTATTTTGCCTGATTGTAAACCCACCTCATCATCATTGAATTGAATGCTGACTTACTCCTATAAGATCTGCTCTGTCAGGTGATGCTGGGAAGAAGGAGAGGGAGATAATAGGAGAGGAAATATGAGAGTGTGGGGAGAGCAGAAAAAGCCTCATGAAAAATGCACCAGACTGCTTGTAGAGTAGCGATAACCATCTGTATCCATCCAAGACACAAATTTGTGCCTGAAATTCATGCAGCAGCTGAGGATATAATCCGTGAGCTCCACAGTACAGCTCCATGTGGAGACGCTTGCACTAGCCCAACTCACCTTTCAGGCAGCCAACCTTAAAGTACAAGCAGATGTAGATTTTATTTAGATTGTTTTATGAGAAGAGGGAATTTCCCCCTCAGCTTTGCCCTGTATTTTTCCATCCAGAGAAGCTTCCTTCCTGCCTTCCAACTTCTTGCAGCATTTATTATTGCTCCTCCTTGTTTCATGCTTCTCCCTTGTCCTTTGTCATCCCTGCCTTGCCCTTGTAGCCATGTATAAGTGGGAGCCACTTAAACTGAGCCACTGCCTCGGAGCACGGTGATTCCACTTGGGGGTTGTCTGAAACTCAAGCAATGGTCTGAATGCAAGTTCTGTGTATTTTTTCCTTTATTTTTGAGAGGTTGCTTTAGCCTCTAGACTTGAAAACTGGTATCTGAAATCTTTCCACCTCCTCCAGTTGTAAGATTTATGGAAGATGGGTAGCAGAGAAGGGGGGGGTAGCTTTTATTCTGCTGGGTTCACTTGTATGAGTCAGCTCAGCCATTGAGTTTGCTCCAGTTGTCTTCAGGCACTTAATGCAGAGCAAATGTTTTTTGCTCTTTGGGAAGAAATTATTGATACTGCTTCTTCCTGAATCCTCACTGTGATGCTAGTCACAAAAGTGAAAATTGAGGTGCCTAATTAGCCTTTGGGCAATTGCCAAATTGCCAAGCCAGGGAAATAAACAATGCACTGGAGAGATAGCTTTCAGCTCCTGCAGAACAGCAACCAGCAGGATCTTATGCATTTTCCTTCCTCTTCAGGGTTGTGCTACTGATGGCCTGAGATTTCCGCTCAAATTACATGAAATTTCTAATCCTCTTTCCTGGGGTGCAAGTCCCCATGTTAACACCTGCAGCGAGATGCTCTGAGTTCAAGGAGGTCTTCTCCGTTAGCCTGAGCCCGGGCGCAGGTGCAGGGATGAAGAGATGTTGGTGCTGCCTCCCAGAACACAGGGCTCTTTTCATTCGTGATTCTACCCTTGGCACATCAAGCTGTGTCACTCACGTGCCCACCCCATCTGGTCTCTGCAGGCCCTGCGTGCCACATCCTTTCAGTCTCTCCTTGGTAGGGTGGCACAGTTGGTATCACTGGGGTCTCCTCCCAGCTTGCTTCTACTCTCCTGTATCTTCAAAGCTGCTCAATGCCCTGGTGCACCTCTATCTCCCTTGCTCTGTATCGAGATGCCCTTGGCCACTTTCTGCTCCTACTTCCCTATTTAGGAGCAGGAGGGACGAACAGACTGTACCTCAGCTAGAAGTACCAAGGCCATGGTTGTAGTTGGGTTTCTCCAGTCAGTGGATTTCCAAACCCACAATATATGGTCAGTTTGAATTCAAACAAGTATCATGTGGTTGGTTGGCCCGCTCCTGCAGTTTCTACTAGCAAATTAAAAATAACAAAGTTTCTAGAAGAATTATGGTTTCTCGCAACTTCCTCTTCAGCTGGGTTGTAGTTAATTTAATTTCAAATCCAGAAAAACAGCGTAGTAAGAAACACAAGAAGAGATCTCCAGCAGTGAACACATTGTGTATCTCGCCCACACAAGCCCCATATCCTGGAGTGGCAGCATGTGATGAAATGGTAAGAAAATCACTTGCACAAACTGAACGCTGCCAAATCATGGTTCACCTGCTCAGGTACACATAAAAGCAAGGGCCAAAGCAGCTGAGGTGCTCTCACTGCTTAGGGAGAGGGTTGCCTGGCTGAAAGTGTGGGTGAGGATCCAAAAATGCCCTGTCTGTGGCGGGACATCTCTGTGTCTACACAGGTCTAGAGAGAAAAGCATTCGCCTGTGCTCTTTTATGCTCTGGCTCATGGTGGACAGAAATGTCGAATTATATCTGCTTATTCTTCCTATATCTGCTATTTTGGTTGCTTTTGCTGTGTTGCATAGAATCATAGAATTGTCTAGGTTGAAAAGGACTTTTCAGATCATCGAGTCCAGCCATCAACCTCACTCTGATAAAAGCCATCACTAAACCATGTCTCTAAGCACTAGGTCAACCCACCTTTTAAATCCCTCCAGGGATGGTGCCCCAACCCCTGCCCTGGGCAGCCCAGTCCAATGGGCAAGAACCCTTTCTGTGGAAACATTTCTCCTAATCTCCAATCTGAACCTCCCCTGGTGCAACTTGAGGCCATTTCCTCTTGTCCCATTGCCTGGGACGTGGGAGAAGAGACTGACCTGAAAGCCTTCTGAAGAGGTTCTTGCAAGTTAGCTGTCCCCATCTTTGCTTGGCAGCTGCGTGTGACTGCGTAAAAGCGAGACATGATTATGGCTGTTGGTAATGAGGAAGAGAGGTCTGTCTGGCTTCCAGGGGGGTTGTATTTACTGGGCATTTCTTAGGATCATTGTGGATATGGGAAAAAGAAAAGGCATTTTCCAGATGTAGGGATGCAATGGAAGTGGCTACAACCCAAAAAAAAATCTAATAAATGTCTCCATTCATTAAAAGTAGTGAGCCATCTGTGAGCGACTGGCTTAAACCAAACACCAACAAGCATTATGGGCTCATTATTATTCTTTTTTGTAAAGCCAATTAAAATAATTACGGAAACGTCATTAGAGGATGTTAACATGCAATGAATAAAATACTGGTGTTATCAATCACTGTGAGCACCTCGAGTGCTAACTTTTCTCATGGGTGGAAAAGATACTAAGAGGCATCTTTGAGCAGCAGCAGTAAAATAATGAGAATTAGAGTCATGACTGTAGGATTTAATGAGAACAAGCACCACACGTGCAATCCTGTCGTGACTACATAGTACTTGCAGCTCACAGCTCAGTGGCAGGAAAAGTGAGAAGCCACAGAGGGAAACAAAAAGGTAGGGGGCATAAACCAGTCTCCTGCCCATCCAGCTCATGGGTTGCAGGGGCAAGTAACCCATCTCCTCCTAAAAACACATACTGCCCTTGTAGCCTGGCTCTGCTGGGAAGGGCCCTGTGGTACCTGTTCTCACCTGTGCTCTCCCACTCTCTTGCTTACACATACACATGCAAAAATTATCCTCTTTTTTAACCCTGTGATCCTTGCTGACTTTTAAGAGTAGCCCAGGACACCCTCAAAGAGCAGATGAGCTGCTCTCCTGCACATCCCCAAGCAAAGCTGAAGCATTACACCTGGATATCACTGTCCCATGCGCTGTGGGGATGCGGAGGCTGGGTAGCCAGAGGGTTCTAGGGAGGTGATTCTACCTCTCTACTCTGTGCTTGTGAGACCCCACCTGGAGCACTGTGTCCAGCTTTGGAGTCCTCAGCTCAGGAAGGACATGGACCTGTTGGAATGGGTCCAGCAGAGGACCACAAAGATGCTCAGAGGGCTGGAGCACCTCTCCTATAAAGACAGGATAAGAGAGTTGGGGCTGTTCAACCTCGACAAGAGAAGGCTAAGGGAGACCTTAGAGCAGCCTTCCAGTAACTGAAGGGGCTACAGGAGAGATGGGGAGGGATTCTTGATCAGGGAGTGGAGTGATAGGATGAGGGGTAACAGTTTTAAATTGGAAGAGGGGAAATTCAGATTAGATATTAGGAAGGAATTCTTTGCTGTGAGGGTGGTGAGACACTGGAAGAGGTTGCCCAGAGAAGCTGTGGCTGCCCCATCCCT
>JAOTQQ010000012.1:48068185-48078831 GCA_026546715.1 Gallinago undulata
GGAGTCTCCTTCTCTGGAGACATTCCAAACCCACCTGGACACGTTCCTGTGCAATCTGCTCTGGGTGGCCCTGCTTTTGCAGAGGGTTGGACTAGATGATCTCCAGAGGTCCCTTCCAACCCCATAGCATTCTGTGATTCTGTGGGCTGTGCCTGCTTTAGGTAGCAGCAGGGTGGGAGGGATAAACAGTGGTTGGCTGCTGAGCTCCAGCATGCAATCCTCCATCCATCGCTGGAAATGTAGAGCTAAATATGTGCCCTTCTAAGTGACTATCATCTAGATGAATGCTTCTCAGCTGCCTGAGCATGGACTTCCACGCACATCTGAAACAGAGAGCACAGCCAGTCGTAACGGCGTGGCTTTGAACCAATTCCCTACTCTTCCTATTTTACTCTTTTTAAAATAGAGCTCTCCTTTACCGTGGGTTTGTTAAGAAGTCACTGACTAGGAGTTAACCGGCTCGTGACTAGATAAGCTGAGTTTAAGGATGTGGGAGAATTAGATTACTTGGGAGAACTATGGGCCACCAGCCCATGCAGGACACCTGCGTTAGGAGAAACGGGTTTCAGAATGCCAGCCTGAACAGCTGGAGTCTCCCTGTAAAAGAGACCTGAGCTAATTACACTGTCTGATGGGCCAGAGCAAATTCCTCGTTACCTCGCACTGAATTTGGAGCGAGGGGCTTGCTGGATTTCAGCGGAGGCTTAAAAACAAGAAAAAGGGTCTGGGTTCTCCAAAAATCATCCCCGTTCACTTCACTGAAGTGAATATGAAGACTAAAAAGTAAGCTTCATTCATCAGCTCCAGTATTAACTTTAAATTAATACTGCATTTTGCTAGGGAAAATTGCCTTTCCTAGATTCAAAGGGGGAACAGCCCCCTGTTCTGTGCAGAAATGAATTTCTAATTATTTTATATTCTTAATGAAAAATAGCAGAAAGGAACTGATCTCCTCAAAAACTCATTTTGCTGTCTTTTTTTTTTTTTGTAACACTGTATATTCTTTTGTAACTGTTTTAGTCCTGATAACTGGGATGTGAAAAGTGACTCTAACTGCAATGGCATATGGGTAAGTAAATGATGTTATTTCTTATACTTCCTTCCAGATTGCTGCTTCTCTTCTTTTTTTTCCCCCTCCTTTTAAATTAGTCTCCAAATGTTTCTTTTGTACTTATTCTGGTTTACTAACCAATTTGGATTCCTCCTATTTATTTACTGCCTTTGACATCCCAAATAATAAACCTGTATTTATTAAAAACTAAGCAAACATAGGGGAACCAGTTATGAGTGAAGTTTGTTTATTGATGCTTATGATTATTTAAATTATAGCTATTATAATTAATTTAAATGTACATATACTTATTAATGTAATGGAAAACATCATTATCACGATGCAGTGCTTCCTGCAGGCAAACGTTCAAGAAGAACTGAATTCTCAGCTTCTTTTTTGCACATCCATTTCTCAGGCACTACATAGATACTATCATCTGCCCCTTTTCTCCTCCAACAGGGCGTGGATCCAAAAGATGGAATTCCCTACGAGGAGAAGTTCTGCAAAGGTAACTATTTACAGTAAATACAAGAATCAGTGTGTCTTTTGTGTTTATTTCATAAGTATTTTAGTATTTTCACAGTCATTTCCAATGTAGGGCAAAGACGATGGGCTTCAGAATCATAGAATCATAGAATTGTCCAGGTTGGAAGGGACCTTTCAGATCATCTAGTCCAACCACCAACCCGACTCTGATCAAAACCATCACTAAACCATGGCTCTAAGCACTAGGTCAACCCGGCTTTGAAATCCCTCCAGGGATGGGGCCTCAACCTGGGCAGCCCAGGGAACTTCAACTTCATGAGAAAGGGAAAATGGCCTTATTATATTATTTTTTTTGCCTTGAGGATGGACAAAGCTGAAATTGAAAAACACATGCTGCTGGTAATTTCATGTTAAAAGCCAGCTCAGTTATTAAGTTTAAATACATAGATCAGGGCCAGCAGGAAACCAAGCTGTCATCTCTGCAGCTTCTGTGATGCCTAAAGCCCAACCCAGAGGGGTGGCCTTGGGAGTCAGGAGAGCAATTTAACACCTGCGTTTGTCCAGTTTGTCCCATTGATGTAAATAACTGCAATCATGCTTGTACTTTTCTGGAGAAGGCCTTAAAGAGGTGACGTGATGGCACCAGCTGATGTGGGTGCCTGTGTATGGACACACGGACAAATAACACCCTGGGACTACGGTTGCTGCTCAACTCGCCTTACATTTAAATCAGCATCCTGGGGATGAACCTGGGGATTGCCTGGCAAGACATTTCAACATGTACAGATGAAAGGCAATCTGCAAATGCTAAGTAACAATTATAAACCAGCCAGATTGTTCCAGCAGAAATACTCATATGAGTACTGCATCCACCACCTAGTTCTGTTCTAAGGAGCTTTGAGCAATTTCCTGATTTCCCTAAATGTTTAAGTACTTTTTAATGCATATTCTGTGGGTAGTAAAAGATAAACGTTGCCTGCACAGCAGAGACTGCTGAAATAACACATCCATCCTCGCATACAACCAGGATTTTTTCTGACTAGCAAGACCTCACCCTCTTTTTCATGCCCAGTCCCCAGCTGTTTCTCCAGGCTTGCTGGCACATGCCTGTTAGTCAGGTTTTGCTGCAGATGGAGCGAAAATCCCATCGCAGGGTCTGAAGGCTTCAGCCACGTGACGGGTGGTGTAGCCAGTCACCCCCTGACTCCATCAGCTGCCGTTGCTGTTGCCCCCTCAGGCTTGCTCTCCACCTTCTGTTGGGGTTTGCTCTTTTTGGCTCCCGTGACTAATAAAATGCCTCGATTAGGTGCGGACTCGCAAGGGGTCGTGCTGTTGGGAGACTCAGCCGGCGCTCACTTCCACATCCCACCCGAGTGGATGACCGTCACGGAGATGTCAGCGGTGAGAAATCGTGCTCCGGTGGCCAAAACCGCTCGGCCGGGGGTTGCCGTTTGCGTTTTCCCGTGTGCCGCTGGCTACCGAAGGGGGACAAGTGCAAAATGCCTCATTGCACTGGAATTTATAGCCGGGGTCTCACGTGTGCCGGTGCCCTCACGCAGCTGCTCTTCTGAAGATGAAAAGGCACAGCCCTGAGCTACTGCTGCTCCCCTGACATCTGTGCAATTGGGTCAGGGAAAAGTTTGGCTTCAGTGGCCCAGCGCCGTGCCAGAGACACAAACCAGGACATCTGGCTGGGAGCGTACGTGCCTGTGGTTCAAGGAGACTCGTGCTGCCTGTGGGATCGGTCCTGTCGTTAGCAGGCCTGTTGGGATGGCTCCTTGGTGTGCTAGCGTTGCAGAGGTGACACTGCTGACAGTCTAGGAACTTCTGATTTAAGGCATCTGGCTTTGAAATTATAAGTGATAGAGTCATAGAATTATAGGATGGTTTGGGTTAGAAGGGACCTTAAAGATCATTGAGTTCCAACTCCCCTGCCCTGGGCAGGGACACCTCCCACCACACCAGGTTGCTCCAAGCCCCATCCAGCCTGGCCTTGAACCCCTCCAGGGATGGGGCAGCCACAGCTTCTCTGGGCAACCTCTTTGTTTTCCCTCATCTCTGATATTTGTGAAATAGGTCTAGTAACTCCAGTGTTCATGCTTTGAGGCTCATTGCACAAATGTATCTGCAGGTGTTTGGGGGTCATCCAAGGGTTTATAACCGACTTGTCCTAAAGGGAAGAGTTTCTGTAGCGACCGTAAAATGCCCTCAACACATGGATGTCTGTCTTTGGGCAGCGTTTCCCATTTTCAAACAACAACAAAATGCGCCTGTGAATTATGCTGAGCCTCAGCTGTTGCAGTTCACTGGCGTGGAATGAAATAATCGAGGGGAAAAAGATCATTCCAGCAAACTTCAGCTGGGAGGGGGGTGGAGGTAAATGCGCAAGGTATGCTCCTGTTCTTTGCTGTTGTCTCCTGTCCCAAGATGGTGGCATTCCATAGCCCAGGAGGACTGTGCGTTGTCCTTCTCGGCGCAGCGGGGAGCAGATGGATTGGCATTGCCCACTTTCGCTGGTGAAAACATGCTACTCCTCCACTGGCCTTTGTGGAAAAAAAAAGTATGGACGTTTTCTGGAGGACAATACTTATTCCAAAATGTCAGTAGTTGCAGTGCTGTTGGAGGTCTGAGAAATTTGTGTATCTTCTCTCTTTTGCCCCTAGAGCTGAGCTGATTTAAATGCTGCAGATTAGCAGTTGTTTTTCTTTGTTAAATATTTATGAGCAGCGATTAGACCAATGACACTGATGACAGAGCTGATGATGAGCATAATAAATTAGCACTAATGATAATTGAGATTATCTTGTCTAATAAAGATGGTAATAATGCTGATGGTGATGATGATTCTGGCAGCAACGTTGGTAGCAGAGCCATGTAGGCAGGAATAGTTTTAGACTGTGATGTCAGCATTTTATTATCACTGTAATGAAGGTTTAGGAAGCATTTCTCTTGCTTGAAACTTGCTGGTCCACTAGTTGGATGGATCCAGGGCTCGTAATGACAATGGTGAGGGAGAAGCTTCAAGGTCAAGAGCTGGAGTGCAGATTATAAAGTGAGTTTTGATGGCACTTTGTTACTGTCTGATGGGTGTAGAGCAACTTGGACTGAGAGGGAACCAGTGTTCTTTGTGTAAGACCCAACAAATCCATGCTCTCAGTGGTCAATGCTGTCTGACCGGCACGTGGGGAAGATAAGGACTGGTTGGAAGAGGAGAAGTGAGCTTCTTTCCTTTGCAGAAAGGGTGACTCCAGGTTACAGCTGGTAACCTGCTAGTTTCTTGCACCTGCAGTGGGTCAAGGAAGGCAAAGAGAGATGTGTTCACTCTCTGGCCTTCTGTATTCATTCCACTAGCAGTATCTAAAATAAAAGGAGTTAAGACATCATGGAAATTGGAGAAACAATACAATACATGAAGCCTGGACTCTCCACGCAGATTCAGGTCTGCCACAAGGCAGTCCTGGGAGAGATGTTTCTCATGCACCAGGGCTGGCGTCTGTTCTGAGCCCAGTAAGAAAGGGATGCATTAAGGTATTACTTAAAATACTTATTAGAACTCGTAGAAGATGGTAAAAGAGATATAGATATATAGATATAGATAACCTTATGTTTCTTCAGATGCTGGGCATCCCAAGTTGGGCAGCATCAAACAGACCTCTGAGACGGGTGTAGCACGGTATGTTGGCATGTAGAGGATGTAGCTCGAGGTAGCTATCACCTCACGTAGAGATTATATCTACCCAGGCCAGAGCAGGGCTGGGATAATTACCTTGCAGAATGGGTAGCTACAGGTAGCTGAGGTCTATGGCAGTGCACTGCACAGCCACCCAGGGCTCTGTGTTACGTGAGATTTGGAATAGGAAAGAACAGGGTGTTTTTTCTCGGACTATTTGCAAGCTTTCCTACCTGGAAACCTGGCAAAAATACAGCAGGTAAATATTAATGCAAAGATACAGAGAGCTCAATCGTATAATAAAACTAGTATCTGAGTTTAAACTCTAGCAACAGTAAAATGTTGTTTAATTTGCAGCTCACCTTAAGGAAGAAAGTTATCACAGAATCACAGAATGCTGTGGGGTTGGAAGGGACCTCTGGAGATCATCTTGTTCAACCCCCAGCCAGAGCAGGGCCACCCAAAACAGGTCGCACAGGAACATGTCCAGGTGGGTTTGGAAGGTCTCCAGAGAAGGAGACTCCACCACCTCTCTGGGCAGCCTCTTCCAGGGCTCTGCCACCCTCAAAGTGAAGAAGTTCCTCCTCATGTTTAGGTGGAACTCCTTATGTTCAAGTTTGTGCCCATTCCCTCTTGTCCTGTCCCTGGGCACCACTGAAAAAAGACTGGCCCCATCCTCCTGACACCCACCCTTGAAGTATTTATGGGCATTGATCAGATCCCCCCTCAGTCTTCTCTTCTCCAGACTAAAAAGACCCAAGTCCCTCAGCCTTTATCACCTAAGCACAAAAGTACTAACAAAAAAAAATTTGGAGCTAATTCAGACTTTGTCCCTGCCTCTTCCTCTAGCTCATCCTCTGCATCTTGCTTTTTGCTGCAATATCAGCCATTTAGCTGCCTCAGGGTTGTGAAGGTGCAATAATTTTATCTCTTGATGCATAGTGTTAAATGCCACTGGCAAATATTCATCATCTTTAGGTTTAATGAACAAATTAACTGGCTTCAATACTTTTTCAGTGCAAGGCCTTCCTGGAGGAGAATTTCTAAGCACGTCGAGGGATGGTTTCGTGATGAGAGAGGGGGCAGAGAGTCTATGTCCTAATCTCACAGAATACACCCTTAATTTGAGGGACCACAGCAAGAATTTGAAGTTAGGGCTCTGAGAGGGGAGGAAAAGGCGTTAGCCTTGTGTACCTACTGTTCCATTGTGCTGTCAACCTCAAGGCACTTTTTTTGCCAAAATTTCTTTAATGGTACACATAGAAAAATTAGTTTATCAAATGGTTTGCTCTGCAGTCAATACTAGAGACAGTTCAAAGCTTTAATTTCCATTTCAGTGGACTCTCAACACTTTACATGGAATTCCAGATAGGCTCCCCACTCCTCTTGTCCAGGATTTTTATCACGTGTACACGGAAAAAGTTGTGTGCCTGTTAATTCAGATTTATTAAGTGTATTATTTTATTACATTAATGTTTTTCTATATTTTTACATATCTATTTTATATACTTTAATACATTTCTTATATATATTTATCCTTACACCTGTTCACATATACAAGTGTTTGCGTGTGCAAGTGTAAAGTAAAATTGTAACAATGCTGCGGGCCCTTCTGTTAATCAGCACCACATTAGTAGCAGCTGTTAATTCCTGTTTGGAAGCTAATTAGGTGGGGAAATAATTTTTCAGGAGAGATGTTGAGAATTTAGTTAAGAGGCTCTGCAGAATGATTGTGCTGCACATAGCCAACCATGCAAAGGAGCTGTAACGATGAGTGAGGGAAGAGAGAATGTGAAGGAGAAATTTCCTCCTTGAAGCAGGCTCGGGATGTCATTTGGGTGACCGATGATCAGCACAGGGGTGACCAGATAAGTATTTGGGCTGAAGAGCTTTGGAATTTGGAAGCCCGTGCCATTGTCTCGAAGCCTGTTGTTGGGAAGCTGCTATATGCTGGATTTTGGATTTCCCAGTCGAATTGGGAACTTAGCATTGGCCCCTCACAGGGTGATATCCCCCCCTCCGTGTAGTAATGTCCTCTGGAGGGGGACATCCTCCTGCCTTACATCTCATGTCAAGGAACACATCAAGTGCCATCAATCACTTGTCCTGTATTGAGTCCCATAGCACCTTCCTGGTCTGCCTGTTTTCTTCAACAAGCCAATGCAGAGACCTGAATCACGTTCATGCGATTGTCAAGGAGGCTGGTTTTGGGGATGGGGGGGTTTGTTGTTGTTGATGGTGAACTCACAAGCACCTGAGTACCAGCTTGCCCACACTGATGCAGCTGCAGGGACTCCTTACCCATTTTGTCCGGCCCTGAGCTGGAGATGTGCATGACATTAGAGTGGGGACTCATGTTTTCACGTGCTATTTCCAAAGCCTTTGCCTAGGAGCCAGTCACAAATGCAATTATCATCCCTCTTAGAGTATGTTCTTTCCACAAAGAGCATATGGAGGCACTGCCTCATGTAGAAAATGTCCATCGCAAGGTGGACACACCTTTGAAAGCTTTTCACAGGTCAAACTCCTCTTTTTTCTAGTGGTGCAAAAAAAAAAAAAAAGTCGTCGCTATAGCTAAAAGCTATAGCTCAGGCATGTTATTTCTCCAGTTTAAAACAAAACAAACAAAAAAAAAAGCAGCCCATCCCACATAGCACTAGGGGAAGACACAGGTACGTTGATTTTGAAGTTTTTGACTATTCTGGTACTTCTGAGTCCCAAAGTTTATCCTACTATGAGGATACCTGCCTCCACGTCCCTGCAGAGACTCTGTGCATGGCTCTGTCCCTGAGCTGCCATCAATCCAGTAAACCCCCAGCCACCCAGAGGGCAATTACAGGGGGAGAATTATGCAGCTGTAAGAAGGGGATGGGTCAAGTTTAGTTTGACTTTCTGCTTGTCAATAGGCTTGGGGGTTGCCACGATTTTCTACTTCTAAAAGGTTCAGCAAGAACTGAGCCGAACATTTATTCCCTTGACCTGAAAAGTTGGATACCACAAATGAAGCACAATGCAGTAGGCTGAGTGAGGTTTAGCAAAGCCAGAGAAATACTGGGTTTTAGGGTTGTTTATATTTTTTTTTTTGAGGTGGATGGTTTTTGCAGCATGCTAACGTTGAAAACACTGGTGTGTCTAGTGATGGATATCATGCTCCTGCTGCTCTGTCCATCTGCTTACAATTGACTTCCAAATAGCTACTAAATGCAGCATTTTTCTGTTATATGTCTGGGATAGAAGCTTACTTTTAAATCTCATTTAAGAGACAATTTTATCTGGAGATAAAAGCCCTGTATTTATAAATGTACTGGAAATAATACCCTTTCTAGGAAGATCCATTTAAAAACTCTTGGATCTCTATTTCATGCTGAATAAAGAGGAAAAATAAATCCCATCTGTAATCCAGAAAATATCTATTTACCCACAAACTCAAAGGGTTCTCAGGTTTCATCAAAGTAACCATTTCATACTACATATTTCCTATTAAAAGAATTCAGTATTTCTTTAAATGCAGGTTCAGAATGTTCAGAACACTTATCCCTGTGAATTTGTTTTTGCACCCCAAGAAAACAGTTTGACCTGTGAAAATCTGATTAAAAACGTTCTCTAGCTTCCCTCTAAATCCAGTGAATTGCAGGCAGGTTTCTCCCAGCTGGTATTGAGATGACTAAGAGGCTACATTTTGGGGGAAATAAGGTGATAATTTTTGCTAATTTCAAACCTGTGTCCCTTGCAGCTTTACAGAGCAGAAATGCCATACGTGCTTTTCAAAAAGATAGACTGTGCTTTCTTGAAAAACTCTAAGGCTTGCTTCTTTGTACACTTAGAAGAAGAAAGTTGTCTGTGGTACTGATTCCATCACGAGGATTTGAAGCCAATTCCCCTTCAAATGAAGGGATACTTCAGTGCTTTCAGGATTTCTGGGACTGGCATTTCTAGAGGCTCGTATGAATGTTATGTTACCAATGCCCTTTTGTGTTCTGATTTTGGAAATCTTTTGCCATAGCAACCCTGAACCTTCTTCCCATTAAGCGCAGCTTGGCATGTGTGTGTTTAACATCAGCCAGGGCTTTCGCTGCTCGGTGTTTCAAGGTAGGACACATAGAATCATAGAATTGTCCAGGTTGGAAGGGACCTTTCAGATCATCTACTCCAACCATCAACCTCACTCTGATCAAAACCATCACTAACCCATGGCTCTAAGCACTAGGTCAACCCGGCTTTGAAATCCCTCCAGGGATGGGGCCTCAACCACTGCCCTGGGCAGCCCAGGCCAATGGGCAAGAACCCTTTCCGTGTCATAATTTTCCCTAATCTCCAATCTGAACCTCCCCTGGTGCAACTGGAGGCCGTTTCCTCTTGTCCTGTCGCCTATGACTCGGGAGAAGAGACTAACCTTCAAAATGAGACCTCTCCAGAGCATTTGAGGCTAAAATATGGCATTTGAATTTAGGCTGGAATAACTTTCTAATCATTCTATGCTAAAATCTGGCACGTAGGCTGAAGCATGGTTTCTCAGCCGAAATAGTCTAGAGAATGGTATTTAAACAAGGCTGTGCTCAGAAGAGATTTAAGCTAAAAGTCAACATAGACCCACCTCTTGAGTGGGACACATTTGCATCTGAGACTAAGCGAAACGCAGTCTGTTAGACCTTGCTTTCCAAACTACCTCACCGCAGAGTTCAAGGTCTAGCATTCTTCAAAAATTTCCTTTAACTACT
Organism: Gallinago undulata; assembly: GCA_026546715.1. Classification (NCBI taxonomy): domain Eukaryota; kingdom Metazoa; phylum Chordata; class Aves; order Charadriiformes; family Scolopacidae; genus Gallinago; species Gallinago undulata. The sequence continues at coordinate 48,078,111 of JAOTQQ010000012.1, forward strand.
CAACTTCACCCTTTGGTCCTGAAATATCTTCAGAATTCTTGCTTTAAGTGCTTTGCTGGAACAGTGTCAATGCTAAACGTATATACAGTTTTTTTAAATGCAACTATAATTCTGGGCTCAAATGTTCCTTTCCAAAGCAATTTGCAACTCAATTAGGTTCTGGCTAATTCATATTTAAGCTAAGTTTGAAGGAAAAAAAAAAAAAAACTAGATAAAATTACCGGGACTTGTCCAATGACAATATTGTTTTGGAGTGCCAGTGGGAAATAATGAAAGACTTGGTCATAGAAAGATTTGCTTTAAAAATGTTTAATCATTTTGGGGCTCTTTATATACTTGTATATTCGGTGACTTATCAGAGATGATATCTACAGTTTGCTATATGTTTCTGTCACCTTTAATGCAAAGCTACAAGGAGGCAAATACTGCAAATGGACAAGCCATACCCTACCCCTCCAGTTCTGCTCGTAGCTGTGCCCTTGGATTAAGTTCTTGTTTGCATATGAAACTATCAGATTTGAAGTTTCTTCTGCTCTGCTTCTCTGCTCTGCTCTGGTGAGACCCCCACCTGGAGCACTGTGTCCAGCTCTGGAGTCCTCAGCACAGGAAGGACATGGACGTGTTGGAATGGGTCCAGATGATGCTCAGAGGGCTGGAGCACCTCTCCTATGAAGACAGGCTGAGAGAGCTGGGGTTGTTCAGCCTGGAGAAGAGAAGGCTC
>JAOTQQ010000012.1:48114710-48145734 GCA_026546715.1 Gallinago undulata
GGAGATCTTCAAGCCCCACCTGGATGCCGTCCTGAGTGATGTGCTCTGGGCAGCCCTGCTTTGGCAGGGGGGTTGGATGGGATGGTCTCTAGAGGTCCCTGCCAACTCTGACAATTCCATGATTTATAGTTTTTTCACCAGCTTACCCAACACTCTCAGCAACATAAATAAATATCACAAAATTAGAGACAGCTCTGCCCTAGTCACAGCGGTTACCAGTGATGAAGGGATGGGACAGCCTAACATAGCTTTTATGTGTCTAGGAAAGAGGAAGCATTAACATAATGTGATCAGACATTTATTTTCTTCTTTTTGATTTTAATATTAATTCTTCGTTGAACTAGTTTAATTTGTTCTGAACTTCTAAATCTCTTCTCTCTTTTTCGGTCAGTTTGGTTCTGGTAAATTTGACCAAGCACGACACACACCAACACCCATTTAATGATTTGACTGGAACAGGTGTTAGTGCTGTCATCGATCCTCTTGGAAAAAAAAATAAGTTTTTTAAAAAGGATAAAATTACAGTCAGTGCCACATCTTCCATTAAGATATAAATAAACATTCATCCCAAAGGAATTTCTATGTTAGCAGTTAGGAAAGCAAAGGGAATATGTTCCTTTACTAATAAGGCCCCAATTCATTCAAGGCGTTTAGATGTTACCAAAATACCCCGTCTCCCAAGAAACAGGTTCAACTCCCCGGAGATGTGGCTGAGGAGGACTATTTAGCTCAAGAAGGAGAAGGAAACTCACCTGCTTCCTCTGCAGATCCTCTCCTCCCCAGCAGGACAACATTCCATGCCCCCGGCCAGGTAAAACACCTTCTCACTAATTATTTTATTTATTACCTATTCAGGTTTCCTGTCTCATTAAAAAGACAGAAGGGCAGAAACAAACCCATCCGCGTGTTTTTACTACAGACCAAGCGCGGCAGAGACAATAATTATAGAAAATCAGATCATTTCCTCTACACCAAAACAGGGAAACGTAGCAATTAAAAGGGGGAAGGGAAAAGTATGTGTTCAGAAGCCGCAGTTCCAAACGATCTCATTGCAAATTATTGTATTTCGTTGGAGGTTAGAATTTAATAACACCAATTAGGAGTTTTACAAGCTGCTCAAACTGAGATCCCCTCAGCTAAAAATAAGCTTCGTTGCCCAGAGCGAAGCATTTTCCATTTATAGACTTTCTTATTAGTGAAGATCTTGGATTTCTGAACGTGGAGGGGGAGAAAAAAAAAAGGAATTAGAACAGCATCTTCTCAAAGGCGACCCCAAAGCTGAGTCCCAAAGCAAAGCTCTCAGCTGTGCCCAGTGCTCCACACTCATCAAGTCATAGAAGACCCTTTGATGGGGGGTCTCTGAGGGACTTGGTGACACTGGCAGAAGGAGCACCGACCCAACGTGGAGGTGAGCTCTGCCCTTGGGAATTCAGAGCCAGGAGAGACTCGATTTGTAACCCCCGCAGTAATGATTGGCAAATCCAGATGAATTTGGAGCCTGTTGAGCTGTCAGCTTTTACAACCGCTGCATCTCCCCGTTATTTCCAAAGAATGCAAAAAAACATGTCCTCTCCCCCACCAACCATCACTTACCGGGACCACTCCAAAAATAAACATCCCATATTTAAAGAAACACTTCCGAAAAAGCTTATTCTAAAGCACAGGAACTGTCTCTGTGTTTAGGTCCGTTGAAGGTGGAAAAATGCATGGGGAAGAGAGAAATAAACGGGAAAACAAAAATCAGAGTTTCTCTTGGAAAGCTAAGTATAGTTCCACGAAATCCAAACTTTACAGCAGCACAGATTTCTAAAACAAATGGTCCATCAAGGGCTTTTTGGGGGGTGAGTTAGAGCATGTGAATATGGGGGGGATTAGGTCCTGGGCTGGCTCCAACTAGGAAAGAGGAAGGGGTTTTTTTTGATGTCATTCTTTTCATAAACTGTTTTTACCAAACTTCAAGCTTTCCTTGAAATTGGCCAGTAGGAAGTATTTTTGAGGCCCAGAACAACTGTAGCTGCCCTGAAGCTGTTTGAATTCACACAGTCTGGCCTCTTCAATAACGGATCTACGAGAAACATGAAAAACTACATTTGCCAACAATTTTGAGAAGTTTTCCACAGCTCACTCTTAAAAGAGCAGGAGAATCATAGAATGGTTTGGGTTAGAAGGGACCTTAAAGATCATCCAGTTCCAACCCCCCTGCCCTGGGCAGGGACACCTCCCACCACACAGGTTGCTCCAAGCCCCATCCAGCCTGGCCTTGAACCCCTCCAGGGATGGGGCAGCCACAGCTTCTCTGGGCAACCTCTTCCAGTGCCTCACCACCCTCACAGCAAACACAAGAGGAGAGAGCAAGTCAGTCAAGCTGTAAATGTCATTGTCACTGGCAGCTTTGTCTAGAACTCACCACCCAGCTCAGCTTCTCTGACTTGCATCACCTTGTTCCACTTTATACTTCTTCTTGAGGAGGACAGACTCATCTTGGGCAACAAACAAAGACAGATTCTACATATTACCCCAACTCAACTATTACCTATGGGCATTCCCTACGATGTAGCTAGTTCCATTCCAAACACCTTTCTATGGTCTTGTTTCATAGTTTTATACCTAACGAGCTTTATTAGCCTCCACTTGAAAGTTTCAGTGGATGGCCACAGATGAAATTTCTTCTTCTCCACTGTCCATCTTGTATTCCTGATCTGCTGCCCTCGCTATCCCAAGAGGAAAGAGCCATCCCTTCTCTCCATACTGGATGAGCTCCTGGCCTCCAGCAGCCTCTACAGTCATTTAAGTTCCAACCAGTTCCCAGGAACTGCCCACGGACAATCCGCCCTCTCACTACAAAATTCAGTGCTAACTATCCCCGAGGCATCACATTATTTTCCCAAATCCCATGGTATTTTGGGATACACACACCAAACAGAATCCTTGCTTAAACATTATGTGGAATCCAGCTTTTTTTTCCTCCTTCAGTCTACAAACTAGCATCTCAAAAGCCTAGATGAGATCATGAAATCAAGCATAAAGTGTCTTATTCTTTATTTTAAATGAATAAAATAAATCTGAATACATCGTTTGGAAATACTTAAAGACGTCAGAAAAAGAAAAATAGATTTAAAAGGAAGAGTACAGAAGTGGCAGGATGAAAACAGTAGAAGCTGACAGAATTTAGTGTTTCGAGCGTGAATATTTTAACAACAAGAGCAATTTTAAGTCTTCCACTACTGCATTTACAATAGTGAAGTAATGAGAGTATTTCACTAAGCCCAGTGAAAAGCTGTGACAATTGTAAGTTTTAACTGAATAGTTTTGCCATTTTAATGATGGGCCCGAAATACTGTTTTCATCTGCGTTTGTGGAGCTGTCTATGAGGGAGGGGAACGACCCATTCTGTCAGCCAGCGGTGTGTTAGTTGGTACATAGCAGCTTTGTAGTGTTTTTTTAAGAAAAAAAGCACTTTAACAACCTATTCCTGGTTCTCAAATGGAGAATTCTACCTTCTACAAACCACGAGGCCCAGGAAATACTGATGCATACAATCCTAAACTTACTTGGTTTTCCTTTTTTTTTTTCTTAATATAGCAGTCCTGACAAAAAAAAATAATATTGGAGACCTTTCATTTCTATCAAAGTGCAATAGACTGCATACATAATTCCACTTCTGTAAAACACAGCGGATACGTGCCGTGCACTTACCCGTACCGGCTTCTACGGGAAATCGCCAAGGGAACAGGCATATACCCTGCGTGCCTTCTGTTCTGACCACGAGGACGCCGTGCAAGCAAGAAACACCTATATTGCATGTTGTAGAATAAAATAGAGTAGCAACTTCTATGCCTGATCATTACAAAAAAAAAAAAATAAGAAAACAACCCCCAGCAAACCCTCCAATAGTTAAATCTTGTGCTTCAGCACCGTCCTTGTTAGAGATCTCCGAGTTATCGTTTCGTTCAGGAAGCCAAGCTACCCGGTCAGCTTGGTTTTTCACCACCTTGTCCCTTCCCTTCTTGCCCTGAAAGACCTGCAATAATTTAGTTGTTTAAAGAAGAGAACGTACGGCACTAGAGGACTTCCAAAAAAGGAGTTACTTAAATATTTAGCACATTTAGAAACAGCTAATCGCTTCCTACACCATACTCCAAAGCCAGGAAGTAAAAACTTAAAATGAAATAAAAATACTGCATAACATAGTCTTGTATAAGGTTAAATACTCTTGAATTTAAAGCATAAGTGACCCAGAGAACTTCCCGCATTTTCATTTAAGTTCTTTTTTTGTGTGTGTGTGTGTAGTTTACGCAGGTTTTTGCATCCATGTTTTCTTCATGTTTCCCTTCCAGAGTTTTTAAAGCCTCCCCAGAGGTTTGTAGCAGGCATCAGGCTGCCACATGCGAAGGTCAACAAGGACCTGGTTGAGCTTCTGCATCCAAAGGTTGCGCTCTTCCTTAGTATCAGCAGACAGCCAGTTCCTAAAAGGCAAATTCATTGGGTTAGATAAGTCTTAGGTAATAATTAAGCCTCTACTTATGCTGAAAAACATCAGACTGATCATCCATGGAAGCCCAAATAGCAGGGGAAAAAGCAGAGTCAAATATTCCCCAATCCTGCTACCCAGAGTTTGTGCCTCTGGAAAAGTTGTGTTCTTCATCCTCAGAAGACTGAAATGGGACAGCAGGACAAAAACAGGACTAAAAGCAAACCAAACCAGTTCAAGTGTCCTCCCAAACTCTTCCCGTTTAAGTGAGCTTTGCATTGGCAGGTCAGAGCTGTAAAGCTCCTAAATATTATTACACATGGAGGCTGAGCACCCCTCCCCCCCACAGCCTACATCCTCCCCCAGCCTCCACGACGTTACCCACTCACTTCGTGACACAGAGCGTGTCCCTGCACTGGCTGACCAGAGTCTCTCTGTCATCTTCCCTCTGAGGACGGACAGTTATCAGCTCAAAAGTGTTGGGCCGGGCGCAGAACTCCCTGTTGGCAGGTTCGATCCGCTGGTTGGTGCAGTTGGCCAAGTTTATCCGCCCCAAAGGATGCTGAAAGGAAAAAAAAGTGAATTCAATCAATCAAGAAGAGTGCCATCAGAATTCATTCTGAACAACACGTGATTTGGCAGTTTTGGCCATGTTAAATGACACCCTCCCACCCCAAATCAATTACTCCATACAAAAAGAGGGATTCCACTTTTTGCATTTAAGAGTCATAGCTGAAACAAGATAATATGGACAATGGAACGTGCTCTGCTCAGCTGTGTACAACAGCTGACAAATCCACCCCTCGCCAAAGGTTTAGGCTCTAGAAAGATACATCCCCCCCTTTTCTTTATTCCTTAAGAATAACTCAACTCAAATTCAAGAGAGCTCCATAATAAGATCTAAACTGAAAGAGCAAACCCTGTCAACAGCTGAAGAAAACAAGCACTTTCGAGATGCTTGCATCATTCTTGTCAAAGCCTATGGATTCCTCTTCGAACGTGCAACTAAGGCGCCCCAGCGTCGCATCCAGCCGCTTTAGCTCCCTCTGCAGCCAACAGCTACACCCCCTCAAAGAGCATCTCTAATTTCACAAGTTATCTCTTCCTGCTGACCACAGACGGAGCCTCAGCTGGATGCCTAAAATGAGGTACAGACCTCGGCTCCGATTCTTCATACCTGCACAACACCCCCATCAGGGAAATATCACAAGCTGCTCCCGGCTCGGAGAAGTTTGCTATTTATCAGGCACATTCACTACACTATTCCATAGCTAGTTAAAAATAACCTGAGTTACAGGAAAAAGAAGGATAGCTCCATTTCAAGGAAAATTAAGAAACAGGTTGCACACTGGTGATGTACGTACAGCCATGGGAATTGTATTTAAAATAAAATAATCCATGATTTAAAGAGGATTTTTAAATCATTGCCCATTATCAGTATTTCTGAGCTACATCTATATCTACATCCGTCTCTGCACGACAGAACAGATGCAGCAGGAGTAAAGGGAGGCATTTAATAAGGACAGTTTAATATTGCTGCAGATGACAGTGTATCAAAAGAATAAAGCTGGCCCCTTTTCAGAATGATAGCAAAGCAAGTGTAGAATATTTTTCAAGAACAGAATCTGGAAAACAAACCAAAGCTGCTTTCTTGCAGACAAAAGCAGAATAGGAACATTTTTCTTGCTTAACTCCATTTTTTTTACCTATCTTCTATTACAGTAGGCAGAGATTTTTCCCTCTTTCCTGGCAGGGAAAGAAAGTACATTGATATATTTTGGCAATGTCAACTATCAGCATATGGTCTTCCTCTGTTAGCGGCGAAGAAGCTAAACTCAGGCATCTGGATTGGCAAAGAAGACCCAAAAGGACCACAATTTGCCACAGAGTTTGGGAAAAAGTGTTCTGCCAACAAACAAGCAAGTGTTTAATGGTAAATTGCTTAAGTGAGTCAGAAAACCCCTCTCGAAAGCAGTCTTTAAAAGGACCTGGAAATATTTCAGAAGGCATTGCAGGAACAGGCTGAGGAGACAAGGGTCACCTCAGGGACAGATGAACCTCTGATTTGTCTCATCAGCCAGAAAATAACTTAGGTTCCTGTGAAAACCATTTAAAAAGCCCCAGTTTCAGCTACAATGTGGAGCTGTGAGGAAATGATGACCGCAAATAAGGTAGTTTGTAATTACAACTACAGTTTATAATTACAAATAATTACAGCTATGCTTCTGCAATATAGAAGGATTTCATATTCCCTCTAATTCTTTACCATAGTAAGCGTTAAAGTCAGTATTTTGTCTAAAATTTAAGGCAACTAGATACAGTCCGATGATGAAGCTGTTCAAGTCTAATCAATTTCAGTGAAATAATTAGTCATTTGACAAGCGCAATGAAAAGCCTTAGGACTAAAGGGGAAGTTAAATATGGCTATTCCTCCACTTTTCCCCTTTCCCAGCAGATGAAGTTGTCAGTTTCCAAGTTTGCTCTGATTTGGGTCAGATTTATGAAGACAAGCTCCCTTCATTCCCCGAGGAAACTTTATGAGCATGAATCTCATGCTTTGAATATACATACTGGTTTTTAAGTCTAAACATTACTGTCATTAGAAACAACCAGCTGGTCGTGTTGGGTACTACAGAACTTTAGATTTGAGCTTTGTGAAACACCGTTACCTTTCGTTTTTCGTCATCTGGGTACGTCCAGTAAGATATACAGTTTCCAGACAGCACACACCAGCGCCTATGCCATGCTCCGAAGCCACTAACGTCTTCAAACATAGTCTTAAAAAATAAAAGTTTAAAAAAAACAGTGTAACATTACACCTCGAGCTTTGCCTGTACTATTTCATCTACCAGAATGGTTCTGCAAATACAACCTTTCATAGAAGTGAAAGAAAAAATATATACTGAACTAACAGAAGTTTCTCCCAGGATATATTTATTTCCCTGAGAGCATAGAAAATGGGCTTATACTATCACTCTCAAATTTTCAACCTTTTGCTCAAGATGCACCTGTCACTGCTATTTCAAATTACCAGATTTTCACGTAGACAGTGCTAAGCATTCCCACTATTTGAAGGCAATGGAGGGTTACTTATAGGTGATACAGGATAAAGGGTTCACAAAACACGTATTAGTATCGCCTAATTGATTCTAATTAGGCATTTAGTTCATTCTAACTTACAATTGAGGATTACAGAACATTTGCCTATTCTGCAGGCCACACTCAGGAGTCCAGTCAGTTTAAAAGAAATTAGAAATTGATTTTTAAATGTTTCTGTTGACAGTTATTTTCCTGGATGCAGTATTATGGCAATTTCAAGCACCATTTCCTTAGCACAGGAATGGAAAGTTTAGTATCTGCCTTCTCTTCCTGATCCCTCTTGAACTTGTACAGAACTTTCTAATTAAAATTTTGTGTGGTGTTTTTCAGTCTTCACAATTCATATCATAGTTCTTAATGCTGCAGGGAGTTTTCAAACTCTTACTCTGAAAAAAATTAATTTGCACGTACACCATTTTTCAGGCTTTAAATGTTATATAGCTGAATTGAAGAAGGAATTTCTTAAACTAGTACACAAGAACAAGTGATAGCAAATGCCATAAGCACGTGAAATGTTTGCATCCAATGAAATCTGTTCAATTTCAATTAAGGGAAAGGAGACAGAACTGTTCAAAAAGAGTCTAGAGACATTCTGATTTCTGAAAATGCTAAAATACCAGCAAATGTTTTGCTGAAGTATTTTCATAGCACATTCACTGCCATCTGCTGGACATAATCTCAACAGCTTCATTTATTAGGGCCAAGTGTCAGCTGCCTCTTCCAAGTCCAGTTTTAGAGAGAGCTACTCAAGATGTTTCTCAAAAAATACTAGTGCTTCCTTGGAAGTCAAAGTTTGTGAACCCAGAGGAAAAAAAAAATAATCTTTTTCTAGGGCGAATTCTTTTTTTTGCCTCTTAAAACCAAATCTAAGATGTCCTGTAAAAGTTTCTGGCAGAAAAATTGGTATCTCATCTCACATCACAAATTATAGCAAGAGAAAGTTAACTGAAGTTCAGAAGAATAGATGAACAGTGTTTAGAAGATATGCAAAATCCTAAAAGGTAACTTTAATTTAGGCATGTTTCAAAGATAAATCCATTTTGAGGTCTGGTTCAAGAAAGGGGTGGGGGAAAAATTAAAATCAAACAGTTTTAAGCTTCACAGTCACTGCAAATTCCTGCACAAAGTTAAAGTGACTACATTCAATAGGACCTGTAATTTCCAAAGAAAGGATTTGAAGTGAATGCCTTACCAAGAAGCCTTTCTCCTCCACAGAAGAGTCCACTTGGCATTTTAACTTTAGATATATATGACCTTCCAAAGGAGACAAAAAGGGAACCTGTGAAAAGTAAAACCATTAGTCACCTCTCGACTCCACCAGTTCAAATCAAACCACCTGCACCAGGATGTTAGCACTGTCCTGCTGTTAGGATCTTCAGCCAGAAAGCAGCAGTCAGTCTCAAGCAAGACAGTAATAATCACTTTTTGTTTCCATTTCATTTAGAAGCTTTTCAAGGCTTATTTGCATATTAGTTTGCTGGGTACATATGCACAAACGTGCTTCTATGTAGAAAAAACAGGCACTCCAAGCATGGTTAAAAACAACACAAGGCACCGGTCCACATCCTGCAAGCTTCTGCCTAAAAGTCTGACATTAAGCTGTTTGGAAAAATATTGCAAAGTGGGCTGAAACAGGATTGGTACTTGGATGTCATAAGCATTTGTGGCAGATACTGACATAGTGGTGCCTACTCAGATCAATATTTGTACAGAATAACCTAGGGAAGCTAAGAAACAAATTGCTAATTCAATTCAGCAAGCAAACTGTGATCTGCAGGGCATTTTACACACCATATTTTGTTGCTAATCTGAATAAGCAATACCATAAGAATCTTGGGAAAAAAGGATGTCAGAAACATCAGTGCTTTGTCTCACTAGGAAAACCAGAAAGGTTGATGGTGCTGCTCAGATATCAAGAAAGAACATTTCCCAGGGAATAGGCACGTGCACACAATAGTGAAGTAGCTTTTAGAGCCACGGAATCTATGTTGATCAAACAGAATTAAGTTTTGGTGGTAGTTAAGATGAACAAAAGTAACCCTCAGTAGTTAAAAAAATGTACATCTGTAGACTTGCAGCACACCAAATTAGATGTTGTGGTTAGAAATGGATCGCCTTTGGATTACAGGCATGCTGCAGCTTCCCCCCAGACACAGGATATGAGCGTGCAGAAATCATTTTTACATGATAGGTCTGCTTAATTATGACAGCGTGCATGGCCTGGCCCTAAAATATAGGGCAGCAAAATTCTGAATATCAGGTAGGAGTCTACACGACCATTTGAGAAGCAAAAATAGGAAGATGTTTGTACATAATAGGGTTTGTAATAAATAGTTAAAATAAAATAGTTTGTAATAAGTTGCATTAGTCCTGGATTTTTATCTAACGCTACACCAGGGAATATTTGCTTATATCCTACCAAGCCGCAGTAAAAGCGGTATCTGAATGAGGGCCTCAAGGAAGTTTAGCCAATTCCCCACTCCAAGTTTGTAGTTTTTAAATTCTTTTCTAATTTGTATAGGGACAAAAGACTATCTACTTTGTGGATTATGAAGTTTGCTGGTGAAGAGCTGTGCGACAGTAAATCAAAAAGGCTGTATAACAAACGGAACGTATCCTTTATGCAGATCCTACACCACCATTTCTAATTACTAAAGCAGGTCTCAAAACCACTCTCCTGTGCACATAATGAGAAAATACTACATTCCAGTCAACAATATATCCCCTTCAAAAGGGAGTGGGGTGGAAAGCAAGCAGTTTGTTGAATATCTGAGTAGGTGAAAAGAGAACTAAAGCCCATGACTAGGCTGGCTTACGTTCTGGTGTGGTCATGGAGATACCTACCAGAAGTTATTGGAATACCGTCATAGAAAAGTATTTATAAAGATACTCAAGATTAAATGTCAAGAATTTGCAAAAACTTGGTTTCTTAGACTTTTTGATTACAAATAGGGGATGACAGGTACTAAAGTTATCACATGCTTAATTTTAAGCAAAAACATATGCAATCTAAACCACTTTCTTCTGAGGGATCAGAGGTAACTAAAAACTATTTTCAGATATTACCAATTGCTTCTTTTAACCATATCAATTCACATAATTGCTAAAGCAAGAAATGTATACAAGCAGCAAAATATTTTAATTGCACATTTGTGTCCGTACAAGAACCTCACTTTTTTTTACATGTTTAGTACTTTCAAAGTTTTAGTTCTTTGTTTTTTAAGGGAAAAGCAATCATAAAGGTCTTGATAGGTCTTGACACAACAAGGTCTCAGAATAAGAAACAAGTTATTTAGTTTGTGAGTGATTTCATTTCTTTTTTTAGTGGCAAAAAAATGAGTTGAACCCGCGTTTAGGCCACCAGCCATTTTTTCCCTGGTCCTCTCCTCAGCAGAGTAGCTGATTTTATGTTAATCATAGGATCACAGAATCATATGGGGATTCTACGTTCTGTGCAGTTCATCAAGAAATTGGCTCAAGTTTCCTAACTAGCAATCTTTAAGAGACACATCAGTTTGCTCTGAAGGAAGAAAACCCCTCTAGTGATCTAGGAAGTCAAAAGACACGTGCTAGTTAGGGAAAAACCTTAGAACTCAAAGTTCTTTGGGCCACCTATCAGCATGCCTAGCACTGTAAGAGACAGGGAGTAGAATTCTGCGAGTCTTAAAGGCCCTAACATCTTATGTTCTGTTATTAAGTTTTTGTAAGCATTTTCCTAGAAGAATTAAAAAAAAAACCCACCAAAGTTGCAAAAAGGTCAGCCAGCCATGAGCAACATGCACTAGGAAGCAGTTTCCTATTTTAAGTTATAAACTAAAGGATCATAGCAACCTTGTTCTGGAACATATAGCCCAACAGATCTTTTTCCTCCCCTTCAAAATTCATCTATGGAAAAGAGAAACATGCTCAATGCGATTAGTGTAAAGGTAAGGTTTATAGAATAAAGGACATGGTTATACATAGGACATTTTGGCCCTTTCTACACTGAATTTTAACAATGCAGAGAAGGATAAGACTAAAAAAAACCCGATGCAATTCATTTCATATTACGAACGCATGGAGCAAGTTAAAAAGCAGCTGTTTGGTACAGCCACTGGCCAAGTCAAAACTGCAGCTTTACCAAGGTGATAATTTAACAAAGTAGTTATTTGATAAGTAAGAATTCCCCTTTTTATAACTGTTGAAGTTTGCACATGGAAAAAATTAACCAAGTGATGGTTTCCCTGGAATTCTACTTGAACCTTGTGCTACAGTTTACTAGTCCAGTCCGGTGTCCTCACCTAAAGAGTCAACTAAAAAAAGTTCAAATTCAAATTGCTGAAAATAACGTAATAGCTGATTCCCAGACTTCTAAGAAGAAGAGACTTCCAATAACCAAGCCATGCACAAACTAAGGTATCTACACACAGTTCTGGTTAAGAGGAACATTTACGATGAAGAACCCAAGTTGGTTCTTCTGAAGCTCACAGAGCGAGTAACAGCAGTGCAATTCCACTGGTCAGTTCCACAGACTCTTTCAGTAAAGGAGCCTGCTTCTACCCACAGAAAAATAGAAGTTATAAGCAGCGAGGTGGGATTATTGTGATATTTTGTTTTGAATCTTGTGCACAAACACAACCAATACTTGCTGTTATCTCGAGTTATAATTGCAACGCTACTATGATCACAATAAGACTTAATTAGCCAAGAAGAAAATTTATTCTTACACTGCTATTTGGATAGATAAAGTGTAATTTAGCACTACCATAAACTGTAATAGGTTTTGAATTAATTGAAGTTAGCCTAGGATAGCTGCTGGCATAAACACCTATTAAAATAGGTTTCAGGTATAAGATATGAGTTTAGAATACAAGAATGTATTTTTTAACTTCTAATGGTAAGAACCAATAAACATGTTCTGTTGAGACAAAACCAACAGTATAAAAGTCAATAGTATTTAAAAAAATAGCCTGTGTCTACAAATTTAATTAGGAAAGAAAACTCATACTCCTAACGATATTCAAATGGCAATTTTTAAGTCAGTTCAATACAGAAAATTTCAAATACTTTATTGTCATTAAAACACACCTAATGTTTTATTTAGCGATAAAAGCAAGACTAAGGGCAACAAACAGCATAAAGACCAGGTACAGAGATGCCAACTGCATACATCTTTTTTTTGTCAGTGAAAGCAAATCAGTAACCAAATGCCTTCATTATCTTTGAATAACCATAGCTTGGATTGAGCTACAGAAAAGAAAGAACATCTGGCAAAACACCTTAAGTCTTTCTGTTGTGTCTCAAAATTATATTTCAGTCATATGAAATTAAACGTGAATAACAACAGCTATACATTATGTATGTGTGTGTATATATGTATATATAAATAGCATGTATAAACCTACATTTCAGTCATGGGATGGTAATTTTCCCTGAAAAAGAGTAAACCCAGACTCATATTCATTTTTCTGGTCGTATGCAATTATCTTTGGATTAGTAACCAATAACTTCCATTACCTTGCTCAATGCAAATTTGACGTTTCCTACAGAAGACAGCGACAGCTTGTGGGATCCAACAAGGATGAAATTAGTAGTGCGTACAGCATTAGGGCCACCTGGACTGGCCATGGCTGCGGAGAAAAAAGTTAAAGTGAAGTCATAACGTAACATACAAGCTTAAAAAGGCTTTTATTTACACTACTGTACACATCCCCTACTCGGTCCTCCAGGAGAAGAACTCTTTGCAGTGCAGCCCAGCAGCATATTCAGAAAGGATCTTGGTGCCTACATTTCTCCTCAGTACAGCTTACAGAAAGAAGCGTTGAAATATTCATTGAAATATTCGTTAAGACGACGCCAAAGCATTTTAAGATGTCTCAGGGGGACAGAGAGCACCCTAGGACACACTACAAAGCACATATGCCCTGCGGTAGGAACTTGACTTTCAAATCTCTTCACCTTTTTTTAAATGACATGCTGTGGTCTTCCAGAATTTACCTACGCTCCTCTTTGTGCTTTTATCACTAGAAACAAGCGTTATGGCCCAGGCACAGGAATCTGAGCAGTGGCAGCAGCACGGTAGACATTCTAGAGTTAGTTCATGAGCTCCTTGTTGCTGCAATTTGTACTAAAGCTAGCTCAAGTATCTCATACTGTAGTCAGACAAGCATATAACACATTTTTATGTTGTTAGAAAAACACTCAGAGATGCTGTTCCTCTTGCCCAAGAGTCAGAAATATATAAACATGTTAAAAACACTACATACAAGCGACACTTCAGAATCTGTTTGTATTTCCCAATTTGTCCTGTATTGCTTTGCTGACATCAGACTCTAGTTTAAAGAACTCAAATTAATTTTAAGACATCTTTTCAGGAAAGGACTGTAAACCACAGGCATCTGATATCAGATATTAATTTTCATTTGGTGAAGAGATGTCTCATGGTAACTTGGATATAAACACGGGGCCAGTTTCTGAGCTGACAAACTGACATCCTTCTGTGTTTATTACCCCCATCATATGATCATTTATCATCTGTTGCAAGTAGCATTTGTTGATATACTGCTTTAGACAGCAAGTGTAGATTATTCATCTTGGCATCAGGTGTTTAGATTTTACTTACCTGGAGTAAGGAGTGTGCTTTTCTAGAAAGAGAAAGAAATAAAAGCTTGTTAGAAGTTACTTTTCCACTACTTTCTATAGAAGACAAAACTAGGTTAGAAAGAAACTAGATCTGAAGTGCTTAAAAACAAAGAAAAACAACTTGAAAAGAAAGCCCAAATAAATATGTAATCACTGCATATTTCCAGCATCACATATTTAGAGCTTTTAGCTGTTTCTGGAGCTGAAGAATTTGGCAGAAAGCTGGCTGGTTTATGGAGTTTCAAGTGTGGGACATAAAATGCTTACTATGGGCACGGCCTTACTCAGTGTGAGGATACGGCCTTTGAAATAACCAGATCTTGTTAAAACATTACATTCATACTTACAGAGGTAATAGACGTTAATAATCTCTTTGGAGTAATAACCTACAAAAGAATATACGAAGATAAATGCATTTGTCCATCACATTAGCCTGCAAATTAGACAGTGAAGCTACTGAAGGCTTATCTAAATAAATTTTGAATGGATACTAGTTGTAATGAGTGAGTCTTCTTTGTCTGAATGTAACATTTCAGTGGGAAGCATGCTACATATCAAAGAAATATTTACTGCAGAAAAGTTTAAGTATGCATTAGCTTGGGGTGGACAGCAGGTGTTTGAAAATAAAAAACTGAGACTTTTTCTTTCGTGGAACAGGGCTTCAAAATTACATTTGCCGATTAAGAGTTAACAATACAAGTACAGAGATGTTCAGTGTGCTACTGTTGTATATTATCTATATTTTCAGGTGAAAAATCTTTAAGTAATACTGTATATTAAGCATGAACTGGAATATTCTTGAAGCTTGTTAAAAAGCAGATAGAGGACATCATCAGAAAACCTATAATCCTCAGCAGCAACTTACCTACAGCGCTGCAAAACCCTTCAGTTTTAAGCAAAGATTCCTTTAAACTACAGCACAGGAGAGAAAGAAGTCCTGGACTTCAAACTAGCTTTATTGGGGGATAGGTGGA
This sequence comes from Gallinago undulata, assembly GCA_026546715.1. NCBI lineage: Eukaryota > Metazoa > Chordata > Aves > Charadriiformes > Scolopacidae > Gallinago > Gallinago undulata. The sequence goes on from JAOTQQ010000012.1 coordinate 48,129,876, forward strand.
AGCATGCTTTCACTGCACCAAATTAAAGATTAAAAAAACTGGTTTTTTTATTATTTACTTGTTTGCAGGGAGAGGATTTAAGTACTCATTCCAGCTGTTTTGAAAGACACTCAAATTTCTGGTTTTTATGAAGTGACAGATAAGGAGGGAATTAGACCTAAAAATCATCAGTACACTGGTATGCACAGCTATTGGAATGACAAGAAAAAAACAAAACCAAAAAAACCCAAATACACACACAAAAAAACCCCAAACAAACCACCACACAATCAAAAACCACACCTCCAGAAAGTCAGTGGCTTGTTCGGTGTCACAAAGATTTACTAAAGCACAAACACTTGAAATGTGCACCCTGTCCAAGATGAGATTTTTTATGTCCAAGGAGTTACTGAAACAACATTTGCTTCAAAAATAAAAAAATCATCTAATGCTTTTACTTAACACTGGGAAGAAAGAGAAGTGGTGCAGTTGATCAACAGAACCTCTAAGACAAATCAAACTGCAGGGCGTATTGACTGGTGCAGTTTAAGTGGAGAACATGGGCACTGAATCACTACCAGAGGCACCACACCTAATAAATAAAAGTTTGCAAAGCATTTTGCAGCACTAATAGGACTACTTCTCCTTCCCCTCCGACACATTTTGGACTCAACTGAGTGCTGCAGGTCAAATCTACTAATAGCTGCAGGCCTCTATAACCCATCTGTCATTGCAGATGTTCCAAGAAAGAACAAGATAACTAAAAGCAAGCAAGAGATTGTCTAAGACTATTAGACAGTTCTCCCTTAAAACTGCAATCATCCTAGTGCACCTTCTGTTGACATACAACTATTGATTTTTGTGTTTAATTTACCTTGGATTTGTTTGCTTTTTTTCTTTTATCAGTGCTTGTAACTTCTTTTCTCTGCACCTGTAAGGCAAGAAGGCATTAAGAAAGTACAAGACATCATTCTCCTTTACCTATCCTCTTGAGAGGAGATTATACGTACCAAACTGTAAACTTCTAGATTTATTTCAAAGTCATTTGACACATCATGCCTAAAAGGAAGGAAGAGGAAAAAATAAATTAAACACAGAACAAAACAAAATGTTTGTGTTTTTTTTTGGTTTGTTGTGGGTTTTGTTTCTTGGTTTTGGGGAGGGGGGGTTGTGGGGTTTTTTTGTTGTTTTGTTTTGTTTTTGGTTGGTTGGTTTTTAAAGTTACTCTTTAGTTCTTTCTTCCACTCCTTAAAACCGTCCAGGGAGCAGCTAGGTTCTACACAAGAGAAGCTAAACCATAGTGATGACTAATAGCTATTATTTTATTAGTAAGTCATAGTTTGTCCCTGCAGACCAGTAGAGGTGTTTGAGATCCTTTCACATCTACAATAATATTCTTCAGTGCAAGCAGCACGGCTGATTTTAAGACTTGAGGGTATAACTGTCAAGATAATTTCCAGAACTCAAACAACAAAAGTGGAAGGAGGACAAGAGGCAGATTGAGTGCATCTACCATTTCTCAGGTTGCACCCTTCAGCCCACTGCTGGCACACATTTTTAGAAAAAAAGCTATTTTCTCAAAAAAAAACAATCAGCAATCTCCAAGTAAAAATTCCAGTTGGGCTGCACTTTAAAAAGGGAGTTTGCTTATGTTTTAGAAGAATTTTGCTAACAAACAGCCATTTGAACTCACAACACTTTTTTAGCTAACATGTAAGAGCTGAAGTTTGAGAGTACTATTTTTTCCAGACACTAAAACCAAATAGCTATATAAAATGTTAGTTGCTGCAAAAGATAAAAAACCACATCAACTCCAATCCATCTGTCATTGCAGGTGTTCCAAGAGAGAACAAAAGTAGAAAAAGGAAGAGATAAATTAACTGATGGATGATCAAATAAATCTAGATTGCTCTTTTGAGAAAAGTCCACTCCAACTATTTGTTGAAGCAAGAAATACTCATAGCACAAGATCTCACCATATTTGTTTGCAGGCTACGACACATCCTTCTGTGAAGATTTTAAACATTTTTAGGCATATTCCACCATCAGAGCTGAAACTGATTCCAAAACAGCTTCTTTATACTTACATAGTAAACGTCGTACTGAAAGTAAGAGCATCTCCATTCAGGGAGCTTGCAGTACTTGCTAGTGGAGTTGCAACCATGTTTTCTGCTCCAGATCTCAGTATTATCACATAGTAGTAATTTGCTGCTTCTGTAAATACAGATTAGAGGGTTTTGTTAGCCAGATGGCATCCAAGTATCTAAAAACCCTTAGAGTGCTACCTTGCCATTAAACACATTTGTTTCACCCCACTTAAACACTTAGTTACAGTCAAGATTTGCTTATGAACTAAATTCTTAAAACAAGCTTTTTTTCCCTACTGTGGCCACTGTAAGACTGTCTACGTGGGATCCACAGTTGTGTTACTGCCTGGGGCATCACAGACCACATGGACACTGCCCAGTGCATGAGAGTAGAGAGGAAGAACTTTCAGTCAGATAGAGCAGTTCATCTTAGTTCCTTGTTCTCTGTCGTTATTCTCTGGGCCTGGCAGCTTAACCACACATCAGCTTTTGCTCCTGCCCATTCTAATGACTCCAGGCAACTAACTTCCTTAACATATTGCATAAAGGGGGAAAAGAGGGAAAAAAAAAAAAAAGACAGATGACGACAAACACATCTCAATAGGAAATAATTTGGAGTTTCTGCAGCAAATTGCTGAAGAGCAAAGCAAGAGGCTCAATAAGCCCAAGTGCTGGGTCCTGCCCTTGGGTCACACCAGCCCCCAGCAGCGCTACAGGCCGGGGGCAGAGTGGCTGGAGCTGCCTGGCAGAAAAGGAACTGGGGGTGTTGGTGGACTGTGGGCTGAAGATGAGCCAGCAGTGTGCCCAGGTGGGCAAGAACATCCTGGCCTGTGTCAGAAACGGCGTGGGGAATAGGACTTGGGAGGCAATGGTCCCCCTGTGCTGGGCACTGGTGAGGCCCCACCTCAAGGGCTGTGTCCAGTTTTGGGCCCCTTCCCACTAAAAAAGACCTTGAGGGGCTGGAGCAGGTCCAGAGAAGGGCAACGGAGGGTGGTGAGGGGTCTGGAGAACAAGTCTCATGAGGAGAGGCTGAGGGAGCTGGGGGTGTTCATCGTGGAGAAAAGGAGGCTGATGGGAGACCTTCTGGCTCTCTCCAACTCCTTGAAAGGAGGGTGTAGCTGAGGACAGGGGGAGAGGGTATGTTTGTCTCTTCTCCCAAGTCCCAGGCGATGGGACAAGAGGAAATGGCCTCAAGTTGTGCCAGAGGAGGTTCAGATTGGAGATTAGGGAAAATATTTCCACAGAAGAGTTAATAATAGCATTGGACTGGGCTGCCCAAGGAGGTGGTTGAGGCCCCATCCCTGGAGGGATTGAAAAACTGGGTTGACCTAGTACTTACAGACTAGGTTTAGTGATGGCTTTTATCCGAGTTAGGTTGATGGTTGGACTCGATCTGAAAGGTCCCTTTCAACCTAGACAATTCTATGATTCTAAGAGCACTGCATAATATAACATCATGTTAAAAACAAAACAAAACCAACCCAGTTTGAGTGCTCTATTATATAGGAAGTCCCAGCTTCCAGCCAAACTGTTGAAGACTCCAGGAAGCCTTGAGTTGTACTCTTTGTATTTGATAATCTCTTCAGAGATGAAAGTGATTAATAGAGTTATAGAGCTTCTGGAGCACAATGTATAGCAAATGTTGCCCTTCCAGAATAAAGTTGACAACAAGTAGAACAAATAGTTCGTAGTTGTTTGTTTAGGTAATTTGGTTTTGAGAATTACTGATAGAAACTAAAATTATATTTTCGTAACCATTAGAGAGGGTTTCCTATAATACAGAAGAATTCTGTCTTGCAGCAAGAACTGCAACATCTCTGGAGTGAGGGTGCTAAATTATGCCAGATATTTACATTTATACTCTTGGCTGTGGTTTTATTAGAAGATATTAAAAAAAAACCCCACACTTTCTGTTTCACAGGACAGTTAAACAAGAGAATTCGAAAGGCTACATATGAATTAATCAGTAGTTTTGGACCTAATATTAAACAAGACTGTCCAGTGATTTTTGTCCTTGAGTTTTAGTGAGGCAAGAAGCAGGAACCAGTCCAGACACAATCATATTCTGTGCCATTATACAAAATAACACTGGTTATTGTGGGCTTGTAGATTCTTCGAACAACCACGTGGCAGAAGCTTACTACATTCCAGGATAAGCCTCTAAAGCTAGAGGAGAAACACTGCTAGATATTCTTCTGGAACAAAAGAAGAAAGAAGTCCATATTTTAAAGCTTTAAGCACTTAAATATGACAAGCTTGTGGAAGAGTAGTCTTTGTAAATTAGGTATTTTGGGGATTTTTACAGGACTGAAAAAATAGAAGCTTAATGAGCATTTCACAACACCACAGAGGTTAGAACTGTAATGTAATGATATTTAGTACTAGACTTCCACCCACCAGAAAAATTCTAAAGGCAGCAAGAGAGAAGACAACCCGAGATACAAAACTCTACTTTCTCCCCAACAGGTAACAGAAGATCATAAAGATCTTTAAGACTAGATGGGGGAATTCTTGATAAGTTTCTTGAACATCACAAGCCAGAAAAGGTTGCAACTGAATCAACCATGGAAAATGTTGAAAGCTTAGCCAAGAAAGCAGATGAATTAAGTGTAATGGCTAAATTTTCATTGTCCCCAGAGTTCTGAGAAACACCAACACAGAAGACCAAAAAACAAGGAGAATGAAGTAGAAATATAGGGAGAATGGAAAAAGGAAGAAAGAAGGGGTAAAGCTTTCAGTTGCTAGTTTTACCTGGCTTTTGAACTGTGCCACATACAAAGTCTGCTTTTAGAGGTAGACGCATTTCTGAGATGGAGACAGATCCCCTGGACGGAGCAAATTCAGTGGATGTAGAAGCAGCTTTGTTTCTTTTACTGTGAGGTCCCTCACTCTTCAGTTTATTTAGTTCTTCCAATAGAGCGGTTCTTTTCTCAGCTGCATAGAGAAATTAATCAATTATGCTTGTAAGAGGGGAAAAAGTAGGACTGAACAAAAGTTTTTTTGCCATAAGTTTGGAAAATGCAACAGAAGTGTTAATCATCTTCCAGAACAGTAGGAATATCAGGAACAAGAAAGATACCAAAACCACCCTCTTGCCTTCAAAAGCAGCTGAGACAGAACAGATATCCTCTCCAGTTTTCCAAGTGAAGAGTTACAAATAAGCAGCTACAAGGTAGCACAATAAAAGCACTGCCCGAGTTCATTAATTCTTCCCAAAGCATTTATGACAAAGAATTCAACTTGAGTCTAAGAACCTACTTGCAAGGAGAAGAAGTCTCTCTGCCTCCGCTTCTTCTTGTGATCCTTTTCCGTGTTCCTCATCAAAGCAGCAGTTCAGAGCTTGACTGGCTTGATGAATTACTGTCTGCTGCATGTTGATCTCATTATTCAGCTCCTAGAATAAATCAGCAATAAAAATAATTAGCAAGAGAGAAATCCAGCATTACATTCAAACAGGGAAGTGTCTTGAGATTAGCATTTTTGGGCTTATGCTTCAGAAAAGTCAGACCATTTAAATAGTAAACTACAAAAATCTTGCAGTTTACAGTTACTTCTGCAAAAGAAAACTATGGCACAATCCCCCCGCAGTAATGTATAGATGCTGGGGAATGAATCACTTCCATGTCTGCATGTTCCATATCCAGCCTAGTCTTTCTTTTGCAGGGGAAGCAGCAGTTAACCAGAAATTCAGCAATGTAGGTGGCAAGGCACCAGTAAACATCAGAATATCGCCTAAAGAAAGTTTAAATTAGGCAAGATTGAGAAACGCAAAGGCAACAATAAGATATAGATTTCCCCTCCTGAAAACGACGTTCTCTCCAGACTTACTCTGTAGCATGATCCTTCTAAAAGATGCATTAACTGTCCAAATTGTGCACTATCATTCCCTACCATTAGATATTATGCTGAACAAGCTAATTTTGCAGTTCTAAGCAGTACATTGATGTCCTGGGCATTCACAGGGGAAATTAAGCAATAGTAAATTAGAAAAAGGATTTTTCAGGAGTAAATTAGATACCTGCATTTTCTTTTTGATATTGACTTGATCAGACGGGCCATTCTTTTTCATTTCTAGTTTGGAAGCAACATCTTCTTTGCGAACAATGATTTGCTTTATTGAAGGACGATCAGTTTCTTTAAATCTTTGAGATCTATATGCATCAACACTTAAAAAGAGGGAACCCCATTAAACGTTTTAGATATATGCCAAGCCTTTTTTCTTTTTAATACACATACATATGTATCAGGTATTGATGTTTCCCATCTTGCCTAAATGGCTTTAAAAGCAGCATTCTATCAGCTCATTTTAGTTTAAGCAGTGTAAAGACTACACAGAGACAATCTTCTATAAAGGCCAAGATCTTGGAAAAAAGCTCTGTCTGTAGTTTAAGGAGCACGCTTCATTAGAAGAGTTTAAAAAGTCAGTGTCTTAATTTACACATTTACAGAATCAGGTGTAGGGTTTTTTTATGTTTATTACCTATATGGAAGGTTGCGATCTTCTGATGTAGAGCCAATACTGTCTCCAGATTCTGCCCTGGGGACTTTAGTCCTTTGGAACTTTTCAGACTTCAGACTTGCATCGCTGATACTGCTGCCTTCACCAGGTGACTTACAAGGAGAACCAAAGGCCTGGGAAGAAGAAAAGGATACATTACAGCTATCAGCCCGCATTAATCCTTATGCATTTTCTTCTCACCTTTACTTCTTTTGCATGTAAACAGAAAACGTGGAGGCTGCTGAACGCTGCTTAACAGACATTTTACAATTATTTCCTAGGACACAGAACAAGCTAATTATTTGTTTAGTTTAAAGACACCAACAGATCATCGAACTGAAGATAATTTCACCCTTAGTTTCCAAACTGTACAGTTACATAATTACTTCTCTTCAGATTTTCATCAGCAACCACTTTGAGTGCATGTATATCACTGAGAAGTCCAGCACAAGTAATAGTTGTATATACTCAAGATTGATTTAGCAAAAGTTAAACTATTTGTTAGTAGAGCATCTAATATGCTATGTTATTTTCAGAGGAAAATAACTACCCTTTTATGCTTTTGTTAGCAAAATGTCATTTGTAACTTCACTATTTGCCCAGGTATCACAATGCAACAAAATATCACTGTTCACAAGCAAGTTGTCTGTGTGATAAAGCATCTCATCCCCACCTTCTAAGAACTCTCACCTCTGGACCAACAGATTCCACTAGAGGGGTTAACAGAGACATCGATGAAATATTCAGCGACTCCTCCTGTTCATCCTCATCACTTTCACCTTCCAGGCCCACGCTCATTTCTTTCTTCAGCTTTTCTATGTCTGGACCATCCTCTTCAAGAATTTCAAATATTTCATTTATCACTTTCGAGCTATTCATCTCATCATCCACACTCATTTCGATTTCACATGTGTCATCTGAAGGGTGATGTTTTAAAAATATTAGTATAATCAAGACTAAACTCTTCATTCTCATTAAAAGAACAGAAAGCTAACAAACAAGTAGACTACTTTTGCTTTTCAAGTAAGCTTGATTAAAAAGTACTTATTATGATTAGGCATATAGAACCCCAAAGTATACTCCCATCCTTATTTTAATACACTATTTTCACATATACTGCATAATTGATAGATAGAAAAAATAATATGCACTTGTTAGAGAAGTTTCAACTTTTTAGTTCAGACAGGTCTGAAACAGCCACAAATCCCATGGTGGAGCAGTCATTTCTGTCCTTTCCCAATAAGCTTTTAATATTAGCATTTTAATATTCCTTGAAGACTTGAACGTCAAGAGAGAAGGGTTACGATAAAAGAAGCTTCCCAATTTGTTTCACATAACCTCATTACAAAACACACAAGTGTCAGCAGATGTGTGGTGAATTCATTGTTCAGACTTGAAGGACACTGCCACTTGCCCAGCAGAGTGTTAACAGACAGCCAAGTGCGTTAATATACATCTACTCCATACAGACCTTTCGGTTTCTCAGCGAGTTCTTCAAGTTCTGAGACAGATCCCACTTTTCCAGGGCTCTTTGGCTCACTCATCTCCAGAGGGCTGCGTTTATCAGTCTCTTCACATTTAGGAGCATCTAAGTAATTTATAAAAGAGGTCATTGAAGATTATGTCTAGCCTTTGATTTTTTTTTTTTAAATTATTGAATTTTGGAAGCTTGATATAGGTAGATGAAGTATTCCAGTTAGCTTTTTATCAGAAACAGAGCATTAGAATACTCAACCTCCACAACCTGTACAGCTAGATTGCTATCTTATAATCTGAAAACTGCCAATGCAAGAAACAATGCTGAAATCATAGTAGGGCGCACTCACTGAAGAGCAAAAAGGAAAAATTTGAAAAAACAAACAAAAATGCCACCACACAAACCACCACACACGCACACCCTAGCCAAGAGCAGGGTATCATCCTGGTTTTCCTAGAAGCATATCTGACAGCCTGTTTGCCTGTCATGTCTATAAGAAGTGTTAACCAAGTTCACTCTTATCAGAGAGCTGGAGGCTCTTCCACTCAGTAAGCACCACAAAGGATGTCACGAGCATGTCTGAATTCTTTTGATGTCTCCCTACTACAAGAATTAATATCATAAAAGGATACAGACAAGGGAAGAGTTCTCTCCTATTAGATTAGTGGGGAAATTTGGATACTCAAGTACAGTACAGATTAAAATCTGTAAGTGATGATTCCCATTCACTCTCCCTATACTTAACGTGCATGAAAGTATGAAACATAGGTAGATCAACTGAGAAAGGAAAAGGCAGTCTTGCCTTTCAAGTAGTATAGGAGTGCAGAGTACTATCATCATCATACAGGAGGATTGAGATAAGTCAGTAACCAAATAAGAGGTCCAGTTCTATACATCAGTGCTACCAGGCTCTTTATCTGCTCGTGAATGTCAAGGGCAGTGCTTCAGTCCAGTATTAGGTACAGGCAAACAGTGACAGTTCTTACCTGAAGACTCTGTGCTGGGAGACTTTGCCGGCTTGTCACCTGCTGATCCAGCAGCATCAGAACTAGGAGGTGGTTTTGGACTAGCCTGAGATTGGCTTTCCTGGCAAAAAAAAAAAATATATATATACATTCAGGAGGCAATGTTCAAAGTGACCAAAAAAAAACAAACCACCAACCACTTCCAGAAAGAAAAACATGTTAACATCTGCTAGGAAAAAGAGGTTGCCTATCCAATATCAAGAAGGATCCGACTTGTTTGTGTAAGAAATTCAGCTGAAGTACTAAATACTAAATTGAGTGAGGAGCTAAATAAAAACAAAGCTCCTCACAAATCTAGTAAAGGTATAGAATATAAAAACCCCACACTTAACATCAAATAAATAAATAAATCAGCTTAAAGCAGTATCATTACTTGTCTCCTCAATTGATTCTGCAGGAGGAAAAAGTCTTGACATGAAGACTTGCACCGCCTGAGCATTCATGAAGCACAGGTTTTTATCTTTTATTGACATTTGCACATCTACCCCTGTGTTAAGAACATGTTAAAGCAATTCACAGGCTATCATCTTTTGATACGTGGAGATAACACATTACCATTTTAGCTTCTGGAAGCTTTCTTTTCGAACTTTCACTTTTCTCTGCACTCCACAGATTTCCCCTATCAAACCGGCCACGTAGGCATGCAAGTTCTCGTTCACGTTCCTAAGCAAATAAAAGGGAAGAAGGGAAAAGCCGGCAGCTTTAATGTCAAAAACATTTCAAATTCCTCAAGTAGATGCGAAACAGTAAGAACCTTCCCCAAGCTTATAAGCAAGCTATTCACATAGCAAGTAATACCTGCTTAAGCTGAAGCGCTAAACTGGCAGTAGAGGAATTTTCATTCTGTTTGAGAAGCCTTTCCTGGATTGTCCTTGTATGTGGGGTGACAACGGGTGTTCTGCACTCTGGAGTATTTTTAGCAGGACTCTGTGCACTACGCTCTTGACAGCGCTCCCCAAAGCGTTCCAGGAAGGGCTTAATTCCCGATCCCCCTACAAGAACAAATCGTTTTACCTTGAAAGAATCTCTCAAACACAGAAGGAAATCACTACAATTTCGCATCCAACTGAAGGTTCTCAGTGAAGCCTTTAGAGCTCTTACTGTTATACTTTATACAAACTGAACCTGAAATGCAAATCTCCACAGTAACAGAACACTGAAGTTAATAAAGCAGCAGATCAGAGCAAATAGAGTTCTTTCTCTTACTAGAGTCCATATGTGATCCATCAGTTATTTAAACTGCTTTGCCTTTTCAACATTTTCTCTGCAACCAGCCTCACCTTCATCCTTCATGTAAATGAACATTCTAGTACATAAGGTGGATATGTTGTTTCAATGCTACCAATGAGAGACACTATGCAGAGTTACAGCATCTACATGGCATTTAACTTTGATTTCTTCTAACCTATGCAGACTCTTTACCTTATCTCGATTGGATACACTTAGTATCCAACCATTTGAAAGCAGCTTTGAATAGTCTCAATTAACTGATGTTAACAGGATACATTTTTACATTGAGAGAAAAGTTGGATGGATTTTTCTCTAAAGAGTTACTAAAATCATCTCCAAGAAAACACCCTTGCAAAATATGGAAGTTGTAGAATTTCTGATAATTATCATAGAACTCTTCAGGACTTTACTCAAGTTGCAGTGGGAAATAGACATTATCTGATCCATTACCATAAATTCTTAACTAATATGTTATTTTCAACACAGGACACAAGCCCGATTTGAATGAATATTTATTGAAGCTGACAAACAGCTTACCTGGTGGTGTGGGTTTGCCCTTAGGTTCAAGTTGCACATGTGTTCCTTTGACTGGCTCTTCTTTGGACTGAACTGGTTGAGGCAAAGTTGATTTTGCTGGTTGCGTACGCTTTTCGGTTTTCTGAGGGCTGCAGGGATTCTCTGTTCGCAGTTGTCGTACTTCAGATTCTTTAGAACAGGGAACAGTGACTCTCGAGGTTTGCGTTAAAGAATTGTTTGGATCCTTAAGAAGGGAAAAAGGAATATCAAGAAGATGAGACCATACATCCTTATTCCCTCAACAGGAAAAAGAATGAAAGCATTCTGCATAACATAACACATCTATTCCATCAACGTTAAGAAGAGCTGAGAACACGTGTTATAAGCTTTTTGTAGATTTTTCTTTCTATCCAGTATTTCAAATTCTTTCAGCATTTGATTCTGGGTACTTTTGCCAGCTATTTTAGGTATCTTCCCATGTTTCCCTAAACAAGACTGCACACGGCAGGTATTGCCATTTCATAAATTGAACAACAGTATCTGGTACTATGGATTTCACCCTCCGAATTTTCATACAGCAATAATAATTACTATTTAAGCAAATCAACTACACGAAGTTAGAGTGAAACCCGATATCTCTGTAAGAAGCCCCCTTCTGATGGCCAAAAGAGCAGCAATTACTTTGACATCAACTTTTCCAAGACTTGTTAGTACCCTCATCTTCAAGTCTCAGTAAAAGGGATTCCGAGTTGCTTCAGGTCTGCTATTTGAAAGAAGGTATGTGAGATTGCAATAAAGCAAAAGCTGTAAGATTGCTTGCACCAAATCTTTACATTCAGAATAAGCAGTTACAAGTTAACATTTTCCTCCCCCCCCAATACTCAAATCAATTTTTAATCAGCAACTAAATCAGACACTCACCGCTATCTTTGAGTTTGCTGGTTTATTAATAGAAGCCTCAACAAGCCTTTGAGAACAGGATGCAGCTTCCTGCTTTACACTGCTACTATTGATTCTAGCAGATGCTCCACTTGTAGTGGACAATTTGGATAAACAAGTAGTGCCAGGCTGTTCTTGTGCATTGTTTTGCTTTGCAGATGGATGACTTAGGTCATCTTCCCAGGAACCAATTGTAGCAGCAAGGTTAGCTAAACGGCCTCTTCTCCCAATAGGGGTGTCACTTGCCAGGGCATTAAATGTCTTCTTAGGTGGAGAAACAGGCACATCTTTTGACTGGAGGGGAGATAGAGGAACGCATTCAGAGGGATCTGGAAAAAAAGAAAACATGTTTATTTTGCTAACAAAAATATATTGAGATATACTTGCGTGTTTCGCATTTTGCTATATATTGAGTTTATCAACAGTTAGTTCTTGCCATTGAGAGAAACAAGGTACTATCTGAAGGCATTGAGACTAATCACGTTAAATTAAAGCTCACTGCAAAGCCAACACATTTTTAATCAGTTAACTAGCTATATGCCACTGTTGTGATGAGCAAGGCATCACACAAGTAGGTGGGAAAAAAGTGTATAAATAAGAGCTGTAGTCAGTGGTTTCATTATTTTAGGCCTTCCTCACTGCTGTTTAAGACTTCTTTATGAAGTCTTATTCACACACACGAGATTATCTTCTCATTACAAACATCATCATCAATGCAAACACTGAAAAACACCAATACTGTTTAACAGGTGAACCATACCCTCGCTATCCCAGCAGCGCCGCTGCTCTGCCAATTTCTGCATACGTGTCTTGACTGAACGGGCTGCAGGAGTTTCTGACTCTGTATTTCCTTTTCCTTTCTCGAGAGGCTGAACCAATGAAGCCCTGTTAGAAGCAGGTACATGCAACTCTGAAGTCATCTCAGGAGAACGATGGCTTGTGGAAGCTGAAGGAACTGGCTCTATGTTCTCCAAACTGGAAGGTTGAGTCCCCATATTGTCAGGGCAGAGCCTCTTTGATGGCGATGGCTTTGTACTAGGTTTCACTGTACAGGTCAAAGCATGCAAGCAAATTAGCATTCAAACAATCTAAAATATTTTCAGAGAGAACACAAAACTGTAATGCAAATAAAAGTTTTATTTATAAATACATCTCCCAAAAACCTGCCCTTCCCAAATTCTACCAAGCAGAAGGCCCTGTCTTTGGCATTATACAATTCTTTTTAAACAGCTTACTAATGAGAGCATCTGCTCTCAGGTTAAGCTGTATTCAGTCCTGGCAGCCAGGTAACTGCATTTATCTCTGTTTAGCTTAAGATATACATTAAAGATTTTTACTTGTCCTTAGGAAAAAAAAAAAAAAAAGGTAGTGCTTATATCAAAAGACAGTCTAAGACAATCTTTATTAAACTTGTTGCAAAATACCTTCTTCACCAGGAAGAGATGCCTGGTTACCAGTTTCTAACAAAGGCTCTCTGACCCTCTTGGTCTGCATTGTAGGTCTCGCTCCCATCTTGGGCCGCTCAGCCATTTTCTTCTGCAGGTTCTCTCTCCTGGCACGGGTTCTTTCAAGGAGTTTCTGAGTAGTCAATAAATGATAGGTTATCGTACATTGCAATAAGTGTGCTAACTAGTAATAGCTCAAATTAAAAATGTTTCAATTTTATATACAAAGATTCACAATATCAGAAATTTATAGTGAAGGCTACCTTAAAAAAAAAACAAACCAGAGCTCTCAGATGTTGCTAACTGATCTACTGCAACCCAACAAATACTCAAAGCCTGATTTTTCTGACAGGCTGTTCGCTCCTGAGAACAGAACAAAACACATTTTCTGCACTGCCAGCTACATGTTTTTTCCTGTCTTCCTCCATTTTCTCATTGGGATAACCACAATCTCCATACTTTGACTTCACCATTGCAATACCCACAGCTTCTCCATTTTTCAGCAAGTACCTATTTGATAAAAGGGAGTTCACACTCTCAAGTCTTGCTAGTAAGTTGGTTTTTTTGACATGTTGCTAAAGCATATGATCAAGTCACCTGATTGGCACTAATCCTTTAATAAAATAAAACAACATTGGAGTGGTTGTCAAGTGGTCATAAAAAAATTTCAACAAATTAAATGTGTGGTTGATAATATTAGAAAAAAAAATCCTATTACATCTTCTAAATGAAAAGGTGAACTTCTTATCCCTGAGCTTAAATTTTAAGAACAGTGATGTTATAACTAGTTGTCTTAATAAACAGGCTATTTATCACAATATGTCTGTATAAAGAAGAACATATAAAGAGATGCCAATTAAGCTCCTTAACAACATTCTCTTTCATTTACAAATCTGTTGTAAATTTGAGTACTATGATTATATTCAATCCAAAGTAGCTGTTTTAGTAAGTGTTCCACATTAGTAGAAAGTCTTTCTTTATAGCAGCTAAGTTTGAAATAGGTTGTTTTTTTTTTAATATTGCATTCATAAATCATTATCACTCAGTTTGATCACTTCTAAAGGATACTTAGTTACTCCTTTAATCTAGGTTTTTAGGCACTTTGAGACAAGAAAATGTGTGATAGAACTAATGGCCTTTAAATGAAAGCATATAAACTGCACTTGTTTTGTGGCACATAAATTATTGTGAGAACTATGCCAGCCATTATCTGTCACACAGCAATTAAATACACATTTCACATTTTTAACTGTCTAAAGCTGAAGTCTTAAACAACGTTCCATTGTAACACAACACAAAGAGATGTTGATCTCAACAGTTTTTTGTGAAAGCAAAAAAATCAGCTTCTCTAACTTAAAAACTTCCATAGAAGAGGAGAATTTTGGGGAAGGGGCAAGTGGAATAAAAGAAAAAAAAAATGGACATATGAAATTCCGGAGTGCCTTTCAATGCAAGTTTATGTTAGTGGTGTCCACAAGTCTATTAAGTTCCTTATTTCAGCCTCCAAAATTCAGAGCTACAAGGTGCAGGTAATACCTACACAAATCAAATAAAATCTTCAAGGCTACATAAATGAATTGTCCTTCTTGCACAAAGTCGAGTCTATCTTCCACAACAGTATCCTTACAGTTCTATTCAAACGCAGTCACATTCCTTTCTGTTATGTTAGTTCAGGGAGATGGAGTTTCAGTCGTTGCAAACAGGGTGTCACTTCCCAAGAATGCACGCCTCTGCTGTTGAGCTCCAGCTCCTATTGGCTTTTTGTGTCTCAAGTTTTCCATGCAACTGCCATAATTCAAATTCTGCTGTTACACACGATGAGTAAGCCAGTCACCAGAACGTGAGACTTACTTTTCAAGCTCATCAACAAGGCATTTGCCACAAGTACGTTCTCCAAGGGTTCTGATGACAGTCGAAGTTTCAGAGTGGGATATGCCTATGTCATTATATCTAGGAATCTGAGAACTACAAACTCGCAGTTAAAGGATCACTGATTGCAGTCCAAAAGCACCTTCGAAAAACCAGATAAGGCCTTCCCACTTTAAAACTTACTTTAAAAACACATTTAAACTACATATTTAGCAGCATTAGAGAAGATGCTCAGGTCCATATGTGATTATAAGAAATTGTTCTAACTGCCCTGCTTTGCTAGTGAATTTATCCATGACATTGAAGGAACAGTTAACTTCAAATTTCACATACACAAGTTTTCCTCTTCCTAGCATCCTCCATGCTAGAAAACCATACTATGCCCTATGAATGTTAGTATGAACCTGAAAGTACAAAATAACATAGGCTATTTCTAATATTCTGTAGTACCAAACATAAGGGCTTTTGTGCAAGAAAGGCGAATTATACAATCAGCTATAAATTGAAAATCATAACCTGTATTTTCATTGTGATCCTAAAAAAAAAAAGCATCTACTGTACCACCTCCTCAGCGCGTTCTGTATTCAGTATTTGATTGAGATTCAGAAGATCATTAATTTTTTCCTTGTAAGATTAATCAAGCAAACATGATTTCAGAACTATATAGTTTGAAAGCATTCCACTGAATCTTTCTTACACCGAGATTTGTTTGAACTTAAATTCAGTGAGACCAGGACCTTTTGTAAAGTGATCAGCAAACACTGCATTAACAGCATGCTTTGGCCAATTAAGGC
>JAOTQQ010000012.1:48240568-48250591 GCA_026546715.1 Gallinago undulata
AACCCCTCCAGGGATGGGGCAGCCACAGCTTCTCTGGGCAACCTGGGCCAGTGTCTCACCACCCTCACAGCAAAGAACTTCTTTCTGGTGTCTCATCTAAATCTCCCCTCTTTCAGTTTAAAACCATTACCCCTTGTCCTGGCACTAGTCATTACATATGTATATAATATATAGCTATTATAAATTTTATATATTATTTTATAAATATGTATGTATATAACATTAGATATATGTAAATTTACTTAGGGCTATTTTTTTGCCATATCCCATTTGGGATGAAAGCAGCTGTTCTTCGACGTCCAGCCATCATCGATTAGCCTGCAGGACAGTTTGAACCCCCCCCCCCCAAAAAAAAGCAGATGAAAGGCTCCGCAGTTGGGATGGGAACCAGGAGTAAAGGGAAGGAGCAGAGAAGCCAAAATCTGTCACCGCAGGGATGGAACAATGACTCAGGAACCCTGGATTTTGTGTGTTCCCAATGCACGGACACAAAAAGGGAGGCTGCAAGAGGCTTCTTCCCAGCGCTCTGGAAGGGAGTAAGATGTGCTCACCCAATGACCCAAACCACAACCACAGAATCACAGAATCTTCATGGTTGGAAGGGAATTTTGAGATCGAGTCCAACCACCAAAAAAAATAATAAAAACAACCCCCAAAAAACCACCACCACACCCACCCACAAACAGACACAAACCAACCCAACAATCTTGGTCACTAGAGCATGCCCTGAAGTGCCATGTCTACACGTTTCTTAGATACCTCCAGGGATAGCGACTCCACCACCTCCCTGGGCAGGCTGTTCCAGGGCAGCCTGGCCACCCTCTGAGGAAAGTCATTCTTCCCAAGATCTAATCTAAACCTCCCCTGCCCCAACTTCAGACCATTTCATCTGGTCCTGTCATCATTCCCTTGGTAGAAAGGCCAAAACCAACCACTGGCAGAAAGCACCGAATGCCCACATATAACGAGACCTGGAAGCCTTCTTGACCTCCTCTTTGGGAACACCCCATTCCAAGCTCCTTCCCCATCAATGAGATCCATGCTGCTATGCATAGGGACACTTGCTACAGCAGTAAGCAGAGCAGGTCACGCACAGGAGATTGAGAGAGGACCTGCCCAAAACTCCTATATTCTCTGTGACTTTAAGGAAAGGTCACTCTTTTCTTGTCCATCTGCCCAGAAAGGTGTCTCCTGAGTTGTGAGACACTGATCCTCAGCAGCACACTTGTGCAAATTCTGGGGGTTTCTGTCATAGAGAGGATTAAGAGAAGCATCCTATTTACCTCCTCCTCCACTTAGATGATAATGTCTCAGCCTAACTCTTTCCTTTTTCAGGAAACTGAAAGGAAAGGAAAGGAAAAGGAACTGGCCATGGTCTACTCATTTCCACTTGCAACATCTCCCTTTCTGAAGATTCCCTCAAACTTTTAAATTCAGAGGAAGTGCAGAAGGAGCATCATTTTGGGTGAACGCAGCATGAGCGATGCACATAAATGCCCTCCATTCATTCGTTATGATCTTTACACAGATTTGCTACCCCATCTCAATCTGAGGTGCAGAGTACTGAGGACACGAGCCCAGAGCTAACTGTGCTTTCCAGAAATGCTTTAATTGCTAAGTTATAGGCCATTCCGTGGCCTTTTCTTCTGCCATCCTCTTATTTTTCTTTCCTGTTCTCCTCCAGCTCTCCCTCTGGTGTGATGCCAAGAGAGCGGCAGCAGTTGGAAAAGTTAAGCATCATGGAAGGCTTCCAAAGGTCCTCAGAAGAAATGCTGGTTATTAAGGGCTGAGATACATCGCACTTGATTGAACAGAACCAAAGCTGACTCCTGAGAGGCAAAGGTTAATGAGACAAATAGCTCAAAAAGATCAATCTGTTCTAACTCATTATTTGTTAATATTTTTTTTTTTATTTTTTAAGTTGAAAAAGAGTTTAAAATAGAGCAGGCAGCTGAAAATAACCCCTGAATTCTCACCTGCATGAGATAAAACCACGGAAGGCGTGAGACTGCCAGCAACATAACAACTACAGAGTAGCTGCCTAATGAATAAAGAAAAGGCAAATCAATTACCTCTATCAGCTTATATTGAAGGCAGCAATCTTGCCTGCGTGCGTCTCCTAAGGGGGAGCAGGGAGGGACGGTGGCAACGCAGCTTCAACTTCCACCACCGTTCCAAACTCAGGGTGGCAATCCGGGGAGGCTTCCCTGTCACCACCTCCACCTCCTCCTTCAGGGATTGCTCCAAAACACGAGGATTCAGGCAGCAAAAGAGAATATTACTGGGGGACGGGGCGGGGGAAAGGATAATCTGATGACCATTATATTTGCTCACAACAAAAACCCCACGGGAGTTGTTTCGACTCGCTTCTGACAGACAGCACACCAAAACCAGTTGCCCTTATTAAAAACATGGAGAGAGTTGGCTTTTAGTTTAACATATATTGTGATAAAATGTATTTTCCTTCTTCTGTATTGGATTTCATGATATAATTATCTTAGAGTAATAACGTCTCGCTTCTAATCTTTTTTTTTTTTAAGAAAACCACTTTCCAGTGGTTTTAGAACTAGAGAAAATGCTTTGCATAACATTCACAGTCTTAGCCTTTTTATATTTTTATTTTTTTATTTTTTCAAAGGACGCCCGTTTCCTCATAATTCCACAGGAACAGAGAGGCTCACAGAGAGTGTTGTGTTTGCGGCAACATTGATTTCTTCTGAGTCATTACAACTGGACATGGGCAAGTTATTTAACTCGCACTGAATTATTCAGATCTGTCCAACCAGGGAGGAGACCAAGATTGAAAACAAACAAAAAAAAATTTAGAAGCTCATAAAAATCAAAGGTGACTTAGAGCTTCCAAATATAGGCATTATGTTATAGTGTAAGTGGTGTCTGGCATTTGGCTCTTTTTCCGGATTTTCTGAATCATTCCCTGCTGGGGCAGAGCTCCTTAGTTCCAGAAATGGCACCTTCTCCAACCCAATCCTGCAGCAACAGAAAAACTGCCCAACCCTAATTTTCAATCCCAAAGGGCACGTCTGGGAAAGGACACACCGCCATGCTATTGTCCTGCCACGAAGAACAACGCTACCGATAAAATTATGGGGGTTTGGGATGCAGAGGGATTAACGGGGACTCTCCTTGAGGGCTTTACCTCTATGCCCCTCCAAAACAGACCTCAACTTGGGAAGCAACAGCAGGCCGTCTGAAATATTTTGCATCCCCTTCCTCAATCAGGTCTGTGACCCATACGCTGTCACTCAGAGAAGTGGGTTTGCCCAGTTAAAAATACAGAGGAAGCCAGTTGGTTTTGTTAAATACAAGCCCAAGAAGAAAGCTGCAGTTGGGCGGCAGGAGAACCACAATCAGCTGGTGGCATCTGAGCGCCGGTGAGATTTAGCCTGGCATTATGTGAAGAGCATTGAAGCTGCCTGCCTTCCTGAAGCCAGTTCTGGATGCAAGAACTTCAAAGCCATCTGTTATAGCATGTTCTTAACAAAGAGTCTGACCCTCAAAAGTTGGCTCCTGCTTTGAAGAGGTTGGCAGAGCGCCACAGCAACCAGGCGTTTCGGATGAGCATCTCCTCCAGAAAGACTTCATGCCAAAGCAGAATTCTTTAAATGGTGGAAGAGGACGAACACCAGGGGCTAAAACAGGAGAACGTACAGAAGAGGTGCTTGGAGAGATGCTATGAAAGCACTGAGGAGAGGCAGGGCAACGAGGAGAAAGGGGGACTACAGTCCAGAGTGGTGCTTTGATCAAGCGGTGCTTTTCACGAGCAGCTCGTGTTGTGTTGCAAATTCAAAGGCATTTAGAAATGAAAAGGTGAAGCGCATCATTGCAACAGGTAGAGAATAAAGAGAAGCTGTATTAGCAGAGAGATGTATCTCTGTGAGGCTGAGGGGAGACCTTCTCGCTCTCTCCAACTCCCTGAAAGGAGGGGTGTAGAGAGGCCGAGGTCAAGTCTTCTAAGTCCCAGGTGATGGGAGAAGAGGAAACGGCCTCAAGTTGTGCCAGGGGAGGTTCAGGCTGGAGATTAGGAAAAATGTTTCCCTGCAAAGGGTTATTTAGTGTTGGAATGGGCTGCTCAGGGAAGAGGTTGAGGCACCATCCCTGGAGGTTTTCAAAAGATGGGTTGACATAGAGCTCAGAAACATAGTTTACTGATGTGGGGAGTTCTTTTATATGATTTTCTTTTGTGTTTTTTTTTTTTTTTATTTTGGTGGGGTTTTTTTAATCAGATTTAGGTTGATGGTTGGACTAGATGATCTTAAAGGTCCCTTGAAACCTAGAGGATCCTAAGATTCTAAGGACTTCCTAAATTTCAAGGACTTCCCACTCTGCCAGCCCAACCGTGTTCCTGGAGTGGAGCTCGGGAAGCTGGTGGCAAGACCCTGATGCCACAGTGCCCTGCAAGAGCAAGGGGCATGCATCAAAGGATAGCCTAATGCCATCAAGTTTGCACACCAAGAGAGCTGAGCACATCAGCTGGCACAGCCATCTACTGCTCCACAAACAGGAACGGCAGCAGGATCCCCTGCCAACAACCATGTTGTCCTCTTTACAGCATCTGTACCATATGGTGAAGGAAAGGCCACAGCAGATGAGACTTCCTCAACACTGTCCCTTGGCTAGACCACTGAAAGATTCCAGGAAATGGAAAAACTTGGGACCCAGGCTTTGAAGGAATATGTGAACATACATCCACTCTCCTAGAACTGAGGTCAACTGCACATTCCAAAATGGGAAGCAAAGAAATGGAAAACTGTGAAGAGTGGGCCAGAGGGAGCAGAGTTTTGCATACCAAAAGGTATGCAAAATATGTAATATGTATACCAAAATACTGTCATGTAATAGTGTAATATGTATACCAAAAGGAGGATGGCACTCTTTTAGGGCAACCAAGATAGAGTGATTAGAGCATCTCCCTGCTGAGGAAAGGCTGAGAGAGCTGGGACTCTTGAGCCTGGAGAAGAGAAGGC
Source organism: Gallinago undulata (assembly GCA_026546715.1). NCBI lineage: Eukaryota > Metazoa > Chordata > Aves > Charadriiformes > Scolopacidae > Gallinago > Gallinago undulata. The sequence continues at coordinate 48,245,554 of JAOTQQ010000012.1, forward strand.
TGAGGGGAGACCTTCTGAATGCTTCCAAGAACCTAAAGGGTAGGTTGAGGGAGGATGGAGCCAGACTCTTCATCAGGGGTTCCCAGTGACAGGACGAGGGGCAATGGGCACAAGCTGGAACATGGGAAGTTCCACTCAAACCTGAGGAAGAACTTGTTTTGGGTGAGGGTGGCAGAGCCCTGGCAGAGGCTGCCCAGGGAGGGCGTGGAGCCCCCTTCTCTGGAGATCTTCAAGCCCCACCTGGATGCTCCTGAGTGATGTGCTCTGGGCAGCCCTGCTTTGGCAGGGGGGTTGGACTAGATGGTCTCTAGAGGTCCCTTCCAACTCCACAACTCCAATAATTCCATGATTCCTCCATTTTGCAGACACTCCAGCCTTTAACTGTCAGAAATGCCACTGAAAACAACAGACTAAAGGCTGCTCACAGGTGGAGTTGATGTCAAGCTGTAAAGATTTCAGATTTATTTGTTTTTAATGCTGGGGCTACACTCTTAGGTGACCCAAAACGCAAAGAATATTGCGGTCAGAAAGTAACTTTCAGCCCAGGTATTTTTTACTTTAATAATGACTTTAAAATGTGATAAGGGGCAACATGAAGCTTAATGCTCTGGTTAGAAACCACAGCCTCATACAGCCTTTGCTCTGAGTACCAGAGTGACACGGAAAGGTTTACATTTCAACCTCCAGGGGATGCATCACATCGCTGCACCTCTAATTCGGAAGCGAATATAATCCTTCCTCAGTTCTCAAAGTCAGAAAAAAAGTTGGCTGAGTCAGCATTCTCCCAGCCAACTGGTGTCCTGGAACCAGCTTCTGCTCCGTTTGCTGGCAGAGCTTTCCAGCAGAGCTACGCCGAGCAGAAGGGATGGACCACTCAAAGAGAAAGAGTGCAACACAGATGGCAGGACACAGCCTGCTGCCATTCACTTTTCCTACTGCATCTCAGAAAGCTCCTAGAGACTCCTAGAGAAGAATCCTCCGTTAATCAGAACCCAGGTATCTGTCTCCAGGAGCGTTACGCAACCACAAACACAGAAATGTTGGTCGGAAGAGACCGTCTGATGCAACCAATCCCTCAAGACAGGACTATCACGAGGTCATCTGTGGCTTCACCCAGCTGAGTCTGGAAAACCTCCAAAACATCAAGACTCCATGGCCTCAAGATAACTTCTCCCAGTGCTGCACCAACTTCGGAGACACTTCTAGTGTCTGTTTTGAGGATCCCAAAGCAGCCAACTGCCCACTGGTACTAAAGCAAGGGGTTATTTTACCTGCAGTACTGGGATTCTTGCTGAACTTCATAAGGCTTCTGTTGACCCAGCCAAGTTCCTCCAGGATTTTCTGGATTGAAGGACTACCATCTGCCATGGCAGCCACTCCCACAAATTATGTACTTGTTAGAATGCATAATAACTTATTACCCATCATAAAGGATAATTACCCTGTGTAGCACAACAATCTTTGTTGACATAGGAGTAGGTTTATCTGACCAGACAGATGGATCAAGTAGTGTTTATTTTTCCCACCCCAACTATGGTTTGTGCCAGGTTCTTCAGAGGACCGAGCAAGACACATAGTAAAGAAGCCAAGCAGCTTCTCTCTTTTTCCCCTGACGCTTATCTCAAGTAACAGGATGCCACCACTGTCCATATAATTGTCTCACTCAGTGGTTCCCAAGCTTTCTGAGCCACGAGCTCCTCTCCAGATTGAAGCTGCTCTTCATGAAGATTACACGCTCTTGTGCGACTTTTCACCAAAAGAAACTACAGAAGGGATGTCTCATTTACCGTGAAACCACAATCACATAAGTCACACCTCAGGGGGCAACTAATCCTTTATTTGAGCTTCTGCTGACCTCCTAACCAGCGTGGCATTTTCTGGCATGGGCTTATTAATGTGCCATGTCAACAACTCCCCTGAAGCAAGCACAGCAGAAGGTTTTCCCGTTGTTCCAATGAGTATTTAGAAAATAGCACAGCTCAGTTATTTGACATTCACATATCACAGTGGCCTTTTTGTTCTAGGATCTCATGACTGAGATCAGAACGAACCTCAACAGTTACGGAACCTCTTTGAAGTGACCTATTTCTTCTACAGAAGAGGAGCAAACTGAAGTTTATGTGATGGAAGATACCATCAGAAGTTTTAAATTGTGGAATGACAAGTTTCAAATGAAGAGTGCCATATGGGTACACACACAGAAGCTTGTGTGGGTCGCAACGATGGGGGGGGGTGCAGATTAACCATCCTTCTATTAATGACCACGTACAACAGGACACGCAGCAAATACTTCCCTGCAGCTGAGTACTGTACACCAGAGAAAGTTGTGACTTTCCCACTTCATTATGACAAACACCACCACTGCATTTGTCAGAAAAATAAAGACAAAAAAGAAAGAAATGCATGGCAGAGCCAGTCTCCAAGTGCTCCAATCTGATAAGGAACTACGTGGCATCGCTGGACCTCATCGGGAGGAGTAGCATCACACTGACACACAATGGCCATGCCCAGGCACCCTGCTCCCAGTGCCAGCACCACAACCACGACAGCCACATCCACCACCCCGGCTATCTGGCAGGGCTTTGTCTCCCCTGACCAGACACAGAAGGTGACCACCTGGTGGATCTCTCCCCATGCCACGTCCCCACCACGCGGCAGCTCTCCCACCTGCATATTTTAAAGTTGGGGGGGTCTTCATATCCCACTCCCTGTGGGGCCCCCACGTGCTTTACAGAGGTGGCAAGCGGTGCTGTCACCAACACGGACAACCAAGGCACAGCCTGGCTTTCTCTTGCTACTTCAGGTAGAGGTGGTTCCAGCAGCCATCACTCCCATCCATCAAGCCACCCACGGTCGGCAGCTGTTCACACAAAGCCAATTTACTTAGCAGACAAGAAGCTCCCAGATTAACCTGGATCAGCTCCGGGTGCTGAGAAAGAGGAACAGCCAGCGAGCAGGAGGATCTCAGGAACACGTGCTCCTTAAGCAGCCGGGAGGATATGTCTGGAGCTGCAGAGAAGTGGTGACACTCATCCAACGGGATGTCGGAGGTGGGGATGGGGCACAGCTACAGTGGCCACAGCCACCATTTTACAGTGCATGAAAGCATATGCATTATCTAAGTGCTAGTTATATATTGTACACGGCTCCTGCTTCAGATTAAAGGAAAATATTCATGTATTACTCATTACTTCAGCATTTTACTCTTTGCAATTTGGATCATTGCTCTGATTTTTAGAGCCCCCCCCCCCTTTTTTCCCCCCTCACCTTTTTTTTTAATTTAATTTGCCCAAATAGTTCCTAGCTATAATTTCGATTACAATTTGCAGAGGATTAATTGTGGTGGTGGAGGCAGGGGAAGAACCTGGTGGGTGACCATTGCTAGTTCAGAAGCATAAGGAGAGCAATGGGAAGCATCACGGTCTTCTTCTCAGCAAGATGGGGTTCAGATGCAGAAGTTTTAGCCTGCCTCCTTCTCAAATAAATCCCCACACGCTCTATAGCTACAGCTTAGTCTTAAAATGCTGTAGGCTATTAAAAAAAAAATTAGAATAAATAAAAATTCAAACCAAAAGCACAGCACATAAGGAATCACCCAGGCTGGGAGAATGGAAAAGGACATTTAATTTCATTAGCACTCATGAAACACAGATGCCTGACAAGTGTCACAACTGTAACAGCACACAGGTATGGAACCAGCTACTATAAGAAGTTCTAGAAACGACCATTAAATGAGTTGCAGAGAGCTCTGTGTGTGCAGGGAGGAATTTTCTTTCACCAGCCTGCTAGTTATCCACTGAGCTCTAAGGCAAGGAGGACTTGTCATATCTGCTTCCCCGGATGCGTCACAGGGGACAATAAATATGATTGTGTTCTGCCAGCTCTGTCACCAAGGGTTCTCCTTTAGAGAGTTTAAAAGCAAAACCCCAAACGCTTCTAATTATAAAAAGCCGTGAGCTTGTTAGGGATTAAAAAAAATAAAATCAACAAAAAAAACCCACAAGCAAACAACTGAAAAAAAATATAATCAAATCTTTTTAAAGCCTTTCAAAGAGCCACGAAAAGAAGATTTAGTTGAACACATGATTCTCACCCTCTCCTCATTTGTGCCATGTGGGGTGAGGCAGGGCAGAGGCTGGAGGTGCTCTGCCTGGGAGGGGGTGCAGGGCGAGCTCCCTGAACCCCAGTAACCCAGCGCAGGCAGGGACCCAGCCAGACGGCCCCGGGGGTTACTCGGATTCACGGCCGAAGAGGAGGAACGGGGACCGACACTCACTCTCCCTCTCCAATAAAAACAAAAATTGCCCAAGGCAGATGTCTCCACGCGCTTAAATTCGGTCGGATATTACGCGGTGGGGATTGCATCGCTACAGGATTTAATAAGAGGAAGTTCTCCTCTCTCTCTCTCGGTTACGCAAAAAAAACCCAAAACACATGCAACCAACCAAAAAGTGTCTCTTTTGCTTTATAGAGGAAAGAGAAAAATAGAAAAATTGTTCCTACCACACAGTCTGTGTGCTAGTGGGGGGGGGGGGGCGACACAACAGTTCCTGACATTATGCAAGTCCTAGCGGTTTAAGAAAGGTTAATAGAGTTTATTGAACTTCTAATAGGGGATAACTCACAGCCCATACACATCAAAAAGGTGATTTTGTTCATTTTTTTTGTTTATTCCCCTGTGACTGAACTCAAAGGCTCTGCCTCCAAGGCCATTCTCCTTTCTGAGCCACCAACCTGCTCCGCTCACCATCCACCTTGGCTCAGCAGAGTGGTTTTATGCAGCTGTGTGGCACACATAAGGGCACCAAAGCTTCTAGACAACATTAATTCCTCCAACGGGACTGATGTTGGTTTGCAGTCCAGGTAATCAGGATGTCGAGCCAGAAGAAAAGCCTCTACACCTTCTCATGGGGAAGGGGAGTTCTGAGCAGCATCTCAGAAGATGCCTGTCCCACCACTAAAATCATAGAATTGTCCAGGTTGGAAGGGACCTTTCAGATCATCTAGTCCAACCATCAACCTCACTCTGATCAAAACC
>JAOTQQ010000012.1:48276525-48287252 GCA_026546715.1 Gallinago undulata
AATTAATTGATTTCCTTCTGAGAGGACATCTCCAGTAACACTCCTAACAGATGCCCCAAGCAGAAGACAGACAGTGTTTTTCTTAAGATGAATCATAACAAGTAAGAGTCAGCAATTTCAGGAGTGTGGGGGGGGTTATGAAGCCTGATGTCTGCTGGCTCTTTCTCCCCCCTGTTGATTTTCTGATGTACAATGATAACGCCGAGTACCCATTAGTCTCTTGGCGGGGTCACTAATTTGAATGTCTCTGTTCTATGTGGCCATCGATTTTCGTGGCGCTCATAGGAACTCCATATTTTTGAGACGTTTAACCTCTCTGTCAAATTTGCTTGAAATTAGCTGGCAAGCTAATAAAATCCCCGGGGAAGGGATGATGAGCAGAACAGCAGAGAACACATCCTCGTGAGGTTGGTTTTTTTTTTTTTTTCCTTAGGAATCCGATGTCTATGGTGTCAGCTCTTTTTCCTGTAAGGCATTTTATATGGCTGCCAAACTTGTTGCAAAAAGATTAAGTGATGTCACTGGTGTTGGGTTGCCAAGTGACGGGTGTCACATCCTACGGAGAAATACAGTCAGAAGGGTGAGCAGAAGTGACTCATCCTTATACCTTGATTAGGGCTTCGTTCTGCTTGGTGTTGGGTCTGAAACCCAGACCTCTCCCTCCCACGGGACATCCCAACCACAGGCCCACTGTTCTCTCTAATCAGTGCGTGGTGGGACATCTTGTCCTGGAGGTAAATGAGAGGAACCCACGCTACAGAAGACACGCTCCAGCAGAGCTTTGGATGTAGTTTCCAGTTTCCGTAGCAGACAGATTTGATTCTCATCCCCCCACATCCGAGGGGACTGTTAATTACTCAGATATCACTCAGGTCACGGTTCTGGAAAGGAATTAAAAAAAAATCTAATCCTTCCTTCACCCCAGGCAGAGTCGCTGAGACCATGCTTGCAGAAGCTTGCCTGCTCCAGGCCCTCCAGTGGTGGCATCTCCTGAACTTCCCAGATGAGAAACACGGGTTACAGTGGACCTATGTCACCACTGATCATAGAATCATTCAGGTTAGAAAAGACCCTTGGGATCATCAAGTCTGACCATCAACCCTACACTACAAAGTTCTCCCCTGCACCATATCCACCAACACCACAGGGGTGGTGACTCAGCCACCTCCCTGGGCAGCCTATGTTTTCTTTGAGGCCTAGTCTGGCAAGCCTCTACTTTGGCAAGCCACCACGCTCCAGTGGTGGCATCTCCTGAACTTCCCAGATGAGAAACATAGGTTACAGTGGACCTTTGTCACAACTAATGTTTTCTTTGAGGCCTAGTCTGGCAAGCCTCCAGTAAAAACACCCACAAATCACAACTTTGTGTGGCAGAATTTGTGACTTGTGGGCTAGGTCTCTAAGCTCTCAACCTGGGCAAGCTTTCCGTGGTTCCACCCAGAAACAAGCGTCAAGTGGATTTTTGTGAAAAAGCCACGGGCAATGACATTTTAGGCGCCGCAAGGGCCAAGCAAGAAGCGAGGCTGGAAAGGGGTGTTTAGTGTAGCGTTACAAAGCACTTTGGTTATGAGCAGTTGGACAGCCAGCCCCTCAAACATTGCCTCTCATGTAGACCCTTCAGATGTTTTTGATCTGATGTGATGCCTTTTGGTGGCAGAGAAGGGTTTATAACGCAAGCGAGTCAGCTCGCTAATTTATAGCAAACCACAGGCTTCCCAGGCAGTGGAAGTGTTTCATCAGTCCTTTCTAAACATTTGCATGTCAAAAGCAGTGTAACTTGTTGACGATGATGGAGGCCTATCTCCTGATCATTCTGTTCTTACACCGAATAAATTTTGCAATACTTGTCATTTCTACCTTACTCGTAGCAGTTAACTAGGTTATCCTCTGCTGCATGAAGAGTTAAAACATAATACATTCTTGTTACCAAATTTTAACAACATTCTTGTTAACAAATTTTAATTTCATGTTTGGAAGAGTTTCATGAACATTAATTAGTTAACTCATACAGACAGCTTTTTAACTCGAAGTGATTCTGCAGCCAGTGCAATTCTGCCTAAAACATGACTTACAACTTCTGCTATTTGGGGGGTTTGCTTTTTGGGTTTCTTTTTTTGGGGTATATATACTTAAAAGCTCAGTCTCCACTTCTCATTCACATGAACAGTTGTGCTTCAGACCCTGCAGGTATTCAGAGAGACAAAACCTTGACTCTTAGTTCTCCTAATTTTCTCAGACACAAGGAGAGGTCAGTCAGGTCTTTGTGGTGTTTACTTGTGCTAAGATTAATTTGTTTCCTGTCCCTGCCTGTTCGTGTGTAAACTTCTGTTTGTTAAGAAGGAAATAAATCACAGAGTCGAGTCAAATTTTCCCTCTGCCCCAAATTCTCAGAGGAGTACAAAGCCATAGCTCTGCTGAGGATCAGGCCATCAGTTTATGAAACAGTAAGTATTTCGTTTAAGACTTTTCACACAAAACTCTGCTCTACTCTCTTGAGAAAATCTGTATTTCAGATTTCAAGTCTTGCACCAGCAATTAAAGTGGTTTCATGGCCTCAACCACTCCCAGCAGACTTTGAACGTCTCTGAGGAACCTCCCTGACCAGTGACACCTAGCTGCCTAATCATTACAACACCTATGACGGTATGATCCAATTCCCAGAAAGAGGAAGGATGCCCAAAATTATTCAAAGGGGTGCTCTGCTGATTTAAGTGAGCAGGCAGACCTGAGCTGTTGATGAAATTGACTCATGCGGTTCTCCATCTGAAAGTTGGGTTTGTTCAAATGAGAGCATAGAGGAGATAGGAAAGCAGGAGAGTATTGAGGTCTTTCTCTAGGCCCAGGTCCTGTAGGATGGCTACTTGGAGAAGACGGGCAAGCTCCGGTCAGCAGCATCTGGGGGGGATAGGCAACAGAGCAATACTGGAGCACTGGGGGACAAGCTAGTCCCTAAGCACCTGGAGATGAACACCACTGAGCTGTTTAAAACAGAAAATGAAGGACCCATTAAATCCAGCTTTGATCCCTGGGAAGATCCTGGCACAAATAAGGATTTTAAGTATTTGGAAGATAATTAGGTGTTCAAAAAACCCACCAGCATGGCTTTACCAAACTCACTTTTTTCTTCAACAGAGCAACTGGCTCGAGGGACAGGAGAGAAAAAGCAAATTAATGACAGAGTGGGGGTGGAAGAGTGTATACTCACAAAGCTTGTGGGTGGCACCGAGCCACAGGGCCTGCAAGGACTTTGATGGGTGGGATCAAAATTCAAAATAGTCTTCACAGATCAGAGGGATGTTCCAGAGCTGACAAGATGAGCTTCAGTAGGGACTTAGGGAGGAGAAAGCCACAGCATCCATTCAAATTGAGGAATAACTGAGCCACACATGGGGCAGGAAAGGCTCAACAATGTAAACAGGAATCAGCAGGGTTACCCATTAGGTAGACACCAAAGGCTGTTTCTAGCTGATGTCATGAATCCTAACAGCATGATTAGGAAGATGGCTATGCAATGACACAATTACCGTCAAGAACATGATGCTGAGAGCCACCATACCAAAGTGTTGATGAATTACTGCCAGATGTTGTACAAGTTGCAAAAACCAAAGAGTTCCCCCAAAACAAAACCCACAGCCCTGAAATGCTTCCTGCCTTAAGCCTAAATCCTAGTCCTTGCTTATGCTAAATAATACACGGCCTGATAAATGGCTTAATTGGAATTACAGGGACTATGAGGTGCTGCTGGAAAGGAATAAAGCTTGCATAGCCTGGAGTGAGGAGTTTGCTTCCTAAATAAGGGCTTAAATTACGTAAGATACCAGAGTGCTCTTTTTACTGTATGTGACGTTGGGGCTGAGGTCACGTCGTCATCTCCAAATCTTGTTCTAGCCACGCCATCATCTGCTTTGGAGAGAATTTCCTGCAGTTTGAAGAGCCACGAGGAAAAATAGCTGTCACCATCTTACACGAGCTTTTGCGTTCCATCAGTAGCACAAGCTCCCCGCACGCTGCAGGACGTTCATTCCTGTTCTCCTGGTGTGTTCCCTGGTGTGACTCATCACGAAAACAACACAGCAGGTATCGGTTGGCTGTGATTTCTATGCAAACATCGTTCTGAATATTGTGGGATTTCTGGTTTTCCTGTGATGGGTTCTCAGACTTTCCTGGGGCTATCAGGAATGCCTCCCAACACACCTCCTTCAAAAACAATCTCCCTAGGTATCCTGAAATCAGGTTTTAATCCTTCTCCGAAGCATCCCAAAGCATATATTTGGTTAATTCTGATTTCACGCTGCAGATAGCCATGTCACACACACACACACACTCACACACACCCTTGCCACATTCCTCCTGGGTTAGTCATGGAGCACATCTGCCTTTAACCTGTGGAGCGGCGGACAATTATGGGACACGGTGTGCTCCTCCCATGACTCAGGAGACTCCTCCCATGACTCCTGATGGTGCAAGGTGCCGGGCATCCCTATCCTGCTACCTACCAAGTGACATCAGGGGATGCTGGTATCTCACCGGTGTGACTCCGAAGGTAGGAAAGAAGGAAGGAAGGACACTCAGTGGGGACAATGAGCTCAGAGAAATGGTTGGATGAATGACTCGCTTCGCCTGACGAAGGCCACATCCCAAAGGTGCTAGTTGCTGAATCTGACTGTTTCTCATGTGCACACACACGCAAGCTGAGGCAGTCAGGCACTTCCAGAAGACAAACCCTACTCCTTCAGTATGTATATACCCTACTGCCGTCCCAAACTGGAGGTGAACTCACTCCACGCTTCACATAGGGCCGACTGCAGGGTAACCTTCCTGCCTTTGGCTTCAGGGTGTCAGGTACCTCGTTTAGATATACGGTTCCCTTGGCCTGCCTGACATCCTACACTCCTAGGGAAAGTCATCAAGCTGCCCACAGTTTACCTCTCGGGCCATTAGATTTACCAGATGTGGGTTACCCAGCCTGAGCGAGCAGTTGTATTAGGTGCACTGTCACCTTCATGCCAAACAGGGATGGGGAGGCTGATTTTCACCAAACCAAGGCATCACTTGTACTACTTTTTATTCTCCCTGCAGCTATTTTCCATTGCATTTCACAGCTCACAGGCATTACTCCTAATAGCACCGGTGTGGCAGTGTGCTCTCCCTGTTTTTCCCCCTCTTTCCTGCTCAGGCCATGGCCACCAAGGCCATCACAACATGGGTTGCGATAACTTGCACCTGGACTTTGGGGGATGGCTGGCAACACAGCCAAGACACTGTCTGGAGTGGGGACCTAGAAATTTTCTTCCTATGAGAATATGACTATAGGTCAATTATCTTATGGTATAAATAGCGGAAAGCCCAAGAGCCCTTGGAGCTCTCCTGCAGGGCAGCAGCTGCATGCCAGGATTTCCCCTCTTGTGAGAATGTTCACTTAAGGTTCTCCTCCTCGAGGTTGAGAGGTTCCTTGCCCCAACAAATTCTCAGTGAGTGACTAATAGCATGCTAAACTTTGAAATCTTAACTAAGTAATATAGAGGGTTGATTGCACATATATAATCCTTTAGACGTAAACCATTGACCAAGTCTGGGACTAGGGTTGGATCCAGCCGCACCCAGACTCCTCTCTGAGAAGGAGTTTACAAAGCTGGGGGGTCCTTCCTGAACCTCGTGACTCAACGGGAGGGTCTCCCCGACAGCTTGTCCTCTCTGCAGTAAATAATAGAGCGTACCCTGACATCGAATCTCATGAAACACTATCACATTTACTGCTGGTTTTATCGCACTTACTCATTCAAGGATGGTGACTCAACCACCTCCCTGGGCAGCCTATTCCAGTGTCTCACCACTCTTTCCCTGAAGAATTTCTTCCTAATGTCCAGTCTCAACCTACCTTGTTGCAGCTTGAAGCCATTCCCTCTTGTTCTATCACGAATTGCTTATGAGAAGACACCAGCAACAACCTCTCTACAGTGTCCTTTCAAGTAGTTGTAGAGAGTGATGAGGTCACCCCTCAGTCACCTCTTCCTCAAACTAAACAGTCCCAGCTCCCTTAATCGTCCTTCATACAATTTATTCTCCAGGCCCTTCACCAGCTTCATTGCCCTTCTCTGCACCCGCTCCAGCACCTCGATATCTCTCTTGTATTGAGAGATACTTCAAGTATCTCTCTTGAATACTTCACTCTAACTAGTGAAGTTAATCACTCTACCAGCAACAACAGGACAGTGAGGTTTTAGAGTGGCAGGTTAAAGGAGAACCCAGAATGGTTATTTTAGAGAACTTCAGAATCGAGATAATCTGTCATACCGATAAGGGTCTGCAGGTTCCTCTAATGGCTGCTGGCCCAGCTCTGCGAGGTCGTTGGACCGGAGCCTGCCGTTGCATACTGTGCATGAGGATCTGCCATCTGCACCTCTCCTGTTGAGTCCAGCTTTCCCCCGGTGTGAGGATGGCTAGCTGGAGAGTAGAGGATTGCCCAACGCCAGGAAGGGTATCAGCATGTGGCCTCCACGGGGTGCGTTTGAGATAGGCAGCCAGTTGGCAGGGGAACCAAATTACCTTCACATCAATCGATCTTGACACCATCTGGTTTTGAAAGGGCTTATTCTGCCAAAAGACAAACACCCAACAGTTCTCGCCGGCTTTTCAGTAGATTGAAAGGGAATGAGGGGGGTTTGCTCCATCTGCATTCTTTTGTCCTCGCTGCTTCTAGATAAGGCCACAGGAATTTGCAGATTCCCTTTGGATTTAAGCGGGTTTTAAGGCCCAACAATGACTCTGTATCACAAGAATAAATCATGAAAGAAACACTGTTAGAGAAGAAAAGCCTTCGAATCAGGGAAGACATTGTGTTTTCTCCTTAGTTAAGCTCTGAACCTCAATTGTTTTTGCCAGGCAGAGGCTCCTGAAGGTGTCCCGTAGGGTGCACTGGGCAGCAGAGACATTCCACCAACTTACTGCAGGATCATGAGCCAAAGTAAATACTCAGAGACACGTCCTCCGAGGCATTTGCAACTCCCTCAGCAGCACCAGGGATGTTCTTCCCCTTAGATTTCAGGAAGGGTTAGAGATTCCCAGGAGATCAGGCCAGGTAGGGTGCGTGAAAACAAAAAGGCAATACAAGAACTGGTGTTACTTTAAATCCTTAAAACCCAATCAGAAAAGAAAAAAGGACAACCAAACAACAACAAAAAGCAGCACCTGGTTATACGAAGGCCAAAATAAGTCTCTCTCCCACGCTGCAGGAAGCTCTCAGTGCATCCTCTAACTCATATTTTTTAAATCAAAGTGTTCAAAAAGATCATATCAAGTAGTTTCACTTTCCAGAATGGGAACATTCAATAAAAAAACAACTCTTAATCTTGATTTTAAAGGTTGAATTAAGCTTTAAAAAAAAATCTTATAAAAATGGAATATCCCAACAAAATTTTCTTGATTAGGAAAGACCCTCTTGCTTTGGACGTTTGTGATGTCAAACATATGTTCCAAGTTCACTGTTCAAAACAGCCCCCAAACTTTTAAGGATGTTTTTTTTTAAAAGGCTTGAAAAATCTGTAATATTTGGCTGATCTTTCTTCTTGAAGGAACCAGCTGTAAAGGAGTCCACCCCACTATACTGTGACACTTTGTAGGGGCAGATAAATTTAACGCTCACATATTTTAATCTTTGAATAAAGGACAGGGGCTACCTACCAACAAGATACCCAATACCCTCCATGCTGTCTTCTACATTGCCTATGGCTTCACTCAACAGCTCCATGACTCATGTGATGCTATCACAAGAGGCTCATCGAGGACCACTGAGAACAGATTTAAGATCCTGGAACAAATTAAGGTGCTTCCCATCTTCAGTGCCACCTACTTGCCTTTCTCTTGGCATCCACTCCTGCTCTTTGGAGCTGTTTATGACTTGAAGTTAGCAGAGGCAGAGGAGCAGCACCAAAGGCTGAGCTGGATGAGGAAGCACAGGATGGAGCAAGGGTTTATCTCTGCACCCCAGCATCCTCCGAGCTCTGTCTCCTCCTCACAGCTCTACTAGCCCACTGCTTTGGGTCTTTTTGTTTTCCCTGTCAACCAAGAAACCCTTGCCCCTGCCTCTGAAACATTAAAGCTGTGTTAAGACTCAAACTCAGTGCTAGGATTGCCCGTAGAAAAGAGGAGCTCTCATGTCTGGAGGTGAGAGGAGAAAAATCTGTCACTCCTAACCATGTCCTAGTTATTATTAAGATGAATAAAACTAATTTTAATCATATTAAATTCTTGAAATCATAGAATGGTTTGGGTTGGAAGGGACCTTAAAGATTATTCAACTCCAACTCCCCTGCTCTGGGCAAGGACACCTCCCACCAGACCAGGTTGCTCCAAGCCCCGTCCAGCCTGGCCTTGAACCCCTCCAGGGATGGGGCAGCCAAGCTGGGCAACCTGTTGCAGTGTCTCACCACCATCACAGCAAAGAATTTCTTTCTGGTATCTCATCTAAATCTCCCCTCTTTCAATTTAAAACCATTACCCCTTGTCCTATTGCTTCACTCCCTGACAAAAGGGGATCTCTCTTGTAGCTCCTTCAGGTACTGGAAGGAGCTATAAGGTCTCCCCCAGAGCCTTCTCTTCTCCAGGCTGAACAACCCCAGCTCTCCCAGCCTGTCCTCATAGGAGAGGTGCTCCAGCCCTCTGAGCAGCTATGAGAGGGAGAAGAAGGGAACAGAAGATGGGTAGTATAGTACAGGAGTGGTAGTTTCATATCCATTTTAGGGGTTAACTAACCCATTTTAAACTGATGAGGTGACTGACAGGTGTACGTTATTTTGATAGACAAAGAAGATCCAAAAGAAGATCCGTGATCTAAACTGGGAAAAAAAAAAAAAAAAAAAAAAGGGCAAAAAATCCTCATCCATCTGCTTTCAAATAATTAAGATATTTTTCTGCTTCTGCAGGAACAGAAAAAGTAGTTTGTAAATACCACACAAGTAAATCCACGAGCCCTGAGCCAAAGCTCTGTTGAAGTGGTCCAGCAGAGAGACTCCCTAGTCAAGGAGAGGTGCTGTCTCTGGGGAAGGAGAAGCAAGGCAGCCTTCAACCAGCAACATCACAGAGCTCTTGTTCTGCGGTCACTCTGCATGATAATATGGGGTAAATTTTAAGAGAGAAAAAAATAGTGGGCTTTTTTTTTTGCCAAACAGGGAAAAGTTCGGTCACTTCAGAACAATGGAAGCAAAGAGAAGCCAAGGGAATTACTCATCTCGAAAATGGAATTTGATTTTCTAATGCAAAGAGCAGGCTTTAATTACAGCAAATTGAAACAATGGAACATTTCCTCACTGAAAAGTTGGAGGAGTTTGTCGCTGCTCTGATTACTGTGCGAAGGGGATGGGTGTGCTTAGGAGCAATCGCAGCAGGGTTTAACTTCAGCCAAATACTTTGTAAAAATTGCCATAATTGACAACAGGGATGTTTTCCTTTAGCTTACTTCTCTTCAGGACCAAACGCAGACACTACGATGGGCACATAGTCACTGGGGGATATACTACAGCGGCACAGAAAGGGATAATTGCTCTTGCTTTGGGAAAGGGACCCTTCCTTCGTTTGAGAGGGCAGCCCAGAAGTAAAACAAATGGATCTTCATCTCCCCCAGTGAAAATACTGGATGCCATACTGGATGAAACAGTCCTTGCTAGCTTGCAGTCATTACATTTGGAAGCATCTATAATAAGTAGTCAGATGATGGCTACGCTCTTCTGCGCTTTCGTAGCCACATCGCAGGCCAGGGACACCCGTACCGGTTCCTGGCATCGCTTTTGGAAAGAGAGGTTCCAAAACTTGAGGAAAATGAAGAAAAAGAACTAACCTGCCACACTCGTGTGAAGCTTTCTGAGTATTACAAAAAAATGCATGCTGTGTTTGTTAGAGGCTTCAGTTAAATTAGCATTTAATTACATTAACATTTAATGCTTAAAAATGTCAGGAAAGGACTGAGGGGAAAAAAAATATAAATCAAAACTCAGCATAGAGACAGATGATATGCACATAAGTTTAAATGCCTGATTTGGGTTCACAATGAGCAACCGTTGCCATTTTTCTTGCCTTATGCCATACCGTAAACAAAAATTTAGTGTGCTCAATCTTAAAAAGCCCCCGCCTCCAGCTTTCTGAACTAGTTGAAGCTAATCAAATTTAACTACCGCTCCCAATTAATTTTGTTCCCTGGAATGCTGCTTGATAACGGAAATCGTGACAGGAATAAAACAGATCATGCTCTTGCGAGGTCTCGGGACTATCAGCCGTGCTCCATATAACCTTCTCACTCTTCTGAGCAGGAGATCCAATCTTTTGCTCCAGGGAGCAGATGTGCTGGGGGCTGATGGAGCCACTCGTGATGTGCCTGCATGATGGGGAGAGACCCCCGAGAGCCGCTGCTCTTGTTCAGCCCCTTGTGTCTCGAGGCACATGATTCAGAAACTCACACCTTCAGGAGACCAGGCACAAATACAGGTTGGGTGGAGAATGGCTGGAAAGCAGCCCTGAGGAGAAGGACTTGGGAGTGCTAGTGGATGAGAAGCTCAGCATCACCTGGCAGTGTGCGCTGGCAGCCCAGAGAGCCAACCCCATCCTGGGCTCCATCAAAAGAAGCATGGCCAGCAGGTCCAGGGAGGTGATTCTGCCCCCCTGCTCTGCTCTGGTGAGACCCCACCTGCAGCACTGTGTCCAGCTCTGGAGTCCTCAGCACAGGAAGGACATGGACC
>JAOTQQ010000012.1:48347801-48358293 GCA_026546715.1 Gallinago undulata
GCCCATTTCCTCTTGTCCTGTCCCTGGGCACCACTGAGAAAAGACCGGCCCCATCCTCCTGACACCCACCCTTTAAGCACTTAAAGGCATTGATCAGATTCCCCCCCTCAGCCTTCTCTTCTCCAGGATATCTCAGCAATGCTATCAACAACTGACTGAGAAGTTGAGGGGGAATGAACAACACAAAGACAGTTTTGAAACTGTCTGGTAGATGAATTTATACAAAAACACATCTTTCTATATTTGCAATATGGGAATAAAAATTGAATTATTGGATTATTATATTTTTTGCAGAATAACCAGTCCTTACTGGAATCTGCAGCCCAATGTAAATCTAGGCAGGCACAAAATAAAAACTGGTAAAAGTGTTATCACAGAAATTAAGGCTTTTCTGAATTTAGGGAAAACTGTCAGATTTGGAAAGGGATAAAAAATCATCACCACCAGAAAAAATCATAACGACTCTGATATCCACAATTCTCTGAGTTGTGTCAGTCATTTGATAATCCCCAAGACAGAGAAGCTGAGGTTCTACTGGAGACAGGAACAGCTCCTCAAGGAAAGGAATTAGTTGTGTCTCCTTAGTCCTTCTATATCTTATTTGCCTGCCCCACTCTTGTCCAACAGTCAAATGTGCAAAACTACCTTACACCCCCTCTCCCCTGAATTTTTCCACACTGACTGCCTCATTTAGTAATTTTCTTTCTTAAAACTGCCCCCCTTCTCTGCCAAGAACACTGTAGCATGATTGTAGCTTCAGACAACTGTAGCTTGAGAAACATTTCTAACACGCTTACTATAGACATTCAGAAGCCTTGAGATGCAATTCAGAGATAAAGCAACGGCAAGAAAAATGACAGTGAGAAGTAACCACTGCGTTATCGATACAAATATCTGAAGACTATTTTTTAAGACTTGACTTCACTATAAACTTTACCTGAATTTAAGTACTCTTTTGAAGAGTTGATACATCTGACATATACTATTATATTTTTTGTCAACACTGAGGAGGGAATCCTGATGTAGGCTTACAATAAACGCAACTTGAATTAGATCCACTTAAATTAATCCTTCACAGGCACTTTCATAGCATCAAGACAGTGTGGATTAGAGACTCCTTTAGTGAAAAACAGCTTTCACTAGGAACAGCAGATATATATTTCCACCTAATTTCAGGGATCTTTTTCAGGAAGATATAGGAACTCTACCTTCCTATAGGAAGACATAGGAACTATACAACTTCCTATAGTTATATAGGAAGAACAACTATAATTTGGCATATCATTAGTTGAACTCTACTACCCTATATTCTGCTCGAGAAATTTTTATTTAAATGCAGTACAAATAAAATAAAGAGCATCACCAATTGCTAATTATTGTTTATAGAGCTGACACATGGAAAGCAGGAAAAATACTTCAATTTAAGAGTGCAGCTATTCTCAAATAGCATTATAAAATTAAAAATACAGTAAAGCCTGCTTTTAAATTTCCCAATAATTTCATCAGGTTGGCAAACAACTTGCTTTCAGAGGAGATTAAAATGACATACTAGGGTTAAAAAAAACTGACAATAACAGAACCCAAACCCACTGCATTGCAACTCTCCTCTCTCAAAAGATAAAAAATGTTGCAGTAATTCCCCTGTGGTGATGAGGAACCCTAGAAGTAGCCAGAGCAGCATTTCAAAGATGACAGTAGTGCATCCGGACTGAGCTTCTAAACAAATATTAACCTGTTGTTCTCAAAATCATCCCTGACACTGAGTATTAAGCATGGACACCCAAAGAGATAGTAATTCCGGAAGTAGTATATATACCAAAATAGAAACACTAATGCAGAAAAGCTTTGCAAAAAAACTAGTTACAGGAATAGTAAATGTAAGGATTCTCTTCAGAACTGAATTAACTAAACACCAGTTATTTAACATGTTCACATAAACTAGTGTAAACCTCAGTGAAACAGAAAAAACCCAAATCCTAAGTACACCAGCAGTATTCAGTGTTTAGACCTGAACACAGGGAAGAGGCAACTGACTGGAAGACAATATACAAACAAACCCACCACTTGCCCCCAAAAAACAAAACCCCCAAAATCCAACCACACGTACGCAAAACCAACCAAGCAAAAGCAACCTAAACCACCAAACCCTGAGCAAAAAGATTGAAGTGCAATACAAACTTGGCAAGAACTTACTTTGTTAGTTGCCCTTTGTTTTTGTTGTTGTCAACCCCGTTGTATGTAACAGCTGCCAGTTTTCTGCTTCTGTAGTTCTCATAATGTACGTTGTTAGTGACATCCTTCAGGTCTTGCATGTGAGTTCTGCCAATAAAGTGGAATTTATCAGCTTAGTGTGCAAAAACAAAACGCTCTCTGAAAAAATCTTTATTTTGCAAATTGACTTAATTAAATTATATCATATCCCTCCTTTAATGTCCCATTCCCTACAACCCTGTCATTCTTCCATTTAAATTAGAATTCTCAAGACAGCAAAGTCACAGAAATACCAGTTTGCAGGGAACTATCTCAAGTTAACAATATTCCAAACATTCACTTACAGGAGCAATCTTTGGAAAAATTGGACTTCTGTGGATAAACTTGCAAGTATTTAGAGAACAGACAGGAGAAATTGTGTATTACTACTGCAGTAGGTACAACAAAGCACGTCAGGCAAGAAACAAGTAAGCAAAAACTTCCTAGTTTCTATCTTTTAAGCCTGCAAAAGCTAAAGTATTAGCTCCCTTTAATCCTTTTTTGCTGTCAGCTTAGAGAAAAGCAAAGTTTAATAATTAAAGCAACAGTTGTTACAGCAGACGTGACTTACTGCACTGCTGTAAGTATAGGACTCAGAACCTAACCCAACGAAGCACAGGTAGTCTTGCTTTAGACAACTGCAGCACTGAAAATCAAAAAAAAATTTAAAAATGCCTACAACTAAATATACATCAGCACTAACAGACAACTCAGGTTCCTACAGTTTATCACAATCTTTAAGAACAAGTAAGCAGAAAGCAAAGGGAACTATTTAAAAAATCATCACCACCACCATCGCTTGCTAAATATGAGGGTGGTTAAACAAGGTACCATAAAGAGCAAGATACTGTTTAAAATTAAGAATATGGGGATTAATATGAGCTAACCAGCTCAAATCTTCTTTTTTTCTCCAACATGTGACTTTCCAATCTTTCAGACACACTGGAAAACTTAATGTCACCTGTTAAGTCACTTACCTTATCAACATATTCCTCAGAATTGTGAAGTCACAGTGTTCACCGTTTTCAACTGCAGAGAGAGAGAGATTTTGGTTGAGATGCCAACTGATGTATGTACCTTACACAGAGGTCACTCATCTCCTACCATCATTCAGACCACTGATTCACCAGACTACTTCCAGGCTTTTCTTACTCAAATGGTATGTATGACACCAGTAGGAGAGCATTACCAATATAACTGTATCCAGGGATCCTACCAGCAAGGTCCCTATGCTCCCCTAAGCCATACTGGGAGACTGCACTTGGAGGCAGTACAGCAGAATAACAGAAACACAGTTTGGCCAGTTTTAATGGACCTTCTGATCCTTAGAAAGCCCACCAGCAGAGCCATATACAGATCAAACACCCACTGAAGAAAGAGCTCAGTCAAGGTCCAGCTATATCCGAAAGGCAGACTTAACTATAACATATTGAGTTACTGACCCCCACCAAAGTTGGTGAAAGTTTTCATGGAAAATGAGAAACGAGACGACCCGCTGGTGATATGGGATATGGCTCCAGTTTCTAAGGCTGCATCCGTGGCCAGTCAAGGGATTGGATTTTGGATTCTTGGTTGCAGTTTCAGCCTTAAGGGCAATGCAACTTTATATGGCATGAGAAAATTGAAAATTACATTTTTGTACAATAGCAGCATACATTGGTTTGAGTACTTCAATAGCCAATTTGGATTTAGTTCTTTATTAACTAAGCAAATGAAGGTCATATTTAATTTGATGCACCTGCCTGTGGACTAAAAGAAAGGGTTGGTAGGTGTCATTAGATGCCACCTATTCCAGCCGTGCTTGTCATCCCATCACTGTAGAAGAGGTGATGCTGTGAGCTGTGTTTCCCTGACGGATAATGAAATGATGCTGGAGAAAAATGCACATCCCAGAACACTCTGGTGTGCAGACACAGAAGGCAACACACAAAGCTCTCAAAGCACACAAAACAAAAGCACGAAGCAGGTTCCAATGTGTCCATGAAATAGAGGTTGTCATTTTAGAATCACAAAATGGTTAGAGTTAGAAGGGACCATAAAGATCATCGAGTTCCACCCCCCCTGCCCTGGGCAGGGACACCTCCCACCAGACCAGGTTGCTCAAAGCCCCATCCAGCCTGGTCTTTCATGGGGAGGAGGAAGAAGAACAAGATAAAGGAATTAAAATAACCCAAGTAACTTTAGTGAATCCTCCAGAAAAATGAAGCAAGTAGACTCTTCGTGTTTTCATCTGAGCTCCTGCATTTATTCCATGGTTTTACACAAACCATTAAGTTCCCCTCAGATAGCACATGAGGTCATAGTCCCAAAAAAGCATCATCTCCGAGTATTCTGTCTATAAGTGACAGATTCAAAGCCACTTAAAAATGTTCCTTTCAGTCTGTCTGTAGTTCTTCCCTTCCCAAAGCTGTACAATCACATGAGCGTGAAACATTTTTGAAATTTGTTTTAAAGTCAAGAAAAGCAGCACCAACTTGTACATTTCCAAAAGCTAACACAAGAGCCTTAAAATAAAGCTTGATCCTCTCTGGTGCAGCTGGTTTTCACTTTCTGCCAAACCTCATTTCCTGCCAGACATGCACTTCAAAGCGCTCCAGCATTTTTCTTTAAAGTGTTGGTCCATACACTGCTTGTTGGTTGGTGATTTATTTTTTTTTTGGTCTATTTTACACCACGTCATTTATAGTCCAATTTATAGTCCATTCCTCTTGGAAGGCCAGAAGAGTGAAAAAAGAAAAAGAAATCTTCTCTTTATTCAAATACATGCACACTATAAAGAAAAAATGTTCAATAAGCATGGAAAAATAAAAGGTTAGTAGCAATTGTGTCACTATACAGCCCAGTACAAGCTTTATTTCTCATGTGCTGTTTGAAATAAGAGCATTAAATCATAGAATGGTTAGAGTTGAAAGGGACCTTAAAGCACAAGAAATGGTTGTCAGAGGAATGTACAGCTATATTCAAGTAGAAAATAAGTTTTTAAAGGAACTAAAAAAAAAAGAAAAAATAAAAACTAAACAAGGGAAACTATTAAAAGTATTCAATTCATGACCAGGTACCTTCCTTTCGCTACAGCCCAGCAATTAGGACTAAGATGTTTTTGGGGAAAAAAGAAATTATTCAAGAAACTTTAAGCTGAATTTACACTAGTCAAGCTGATCAAATTAACATTTATAATGTGAATGCTCTAGAAAGAAGAATTTAAGAAATACATTATTTTTATATGAAGAAAATTAAAATAAGAATGCTAGCAAGTGGATGATGAGGCTTAAATTACATCAGCTGCAGTAATTTATTACAGGTTTTGCAATTCCTCATTGAAGCTTCATCAAAAATCTGCTTGCAAAGTTACACATTGCTGAACCTTTACCTTGTTCCAAGACCATCAGAATAACGAAATGGTATATTCAATAAATTTCCAGACCAAAGCAAATTCAAATCAAGCTTTTCAAACATTTCAAATACAGACCAATGTCTAATCAGTTTTAAAGGAATAAAAATAATGAGAAAGCCTTACCTTCTGCAACACCCCATGGGTACTGCCTTCCTCTGACTCTCTTGCCATTGACTTCAATGATCGTATTACTACCTACCACAGCAAGAGGTAAACGGTCCTACAAGATAAAGGGTCAGTTTAAAAACTCAAAATTTCTACTGCCAAAAGATACTGAAAGAATGCCCATGTATAAACCTGACGTAGACACTGCAATGCTGCTTACACCAAGTGCGAGAAGAGTTGAAGAGTTATGTTTACTGACCTATGTCTAGCTTAATGACATATATTTACACACCCCATCTGAAATTCCTTACACCAATCTATTCTGTAAATCTAGTTAAGAAACAGACATTACTGTCACTTAGTAAGCTAAGCAACAGGCAAACAATTTCCTATTTGATCTATTGCACTAATTATTTCTCCATTCCTATTCCCACTGGCTACAAAGAATGTTGCTTTTGACTGGATCTTGTAACCCAGTTTTCAAAGGTTTGGCAAAGAACTGCTTCAAGTTCTTGTTTTCAGCTGAACCAAAAATCCCTCCAGTGTCACAAGCAACGATGGAGCCAAGAACAGCTTTAAGTAGCTGAAAGGAAGAGTGTACAAAGCTTAGTATTTTGGACTTCTGTCTTTGCTTTTATTATGCTCTTCTCTTTTAGGCAGAGTCCCAGAGTATCTTCCATTTGTGCTATTTATGTTTAGCTATCCCTAGGTTTGGCTAGGTATCCCTAGCTATCCCAGTTTGGCTATCCTAGGTGATTCCCAGTCTAGCTGTCCTAGGTGATTCCCAGAGCAACAACAAAATTTAAAATCCCTTAAAGGCTGTTAAAGCTACTGAACAGAAGCAAGGCTCAAGATACATATACAAGACAGACTCCAACATAAAAGAACAAACCAAAAAACATGAGTAAACAAAGAAACTGAGGAACAGTGACTCTTCGAACAGCTTTACATCTGATTTCTTTTTAAATTTTGGTGGGCTCTTCATTATTGACAAGAAACTTCTCGCTTCTTACCTTCCCTCCCTGCCCACCTAGTAAGCAGTTATCCAAACGAAAATTATTTACCTTTATCTTTTTAACGATCTTATTTTCTTCTTCATCATCTGTTTCCGGAAATTCATATATTTTAATTTTGTGTTCTTGGATTTCTTTCATTATCTAAAATGAAAAAAAAAACATTACTTGTTTGAGAAATCCATACTATATAACAACTCTATTTCTTGCTGCGATCTGGTTCTCCCTCCTTTGGTTCGATGTGCAAGATCCTTGCATATTAAGGTGACTAAGTTACATCACAAAACTTGCACGTGCTAAACACCATCAGGTCACCCCAGGGATTACCAGCATGACCATCTCTCCTTAGCCAGAAGATGGGATTGGAGCCAGAGCCTCCCAGTGAACACAATACTATTCCATCAATAGAAGGAAGCAAAAATGATCGTCAATTTCATGTAACAAGGCAAAAAGAGATTTACACTAACGGGAATTGTAGCTGCACATGCAAAAACTAATACAATAGAGCTTAAATTCTCAGAGTAGTCTTGCAATTGAGTACCTTAAAAAAAATAAAATCTATTTGAATAGATAACTGCAGGCATACTTCAGCCCTTCGGCTTCCCACAATAGCTACTGCTGTCACTCCTAGTCTTTTCTGTTTCTAGCTCACCTGAGCATCAGTTGCTTGAAGCAGGATCACCTGCCTATTTTAATAGAGCTTGTGACTGACGGACTGACTCTAGTGCTTAATTGTGTTAAAAAGATATTTGCAAGCACTAATGAAAATTTAAGAATAACCAGCAGTGTCATCAAAACTGAAACTGCGCTGGTTTGGGTGCTCCATTTGTCTGAAGAGCATTTTTAAAAAAACAAGCTGGTTCGTTTTCCAGAATTTTAGAATGGAAAAATATCAGAGCGTTTAGCTGAGAGCTGCACTGCAGAGCCTTGGGGAGTACTGCTGGTTCATGGGTTTGCAATCTTATAAGAACATAGGTTTTCAATTCATGCAAGGTTTTATTTTCAAAATTTAACTGGGGAAGGCCTCCCCCTATTTAACATCACCTCATTTACAAAGTTGGTTAATATATTAAGAAACATCCTGTATTCTACTATTTTTTCCCCTCCGTATAGAGTTACATCAAAAACAAAACAAGAAGAATTTAAATGCAACCAAAACAGACTTCAGGTCCACAGCATCTTACCTATGTTTTCCTCAAGACAGAAAATGTCCTTTAATTTTCAATAGTTTTGCACACAACTTCTCTTATTGCCAACTTTTTTCAGAACCCATGTTCTTTTAAACTAGAACTGGACACCATTCAATAAAAATAAACTTCATGCCTTATTCTTGTCCTGTTCTGGGTCTTCTTATCCTCCTCATACACTACAGTGAAGCTCAAATGTTCTAATCTGGTCATGTAGTTGAAATAAAACATAAACCACTCTAAGCCATGAATACCAAATTTATTCTACAAAGGCATTGCATCAGTTGTATCAACGTTAGATTTATCTCACCATCTTTAAAATGTGTTGCCACAGCCCAAGACTGAATGCCAGGTATATAATGCCTCACTTAATACCTGAGGCATCTTGATTAAATACAGTGTGTCAACACAAAAGGGAATGCCACAATCATTGTACCATAACACTGTTAAATACCTCTTTTTAATTAAAAAAAAACCCTAATAACAACCAAACAAAACTTCTGTTAGGCACCTAAATCTTGAAAGCTCCATTCCTCCCTGATTTTTATCTCAGCAGTGAATTACTTCACTTGCCAAGAATCATACTAAACTTGAAACCTCTTCCCCTGCGGATAGAAACAAGATTATTTCACCAAGAAATATAATTAAATCGAGAGATATAAATTACTTAGCTTTGCTGTCTCAAGTTGTTGCTTCAGGGTTTAAACTTTGCATATAAGTAGTTAAATCTCACCATATCCATAGGGACGGGCTTACTAAATTATCCCATGTTGTAGATCTTAATCTTTCATCTTACCTGTTTTTTAAACTGTTGGCATTCCTCAGGTGTAAGTGTGTCTGCTTTGGCAATGAGTGGAATGATATTCACTTTTTCATGCAGGCGCTTCATAAACTCTATATCCAAAGGTTTAAGTCTGAAAGACAGCATGTGAAAGCTTTGCAATTTATATGAATTAAACAAGAACATACCAATGATTTGAGATCTGTCCAGGCAACTACTCTCAAAGACATTGATTTATGAGCAATAGATGATTGAATGAAATTCAAAACAGTACCTGCAATAGGAAATCCCTTAGAGCTGTATAATACCAGAGCAATAAGTCAGAAATTAGAATTACTACTAGTCATGAGCCTTCTGCTACCTGAAATTACACTCATTTAAGGGAGTGGTAAGAACTCTCCTGCAAAGGAAGTAAAGTTTGTGTCATTAGCTGGAAGACAGTCCCATTTAAAGCCTGACTGATCAGAGTTTACAGTTGTGAATCATACTTTGTTCACACACCCAGATTCAGGTTCTTGAAAGTCAAGTTTATTTGGCTGCTTCTTCCTGAGAGTGGGCTGCAAGATGTTTTTTATAAACCAGACTTCTGAAGCCAGTTAACTGTGGCCTGTGTCCAAACAAATTAGAAATATCAAAATATCCCATCTCTAAATTGCTACATAAAACAAAAAGACCATTAGGAAAGTGAATGACAATGACAACAACTCACCATAAGGGTACATAAAGCCATCGATGGGGGTCAAAGCAGTCAATATTTCCTGCTTGCTAAAGAAAAGCCACCAAGGTTTTGATGCATTAATGCTTCAGAATTACAGCAAGTTTAGTCAGGCTTAAAGGATTCGCTTACAGGATTTAACAAGATTATTTCTCATATAAAAGAAATAAGGATTAGGAACATTAAAGCCAGATTCATTTGGTACTCAAATTTAGCTTCTTCTCCAAACCATATATGAAAGAATAAAGAAAACGTTAAAGAATACATACTTAACTTCACTTTAATGTTTTCTACCTGCCACTGAATTTCCCATCTTATCAATGTGTTTCCATTAAATAGATAACATTAATGGATATCTAGATTAAGAGCAGTGGTTTGGCTACACATACAGCTTAACATGGTTTCCCGCTCCTCACTTCAAAAAGCTACCTAGGGGCAACATCAGGTTAAAGGAGAGTTGCCGAAGTACAATAGTTCCAAACACCTCAGGTTCTTGAGATTACAGTGGAGACTGAAACAGGAAAGTCTTTAAGATTTTTACAGATCTTAAAGACCTTTACAGAAAAGATCTTAGAATTGCAGAAAGAGGCTGCAATTCATTATCACCCCATTCACTTACCTGGAAGGCTCCCCCTGCCCCTTCACTCTCTCTCCTTACCCTCCCCTCCTCCAAACTAACAGTTCAGATGTCGGTGGGCCTACCAGCTAAAAACAGTAAGATGCATTAAAAGGAAGGACCCAACCTGCAATTTTTTCCCTTTATAAATCATTGAATCATAGAATTGTCCAGGCTGAAAGGGAACTTTCACATCATCTTGTCCAACCATCAACCGAACTCTGATCAAAACCATCACTAACCCATGGCTCTAAGCAATAGGACAACCCAGCTTTGAAATCCCTCCAAGGATGGGGCCTCAACCACTGCCCTGGGCAGCCCAGTCCAATGGGCAAGAACACTTTCCGTGTCAAAATTTTCCCTAATCTCCAATCTGAACCTCCCCTGGCGCAACTTGAGGCCATTTCCTCTTGTCCCATCGCCTGGGACTT
>JAOTQQ010000012.1:48367639-48379754 GCA_026546715.1 Gallinago undulata
GGAGATTTTCAAGACCCACCTGGATGCCGTCCTGAGTAACATGCTCTAGCTCTGGGCAATCCTGCTTCAGCAGGGGATTTGGACTAGATGATCTCTACGGTCCCTTCCAACTCTAAAAATTCAGTTAAATTCAGTGAAATCTGGCCAGGCACAGAGGTGAGACTGACCAGCCTGTAGTTCCCTGGGTCTTCCTTTTTTCTCCTTCTGGAAAATGGGGGTTATGTTTGCCTTTCAAGGTACTTCACTTCAGGGCTCCCACACTTCAAAAGGGTACAAGCTTCTTAACCTGGAAGTTTTGTGTAGCTAAGGAATACTGAAAGATACACTGAATATTTCTTAGTGGTTAAAATCCTGGCTGAACTTATTTGAAATACAGGTGTTTATGTGAAAAATGTACCTATATGTTGCTAAATTGCAATGTAGATCATTCAAGCTGCATTTTTTTTTCACCCAGGCATACCTGTACAGTCTTTTTAATTCTGTGTGAAGGACCCGGATACTCTGGGGAATACAATTCTGTTAAGAATAATGAGTTGATTAATGTTGATTTTCCCAGTCCAGATTCACCTAGAAGAAAACAGAACAGTTTTAGTACAACCAGGAGCATCATGGAGTATAAACATTTAGATCTACATTTCAAATACTTTTGAAATGGACTGCCTGAAAACATGCACTTCACCCTAAGACTTCAAGAAATTGGAAAAGATGATAGATTCAGAGAAAACCTTGCAAATCCAACTCTCACTGCTGGAATCTTTAGACATTCATGTTCCTGATCACATGAAGTACTGAACACACGTAGCACTTCTCCATCGCTCTCATTACAACACACAAAGATGATACTGACTCACATTTAAGTTTATAAACAAGCTATTTTCCTGGTATTACTTCGTATCATGGCACTAAAGCACTACGTTATCTCCTTTATTTCAAGTGTTATTTTATTATTTGAGGGTCCCGTTGTTGGGGGATGAAAGGGGGGAGGAGAGGGAGAGAAAAACAAACTAACAAAAAAAAAAATTAAGATTATTGCGGTCTAACTCCTAAAGCCACAAAAGCTAAAATTAAGTTCCAGAACTGTGCTGTTTGCCTGGAAATTTTGTTGTTGTTGGGGTAAGGATGGGGGATTACATTTTGTTTGTTTGCTTTTAAGTACTTAGTTCGTGAGCAACAGTAAGTCAGCCTTGCTAAAGAATCTGGAGACTCTACTGCCATTACCAACCAAGCAAATACAGTTACAATTCCTACAGCAAAAGTTATCTCCCATTTACAGTGCTACGGAAACAGGAGAAAGAATTTCAGATCAACTACCTATTACATATTTAAAGAGGCAAGTCTCTTGCTTAGTTTTCTGTTGTAAAGAAACAACTTCAACACGAGAACTCACACTGGCATGAGAACTAAGGAAAAAAACGCAAGTTTCCACCTGCAGTGCTGTTCGGATGTTGACCTAAACAGACACAGTCACTCAGAAATTTGCTCTTAAGCTAATGAATTTGGATGCAATTTAAGTCCTGGTGACATATTGTCACTGAGGGAGGAGAATTAGCTGCCTTACCCACATGCTTTGAAAAGAAAAAAAAACTAACCTGCCAATCCTCCCCATCCCCAAACACTGGTTTATTTAAAGAAAAAACTCAAATTTTTTAGGTCCCATCTGGAGCACTGGGTCCAGTTCTGGGCTCCCCAGTTCCAGAAGGACAGGGAACTGCTGGAGAGGGGACAGCAGAGGTCCCTTCCAACCCCATAGCATTCTCTGATTCTGTGTGAAAGCTTCTTGACTTGTCTTAAGATACATGTCCTGGCTTAATGCAAATAATTGAGAGTTACAAATCAGAAAGTAGTTATGAACCTCAGAAGACAAGACCTTGTCTCCACTGCAAAATCCAGCTGGATTTCATACACAAGCTAGCTTATACACATCAGCCAGCTCCATTACAACCGTGTAGCTCAAAGTCTCTGCAGCACTGAAGAGAACAATCTGATTAGCTATACTGTAAAGGGATTAGCAGCTGATGAAATGCTGCAACCAGAGCTGCTTCAGGCTGGTTACCTTATTAGCAGCGCTAGTTCTTCCAGCCCCATCCTGTGCAACAGATTGAGCTAAACCCCTGCTGTGGGCAGGGTTTGGCTACAGCCAGGAAGATGGGCTGCACAAGCCAAGGAACAGGGAGACAGAACCATAGAATGATTAGAGTTGGAAGGGACCTTAAAGATACCTGGGTCAGGGTCTCGCCACCTTCACAGCAAAGAATTTCTTCCTAGGATCTAATCTAAACTTCCCCTCCTTCAAATCAAAACCACTACCCCTTGTCCTATGGCTCCACTCCCTGATCAAGAGTCCCTCCCCATCTCTCCTGTAGCCTCTTCAGGTACTGGAAGGCTTTTACAATGTCTCCCCAGAGCCTTCTCTTCTCCAGGCTCAACAACTCCAGCTCTCTCAGCCTGTCCTCATAGGAGAGGTGCTCCAACCTTCTGATCATCTTCGTGGCCCTGCCCTGGACCCACTGTAACAGGTCCATGTCCTTCCTGTGCTGAGGACTCGAGAGCTGGACACCATACTCCAACTCTAACCATTCTCTGGTTCTAAGATACTCTGCATAACAAGATCTTTAGGATAGGGTCAGCTGCATCTGAGCGCTGACCTACCAAGTTTGCCACAGAAAGGAGTTTCTGAAAAGCACAGCTTCCCAAACTCATAGCTTCAGCCAATTTGAAGCTTAACCTCCTCCACACCTCACAACTCTGCTTGAGATGCACGTCTTGTTCCAGTTAAACTGCAGGGTTTTTCTTCCACCTGTCTGAATCCCTCAAGACGAAGGCTCCAATTTTTTTTTTCTCCTGAAAAATCACATTGCTTGTCAAGTTGCCATTGAAACTCAACATATGGAAATCAGATTTTCAGCTTTGAAATAATGCAGTGGAAAATCAGCAGCTTGCCCTAGATGCTTGCTGCAGCTGCGGCACTCCATACCAAGTGGTTCCTGAACTGCTGAAGCATTTCACCTTCCTAGATTTGAGGCTTGTTTCTCCCATCTCAAGGATGGGAAGGCAGTTTTGAGTTGGAATTAGCGAAAAGATTGTTTATTTTAGTGAAAAGGAGATCTATGCCCCACCTCGTTCCCGTAGGTGCCCATCATCTTAGATACCCATACCCATGCTAACTTTAATCACTCACTGCCGATTAGAACAGTTTAAACTGCTTAACTGCCACCAGTATTATACCTGTTTGCATTAATACACCAATCCTGGATGCATTTGTGCCTTAGATCATGTAACAGTCAACACTTACAATGGTAGTAAATGGCTGTATATCAAATGAACCAATTACATGGTTTTTACGTACAGTGCAACATTTGATACTGTACCGAAGGGAGTCACACTGCCTCCACTGTGACCAAACAGGCATTCCTCTTCTGACTACAGGGGAATCAGAATTCGAGCAATTAACTTTATTTGAACAATTATAGCATTCTTTATGGACACATTAAAATGTTCTGAGCTTAGCTAGAGACATGGTAAGGAAAAAAAACCTAACCGAAAAAACAACAAAAAAATGCCCAAACAAGCCCCTCTGTTCTTCCCATGAAGAACATTGCTCAACCCAAATTCACCTGAAAGGATCCCCTATTGGAAAGGCTGGGAATGCAGTTTCCAAGGATGCAATAGGCTATGAATATAACAAAACACAAGAGAAGAGGGAAAACAAGTGGAATTTACTTTGTCTTAATATGAAAAAAAAAAATCCCAAATAAAATATATTTTCCACTCTCTTACTGAGATTTTGTCCTTTCACCATTATATGAAGTGGCATAAGGATGCGGCGTGATAGAACCATTTCAGCAGTAACAACTTCCCCAATGCCTTCAGGATGCAGTTCTATCTAGCTACCTAAATTATAGAGCAAGTGATTTATAGAAATATCCTAGGTCTTCTGTTTTCAACATGAAGCGGTGGAATGTTTTCTCAGCTCTTTACAGGACTAGCAAGAGTTCCAACCCTTCTCAAATCTAGGGGCTTCTAAATGGCTGTACTAATCTTGGAGATTTTCTCATACACTTGGGTTAACCCATCAACAAATAGCCTCTTTATCTACATAGCGCAGGACACATCAGTTAAAATTAACCTTGGAAAGCAAAATTTCTTCTTCTGTGAATAAAACAGTGATCAAGTACTTCCCTTTTTCTCTACACAGATGATACTAGATGACACATGAGAAGGGAGACCAAGAAATCCTACCCCAATACATTCAGCTTTTTCTTTTATACCTTTAACACATACTTAGGGGTCAGAAAAGACCACCTGCAACCACTCAAATGGTTTGCAAAGCTTGTTTTACATGCTCCATGATAATATTAAAGCAGATTAAGTATGGAGAATTAACAATTAAAAAACTAGAACAATGAAGTGCGATCATGGGAATGGTGGGGGGAAGCAATGCTTCAGAGATGAAAAAATAAAATCAGTAATTCAGGTGGTTCTCAATTGATCCACATAAATCTTTCGCTTTCATTTCCAAATCACTCCCTGTAAACAAACCAGGAATCCTTATCTGTGAGAACCAGTTAGAGAATCTACCCACAGTTAAGTCTTCAAGACATATTTTTTCCCCAAGTCAACTTCTATCCATCAAATCTTTGTATAACTTCATCACTACAAAGAAATTGAAACTGCATGCTTCTCCTCACTATGACAATAGAAGTGAATTTTTATCCTTAAATCTTAATGATTATTTTTTTCAGTGTTTCTTGCTGTGGCATGTTGAGAATGTGGCATATTTCCAAAGTCCTCCAACTTTTCAACCTCCGCCATTCTTAGCCAAATACCTAGAAGAAATGGACAAGCAGCTCAGTCTAACCCAGATTCCAGCTTTCTATGGAGACTGTGGGAGAATGCTATTTTCTCATGCTGCAACTTTTGATACACTGAGGATGGCAGAGCCCTGGCAGAGGCTGCCCAGGGAGGTGGTGGAGTCTCCTTCTCTGGACACATTCCAAACCCCACCTGGACACGTTCCTGTGCAACCTGCTCTGGGTGGACCTGCTCTGGCAGTGGGTTGGACTAGATGATCTCCAGAGGTCCCTTCCAACCCCATAGCATTCTGTGATTCTGTCAAAATCAGGATTAGTTTCCTGCTGTGATCTCCTAGTAGTTTTAGGATCTTGTTTTCTAAAAATCAAATCCTGAACTTAAAAGCATGACTTATATTCCTAGATTTATGACCCTATGTGAGAGTTCATGAAACAAGATCAAGATCACTAACCAATACTGGAAATTCTCAGTGTGCTCTCTGCATGTTTTATTTCCTACCTTTTTGTTAAGGAAGAAAGAAATTACTTTTGCAGAAACCACCAAAAGTTCTTCTATTCTTCTCTAACAAGTACTTGGCTATCTACCAGTCAAACAGTATTCCATGCTCATGCCAAGTGAAAGTCAACTGCACCACTGGGAATGTGACCACACACACTATCTCTACTGCAGAAATTCAAGCTGCTTTTCCAAGCTCCAGGTGGGACTGAAAGACTGCCCAGGAGCCACCCATGTGCACGGAAAATGATCCGGTTTTTGATGGTCTAGCATCATAAACTAAACTCCAGCTAAACTGCTCAAAGGAGTAGACTTTATGCATAGTCACCAAGATGACCCAAGATTACAGGCACAAGCTGGAACATGGAAAGTTCCATCTAAACATGAGGAAGAACTTCTTTGGGGTGAGGGTGGCAGAGCCCTGGCAGAGGCTGCCCAGGGAGGGTGTGGAGTCCCCTTCTCTGGAGATCTTCAAGCCCTACCTGGATGCAGCCCTGAGTGATGTGCTCTGGACATCCCTGCTTTGACAGGGGAGAGCTGGACAAGATGGTCTCTAGAAGGTTCCTTCCAACTCTGACAATTCCATGACCCAGTCTCCGTCACTATATCCGTTAAATGATATAGGACCCACAGATTCAGAAGGTGCATTAACTACTGAAAGCTCTGGTGGGTAACAGAAGGTAAATCAACCCAGTGGGGGATTGTAGCTTATTAGAGACAAGCCACCAATCCCCAATGTCCAAGGGTAAATGAGTTTTCCACAAATTGCACATTATGTTTTTTTTTCTCCAAAGCTTTCACTGCATTCCAAGTAGAATTCTGTATTTATTGTTACTTGATATAAACAGCCAAACACAAGCTGCATTTGTCAGAATGTAGATAGCCAACAATATGGTTCTTCCAGGATGTGAGGGGGCAGGCTTTCAGTGTATTTGATAGTCCCAAAGAGTTATTATAAAGGGATCAATTTAAACAGAAAAATGTTGTACTTCTCCATAACTCACATCTACAGAACATTTCCATCAAAGCATATTTTATTTTTAGCAGATGAGCTATTTTTTTTTCATGGCATTTTTTCAATTTCACAAAATTCTAATTATTATGACAGTTTTTGCTTAAAATACAATCTCATCAGCTTGACACTGGTGGCTCAAAGAGGGGTAGAAAGCTTGTCAGAAGGCATCAAAAATAATGCATTTCATCTTCTTTCATCCTCACACAATTCACAGTTTACATGCATGACAGCACCTGCAGCTTTATGCAAACGTGCAATGGTTTTGATGGCACGGTCACACACAGGGCTTTTTTCTGCTTTTTGTATAAAAGGGAAGGTCCGTGAATGATCAAAGAGCCTGAAATACACCGAACGGTACGACGGAACCATCCTCTCGCTGAGGGGGAATGATGCTCTGCCATATCATTATAGATGACCACAAAAATGGAGATGGCAAGATGCTTTGAATTTTAAGGCTGGTTTTGAAGCTTTCACACAGGCTAGTTCCTGCCTTCTGCGCTCTACGAACTACAAACCACTTTCCACAAACATATAAGAACATCCAAATGAAACCCACCAGGAAGAGCAGCACCACTGCTGCTCCCACACATCTCCCAGTTCCATGTAGGGCAGCGTCACGCGAAATCTCACCAGAAGTTCCACTTTGTATTTCACAGACATTTCTAAAGGAAAGAAAGCCAAAGCTCCACCATTTCACAACCTGGATTCCGAGCATAAATTATGGAAGTACCATCTGTTAGAACCACAAAGCTGATCCTAGCAAAACACAGTAACAGAGAAGTCTACCAGCAAGAAATTCACTTTTTCCTATCAGCAACTGTATTAACGGCAACAGAATTTCAGTCTTCAGGATACAGTAAGGCAACTTCATCAACCTTCTTAGAGCAAAATTTAAATTTTAAGTGCAGTAAATGAAGACAGACTCTTGTCACAGATACCATTTAAATAATTCAGAAAAGCCATTAAAAGCAGGGAAGAGAAGTATATTCTTCAGAAGAATATTGTAACAGATTCTAGATAGAATTTTTCAAGTACTATTACTTTCCCTTGAAGCAGGAGGAGGTCCAGCTTTCTACAAGTGACAGAAGCAGCTCTGAGGAGAAAGAGCAGGGAGTCCTGGTGGACAACAGGGTGACCATGAGCCAGCAATGTGCCCTTGTGGCCAAGAAGGCCAACAGCATCCTGGGAGTCATCAGGAATAACGTGACCAGCAGGTGGAGGGAGGTCATCTTCCCCCTCTGCTCTGCCCTGGGGAAGCCCCAGTTGGAGCACTGGGTCTAGCTCTGGGCTCCCCACTTCCAGAAGGACAGGGAACTGCTGGAGAGGGGACAGCAGAGGGCTACAAAGATGATGAGGAGCCTGGAGCATCTCACTTATGAAGAAAGGCTGAGGGACTCGGGTCTTTTTAGTCTGGAGAAGGCTGAGGGGGGATCTGATCAACACCTAGAAATACTTCGAGGGTGGGTGTCAGGAGGATGGTGATGGTCTTTTTTCAGTGGTGCCCAGGGACAGGACAAGAGGAAATGGGCACAAACTTGAACATAAGAAGTTCCACCTCAACATGAGGAGGAACTTCTTTCCTGTGAGGTTGGCAGAGCCCTGGAAGAAGCTGCCCAGAGAGGTGGTGGAGTCTCCTTCTCTGGACACATTCCAAACCCACATAGACACGTTCCTGTAAAACCTGCTCTGGGTAGACCTGCTCTGGCAGGGGGTTGGACTAGATGATCTCCAGAGGTCCCTTTGAACCCCATAGCATTCTGTGATTCTGTAATAAATGCCCATGAAACAAAGACTTAACCTCACAGGTTACACTCTGACTGCTGCCAAGAGAAACAGTCCCCTACTCCCAACCCACCACTTCCCCCATCATGCAGCACTGGGAGGCAAAAAGCGATCCAGCAAATCAGGGCGTTCAGGGCTTGAGGATGGGAAATCAAGGGAAAGAAGGCACCAGACAGAGGAGGGAAGTGAAGCCTACAGATTCACAAAAAAGTAATGTATAAATTTGCATTTAAAACTATAGTTCTTCTCTGCAACAAAATAACCATGAACAATTCACAAGGGAAAAAAAAAATTGTGGCACTTCATGAAGAAAGTCACATTTGCTAAATAGGTCTTTGATCCTAAGAAACAGCATGGCTGCAAAATAGCCATTTAAAATAGGATTGTTGCTTAATTAAACATGAGGCCAAGAAAACCAGTTTTCAGTAGTTAAAAAGAGTTCTAATCTAGTAAAACCAAGTACTTGACATCACAAGTAGTCCTTCAGCATGACTGCAGATAAAAAAAAAAAAAAAAAAAACAAAAAACCACAAAACAAAGCACCCCACAGCATTAGTCCCCACATATAACAGCTGATACGTGACAACCTGGGTCTCAGCACCCAAACTTGCATGGAATTCCAGGTAGGCAATTAGCAGCTGCAGCCCAGGCTCACCAAAGCTCACCTTGCTTTGTTTTCTGTGTTAGTTAAAAGAAAACTCCTACGTCTGCTCAAGCTGTAGTCATACTGCAATGCAGTTTCCCAGACATTACAAGCAATGAGAAGTTGTCATAACTGACCTACATGGAAAAGCTGAAGGCACAAGCTCCCTGTGAAATAACTGGGTTAAGGGATTCAACTGGAAATGACAGAAGCTGCACAGCTCAAGGAGAACAAACCTTCTACAGTTAAACCCCATAATCAGCATTTATCTTGAATTTTCACAGGCTTTGATGAAGCCAAAATAAAGAGCCTTTGCAAGAGAAGAAAAAACCTACATTGCTTTAAAATGAAAAAAAAAAAAAAGGAACAAAACCAGTTGTGAAGATGCTAAAGGAGAGTGCTCTCTGCTTAAAGGATACATCTGAGACCACCACTGCTTTGCCTGGAAGAATCATCTGGCTAGAGAAAGCCGCTGAGCTGGACTTGCTCTCTGGAGACATACACAGTGACAAATACAATTAATTCCCCAATTACATGAATTTAAAAAAAAAAAGAGAAAGATGATAGGAACGTGAAAATTGTGACTTATACAATCTATACATTACTATTGACAACTAATTGCACAGCATCTTCCAGACATAATTCCTAACATTTGCTGGCTCAAGGATGAAGGGTACATTAATCAACAGATCACATATTAATTAGTCACAGCAGGATCTTTCATTACTTGGGCAGAAATAAAATCCACACAGCTATCTACACACTGATGAGAAAATAAGGAAAGCCTGGTCGGCTTGATTTAAATCTGTAAGACTAAAATACTTGGTGTAGAGACAGGGTTCAACACCTTACAGGCAGCACAGCTTCCACTACTCGCATTCCCCTTCAAAGCAAGAAGGATTACAGAACAACGCGAGCAAAAGGAGAGAAAGGTGAAGCAGTTCAGGCAGAATGTTAATCAAAAAAACCCATCCAACTGTTAGCCCTAAGGAATATTCTGGGCTGCCCAGTTCAAGAAGAACAGGGAACTGCCGAAGAGGGGACAGCAGAGGGCTACAAAGATGATGAGGGGCCTGGGGCATCTCCCTTGTGAGGAAAGGCTGAGGGACTTGGGTGTTTTTAGTCTGGAGAAGAGAAGGCTGAGGGGGGATAAATATTTCAAGGGTGGGTGTCAGGAGGATGGGGCCAGTCTTTTCTCAGTGGTGCCCAGGGACAGGACAAGAGGGAACAGGCACAAACTGAAACAGAAGTTCCATCTCAACATGAGGAGGAACTTCTTCACTTTGAGGTTGGCAGAGCCCTGGAAGAGGCTGCCCAGGGAGATGGTGGAGTCTCCTTCTCTGGAGACATTCAAACCCCACCTGGACGTGTTCCTGTGCAACCTGCTCTGGGCTTTGGCAGGGGGTTGGACTAGATAATCTCCAGAGGTCACTTCCAACCCCACATAATTCTGTGATCACACAAAATTGCAAAAGGACAAAAAAAAATAGAATTATTTATATTTACCTGGAAATTAATGAGTCTCAACATAACTCTTTAAAGAGCACCTACATCTACTTACTCAACACTGCATCACCTCTTCCCTTGAAAATTTACACGAGGACAGTAAAACCTGCTGTGAGTGAGTGCTCAGCACTCTCAAAATCTGCCGGGTGGAACACTCTGCTATTAAACCAGCTCACAAAAAATTGCCAGAGGATTGAATTTCGAAGATTTCTAGTGCCAGTCAAAACTTCTTTCCACATCTTATACCTTGTCTCTTGATGCCTTCTCTCCGTAATGCCTTTGGAAGTACTTGTTATTGCAGGCAGCACAAAGGAAACCATGTTAGGACAAGGCACTGAACTGGCACAAGCAGCAAGAGAAGGTTACAGAGACAGTTTGCCAGAATCCTGAAGATTTACCCTAGTGATATTATTTTTGGATAATAAGGAATGAAAAGTTAAGGGAAAGCCATTTGCAAGTTAGGATGATTTCGCTTTTCAGCAGTTGGTCTAAGTGTTACTCAAAAGAAGCAAAAGGATCTGTGAGACGTGCTCTGCTGGATACACTGCTGCCACCGATCCCGCTGCCACCAAATGACCTTGGCAAAATCCAGAGAATTGATTCCTCGGCTGCGTCGGGGTGGTTACATGCTTTTGTTCCCATAAGGCAGTGTCCTGGTTTTATGAGCTTCCACTGGAGTCATAAAAATGGGTGGTTCGTTTCTAAGAAAGGCTGAGGTGGGTTGGAATACACTTGGTGTTGCCAAGACTACACCCTTTTTAATACGGTAAGGAGAACTGTTTTGCCCAAGTGCTAAGCCACTGCTGTCACATTGCTGCCACCACTATTCAGTTTCCTAATAATTACTTAGAGGAAAACTGAGCTGCTTTTACAACCAACAACAGAAGCATTTCTTTACAAAGCCGAAAGGAAAATGGATAGGTCTGATGACAAGGTGATATCCTAACACCTGTTCAGGGAGATCACTATGTTTTTCAGCAGATAAGCATGAAGGACAGACATGGGAGATGGAGCAGGAATCCTCTGGAATTCCTGCCAGACAGAGAGGGCAGAACCCAGAGCCAAGGACACAGGATCAGTAAGCCACAGGCTTGTCCTTTGCAGAAGGTGAGGATGGTATGCAATTAATTTAGGCAAAAGAAACACAGAAAGTAATTCTTAAAATAATTTCTTATGTGAATTCCTAAATCATTCAGTCAAATGCAATGAAAAAAAAATACTAACTTAGTAAGTTAGTGAAAAACTGACATACTCTTTATCTCTCAACATCTGATGTTTGGGCAGCTATTACAATGTGTTATTTACAAAACTTTCAGCTGTTCTTTTTAAAGCAAGGGACAAAGACTTGCCTTCATCCTACACCTCACTGGGCAGCTGCAAAAATCAATGCTTCACAGAAACACATGGGGTTGGAAGGGATCTCTGGAGATCATCTCCTCCAACTCCCTGCCATAGCAGGTCCACCCAGAGCAGGTTGCATAGGAACACGTCGAGGTGGGGTTTGAATGTCTCCAGAGGAGACTCCACCACCTCTCTGGGCAGCCTCTGCCAGGGCTCTGCCACCCTCAAAGAGAAAACGTTCCTCCTCATTGAAATAAGAAGTTTAGGTGAAACTTCTTATGTTCAAGTTTGTGCCCATTTCCTCTTGTCCTGTCCCCGGGCACCACTGAAAAAAGACCATCACCATCCTCCTGACACCCACCCTCGAAGTATTTATAGGTGTTGATCAGATCCTCCCTCAGCCTCCTCTGCTTCAGACTAAAAACACACAAGTCCCTCAGCCTCTCCTCATCAGAGAGATGCTCCAGGCTCCTCATCATCTTTGTAGCCCTCTGCTGTCCCCTCTCCAGCAGTTCCCTGTC
>JAOTQQ010000012.1:48400212-48423803 GCA_026546715.1 Gallinago undulata
GTGGAACTTCTTATGGTCAAGTTTGTGCCCATTTCCTCTTGTCCTGTCCCTGGGCACCACTGAAAAAAGACCAGCCCTGTTTTCCTGACACCCACCCTTTAAGTATTTATAGGTATTGATCAGATCCCCCCTCAGCCTTCTCTTCTCCAGACTAAAAAGACTCAAGTCCCTCAGCCTTGACTCATAAGGGAGATCCTCCAGGCCCCTCATCATCTTCATAGCCCTCTGCTGTACCCTCTCCAGCAGGAGCCTCACCAGGGAAGAGGAGAGGGGGAGGATGACCTCTCTTGACCTGGAGGCCACACTCTTCCTGACACCCTCCAGGATGCCATTGGCCTTCTTGGCCACAAGGGCACATTGCTGGCTCATGGCCATCCTGGTGTCCACCAGGACTCCCAGGTCTTTTTCCTCAGAGCTGCTCTCCACCAGGTCAGCTCTCACTGTTTCTGCTGCAGTGGATTATTCCTCCCCAGGTGCAGTACTCCTTTAGACAGAAAACCACTGACCAAGTCTGGAACTAGGATTGGATCCAGATGCTCCCCAGATTCAGGAAAGGAGTTTAGAAAGCCAGGGGGTCCTTTATGAACCTCATGATTCAAGGGGTGGGTCTCCCTGACAGCCTGTCTGACCCTGTCCTCTTTGCAGTAAATAATCAAGTGTACCTTGCCATCAAATCTCATAAAATACTGTTGCACTTACTACTAATTTTGTTAAATCACTGTTTCACCTTAATAAATATTTCACGATTTCTCTCTTCAGAGTGAAGTTAATCACTCGCCCACAACTGTACCTGGGGAACGGAAAGCCTGCTGTCTAACCTGGCCCTACCGCACGGGCAGTCAGGTGTCACGCAGGCTGCAGCCAGGGTGGTAGCATGGAACACCTTACAGTTTTCAGAGGACAACAGAATAAGAGGAAGAACTAAAGTATTTTGAAGATGTTAAGTTACACCGAAAAGGAGGCAGGACACACTGAAGAAATAAAAAAAGCTTTGGTAGTTCTTTTCCATAATACGTTTTTCCTTTTTCTAACAGATGTATGCCAGTGTATACCCCTGACTGTATACACAAGGAAGGGCTCCATGACCAAAACTATAATAATATATCCCAGGGAAGCTAGGAACTCAAAAGGCTAAAGCACGCTTTTTTTTTTCCTCCAAAAGGTTTAAAAGAAAGCACATTTTCACTTCATAGAATCACAGAATTATCCGGGTTGGAAGGGACCTTTCAGATCATCTAGTCCAACCTAATCAAAATCATCACTAAAACATGGCTCTAAGCACTAGGTCAACCCAGCTTTTAAATCTCTCCAGGGATGGGGAAACATTTTTCCTGACCTCCAATCTGAACCTCCCCTGGTACAACTTGAGGCCATCTCCTCTTGTCCCATGTCCTGGGACATGGCAGAAGAGACCGACACCCCCCCCCTCGGCCACACCCTCCTTTCAGGGAGTTGGAGAGAGCGAGAAGGTCTCCCCTCAGCCTCCTCTTCTCCAGGCTGAACACCCTCAGCCTCTTTTCATAAGACTTGTTCTCCAG
The DNA here is from genome assembly GCA_026546715.1 of Gallinago undulata. NCBI lineage: Eukaryota > Metazoa > Chordata > Aves > Charadriiformes > Scolopacidae > Gallinago > Gallinago undulata. The sequence goes on from JAOTQQ010000012.1 coordinate 48,401,751, forward strand.
ACCCCTCACCAGCTTCATCATATGCTTAATGATTTTGTTCCTGGCTTTAAAACTGGGGGGCAGATATCAGACTAGCAAAGAACAAGTAGCTGTGAGCACCTGAGGCTCTTGTTATCACCGGGTGGCTTGATAAATAAACTGCCCCAGAAAGTGAACAAATGAAAGAGGTGATCCTAATCAGGACACGATCCATCACCAGAAGATACCAGGATTAAACCAGTTCAAGTTTTTTTAAAGTGAACAATAAAAAGATTTTAAAATAATGACTGTGCTTTCTCTTTTACATAACTTCAAGTCTTGCAAAATACAGCCCTTTCCTTTGCATCCTGCCAAAAAGTCATGTTTAAACCCAAACATTTGTGTGTGCATATAATTACAAATGAAACACTATGACAATTTTCCTTGAAGTTGTAATCTCCAGGTGATCTACAAGACTAAAGCGACAATTAGAAAACAAAACAGACAACTTAATGTAAGAGAGGTTTCAAAACAGCTTTCAGAGTCAAAGCCACCAAATAGTTGTTCAAGACATTGGAACCCTGCAGAAAGATCCTCTGGAAAGACTCTAACAGTGCTCTGCACTTTACAAATCAGATGATTTTTAAAAAAACAAATTTGAAGAGTCCAACCTTTACTAAACTCATGATGCCTGAACACCTTCAAGTATATAGCTCTAGAAAAAGCCACCCCAGGTTAATTATTCTTAAGTACGTAAAGTCTGCAGGAGAGAAGAATTTTTTAAAGTAATGACTTTGCAGCTACTTGTGTGTTGATTGAAATCATGTTACCAGCGCAATTTCAATACAAGAACAAAACAGGGATTTCCTGATTCAGTATTTAGGAAAAAAGACACACTGAAAAGCAACTGCTTGCCTACACCCTCATCACACTGAAACAAAACCACACACCCTCTACTTAAGCAAATGTAATTATATTAATAAACAGACATAACTATAATTGCACAATTGAAGTTGTCTTTAACTGGGAGCTACTAACCAGGGTAGTACTACTTCTGGAAGTTTTCTTTTCTGAACCATGTACTCCAAAAAAACCCTCTCTAGCAGAGAAATACAGAGAATACACTTCGGATTTCAACCAGACCAAAGCTTTATGTCAGGTTCTCAAGTGTTTCAACAACTGTCTTATACTGGAAGAGATTACACAAGGTTACGAAGGAAGCAGCCTCCCAAGGGAAACTTGACATTTTTTCCACTGGGACGCTTTAATATTTCAGATGTAGAATTAGTTGCTTTAAACCACTATTTAAATGTCTTATTTAAACAAAGAAGGACAAAGAATGAAGCTCAGCTTAATGCATATTTCTGCCTACTTTATGTCTTATCGTCAGAGGAGGTGCTTGTTAAGTTTTATTCTACAAAACCAAGTCATTTCAGAAGTAGCATGATTTAAACTACTGATGAGCCATTTTGAATATGACTAGTATGGAATTCAGTGTCTCATGGAGATTTTAAAGACAAATCAACATCCAATGACACCTGATCAATAAGGAAAACAAAAAGGGCTGTTTCAGTCTTCAGTTACCTTAAGAAAAGTTCAGAAACACTACCAAACAAGTCAATACAACTTAGAGAAAACATAAATACAATCAATGAGATAGAAACACTGAAATATTTATTACAGCTAAATATTATAGAGTAATCCCACTTCCCATTAAGGTTAAGTTTTTGACGATTCTTAAAACATTACATATGAAAAGGATACTTTCACATCAACTTTTTATATTTGTATGTGTGTAGCTCATAAACACTTCACCCTTCATTTACATTTAATTTAAATGCCAAAACACCTGGAAAGTAGCAACTATATTTACAGAAAAGACTTCATTAGCATTATGAGCCTAAAGTAAAGGAATCTTACCAAGTCCTAACTCCAAGAGCAAGTTAGAGGACAGAGTGCTGCCCACAGAGCTGAAATGAAGCCACTTCCAGATCAATGCACCCATTCAGCTTAGATCAGCTCAGAGAAGGAGCATCTATTTCCTGAACCTGCTCCAGAAACCATGCTCTATGCTATTCAAACAACTGGCTCAATAGAAGTTCAAGAAGCCACCACAAAGTACTATGGGCAGCCCCATTATCTCCAGGGCAATGACAGTAACTCAACAGCCTGGGGAATATGCATTTTAGGGAATACATTCATGCTTTATGGTCAAGAAAGGTTCTGTAGAAGTGACCTATCTCCGTGCAAAAATGTTTACTGGAAACAACATCAGCTCTCTTGGATGCTGTACTTACTACTTCCTCAGTGACAAGTATCTTACATAGTATCTTACCCCACCTTCTGGATGGGGGAAGGCTGTGGACATTGTCTACCTAGACTTTAGTAAGGCCTTTGACACCGTCCCCCACAGCATTCTCCTCGAGAAGCTGGCAAATCATAGAACAGACAAGTGTACTCTTCATTGGGTAAAAAAATGGCACATTAAAGGACAATGTCGTGAAAAAAGGACATTGAAGTATTGGAGCATATCCAGAGGAGAGCCACCAAGCTGGTGAGAGGTCTGGAGAACAAGTCCTACGAGGAGAGGCTGAAGGAACTGGGCATGTTTAGTTTGGAGAAGAGGAGGCTGAGGGGGGACCTCCTTGCCCTCTACAACTCCCTGAAAGGAGGGTGTATAGAGGTGAGGGTTGGCCTCTTCTCCCAAGGGAATAATGACAGGAGCAGAGGAAATGATCTGAAGTTGTGGCAGGGGAGGTTTAGATTAGATCTTGGGAAGAATGACTTTCCTGAGAAGGCACTGGAACAGCCTGCCCAGGCTCCATCCCTGGAGGTATCTAAGAAATGTGTAGACATAGCACTTCAGGGCATGCTCTAGTAGCGGGGACTGTAGGGGTATTTTGTGTGTGAATGGTTGGACTTGGTGATCTCAGAGGTCCTTTCCAATGATGACAATTCTGTGATAGTTAAGCCGAAAACTGAATTGTTTCTACAACAGTTAGTACAGCTGCACAACCATACTGGCAAGCCCCCCCAAAATGCTGATCCAGCAACTTTTCATACTACGCATTTCAAGACAAAAAATCCAGGTATTACCCTATGGACATCTGCAGATGACGAAGTTTAATTCTAACTCCAGACTAGATGGACAACCGGAAAATAGTTTCTATGCAAATGCATAGCTGCAATATCAAGTCTCACAGAAACCTGAAAATAGTTGGACATCACAGATCCCAAACATGGTTTGTTTTCTTCCATGTGCCTGTTTAGCTGTTACTGTACTATTAGACTGTACTACAGGCAAAACTAAGAACACCAAGGTAATTTTACACACTTTCTCCAGTTTTAATACTGCTTTAGCGACTGTGTTTTAAGCGACTTGCATTTTGTGAGAATGAAATTTCAAAGTACAAATTATACCTCTTTCTGGAATAGTATATGAAGACAGTTCCCTCCCTTCCTCTCCCCCTTTTTCCTGTAGATAGCAGAAAAGCATATTTTATTTAATATTTCAGGTTAAGAGTTTTGCACCAAATAATGAATTATGTACTTGCATGTAAGACTACAAAGGAACCTGTAATCAAGTTACAAAAGAAAAAAAGCAACCTTCAAATTTTGAAATTTTAACTCTGTTTGTAATCAAAAGAAAGCTATAAGCAATCCACAAGGAGTATTCACTAATTTGACCTCAATTCCTAACTCCATCAATAGTACTACTATGCAACACACTACACGTCCGTAACGACAGCACAAGATATCTACTGTATTGATGACAAAATATCAAAGCATTATCAAGCCAGGCAAATAACAAACCATAAAGGCAGACATCAACAAGGAGACAGCTGGCTATTACAAAACATTTCTTTAAATTATTATTATTTTAACCATTAGCGTGTCAAAACTGAATATTATATCCAGTCCATAGCAGTTCCTCACTTATGTACTCAACTTTAGTAACAGTCTGCTGTCACACAAGTAACTCAAAAGATGAGGGGAAGAGGGAAGGAAATCAGACATCCTAACAGGAGACCGAGGAACCATTCTGCATGGTATTATTCACCCATACTAACTATAGTTTCCCATCCTCTGTAATCCATAGGGAAAGCACTGTTTACATTTGGTTTTCTTTGCAACTCTTCAAACTAGAAAGGTCTGTTCAAATTAAAGCTTTGATTTTGTAGCACAGTTTTGTGGCCACAGAAGTATAGGATACACAGGATGCTGCTGCCCCATTATGTGCGAGGAAAGATTCCAACTTTACTTTTGGATCCCCAGTTTACTGTATCGCACTCAACTGTAAAAGCAGTTCAATTTTTTTTTTCTTCAAATGAAAATCCAAGTTCAAATTATGTGTACTGATATAATACTTGCAAGTCACATTTTAGACTAGATACACACCAAACTTTTTTCTTAGACCCTACAAACTATACAGTTCTCATTCATTATTCTCCTCATCTACTTGCAGATCAGATAACACATTCTTTTTAAACGCTCTAGATTTAACAGTCTAGAAGAGGAAAATCTATATATTCTCATAAGATTGTGCAAAACATATTTACATCATTTTAAGAGCCATCCTTCTAAGGATCACCACCGAAAACAAAAAGAGGAAACTTACCTACTACCATGAGTGTGAATTCAAATCCTCTCTTCACAGACTTCCGGTAAACTTGATTTGGAAGATTTGCAAACCCCACATATCCTTCAAGGTTCTTCTGTTGCTAATACAAGAGATATTTAGGAAAAAAATTAAAAGAAAAACTTGTAACTTCCTATTTTGCTTGGGTTTTTTTTTTTTTTAGTTATTTAAATGTTCACTTCGTTTTCACATTGGTAGAAAGGTGCTACCTACCTAACCTCTGAATAACCTAAGCTGCCTAAATCAAAGACAGAGCAATGAACTGCAACAATAAATGAGAAAAATTGATATATTTTTTACTGGATAGTACAGCTAACTTTCTGTGCCAGTGTTTTTGCTGACAGTATTTTGAGCAACTGCAATTACCACGTTACGACTGTGCAAGCATCAGAGCATGCAAGCGCAAACAGATTAAAACATAATCAACTTTGTTTTGATGCCCATTTGAAAGGCAGGCAAGTAGCATAAGTGTAGCTCTCCTGTACTCCCAAGAGTCAGGGGGATACTGCCCCAATACAATGGAGACTAACCCCACCCTCTACTTCTGGGTCACCCAACTGGAGGACTTCATGTTAAATCTACACTAACACAGCATGCATTGGAACAAACCCTCCATCAAGGCAAAACTTCAGTTGGCTCATACCGTGAAGAACTTCTTCAAAATTATTGACTGCAATGAAAGATGAGAATTCTGGATATCAGCTCTTACTACCTCTTACCACATTAATGAAAATGTTGAAGATACTTAAAATGCCCCTTCCTCCCTGTACTAGACCTAGCAATCCTCCAGAGATCATAGAATTGTCTAGGTTGGAAGGGACCTTTATGATCATCTAGTCCAACCATCAGTCAGATCAGCTGTGCTACTTTTAAACCACTCTTCCAGTAGAAATGTTTGTTACCACAGCAGGTCTGAGGATTGTGTCTTCTAAGACAAGACAGTTTAGTTCTTTGTTTACAGAGAATCTGAAAATCATTTTGGGAAAGACTGGCTACTTAAACAATACAATGTACTGTTTCTCATGAAGCGGGAAATTCAGACTTTATGTCTATCCAAAGTTGAAAGGATATGATTTGATACTACCTCAATCTCAGAGCTTAAGAGAGTTATGGATATCCACAGAGCTGAAGCGCTGCCTGGAAGTTTAAATTCCCCTCCCTAAGATTATCTTTAAGAGGATGGAGGAATTCTAAAAATAATTAGAAAAAAAAAAAAAACTGTTCTACTAAAGGCACTATTACCCTAGAACTTCCCTATATGGGATAGAGGATGGTAAATTTGAGTTTGGTGTGTAGTTCGCTCATGCTTATTTGGAAGTTTTTTTCTACAATTGACAGAATAAACCTAGGTTTAAAAAAAAAATTATTTTTTTTTTAATTAAAGCAAACATTCCTTGCAATGATATAAAACCACTATCCCTTTCAAAGCATTGAATGCAAGAAGAACTAGCTTCTTTGTAACCCAACAGCATCAGTCAATGAACTGACTCTGCTTTAAGCCACATAATTGATATCTCCCTTTGGCAAACAAACTATTACATTCAAGCAACACTACACCACTCCAAAGACACACTACACTGGTATGTGTGTCAAATTTAACTAAGTCTGAGAAGTCCAAACTTAGCAGTACTACACCAAAAAAATATTTAATCCTAGCACAGATTTGTACCAGCTCTCACTTAGTGATAAAACATCACATCAATTCTCCTTCAAGTTTATAAAAAGGCAGTTATCTTTGAACTCATTAACTCATACAGAACAAGAGAGGAACATCAAATGGCAGCCAGCCAAAGCTAGGTGTTACAGTTTCCATACACGCAACTCAACTATTACTTCTCTAAACATAGGAATGTTTGCCTTGTGTCACCAAGAAAACTCTTTTTTTTTTAAGATGCTTTTTGTTTCAATTCAGCCTTTGGTGCAGCAATAGTCTCACCTGTAAGGTTTCAAAAGATTAAAAAAATCAGGCAGGAATCTAAAAATCCAAAGACTGTTTTACTTTTCAAATCTATTACTACAACTATGCAAGGAATAAAATCTATTACAACCTAGAACTCTGAGTAGGAGCCAATGCTTCAGATATATTACATGATATGCAGATGGGTGCTCTTTATGGTATTAAAGGGCTCCTTAACAGTGTAGGTCCTTAATAACTATTAAGGATCTGCAACTGCTATCCATTGTTCTACTTGTCAACCACTTGCATCTTTTAATGCCTACATATCTTTTAATGTATGTAATGCTTACCAGAAACAACTCAGCACCTCATCAAACCTAGGCAATACTTCTTTTGCTTAAAATAATGACTTTACATATAGTTACTGTTTTAAATTATTTTTATATCTCTTCCCCTTCACATAATAGCTTCACCTTTAGGATAGCATTCTTAAAGTTCTTAGTAGTAAAACTGAGTATGAAACGCTAAACAATAATAGACAACTTTGGGGTCATTTGCTCTGTTAAGCAGGTCTATGGCATTTACACTCACAATTTTAGACAATGAAATACAAATGTTACTCACCAGAAAGATGTATGAAGCACTACACTTAACCTTAATGCTGTATTTAATGTGAGTATTTATACTATATAGGAAAAAGCCTTTTAAATAAAGTGAAGTCAAATGCCAGATTCAGATTTCTGGTATACCAAGACCAATCAAAATTGAAAATGTCAACATACTAGTTTTTAAATGGCTGTATTTGTTCATAATTTGCTACTTCTCAATGGACCAAAGCAAACTAGGAATTGAGTTTCTTAAATCCCTGCAACAGCTTTTAGAAGAAGTTACTTACTACTTTTTTTGTTGAAGCATTGACTTCCACTGTATGGATTGTTGTGCCAGGTGAAATCTCATGATTCTAATACTTACAGAGGCTTCCCCTAACATTTTTTCCCTTCCTGATTTTCAACCAACTCCATTTCAGTTCAACTACTAAAACCCTAATGCTTCTTCTCCACAATAACTGTAACGCATCTTTATCAACGTAATACTTACAGCTACTTTGTAAACAACGCATTTCCATCATTTCCAGTGTTGAAGATGTCGACAGAATACGGTCAAAAGCAGTCCAGTGAAAACGATGTGAAAACGATGAATTTGAACCATTGTAGCAATGAGTCCACGCAGGTGCAACAGCAATCCAGAAAGAGAAACAGGGGCAGTGTTAGGAGAGAAAGAAAAGGAAAGGAAAAGTTACTTACATTTGACCAACAAAGTTACACGCAATGCTTAGCATCCAGCATTTCATGCAAGCGCATTTACTTCTACAGGTGTGACAGCTTCATTTCATGGTAATACACTACATGACCTCCACAATCAATACAGTTAGTTATTCAATAGTTATTTTTACTCTAGTTATTCAGTGTGCTTTTTGTTTATCATATGCTACCTGAACCTGTAACGTGGTCGAGTGTATTTATTTTCTTCAGAGGCGCTCACCAGAACATGTAATCCCATTTCACCACTCCACTGCATAATATTTTTATTTTAGAGTGGAAAAGGTACAAAGATCAAAGCCATCATCATCATAAACGTCTCTTAGAATTTTGCATTTCTATGTCATTTTATACATTCAGTGAACAGTGTCAATTCACTTTATTTGCAATACTGAGCAGTAGAGAATCGCTGCAAATTTGGGCATAAGACTCACAGTTGAACAGCCAGAAAATAAAGAACAACTTAAGGGGCCACAAGTTAAGTGTCTGTTTAGCATCACCTAACTCTGTGAATGACAAGAGACCTACGCTAGTTCTCCAACGTGGCACTGAAAATACTTGAACTACAAACACTTATCACAAAGATGATCCTTTAAATTTCTGTATTTCACTAAACATATTCTCATGCTTAAGTATTTCAAGACACCAACGCAGAAAAAAAAAAAAAAAGGAAAAAGTCATCTCACCATCTCAATACCAAGTTCTAGGCCAGCAGTCATGACGCTTCTACACCCTAACATCTAATTTTTTTAATGAATCCCATACTCCCAGAGGCTCAGAGCCTATTTTTAGAAAGTTTAGAAAGTTTACACTCCAGTTCAGAGTAGCACAGGTGTCCCTTTCTCCTTTTCTACCTAATGGGATGCGACCCTTCTGTTTTTACAGTACCCATTATAGTTCTATCAGTGTCCGGAGCCACTCAGCACACTGGGTACTTTGCTGCTGCACTCCTCCAAGAGGATAAAAAAGCAAAACTGAGTCCCCCTCCCTCCCTGTGTCCCACAGAGAGGTAGCACGAGATGTTCCACGCAGCTTTGGGAGGAGGGCGGACGCATGTGCAGCAGAACTGGAGCAGGCTGTACAGGGATACAACTGATCCTGCAGACCCAAAGGTTTTGTTACCAACCACCCTAACCACTGTATTATATCATTTATCACATTGCACATCACTACTTTCAACTTTGAAACAAGGCAGCGTTGTCAAGCGCAGACGACTTCTACATCAGTTCCCCAAGCGCACAGGAGAGCCTGGTTCCCTACACAAAAGCAGTATCATTAAACAGTGTGACTTTTAAAACTATCATCCAGCAAGAACAGCCACATAGGTCAGACCAAAGTCCCTGCCTTCAATGTTGGCCAAAAACATACACCTAAGAGAATGCATACAACTGAGGAAACAGATGGCAGTATTTTTCTAAACACCTCCGCAGCCACCAAAAATCTACATCTCAAGTATTTGGTAAGACTTTTTGTCTTTGGTGGCATTTTTCCACTTAAACAGTATTTGATTGATTTCTTTTCTGTGCACTCAAACACTCTTATTATCACATAAATGGAGAATCCACAAAAGCCCCTGTACCAAGGGCTCCCTCTGATTACCTGAGCATTGTTAAAGTGGGGACACCGTATTTCAAAATTGCCACCTATTAGCTTAATTGCTGCATAGTACTACCTGTGTTGGAAAATAGCCTTAATAATCCAGCATCCTTCATTGAGAGGAAGTTGTTCATACTTCTGATAGCCTCTGCTGCTCTTCTGTAACACTATTCTAGCTCTGTACTCTTTTGGAGAGGCTGAGGTGAGAGCTACATACAGTATCCAAGAGGCAAAACAGTCACAGATCCACAGCCTGATCTGTTGTTCTCTGATTCTTTCCTACCGATTCCCAATGTGCAATCTGGTTTTTTGGCTACTGCTGAGGACTGAGCTGATGATACAGTCCACTGTACATGGACCCAAGACCTTGCTCCCAAGCTTACAGATGTTCATAGTTTATCAATGACCACACAGCACAAAAGCAGACTGTGTACAGATCACTTCACATTCACACACACTGCATTCTAGCTACCATTTTATATCAAGTTTTCTCAAATTTTTAAGCCCTTGTAGCTGTCCATCATCTCTGCTTTAACAGCACAGATGGAGGCAAGCCATACAAACAATTATCAGTTTGGCCTTAGCTGACTTCTCGTGCATCCGCTCGGTGCACTCGTTAGTTTAATGTAGGTCTCCCTCAAGCAAAATGTCAAAGTCCATGTAAACTGGCTGCAGAGTTGGTGCTTTTACATCCATCATCTGAACCAGTGGATTAATAGCCAGCAGCTATTAACTGCTGTAACTGCATGTAAGCTGCTGTGACTACTTAGATGAATGAAGAGAGAGAAAGGAGGCACCATCAGTGGCTTTCCAAGGAGTTTTAAGGAAGAACACTGACAATAAAAAAATCCTCTTTTCCGCGCTTCTATCAAGACCATCTATCATCTTTGTTATTGCCCATAATTTACATCTCTCCTTTATTCTATGCTGTGTCCAGGAATGACAGATCTAAATTCATTCTTCAGGTACTACCATCTGGGCCAAAAGACGACAGTGTCCAGCATAAGGTCCATTGGCTGACAAAACAAGCACACCTTAACCCTCTTACAAAGAGGGGATGAAAATCTAAGGTGAGCTACAGCCACGTTTTGCCTCTCCATGCAACTTGAGAGCTCAGATCGCACTCTCCATGGGTAAGCGCAGCCATAGTGCACCCATAGCATCCAGCAGCCTGTTACCTACTGGAGAGCAGCTCTGAGGAAAAAGACCTGTGAGTCCTGGTGGACAACAGGATACCCATGAGCTAGCAATGTGCCCTTGTGGCCAAGAAGGCCAATGGCATTCTGGGGAAGGGAGAGTGTGGCCAGCAGGTGGAGGGAGGTCATCCTGCCCCTCTGCTCTGCCCTGGGGAGGCCCCATCTGGAGCACTGGGTCCAGTTCTGGGCTCCCCAGTTCAAGAAGGACAGGGAACTGCTGGAGAGAGGACAGCAGATGATGAAGGGCCTGGAGCATCTCCCTTATGAGGAAAGGCTGAGAGACTTGGGTCTTTTCAGTCTGGAGAAGAATGAGGGGGGATGTGATCAACGCCTATAAACACTTTGAGGGTGGGTGTCAGAACGACAGGACCTCACCTCTCAGTGGTGCCCAGGGACAGGACAAGAGGAAATGGGCACAAACTCGAACACAGGAAGTTCCACCAAACATGAGGAGGAGGGTGAGGGTGGCCGAGCCCTGGAAGAGGCTGCCCAGAGAGGTGGTGGAGTCTCCTTCTCTGGAGACGTTCAAACCCGTCTGGACATGTTCCTGTGCAACCTGCTCTGGGTGGACCTGCTTTGGCAGGGGGTTGGACTAGATGATCTCCAGAGGTTCCTTCCAACCCCATATCATCCTGTGATGATGTGGTAAACCTTTACTTGCCTGATAAGAAGAAGTTTGTCAGCCGTCAGAGCCAGCATACAATAGGCAAAGGCATGGCTGAGCAAACTGCACAGAGCCCAGCAGCTACACAAACAGAGCCAGTGCTGCAATTCTTACAGTAGCTAAAGTGCAGGAAAGCAGACAACTACAGAATAATGAAATCAGTTCATAGTCAGAAAAGCAAAACTAATTATAGACAGATGGGGAGAAGGACAAAAAAAAAAGCTGTCAAACAACCAAAGTAGGACTGTATAACTACAGCAAAAGCATTCTACCTGTGATGATTCTACAAAGCATTAAGGTCATCTCCCATATTGACAGTTTTTATGTAATAGTTCATCCTTCACTAGAATTAACTAGACAACTAATTCCTTGAAGAAAAAGTAAGCCGTTTTGTGCATTTTAAACTCCAGGAATACAACTTTATAGCTTCATGTAGCTATATATAGAGAGAGCTTTTTTATTTTCTACATTTTTTTCCTTTATTTTGGCTTTAAGCAAACCTTGGTCTGCCTGCAGAAAGCAGCAGGCAAACCACCATCACAGAGCAACTTGCATCTAACTGAAATGGCCAACTCTAAATCAAATTTGACAGTAAAGTGACCAATTATCTTCCACTCCATAAAGTAGGGGCCGAAATGACTACAGCAAGAAATGGCACAGAAGGTAGGGAAGCCTACAGAAAGAGGCCACCAAAACAGCAGCCAAGGAATTAGCCTCTGGAATAGCAGCAGATAAGATACACCAAGTGAGGTGTGATTGATGCTCAGTCATCACTTTTAACCATCCTTCCTAACTCCTCCTCCTCAGTTTTGGTATCATTGAATGTTTATTCCAAGACAAACAACACAAACGCCAAGACAAGGGTTGAAGATGAAAGATGCAAAGGAAAAATATTTGGGGAAAAAAGCTAGGAAAGATTCCTTGACACAAAGCCTCCAAGGAAAAGCAAAAAAAAATAAAACAACCAACAAAACAAAAAAACCAAACATACAAAACACAAAAAACCAACCCAAACAAATTTCAAAAGTATCTGTATTGTGCTTCATATTTAATGTGTCTCTTGCCTATTTCTTTTCCCAAATCGATGTAAATAAAAGATTTTAAAATATTTTTTTAAAAAAGAACCTGATGGGAACTTTCAGTCAGTTTTATCTCGCACTACTTTCATCTCATATGAAATCAACTACATGCCAGGTTTGAAAAGAGACATTTTTAAGGAAATAGAAATTCTCCACAAAGAAGATTAGTCCCTCAACCTACAGACCTTTTCAAGGGTCTTACTCAGCACCGGAAACATAGCATGAAGCAGCAACAAAGCACAGTAAATATTAAGAAATACATTGAAGTACCATGCTATGATGTATCATTTAGTTCCTCTGCCATTTCCTTTTAATCTAAGTTACTGCTGAGCATTTTGCAGTTCCCTCGGGTTCACCTTAACATTGCATTTTCCTTCAAAATTTGCATAGCAATTGGTCAGTTAACACGAAGACTCAGCAGATGGTGATAAATTATGGTTTATGGGTTTAGACCAATTAAAAAACCAAAAAAACCCAAACCCAACTAATTCCCACCCTCTCCCACACCAAATCTCTGGCTGAAGTGGCAGCAGTAACAAGGCCATGATGCAAGCCCCTAAAGGGCTTATTATCCTATCTAGTAAGATTTCTTGAACATGTAGGTGCAGAAATGTTAATGAGGAGTGAGTCATTCACACAGAAGTACTCAAGTATGTACAACATACTCTAAGCACTGGCTCTGTTCGGTAGCTGTTGGGCTCTCTGCACAGTTTGCTCAGCCAGTGTGTTCCCCTTAAAATCACAGTATTTCACCTCTGGTGCTCCTGTTTAAACGAGAAATCATCATGTTAAATAACTAGAGTGAAGGGCTTTTAGCACACATTTCTGTAGGGTGGATGCAACCCCTTCCCGTATGGAAGTCATGTGCTTTTCTGTATAATCTCTTATTTTTCTGTACAATCTCTTATTTTCCTGTACTAGTTTCTATGCTGAACACCTCAAGCTCCGACTTACAGAAGCCTTCAGAAGCCCTTTAGGTTTCACCAAGAAAAGACATTTTAAGAGACATGTCCCTGTCACTTGTCTTTTAAGGTTCACTGTATTTTTGTGATGGTATTGTCTTACTTCAACCTGGGACACCACGCCAAAACAGTGAAACCCAAGCACTGATCCTTTTGTCTCAGACAAGGGATTTCTTTAGAAAAATTAAAATATATCTTGAGACAATCTCACCATTAACAAGCTGTTACCAACCGATCATTTAAAACATATTCTTATGAAAAAAGCATAGTAGTAGTTGAAAGTTAAGATACTGTATTTTTTATCACTTGAAGCAGGTTAGGTATTTTTCCACAGTGTTCATTTCCCCCATGACAGCATATTTTAATGACAGTAAAAGACAGAAGACTTTTAATTATAAACTGAGTTTTCAGGATACTCTGAAATCATGTTTATTTTTTTATGTTTCAGTACTTCCACTACAAGGTTCACCAAACACTACCAGAACTCCTTAGTAATTATTAAATTAATAATACTTAGAGGATTTTAGTTTTTAACTATTTCCACACTGAGTTCTCTATTTGTATTATAAAGAACCTCAATGAGACAAAGAAAATAAAACTAAAAAAAGAGCCGCAGACGATATTTTAAAGAATTATGACAACGAAGAAAACCTCTTAATGTGTTAAACTTAGATGTTTTGAAACACAGCTGGCTGGCTGCATTGTTTTTAATTGTCTTTATTTTTAAGCTAGAGAGATACCACAGAAAGATAGCTCCCATTATAATTACCGTGTAACAAAGATAGTAAGTAAAACTGAAGATTGTTTCCCTGCGGGCTGTAATGGTAACAGATAGAAAAGAACTGTTCATATTGATAAAAAAATGTATCATACAGGTTTAATATTATTACGGTATATAATTGGTATAATTGCCACTCCTTTCTAGTACAAGTTGGCAGCTAGAAACCTTAAGTTTTGGGTGCATTTATCCCATGTCAAAGAATTAATTGTTAATTTGGCCTTTATTGCAGGTTTTTCAAAGAGGAAGGCAACCCATGTGAGAGCACCCAGAGCACAAGCAGTCTAATTGCCTTGGACAACAAAACTGAAGACTCTGAGGACTGAAGCCAGAGCTCGACAACGAACCATTCCGGTGATCAACAGCACCAAACCCGCCACTTTCTCAACTTCCCAACTACTTTTGGCTTTGGTATTAGTAACAAAGCTGGCTGGAGGCTTGTGCATTACATGATCCCAATACATGTAACCAGCAGAGCAGCCATCCTGCAGGATCAGAAATTTCATAGTGGGAGTTAATTCCTCTCCATACCTGGCTGCCACACCACAGTACCTGACGGCCAAGATTCACAACTGGGAACACAATTCAAAAGAAACCCAGAATCGTTGTTACTACCCACGGCGACAAAGACTTGAACATACCAAAAAAGAGTCATCTTTCCCTAAGGGGATGCTGGCTGTGGTACAGGCATACTGGTATGCAAGACAGAGACACAAAGCTCACGCCAAGTGAAATGCATTCAGTGACCAGATTAGAGGCCATCCATTCAATGTTTCTTTGGAGAAGCTCTGCCTTAAACACATTCAAGGTCTTCTCCAAAATCAACTCTTGCCTATGTTTGGACAAACAAGATGTCTGTGTCCCTTTGTTGCTAAGGCATTAAGCACTCAAGTAACTTCACTTGATCTGCATAAACTATGGACTACTGATGGAATTTTGAACTCACCTGCTGCAAATTTCTATTTTTTAAGGCTTCAAAACACAACAAACCATAAACAACAAACCATAAACACCTTTTACAGAGGAAATCACCTAAAAAGGAACAAACACCAACCAGCTCAAAAACTGACTTGCTAATTGAATTTGAAACTACTGGCAAGGAAAAACTCCCTGCTGAAATTCCCAGCTTTCCTTCCAAGTTTTTAAAGTAGGGGCTCATTACCCCTACCTTATCTACCTTTCAAGTCTTCAGTATTGTTTTGAACTTGCAACGTTAAGAATTTATTCCTTTAAATGATTAAAAAGGAGATTCCTTTTAATCAAAACCCATAACTTTATAAGATTTGAAAAAGGACTGAACAACCATATTCTCTAGTTTTTACCCCAGTCTCTTTAAAGCCTTGTTCCCCATTGCGTCATTCTCTCACAAACTGCCGGTTCCTTCCACTGCTCTGAAAACATACAGGTTTGCAGATGCTCACAGAATTGCAAATAAAAGCACTGAAGGTCAATACTTGGCACAGCTGAACAGTAAGATGGCGAGCTTCAATAACTAATACTGCAGCAGTTCACAGGCTATTCTCCTCTGCAAGTTCTTCCTCAACTGAGTGCTAGAAAAATAAAGAACACAGAAAGCAGCAACAGCACGGCTCCCCTTTACTCATCATCAAGAGATTACCCAGGACTTGATTTTGCATGATCTGGTAAAGCCTCCCAAGAGGAAACTAATTTGATCTTGAATCTCTTGGTTTGTTAGTATACCTTTACTAACTATAATTAGGAAGCATTTGTCTCCAGAAGTAGGGAGTGAGAAGGAGAAATAAGATGATGAGTGTCTTGGCCTCAGAATGAGGAAAATTTGGAAATTTTCTCTATCCTGAACTTGAAACCATTCAATTACATTTAAGCCAGCATCTGGAACTCAGATTTTGAGTCATATATCCTGAGTTTTGCGTTCTTGTTTTAAAAAGCTTTATAAAGTTTACTAATTTAATACTTTAAAAAGTATTAGTAAGGCTGCATAGCCAGAAAAAAACTTTGCTGTCAGAAAGCTTCCAGAAAAATTACATTTCTCCAGCATTAGGTTTTAATGCCTCACAACTGCTTTTGTTTTTGACAATATGGCTAAAACTGGTATCTCAACGTTCTTAAGATAGCAGCACAGTTAGGATCTGGTCAGCACTATAAGAGCCTCTGTACCACCGGAGTTCTGCAGCCACCAATAGTCAGCGCTTTAGTTTGACAAATGAAAGCCCTAATGCTAATATTAGTATTACCATAAACATCTTGGGTAATGACACAACAGCAGATAATAAAAAGCAAGGCACCTCCCCCAGTCAGTGCTAAAGGAGTAAATGATAGCAGCTGAAACAAAAGCCAAACTTTGCCCACTTGTGTTTATCCTCAGCAAAGTCAGCAGCTTGGCACCAAGGGGAGAATACTGTCTTTCTAACCACCAGCATTCCTTCCTCCAACACGATAGGGTTTTTCCTGTTCCCTATCTTAACCACTGGTAGAGTGGAAATAAACAAGTTGTACAACTAGATCAGCTACCACATATCTCTTCTGCCTTGGGGACACCACCACAACTTCCAGCCTACGTTAAGATTCAGCATTAGAGTAGGAACAGAACATCAAGCTTGCTTCTCTTTGCAGCAGTGCCACATTACACCGGGCTAAACCAGGCACTAAACTAGGACTGGGCATACCTGTTTACTGCTGAAATGGTCAGCTGAAGTTCCATCTCTTCCCAGAGCACACTTGCACCTCTTTTTTCATGCCAACTTTTCCGTGATACCATGCTATGAAAGGTTGGGAGACCTCAACTGATAGAAAAATAATCTTGTGGAAGAAAAACCAGGCAGTTCCTATGAGCTGAACTCCATGAACTGACTGTCAGGTCAAAGAGGCACTGCTGCAAGCATTGGGAGAGCAGCAGAATTGCGTCCTTTGAAGCAGCTGGCCAACAGACTCATCCAGCAACTGTACAATCAGGGGTGAGCTTAGGCCTCCCCCGTATCAGTTATGGTCACTGTACACCTAGGGAACGAGCCAGATTAGCTTCCATATCCAGCGGAAAACTACCCTGAGGTTAACCTTCTGTCCCATCAGCAGGTTCACCTAACCATACAATAGAGGCAACACAAAGGAGAAAAGAAAACACACACAATCAAGATAGTATTTTCCAGCTGCAGTCCACTTATATCAGCGTAAGCTATGGAAACGCATGATAATGTTCCTAATAAAGAACATAAAGGAAAGCAGAGGATACCATTTGAAAATACTGCTGGGCATATTAAAACTTCCTGCAGGCTGTGAAAGAATTATACATAAATGAGGTTAAAACACTTCAAGTGGCCAACACTGGGAAAGGCTTGATTTAAGCTTTACCTTAACATTAACTTAAGCATTCTTGGCAATTCTGACCACCTCAGGAGGTCAAATTTCATTTTACTTAAAGTTCAACTTGAATCGTTACAGGAATGGTCATTTAATGGATGAGATATAAAAAGAGGTAATATTTCATACATTTTTCTTTTAATAATCTTCCTGCCTGCAACACAGTGACAACCACTGGCACCAGTATCAATATTCATGCCATCTTACATTTTTCTCAGCATCAACTGCAACGACCTACAATGCATTTTCAGACAAATGTCACACCAGAAATTCTGCCACCAGTGACTTCGGCTGCCTTTCTGAAAGGTCTCTTTGTAGTAACATTTACTGTATGATCGGCTGATTCCCATATGTAAGAAGACTATTTTGATTGGAATTTGATAAACTGAAACTTGGGAGCTCAATGCTAACCAACAACAATAAAGAGTACACCTTATATATATGGTCTGCATTTCTGTTTTGCTGGTCATTGTTTCTTTTGTGCTTTATTCCAAAACACTGGGAAAAGCTTAGTATGTGATATTCTCTCCTTTAAGGGCATACTTTTAAGACCACTGTCACCCCTTGGTGTTTTTTGTGGTCAAATGAAAGATGAGTCTAAAGTGCTGTTTTGTTGGGTTTTTTTAAAATTTCTTTCTTCAGGTCTTGCATCTTTTGTGATTATGATGCAACCTTTCCATTCAAAAAAAGCTCTATTTTAAAAATGCTGACACCAAACCTAGGAGCTACATCTTAATGTTGATTCCCCCTTAAAGCTACAGTGATTCAAAGGAGGGAAAAATCTCACTGTTATTTTAACCAATTCTCCCCCTGTTTTTTAGTCCTAACATCTTTTTATCCAGGTTAAAAAAAAAATAACCAAAGGAAAAAGTACATAACTGTGTGCAAAACAGGAAAAAAAACCCCAAAACAATTAAAAAACCCTATATCTTGGGATGCAATTTTTAATGTTGAAAACAAAAAAGCAGGAAAAAAACTTGTCTTCTGTGCTACTAAGAAATAATTCCGTTCTATTTTAGTTGCTTAAGTGTTTCTGAATGTAACACCCATAGCGTTATTGTTCTGTAATCCTGCTTCCAAAATTATTTGCAAATGAGTTCTGAACTATCATTGCGTTAAATGACAGAAATCCAGCATGAAAATGGCCACACAAAGAGCCCATTTGGAAATAAGACCCTGAGCTAGATGCCACTGGAGAAGAGGTTCCCTGTAAGCAGCTTTAAGAAGGGCTCCCAGACCAGATGCTGAAGTTGGTGTGCGACCAGCAGGTTTCTGAGAGGCACATTTAGAAGCACAGACCAGCACCGATGCACAAAAACCGTAAGTAAGATGAAGTGGCTTTTGCGGGAAGGAAGTCCAACGCTTGCATCAGAACAAGGTTTAGCCAGGAGTACGTTTCGCTTACCTCTAGCTCAAACTTCGTGGAAAGTTAAGTGGATACATATTGTCTTCTGAAGGGCTTTTCAGCCTACTGGTTACTTTTCCATTTTTAATGTAACACAAAGAAGGTCATAACTTACAGCAGCTTCCCAACGCAACGCAGCAAACACCCGGTTTGGCAAAAGCTACAAGTCATGTAAGTAAATATTGTAATATTTAATTAGTAAATATATGTAAATATATAAAATATATATATAAAATATATATAAATATAAATATATATATAAATATATAAAAATATATATATAAAAATAAGTAAATAATGTAATATTTAATATTAATTCTGTAATAGTAAAGAATAATGTAATATTCTTTACTATTACAGAAAAAAAAAAAAAACAAACCCACGCACAAATAGAAAGGAACTACCTGATGACATCACCGAGCTATCATCAAACCAGGGCTGGAAAAAAGTCCAATTTGACTCACCCCCGACTCACGTGAAACTCACTCCGGCAAGGTGAGCAGGAAGTCACTGGTTTCTGTGAACCCAGTGGCTCTCACAGTTGAGAAATGTCTCGGCCTCACCTATTGCCACCATCCCCACCTCTGTAAAGCCATCTATTCTGTAAACAACAGCTCCAGACGAACCCTCCTAGGGAATAGTTTGTGTCTGCCTATGGTTTAACACTACCCCGAATTTGAATTACTAATTCAAACGAGACTTAACTAAACTACTTAAACGATGACTAAATGCCATTCTAATTACAGAGAACACATTTGCAATTAACTAGCTTATTCCAGGAGCTAGGACACCAACTTACAGAGAACAGAACATGTCTCATAAATACACATTTCTGGTCTAGACAGGTTAAGTGAATAGTCTGGCAATAAATTAAAGCTAAACATGTACATCACACTACAGTCCCAAGTAAAAACTTCTCTCCTACACCTTCTCAGAGGAAGATTTTACTTTGCTGACTTTTATGTTTAAAATGAGGTTTTGAATCTGTAGCCATTGTATCTTATAACTATTTGTTGTCTTAATGTGTATTTTAAGATAGTATTAAAAACATCACCACCACACCATTAGGTAAGCTACTAACATTAAAGAAATTTAAGTACAGGAAGTACGAGCCTGACCCATGGAAGAGTAATGAAAGTACCACTAAGATGCTAGCCAGTTACAGAAGAAAAAAAAAGTAAAAGTAGTTCTACTGTGCACATTTAGACATTTCATTCAGAAAGCAAAATCTATTACATTTTAGCTTACAAAGAAGACAACTCCGATCCTTTATTTCCATATAAGATAAACAATCAAGTGTTTATTCTTATATACACAAACCTACGTTTGTTTGTCACATGTAGTATACATCTGAAGCACCATTTTAACTGAGACCAGTCGCTTGTCCTTGTGGGTAAACTGACGGAAATGCTGCGAGTTATTATCAGCAGCACAGACTGATACGCACAGCTCTGGGTGCATTCGCTTCGATTTCATAATGACCAAACAACAACCCTTTCTTCCACAGCAGCAAGCACAGAACTGGTGATGCTTTTGTACTTCAATTCAAGTTTCACCACAGACAAGGCAGTAAGTGACACTTTAAGCAATGGCTTTAACCTGCTCTCCTAATTAAAATTTCTATTTGTTGGGATTTGTTATTCACATATTAGCTTAAAAATAAATAAATAAATAAATAAATAAAATGCAGTCATTTGAAGCCAGTAGGACATAATGCTCTTATGTTCACAAATTACCAGCCAAAGATGCTGGTAATCTCACAGAGCAAACAAGATTCAAACATTACAAACTAAGGAGGTATCAAGTGAAAGATGTTAAACACTACACAAAAATACATCTTCCCCAATTTCCTAATGTTTCAGCAGGCAAGGACTTTAAAACACACGTAGACAGAATTATAAAGGAAAAATACTTTACAATAATAGTAGTTTGGTATCTTCGTGAAAACTCTAGTCAGAAATTAAGTTATCTCTAAGTACTGAAAAGCTACTACTACAAAAAAAATCTTGCATGAGAAGGTATGGTCTACCATTTTAGCCAAGATAGACAGCAGTAGCCCATCTAACTTTCATGGGAGCCGAGTCTGCATATTCACAAACTGGCATTTTTTTTGGTCCCGTTACTAATGCAGATCGTAGGTGTTCCTACATATGGAACCATTTCTTTCACTGAACATAACCTAAAGGAACTGTCAGTCAGAGGAAGATTCCAACGGCCAAGGAAAAAAAAAAAACAAAACCCAAACATTTAGTGAATGAGTACTTCTGACAGTCTTCTGCTCACTGATTTTTTCATCTGCAGGAGGCGGCACACAAACTGCACGCAGAAGATTCTTGAACGTTGTCTTTCACGGAATTATTTTGGTAGGTAATGGGTTCAGCGTGAAGCCTGACAACTTCATCCTAAAGTAAGTTTAGCCGCCTTTTCCTTCAGCCGCCCGTTCAAAATCATCCTGACTCCATCCCGCCTTTCCCCAAGTAACCCTCCCGGAGCACCCAACCGCCCTCCGATCCATGTTGCGGAAGGGGATCCCACAGAAACCGCTCGTCAGGCGACTAAATTGTAATTTATTTGTTTATTTAGAGCTTTTATTTGTTTTAAAATCGAGGGGGCGAAGGCCCTGGCCCTCTCCCTGCTGCAGGGAGCCCGGACCGGGCGGCCCGCTGAGGCGGCGGGCGGCAAATAGAAGCCAGATCCGAGCGGTGTAAAACCCTTGGGGAAGGGGAAAGGGGAAGAAAAGGATTTGAAAAAAAAAAACGGGGAGAAAAAAAAAAAAGAAGAAAATAAACGCAGCTACCGAGGCGGGCGGGCACGGCGCGGTGCCTCCGGCCTTCGCCCGCCCGCCCCACACGCACAGGCGCCCCCTTCCTCCCCCGGCCTCCTCCTCCCGCCCTCGCCGCCGTGATTTCGGTCCCACCCGCTCCTCTCCCGCATATTTGAAGGCTGCTTTAATTCCTGCAGCGAATTCCTCCCTCCCAAATTTGGGCTCAAAAGGAGAAAAGGGGGAGGAGGAATGGGGATGGCGGCGGTGGGGGGGGAGGGAGAAAGGGTAGGGAAGAGAAAGCCAGGGAGAAATATCTCCGGCATTCTGGCTACCCGGCTCCGCGCAGACATTATACAATTTCGGCGAGGCAGGAAGTGACTGCAGGAGGGTGGGAGAAGCGGGCGGGGGCAAGAGCAGGAGACTCAAGGTAAAGCTGAAATGATCCTTTCGCTTAGGG
>JAOTQQ010000012.1:48462178-48480575 GCA_026546715.1 Gallinago undulata
CCCAGTGCTCCAGATGGGGCCTCCCCAGGGCAGAGCAGAGGGGCAGGATGACCTCCCTCCACCTGCTGGCCACGGTCCTTTTAATGGACCTCAGGATGCCATTGGACTTCTTATTGATGGATGCGCTTGGAAGGTGTCTCTCTCCATCTTAATAGCCCTTTAGTTCTTGAAACCTTCAGTACTGTAATATCCAAGAGTGCTGCACCTCGTGAAGTTTGATGGAAATCAGCCACTGGGATGAAAAGTTAGGGGGAGGATCAACCAGTACCTCTAGAAAACAGCAGCGCTTAAGTCCTGACAAACAACCAAGAAGCCCATTATTATATTTAAATGTGTATGCATTTCAGCTTGTTTGCTTGAAGAAATATCAGGTGTGCAAATTGCACACTTCTTGTTGAAAGATGTGTAGTCAAACCTGTTTGTCGGGGCTGCTGTTATGGCCACCAAAAGACTTCCAGGGCCATTTTTGCTCATGGAAATCCATTACAGAACTTCCCATAGTACTGTTAGGAATGAGGAAAATTTTTAGTAGAGAGGAGATGATATACACTTCCAGAGTGAAAAAAAAAAACATGTCAACATGACCTTTCCCTTAGTTTTTTCCAGTCATAAATGTCGCTAGCTTCATGTATACAAAGGAAAGGAGCAGAAACAGCACAACCCCACTCTTTCCTCCTTGGACATGGAGTTTTTCAGATCATTAAATGCAACGTGAATTCCATAACGGAGAGCAGAAAACCCTGGCAGGGGCTGAAATACTGACTTTCTCAAAGCTGTTTCTTCTGGAGAAGGAATGTGGGAATCCTCCTCATCTTCTCACAGCAAGGCAGAGTTTTTAAACAGTCTTGGAGAAAACTGATGCTTCTGAGCCTACGGATTCTCAAATTCCTTCTGGTTGTCATCCCACACACAGGTCAGGATTTTCACATGACCCCAGCTATTAGTATAAATAGCAGAAGACTGGCTGAATTTGGGAATTACAACCCAGCTTGTAAGCGCTATGGTTTTCCTGGGCGTCCCGATGCCAGCAAAAAGGTGGTGCAGAGTTTTCGACTGCACTCTCATGATCCTATCGGGAAATGAATAAATGAAATAAATGAATAAAAATCATCAAGAAAGAGAGAAGATATTTTAGTGGCAATAACTCCAGATTTTGATCCATTCCAACTCGATAAATGGATGCTGGCAGAGATTTAATCGTGTATCTGTATGTATAGGACACGTCATGTATCTTCTGTGCCCAACTTATTTAAGAACCTAGAGATGCAGGATCTTACTGCTCTGAACTTTCCCTGGGATAACCTCAACCCTGAACTCTCAAATCAGGTACCCATTTCAGCTACCTCAAGAGCCAGAAAATGACGTCTAAGGCTTTCATCATGTTTTAATGCAAGAATTCCTTTAGTTCAAAAAGTTAACAAAATTTTTGGCATTCTTAAAAGAGATTTGCCATAAGTTTTCCTCTGAACTAGAGATGCCACAGACAATACAAGTATGTGAAAAGATTACTGTGGCTTTCTAAAGCATAAAACTTCCCATTTGCCCCGATTTCTGTTTATTAATCCTTGCAGGTGCTCGTCTAGCTGACCCAGTTGGGTGCATCACCCTGTGTACAAATATCTGACTACTGCTCGGAAATTCTGTTCTATTCTTGGAAATTCTTCGGAATTCCAAGTTACGTGCCCTGACAGTGAGAGCATGTTCAGAATTTCAAGTGCAAATAATTGTTCCTGTATCACAAGAGAGGGAGCTGGGAAACCAATAGGAGTTATGTCAAATAGTACATTTGAAGGTGTTGTCAAGTACCAGTTATCCACGTTGACATTTTGATAAGCCACCTCAAGGACAACAGGTTCTGTAGGAACACAGAGGTCCCATGTTCCACCTCAAAAACGAGATATGGGTGTGAAGGAAAACAATCAGAAGCTAATAAACATGAAAATTAAGACTATTTTCTCTGCTTTTGCAAAGTCTCACATTAGCTATTGTCTGTATTCAGGTTTTATTTAAAAGAAGGAATTAGGTCCTGGGTGCTAACAATATTCCTTCAGGCGCTTCTTTTTATCTTTCCCTTCAGATGCTGGAGTTCCTTGGAGTCTTCTTTTTATCAGCAAGCTTTTTTGCGCCTCCTTCATACTGCAGAGCTTAAGGAAAGGTACAGTTCTTTGGTGTTAAAGGGACACTACTTGCTTGAAAAGTCTAACCTGAAACTCTTGTGCCTTCCGCAGTTACATATGGCATTTGAAAACTAAAGGAAACAGCAGGAAAGGACAGTTTGTTGGTTCTTTTCGATAGACAAAAGTATTTTTTCTAAGTGCTTTATTGTTTTTATTAAGTCAATGAGGCCGATTTTTACTACGGAGTTCTTTAGCAGCAGTGTCACAGACTGAGCTCTGACCTTACTCACTGTCATTTCATTCATCAGACTTGCAGATTATGCTTTAAAGGATTTTCTTTTCAGCAGCTGAAAGTCAGCTAAGATGATCAGAAGCTGACAATGCTAACCTGCGACTTCAGAAACCTGTTTTATCCCTTACATGACTTTAAGACAAACCTCTTCCCGTGCCTCCCAGTTACAAAACACCATGTCCTGACCTCACAGGCACGTTGGGGATAAAACACCCTGACGTGTTCACCCACAGCAGCTAGGGAGGCGAGATACGTGACGAGCGATAAAGTTTTAATTCCGCTACTAAATAGTATTTCACCTTTTCAGTCTCGAGCCTTTCTTCTGAACCAGCCTCCTGACGCAGAAGGTTGGCGGCCACCCCACATCCTGTACCACAGGCCACACGCCCGGAGACCGAGGACCTACCCTTCTCTCAGCCGCCTTCTCCCTCCCTATTCCCTTTCTTTACCGCCTCCTCCGGCAAAACGCCGGAGGAGCCCTGCGCCTCCCTGAGAGAAAGCCACCGCCCTGAAGAAAAACCGTCGTCGTCGCCCCCCCCAGCCCGCCGGCCGCCGTTTCCCCGCCTCACGCTGCCTTGCCTTTCCTCTCCCCCGCCCGCGCCACGCCCGCCCCGCCAGCGCCCTCCAGCGGGCGGAGGGCTGGGCAGGAGGCGGCCGCCGCCGCGCTTCCGGTCTCCATTTTACGCAAAGGGCCGAATCGGGCCGGAGGTCTGAGGCGGTGCCGCGGGCCCGGGCGGGCGCCTTCCGGGTACCGGGCTCTTCCCGTCTCCTTTCCTTCTCCGCCGGGCGCAGCGGGAGGGTGTCGCGGCGGGAGGTTGTGTGTGGGTGGTCGTGGTCGTTGGGGGGGGTCTGTGAGGGTGGTTCCGTTGACCCCCGCGGAGTCCCCGTCGCTGTGGTGACAGGAGGGGGCTGAGGGCCTGTTGTGTGACGTGCTTAGCCGCTCCTCTCTCTCTGCTTCTCGGCGGGCAGAGCTGCCGGTGTGAGGGCCAGCACGGGGATGGGCTCCCTCTGCTTCCCCGGGAAGTTCGCCCCCGGCCGCTGAGCCCACCGCCCTTTGGAGGGGCTTCGTGTCTCCCCGCCTCCCCGCGGAGAAGAGGCGGCGGGGGGGGGACAGGGCCGGCCGCCCCCGCCGGCAGCATGGACCAAAGCGTCGTGGATCACCCGGTGACCCTCATCATCAAGGCCCCCAACCAGAAGTACACCGACCAGACCATTAACTGCTTTCTGGACTGGACTGTGGGCAAGCTAAAATCTCACCTCTCTAATGTCTACCCCAGTAAGCCGGTGAGTTGTCGGCTAGCCTTTTGTTTTTTTCTTCGTCTTTTGGGTAAGGCTGGTGTTGCAGAAACTTCTGGACAGTCTGTGGCGACTTTCCTGTGAAAATAAACAAGGAAGAGCCCTGCTGCCAAACAACGGTATGTGCTAAGGCAGTGGCTGGTCCCTGCTTTCAGGGAAGTTGGCAATATAAATAGCCACCCTTGTATGTGGTTTAAGAAGGTTGCAGTGTAGTGTCCCATGAGGTGGTATCACTTAAGATGCTTATTAATGCTCCACATAACTTTTTTAGGGGGGAGCTGGAATTTAGATAGCTCAACTTAAGACTAATTTTAGTAAATGTAAGAGTTCTGTCTAAAGTAGTTACAGTATTTAAGCAATAAAGGTTCCTACAGTGTAGCAAATTCACTGAGGTGTGGAGCAGGCAGATGTTTATTCATAATATTGTTTGAAAACTGCAATTGAACAACCTCCAGAATTACTTCCTTTTTCTCTTTTTTTTTTTTCCTCTTTGAAAAGCTGTTTTTTGGGGTTGTGCTGATACCTCTGTTCTCAGGTGTTCTACAAACTTGTATGACAGTTGTGACTGTATTTTGAAACTCAATATAAAACCTTATATTTTTTTTTTGTTCACTGAGGAAAAATATGATTTATTTTCAGATTCTTTTAAGTTCTAAGTTTGGCAATTAAAAAGAGGCTATGAGAAAAACGCGCAGGTAAGACTGTACCTGTTTAGGTTGGCAGTTATACAGATCGGTATACTTGAAAATTTCTTCCAGAAAACTGTAAAAAGGGAGTGACTTTGCCTCCACATTGCAGCAGCATGTGCGGCCTAGACCTTGCTGTAGAAAATATCAGACGAAGGTGGCCTTTACACTTTAAGTGATGAGGATTCACCTTGTTCAACAGAATAATTATTGGCAATGTTGATTTCTTCTTCTACTTGGAGGGGTGGGAGGAGAAGGTGAAATAGTGGCTTTGTGTCTCAAAGGGGTTTTCTGCCTTTTGGAGAAAGCAGAAGAAAAGCAGCCCATAACTTAGGCGGTGTCACTGGCACTCTGACATCCGTCAAGCTGTGTTTGAGAGTTTGTGGGTTTAGTTATTGCTGTGAGTAATTCTCTGCTGAGAGAGCCTATCTGCTGCGAAGGAAACAAATATATTACTTCAGCTGGTTGCTGCTCCTTCCTCCTCGCTAGAATCCCCTCCTGTGACGTATTTGTGGTTAAACACTAGTTTTCTGATTCATCCTGTGGTTTTGCTAAATTCTAGGAGGAATCCTTAATGAACAACAAGTTCTGTTTCTTTATGTTGCACTGTAGTTTTTAACCAGGAGCATAATATTAAATTTCAGCTTCCTGGACCATCTGTCTTCTGTCAAAAGTTGATTCCTCAACATGCCTCTTATTATGGATTGACTAGTTCAGAATCCCCAAAATTGTTTTGGGGTAGAGAATGGGGAGTTTCTTTAGTGAAAATTAGCTCGGTAATTCCAGTTTAATTGACTCTTTTTGCAGTCAAATTAGTAACTGATCACACTATTTTTGTCTTGTAGACCCTTAATTTGATGAAGTAGTAATGTGGGAAGGGAGAAGGGACTTTAACAGCATGTCTGCTGTGTATAGTAAAATTGAAAAATCTTACTTTTTGCTTGATATGTTTTTATCATTGAGTGTTACTGCTTTTTTTTTCAAAATTTGTTTAAAGCTTTGTGCTTTTTTTTTCTCCTTTTTTTTTTTGTTTTCTTTTTAAACCAAATCAGTGTCACAAGCTTGTTGATAGAATTTTTATATTCCCTGAATGTGATAGATCCTGGAAATAACCTTCAACTACAATGTTATTTTAGGAGTGCAAGAGTACATCAGAACACAGGTGCTCTGTAAAGGTATTGCAGTGTTCTTGGAAGTGGGGGCTGTAAAACACAAATCAGTTGTTATCACTGCCATGCAGAGTCTTTCAGGTTTTCATGTGTGACTTGTGCTTCATTCTCCAATACCCATCTCTAAATCAGTAAACTAATGGTAACTGTAAATGTCGTCCTTAAATTTACAATTTATTAAAGAGTATGTCTTCAGAAAACGTATATTAAATGTATATTAAAGAGAATATTTTCAGCATATTCTAAGTACAGGCAGATTTAAATAGGTTTAGTCGTTATTAAAGTTGGTAAGTCACTGAATAAGCTAATTGGGGTTTAAAACAGTGTTACATTAGTTTGTGGGTCTATACTATGGTTTGCATTTGTCAGTATTTTTGTTTTTCTCCTCTGACTGGACCACTTTTTCATAGCTTGAGTACTGTGGTTAGTGTCCCTGAATGAAATATTTATTTAAGACAAGAAAACTTGGAAAATCAACCCGTATGTCTCAATCTGGCACATCTTACATTCAGTGCATTAACTGCTGCATCATTTACACCCACAAACATTAATTTAAAATCACTGTTTCTCCTTCCCTTTGGTACCTGTCATCTGGCATGTCCTTTGCCCACAGTTCTAACCTCATGTGGTGGGTTGGATTTTAATTTCCCATGGAAGAGAGGCTGAGGGACTGAAATAATGAATCTTGTAGCTGAAACAGGATAGCTCAGATTGTGTTTCTAGAGGAGGTTGCTATTTATGCTCAGGTTTTGTGGTTTTTGGTATCGTGCTGGGCATAGCTAACTTAGACTAAGTGCTGCAAAAGGAACCTGGCTTGAAAACTAGAGGGGAAAAAAAATTCCCACTGGCTCATGAATTCTTGATTTTTCAATACATACCTTTTGGTTTATGATCTGAAAACTGTCTTCCACCTCACTTCTAAACTTTGGGTTCTAGAATCTTTTTATCTGATGGAATGTGCTTACTTCAGAAAATGGGGCCGTTCTAATTATATATGTATTTTTATATACATTCTTATATATATGGGTGAGGGGTTTTTGCATTGCAGTTTGGGCTAGCAGTGAGTTCCTTGAAGCAGGAAGTGTGGTAGTGAACCTCCTCAAGCTGAGGATGAGTTGAATTCCTTTTCCATTTACTCTGGTGTATATGTGAATGACTGTATTTCCACATTTATCACCTCTTGCTCCATCTGTGTTGAAAAAAGACTTCCACATCTCAGAATTTTAGGATGATTTTCACCTTGATAATATCAAGTGGTAATCCTGTAGCGCACAGTTAGTTGTTTAAGTTACACAGGGAGGAGTATGGGGTTTAAGACCTCATCTTCCCCCATTAATGCCTCTAGCTTAATATAACTAACAGTACTCGGTGTATGTGCAACCTCTTCTTTTGTGGTTTGGTAGGGAGCTGTAATACATTACTGAAGGCTACACAGGACTCAGCTTTGAGGGGTCATTTTAAGTTTTAATATTAAAAAAAAAAATTGTACTGCTTGTATCATGTTTAAGAAGGTACTTAATTAGATGGAGTTAAGGAGTGGTTCCTGTGTAAAGTACTGAAGAGAAGAATCTGAATTTGACCATGTAGAAAGCTGTTTTGTGAGTGGGACAGGCAGAACAGCACTCCATTGCCAAATTGGGTTTGGAGTTTGGGTTTTTTTCTGGCTGTTGTGTTGTTTTACTTGTTTTAACAGCTTATCAGTTCTAATTAATCTCCAGATAATCCGTCTCAGGACCCAGAAACAAGGTTTCTGAGACTTTTCTGCTGGCTCCCTTAGTTGTTCTAAAGCAACAAGTTTTTAATTTACAGGAAATCAAAATTTTCTGTAATCTTAGTGCATGCTGGAAATTCTGTTTTTTCTAAGAAGGCCTTTCCCAAATACAAAATGCAAGTAGAATTGTATTCTGTTAGCAGCAAAATGGTGTAGTTCAAAAGAACTTAGTCTGACGTGAGAGGTACAGGCGTTTTTTGTTGTTGTTTTTAATGTAACTAGAAGCAGTACAGAATTAATGCTCAATTTGTTGCAGTATTTTATCCCTTGGAGCTGCAAATAACTAGTTCCCTGCGTTGGATGACTTACAAAAAGAGTGTATTATGTCACTGTCCTGACACTGTCCAAAACCACGACAGTCACTAATTAAAAACACAGAAAAATATAGAAAATGATTCCACCAAAGAAGTGATAAACAGTTCTGTACTGTATGTGGCAGGTTATGCACTCCTTTGGGTTTTTTTTTAAGACTTATTTAATCGTGAATAGATAGCATGAGTTTGGGAAAACAGTTAAAACAAAAGCTTCTCAGATTTAATATGTGGGTTTTTTTATAATTGTTTGCTAAGAGTATCTATAATTTTTTCTAATGATATGACCAGACTTTTTCAGGGAATAGACAAGCTCTGCAACTTTTCTAGGTTCTGCTGTTACGGTGAATCTGTAAAAGGCTATTGCAAGGGAAAAAAAAATGTGGAAACTTCTGTGAAAGCTTTTTCTAATTGCAGAGATGTGGATTTTAGGGATTTGTGTTTTAGTATGAGACTGCACAGTGGGCAACAGGAGGCTGGGAGAGAAAGAGGAGTGATGTAAGACTAGCTGTTTTGCATGGTGGGGAAGTTCTTCAGATACTTCACGCTGATGATCCATGTATGCTCCCCTGCTGTTAGGCTAGATTTCTTTATTTAGCGTTTTCTGAAGTTAGTGCTCTCTTTCATGTGAAAAATACTATTGTCTTAATTTTAGTTAAACTGAACTGGAAAAAAAAAAGCTGTTTATTCACAAAGTTACAGCATGTTAATGACCCACTACTCTTACGACTATTTAAAACTCTCTGTCATCATAAACTGAATTAAGTGGGATTGGGGTTTTTGTTGGTTTGTTTTTCTTTAACCAATAAAGTGCTTATTACTTCAGTGTGCTGGACACCTTAGGTATCTCAGATTCCTTTTAGCATCACTATCCTTTTTGCATCACTATCTCATCCCTGTAGAATAAAGTTATTACCTTATGAATAGTGTATTATATGTGGTTTTGTTTGTTTGTTTTTTATTTTAAATCTTTATTTGCATTACTAAAGTATTTTAAACTTTGGAAGTATAAGAACAAGAAAAAAAGTTAGAAGGCTACCGTAAAAATAAGTAAATAATTTTTCTGCTTCGTGCTTTTTAATGCTTTCCTCCTTATTTCCTCTTGTTTTTTTTTTTTTAAATTTTTTGGGGGGTGATGGGTATGTTGGCAGGGACTAATAACAAATTCTGTGTTGGAAAGATTCAAATTTATTCCCTCCTGCATATTTTAATTCTCATTCCATCATTTTACTAACTATTTTGTTTCTTTTTTGCTCCAGCTGCATTTCCATCTACTTTTTCAGCAAGTGCCTGGGAATGGGAGCAGAGCAAATCTTCCTAAAAACACCCCAGTTTTTTAATATACTTTCTAGTTTTCTTGAGCAGCATTTGCCAGTTAAGTGTTATTAATTGTTACGGGGCTCCTGCTGAGTGCATAATAGCAGAATTCTTTTCCAGAATCGATTTGTGAGTTGGACTCGGGAAGCCTCTGAAATGTTTTTAAGGCTATCTGTTGGTGGTTGGCGTGATAAGGGGTTTTTTCATCTTCAAATGTTTTCTCCATCTGCATATCTGTACAGCAGGAAAAAGCTAAATTCCTTTCTTTGTCCCATCTCCTAGTCTACAAAGGATCAGAGACTGGTGTATTCTGGCAGACTGCTTCCTGATCATCTGCAGCTGAAAGATGTTCTCAGAAAAGTAAGCTTTATATCAACACTATATGATACTTGATCAAACCCCCTAAATTTGGGAATTCAGTTTTATGTTGTTTAGCTTCAAATTTTCATTGTTGTATTGAGAGACGTAACCATATAATGTTGATATGTTCAGGAAAATGTATTTTTGAGTATCCCTTGTGTGTAGGATCAAGATGGTTGTGGACTGAGGCATGTTAACAGTTGGTGGGAGATCAAGCAGGCTGTGTAAGTCCCAAACAAGTGATATGTGCGAGAGACTTCTTTGGGCAGTTCCCGCTGTGACCTAAACAGAATCATTTAACAGATTTGTGTTGGTTTGGCACATCATTTCATTTCTTGTCCCTACTTAAATTCAAGAAATTACATTAAAAATGGCACTTATATAAGCACATTAAAGGTAATATATTTATATGCAAAACCAGAATTCTAAATTCCTGAATGGTTTTGCTGGGAAAGCTATTTGTTGCTCTGGTTTCATCAGCAGTTCCTGATACTCTTTGAATATTCTTGCGTTTTTTATTTATTTTTGCTGATTCATCTTGGGAAAAATAATTCTAATACTAATCTAACTTTGGATTTTCCAATCAACATTTAAATTAAGTCCAACTCCTGAATAGGCATCACATGTGATGTAGGAAATCTTAAAATACATGCAGTTGATTCTCAAATTGGTTTAAATTGTTTGGATTGATACTACCAAGTAATAGGGACTTCATTAAGTTAGTTAAGTTCTTAAAAATTTATAGAATGGGGTGGTGCTTATGGCAGATTATCAAGAACTTTGTTTCAATTTTGATGGTAACAGAAATCATAATGTATGATGTTGAGTAGTCTTTAAACTCCTTGTAAATCAGGATGCCGCGATAGCTGCAGTTGGAAAATACTTCAGGTTATTAAACAATTGCACGGTTTTTAATCATATGAAATAGGTAAGCTTTGTAAAACAATACCTGGCCGTTGGTAATAGTACCTTTTTTTTGTCATGTTTTCCAGTAAAAATCAACGCGCAGACTGCAGGAGTGGGTTACATTTTAATATTTATTATGGAGGAAAGTCTCTAAAGGAGGCTAGTACTTTAGGGCAGAGCAGAGGAACAGGATGACCTCCCTCCACCTCCTCCATCTTCCTGATGCCCCCCAGGATGGCATTGACCTTTGTGGCTATATTCTATATAAATAGAAACAAATTACAGTACAAGCATTGTGTAAAGCTGTGTAGTGTAAGGTTACAAGTAAAATGTTTAGTTTCTTTTGCCTCTCTGAGTGGCATAAGTTATTATCTGGTAGGCAGGGAACTAATTAGGTTAAAGGCTTTTGATGTGGTCAGAATGTTGATCACCTGCGTTCACTGCTCTCTGGCCAGTGCTTACTGTCACCCACCAGTAAGAAACTAGGCTTTGTAACAAGGCTGCTCTTGGGGGCTGGAAACTGATACATGCAGAGGAGTTTCCATGAACGTGGATGGGCCATGCTAGCAGTAACACACAATGCTTTATAAAAGCAGTTACCCACTTTTCTTTATTCCTAAAGATTAGAACTGAAAAATGAGTAAGCATGTGTGTTATCTTTTTTTTTAAATAGTTTTAAAAAGAACCCTCCAAGCCTGATATTTCTAAATGTCATCTCATTAAAAACTGCAGCTTGACTGCACTGCATTGATTTCAAAAGAGGAGAGAATTTTTTTTCTTGTTGTTGCTTTTCTTGATTAAAATTTGGGTTACTGAGGAAGCTGCAGTGTGCAATTTATATACAGTCATAGCTGTTCTTGTTGCTGTGGCCATGTAGCTTCAGGCACGCTGGTATAATGGGCTGTTTTCATTTGATGCAGTGAAATAGCTGCATATTGAAGGTTTTTTGAGCCTCCATGTTCTGGGGAGACTATCATGGAACTGTTGGAGTTGGAAGGGACCTCTAGAGACCATCTAGTCCAACTCACCTACCAAAGAAGGGTTGCCCAGAGCACATCACTCAGGAACATCCAGGTGGGGCTTGAAGATCTCCAGAGAAGGGGGCTCCACACCCTCCCTGGACAGCCTCTTCCAGGGCTCTGCCACCCTCACCCTAAAGAAGTTCTTCCTCAGATTTGAGTGGAATTTCCATGTTCCAGCTTGTGCCCGTTGCCCCTTGTCCTGTCACTGGGAACCACTGAAGAGAGTCCGGCTCAATCCTCCTTCAAACCGCCCTTTAGATCCTTGGAGGCATTCATAAGGTCTCCCCTCAGCCTTCTCTTCTCCAGGCTAAAGAGTCCCAGCTCTCTCAGCCTTTCCTCAGCAGGGAGGTGTTCTAATCTCTTAATCATCTCCGTTGCCCTACGCTGGACTCTATCCAGCAGTTCCCTGCCTGTCTTGAACTGGGGAGCCCAGAACCAGACGCAGTATTCCATGTAGTATATTCGTAAAGAATATATTCATGAAGCTGTATATTCACAAAGAATTGGCGTGGGCTGATTACTTGCATGCTGACATGGTTTCGAGTGGTGCCGCTCCTTCACTTCCTCATTTTCAAGTCCTATCTATCGCTTGGAATACATCTCCTGAGTGTGGAGTATCTTGCAGGGGCTCTTCAATTAGGCATCTGCAGGTTAGGCTTGAACCAAGCTTAGATGGGAGTGAGGTGGAGGCAATGGCTGGTACATTTTTCTTACCTTGGTCTGCTTGTGTCTCCAGCACCTACATTTTTCATTTACCGTGATGTCTTTATCCATTAACACTCTTCATTAGATCTCAATGCAAGTGTAAGCATCCTTAACTTAGGGAAACCAAGTCCTGTAAAGGGTTTGAGGTTTTGGGTTTTTTTTCCAAAATTCCTCATGCTTCTCTGTGTGGTCTTCCGTTGGTTCTGCTATCTTGGAGTTCTAGGGAGAAGTGGGGGTAAGTGAATGTTCAATATGCTGTTGTGGACAGCTGTTAAGAAAATGTTATTTTTGAAACGGTAGTTTTGGATGTTAGGCTCAAGTTTTGCTTTATGGTTTCTCCATTTTGTAAAATGTTCCTTTACTGATTGCAAATACAACTTTGAAAGTGGATTTTTTTTAAAGACATTGTTAAATATTGTTGGTTTAGCCCTTCAATTTCTTTAATTTTTTAGCAAGATGAATATCATATGGTTCACCTGGTATGTACTTCCCGGACACCCCCAAGTTCTCCAAAACCCAGCACCAGTAGAGAAGGTCAAGGAGCTTCACCCTCCAGCAGTAGCTCAGTGAGTTGTTTATTTTCATATGCAGAATGTGAATTTATTCTATGCTAAGGAAGCTTTCCAAAATTTCTCTTTTAATTTTTAAAATTTGACTGTAAAATAGTGTGTTGAAAGCAGAGCATGCCATATGAATTTTTACAATTAGACTGGATTATTTAAGGGTGTAATTTTATTTAAACAAAGATGACCTTTTTCAGATTGTAACACCGTTACGTTTACTAATGATAAACTAACGTTTTTTTCTAATCTATTATTTATTTTTAACACTTTTCTTTATTAAATGTACATTTTCCTTTGTTCCCATATTCCCATATCATTGGCAGAAATTGAACAGTGTATTGTTTTTCTATAAAAAAAAAAAAGCGGCAGCAACAAAACAAACCAAGTTCTGATTTATTTAGTGAAAATTTGTACCACTGAAGAGACACCAGTCAAATTGGTGCCCTTGTGGTGAGACAGGCAGATGGAGCTTGGCCGGTATTTGTTCTGCTTGACATGAATTGGCCAGTACTTACATAGTAGCTTCAGGGTTGTCATGGTGTCTGTAAAATAGTGAGAAGTAGATAGTGCTCTTAACATTTTATTACTTATGCTAGAGTATTTAATGTCTTTTCCTCTTCACACCCTCCAAAAACCATGACGTTCCTTGGTTGTACTCTGTTTTATCAGAAGGGCAATTAATGCTTCTATTGATGACTTGATGGTCGTCACCATAATTTTGTTGGCTTTTTCCAGAGCTGGCAGTATCGCTGAGTGACCTGTGAAGGTTAGTCCGAAAGGAATATATGCAATACTGTTGTAGGTATTTCTCATCTGTGGTGCATCGATTATCAGCCTGTCTTCGTTCCCCTCTCGGTAGGGTACTGTCACTGCTGTGTGACAGTCAGAACTGTGAGCAGCTCGAGCAACAGCAAGGAGTGGACAGCGATTATATCTTTTCTTCAAAGGTCATATTTCTATCTCTGTTTGTAAGCAGAGATAGAAGAGGGCCTCCTTTGTGGTTATTTTATCGCTCCGTAGATCAATTTTAAATGTATTTAAGTGACTGTATTAATGACTACTTAAAGCAGTCAGTATGCACAGTGTTAAGTTCATAATACTTTGAAAGAAACAACCTAAACCCAAAATAGCTTTTGTTCTTCCATTTGTTTATTTTTATTTTCCCTCCACTGGCTAGTGGTAAATTTTTCTTGTTTTCCTTTGTAGGGTAAATGTGATATGAATGTCTTTGCAGCTCCTCGCTTTCTGAGTTTTCAAAGTTGAAGAGGATTTTTCTATTAAGTAAACACACTGTAATGCTTAGCAACAGGATTTGGCGATCTATTAAAGTGAAAATAATGCATCTCAGTGGCCAAATTGCAGTCTTGTTATGATGATAAATAATCTAGGAGAGCCAGCTGTTGTCTTGCTTCTGACAAGTGTTGATCTTGGCAAGCGTTGAAGGTGTGACACGCTAGTTTTAGGTGTGTTTCTGGGAGCCTCAGTAGTTCCCAGGTACTTCCCTGTTCTCACTCCTTGCCCCCTCCCAGCAGTGAGCGCAGCAGTTCGGATTGGGCAGCTGACAGCGTGAAGAGGGTGATGAGTAGAAGGGGAAACAGAAGACAAGAAAAGAGGAATGGTATTTTAAGCCACTGCAGGCACTGTTGTCTCTGAATATGAAGTCATATCCTGAGGTGGTAGTTACTTCGGTTAATGGCAGCCACTAGAATTTTTATTGCTGCTAAATATTCTTTGGTTTAAGTTTTAGTTTGGTTCAGCTTTTTGAAACTTTGATTCCCAATGACTTGTGATTTTTCTCTGGGACCTGTCAAGTGTTGAGTCTTTCTGAAAACTTCACTCTTAGATAGGTACCTGAGTGCAATTTTGGATTTTTGTTTTTACTAAAGGCTTGCCAGAATCAACAGAAGCCCAGAAGACTTGCGAGGTGCTTATTTTCTCAATAAAACTTGTGACAAAACTTAAAACTTTAAGGCAAATAGTTTTGTTTTTTTTTTTTTCCCAGGCACAGTAGTAAATCTTGTAACTGGCAAAAAGATCCCCAACCTCAATTTTATTTATTTTTAAGAATTTGGACTGTTCTGGATCAACTGCTGCCTCATCCACAAGCCAGGAAGCTTCATCCATGTTGTCGAATGCTAGTGTGGATGGAGTGAGGCATCGTAATCTTCCACAAGCACAAAGCAATCCCACACCAAGCCACCAGTTCCCTTATTTAATGCAAGGGTAAGTGACACTGGAGTAGTCCTCAGCTCTTTGATAATCTTTAAAGTGCTTTAAATGTTCAGTTACAATAATGATTCTTTCATAATCTGCGTAATGATTTGACTAGTCATCTTGACATGTAACTTGCATTTAGAAACATACTTAGTATCAACATTAAAGTTTTTAGCCAGGAGTCAATCAAAGAGTAAGTGTTCTTGGTGCCTCCCCTTCAGGCTGTTCATTTTTTTTCTTCATGCTTTCTGCCCTCAACTTTGTTGTGCAACTGTAATATTTTTCTAGGGGATGTAGTTAGTAAGGTAACTGATAAATTACTGCTTCTGGTTGCTTTTTCTAGTCCTTTATTGTAATCAACAACTCTAAATACTTATCAGAATACAATGAGTTTTAATTTTTGGTCCATAAGAGATGTAATTCCACTTTTCCGTATTGGATTCAACTGTAGAAATGATATGCAGGTGTGTTGAGTACATTTAAGTGCTTGTGTGTCTACAACAGAATTTTTAAGTACCTTCATACATACCAATTAAATGGAACCAGTGTGTGCCTCTAGATCAGATCTGTTATTACCTAATTTTCAAGATTCTGTAAGGTTTTTTTGCACTTATAAAGAAGCTGTAGAATTTTTTTTAACCCATGTGACCTTTGCAGCTTCTTAAATTTTTGATTTTTGTTTTGTTTTAATTTTCTTTCAGGAGGGAAAACAGGAGGATAGTGCATTCTGAGATGATAGCTGTCATTTCCTCAGGGAGCATTTTAACCATTTCTTTCTGACAGCGTGTTCTCCCAGAAGTATAAACTCCAGAGATTTTCTTTGGAGAATGTTGAAAAAAAAAAAAAAAACAACCCATGAACCTGCCAACAGTAGCAATTGTTTCTGTCACTGAATGTCAAGAACTGTTGCAAATTTATTTTGTTTCAGTTCAATTTACTTGCTTTCTTGCCAGAGTTAACCTAGGCTTTACTAGTCTTACTAGTTTTCAGCTTGAATTCCTTCAAGTCCTTTTCATTATTTATTTGAAATACACTGTTTACTGGGAAGAAATTGCCTTTGCAGTGGGTGGAGCACTTATGTTATTCTGCCCATGTGCATCTCAGCAGAAATGGTTATACTAGGCAACACTAGGTTGACTGTCAAGACCGCTGTTTGGTGTAATGTAAATTAATACCGAAAGCATCTTATTGTCTGTTGTGTAAAGGACTGATCTGTAAGAAGTTTTAATGATTTCCTAATTAGCTTTTCATGTAAGCATACCCTGGGAGTGAGTTTTTTATCAATATGCGTGTTGAGCTGAATAGCCTATGGACTTCAAAAAGGACTATGGGCTTCAGCTAAAACACTGAGCTGAAATATTTCAATTCAAATACAGCAGGAAGCATCAGTTTGGAAGATTACTGAGTTTGGAAAAAATAATAAGTGAATTAAAAGTACTAAGTTTCTGTATTGGCATTAATATGGATTGAGAGGAGTGGGTCTGTAGACTGAAAGAGATGCTGAGAACCTGACATCAACACTGCGCTTATTTCAGGATTTTCTGTCTTATGTGGGCGATGTCTAGTCTGGTTACCTGGACTAGGTGCCAATTTGTGGCTAAAAAGAATTAGCAGTGCACAAATTAATCACATATTCCAATGTAGTGTAATCCAGAAGGAATCCAGATGGTGATTCAAGAGCATTCTGTGGTGCGAGCAAAACTGTAATAAGAAGTTACTGGAGACTTCCTTCAAAAGTGCAGTCCTGACCTGGAAGGGAATGCCAGAATAAATGAATCCTAAATAATATTAGGCCTTTTTTGTAAAAATTGAATGGATCGCTGTCAGGATTTAGGGTAGATCTTTGCTGCAGGCTACTGGGCACTGGCTGTGCGAGTGCCTGCTGTAGTTACTGGTGTCTTAAAAAAAAACTTCAGTGCTTTCAATAATCTTTTCAGATGCATCTGCTATTTGTATTCCAGCAGTAAGAATTGCCTTCTGGTTTTTAGCAGCTCTTTTAAACATGTTCTGGGGCAATGAAACGTAGCTTTAATGTAATTTATACAGAGGCTGAGACTTGTTATGAACACTGAAGAGCTGTAGCTGAAATTTGCATTGCTTTGTGGATTATTTTTTTTTCATGACCACTTTTGTTCTAGCTGTGCATTGGATTATAGGCTCTGCTGATGGATAAAGCTCTCCAGATGTTTGAAAACGTATCTGAGGGGCAGTTTTCGTGAACATTTTGCAACACTTTCATTAGTAAAGTAGCTTGTACAAGTAACATGAATGTTAGATGATTAAATAATGGTTTTGGTGGCTTTTCAGTTCCTGGCACAGAACTTCAATGTGCATGTTGAAAACACTTTGGGAAAACAGCTAACTCTGGTTATGGAGAAGCAATTTTAAACTTCATGTTGCTTTTGAGTTTTTGAAAATGCAGTTTTCTGAAAATCTAGACTTGAGGTGGGACTGGACAAGCAATTCATCCATCTACCAAGTCAGTATTTTTCTCTGGAGAGTGAGCACAGTGTTGTCTGCTCTGGTGGATTTAGTTGTGGGTCAGGGCCCCACTGTGCTATGCAGGTACAATCAGAACAGATGGGCTTGTATCCTGAAGTGGCTTGTATTTCAGATTGGAGAGTGCTTGGAAGCAGTAAACAGACAAGAAACATCAGAGCAGTGAGATAATTTGTCAAGTGTGGGGCAGCCCCTCTAATGAAATGGTTTTGTATTGCGTACATAATGATGCTTGAAAGTGAACAAAATGGCATACTGACAGCATGTAGTATGTTCTAGCACATAAATATTTTGCTTCATCAAAAGCCTTTGCTTGTTGTATTGTATTTGATTTTCTTTAAAAAACATAGTGGAGGATATTGAAATACCCAAGTTGATATCCTAGGCTCATATGAGACTAACACTAAAGGAGATGTCTTTGTGAGTCAAGGTCATTAAATAAATGCAGTTCTTGTCAGTCATGCAGATGACAGATTGAGCTGTCTGATTAAGTCTAAATAAAAAGAAAAATCTTATTTTTCTTTTAGTAGTAAATAGTATCTTCATTATGACAGGAGCTAACTAGTCTGACCTTACCCTTAAATTGAATCCCAGTTAGCTCCTTTTAGGTATCTTTCATATACCAGAAGAAGTAATTCTGAGCTTTCTAGCCATTTAAAGAGTAGTAGCATGCCTTTCTGTTCAGAGTATTCTCGATCTACCTCTACCATTTGAACCTTAGAAACATTTTTCTTATCACAGAATGCTGTGGAGTTGGAAGTGATCTCTGGAGTCCAACCCCCTGCCAGAGCAGGTCCACCCAGAGCAGGTTGCACAGGAACGTGTCCGGGTGGGGTTTGAGTATCTCCAGAGAAGGAGACTCCACCACCTCTCTGGGCAGCCTCTTCCAGGGCTCTGCCACCCTCAAAGGGAAGAAGTTCCTCCTCAGGTTTAGGTGGAACTTCCTGTGTTCCAGTTAGTGCTCATTCCCTCTTGTCCTGTCACTGGGCACCACTGAAAAAAAGACTGGCCCCATCCTCCTGTCACCCACCCTTGAAGTATTTATAGGTGTTGACCAGATCCTCCCTCAGCCTTCTCTTCTCCAGACTGAAAAGACCCAAGTCCCTCAGCCTCTCCTCATAAGAGAGAGATGCTCCAGGCCCCTCATCATCTTTGTAGCCCTCTGCTGT
>JAOTQQ010000012.1:48502374-48515151 GCA_026546715.1 Gallinago undulata
AACACCCCCAGCTCCCTCAGCCTCTCCTCATGAGACTTATTCTCCAGACCCCTCACCAGCTCCGTTGCCCTTCTCTGACCCACTCCAGCCCCTCAATGTCTTTTTTGTGATAAGGGGCCCAAAACTGGACACAGCCCTCAAGGTGGGGCCTCACCAGTCCCAGCCAAGTCCTACTCACCACGCTTTTCCTGACACAGGCCAGGATGCTGGTGGCATATTTGACCACCTAGGCACACTT
Source organism: Gallinago undulata (assembly GCA_026546715.1). Classification (NCBI taxonomy): domain Eukaryota; kingdom Metazoa; phylum Chordata; class Aves; order Charadriiformes; family Scolopacidae; genus Gallinago; species Gallinago undulata. The sequence goes on from JAOTQQ010000012.1 coordinate 48,502,613, forward strand.
CAGGCTCAAAAGAATAAACCTTTCAAAAGGAGTTCTTGGACTCTGGAAACAGGCTTGTCCAGTGAACTTCCCACCCTGCTGGGTTGCCCATAGCTATAGAAAGGGCTCTCGCGTTTCTGCCGCCACATGCCCGGTTGTACAGGAGCTCTCTTCCCCAGGCGTTGACATGTTGTTTTGGAGGCTGCTGAGGCGATGGAGTCCTGGGTCTCAGACACAAATGAAAAAAGACATAGATAAGGAAAGACAAAGAAACGTAAGAGACAAGAAGGATGTAAAAATGCCATAATGAACTCATGTGTCTTGAGAAAACCTCTAATCTAATGAGAATGGATTTTGCTTGAGAGATTGTGTTGGTACAATTAATTATTCATGGCAGCGACATTGTTAGCATTTCATTTTATTTAAAGGCCTTTAAGTGACTTGGAAAATTGGGTTAAACTGAAAAGGAGCTTCAGGAGAGAGACAGGGGAAAGCTTTTCTTTTTATTGGCTTTGTCTAATATTTTCTAGATAGCTATTAGAATTACAAACACAAATTATACTCAAGCTCCAACATTCCTGCGTTAAACGTGGGCATAAATTTGAACCACGTAAACACAAGATCTGGGCCAAATGGGAATCTAGATGGCTTTTTGCAGGACGGGTTAGATACCATTTAAGCGACCTACTGTCACTTGTTGGGGACCTGCTGTGTTTCAGTGCTGTACATTAACACCAGGCTGTGGTCAGTAGCTTCTCATCTGCATTTCCAGTCTCGGGCTCCTAATATCTCACGTAGTGGCGTGAGGGGCTACACGGCCTTTTCTGCTGGTCCTGGAGTAGCATGTATGGGCACACAAGGAGAATTGCCATAAAACCAGAAAGGCTTTGGCTGAGATACATCCAAACCAAAGTCTTTCCCTTGCTGCAGGAGAAATCAAAGGCAGAAATGGACCCAAAAACAATTAACGGTCACACCTCCCCTTCACATATGGTGTCTAAAGCTCTTTGCATTGCCCATACTGACAGGCAAAAGAGCTTTTCTGGCTGTCTGCCCCCTTTCCAGGAGAGGACAACCTGTACAGCAGTCTCCGTGGGGCGGGTTGTGTGCCCACAGACAGCCCTGTAGACTGAGACCATGGGCCCTGCAAGGCACAGCTCATGGGAACAAGGCAGGGATTACCCTTCTCTGCCCCCCCCCAAAATCTATACTTGATTAACAGACAGGTTACGCAGCCTCATTGCTGCTAACACTTGTACACTGTTGAGAAGATTATTATTTTATTTTTTTTTCCTTTAACACATGGATGCTTAGCCTGGGAACTATCCAGGCATCTGAGTGTTTAAAAAAAGTCTGGTTTTCTTTTTCGAATGTTTATTTGTTCCTTCCCCTGTAATTCTCTCTGTTAACTCATGGACATCATTCAGGGACAGATTTAAATCGAAGCAGACAGGCTCCAGTTCTGTTGCGTCCCTTGAACAGTGGAGATTTGTTTAAAAGCGCTGTCGGGAGCACACTTGGCATGACTGGAATGCTCAGGGCTTTATTTTTTCATTTCGCATCACGTGCAAAGTAACCCGGCTGTAGCTGGAGATGTTCATGTGGCCACGGTGGGTACCATCCCTGCCTCGGTTGGCTGAGGGTTGTGTAAATTATTTACAACAGCTTTACTGAGGACACTCACAAACAATGGACTGGCCACCAGGAGGAACGTGGGGGATGAAGCTCATATGGACCGAGTCTCGGGGCCTTGGGAAATCACGTTGGGCAATGGCTCTTACAAATGAAAAAGCATTTCTCCAAGTACTGGGCTGGGTCCAGTTTCAGGCTCAGCCTGAAACCCAGAAACTCTCTTGCTTTGATGTCTGGAAGGGTTTGTTTCACAACATTTATATCTAGCTGATGCTGGCAGGGAAAAAATCCTATTGAAATTTCCTAATTAAGAAGAAGTTTCAATAGAAGACAATTGCCATTTGTCCCACAATCCCTAAGTGTTGTCTTACATGAAAATCCCCAATGTCTCCAAGCTCTGGCTCACCTGGAAACTAAGTTGGGCCACAGCAAAGTTTTGGCTGGCAGAAGCAGTGTTGCTTTGGCTGGTCCCAAAACAGAAATAAAACTGGCAGCTGTTGTTGGTTTGCTAAAGCTGTGGTTTGCTGGTGGCATCTCCTGGGTGATGTCTTCAGCATCTTGTTGGATCTGAAGCCCTGCCAGTCTGGGAAGTCCCAGCCCTGCAGCCTTCTGTGGTTCTCCTGCACCTCCCCATCGGTAGTCACTGCACCTATGAAGTTGTGTGTGAAAATGCTTCTAGGAGGGCTAGAGGCATTGCAGGACAATCTGAAGTGTGGAGAGCTTCCAGTTGCCTCTGCAATATAGAGATAGGGAGAGTGCTCAACACCTCGCAGATGGAGGCTTTATAGAATAGGGTGGTCTCCTAAAGCATGTGTAGACAGACACATTGTGCTGGCAGTGAATTGATTTCCAATGAAGAGCTTGAGATAGCTCAGCTCTAGGACTTCAGGTGGTATGCCCTTGGCCACTGTTATCCCGTGTTTTACGGCGTATATCATGTAAGGCTGAACATCTCTGTTCCTTCTGGTAGTGTACTGAAGACTGCTTTTTTTCGTCCAGCTGCAGCCAGGGAGGATTGGAAATATCTTCCTACAGCGTCTCGTCTTAATTAGTCTGAATAGGTGATTGTTTCGTGCTGCGAAGCCTCTCCCTCGATTCCCTGGGGCCCTGCTCTTGCTGCTCAGCAAGAAGAAAACTTTTGCTCTTTAAACACTGGGGCTCGCAACTTCCCCAGACTTCCAATTGGCAGAATGTGGCTGCAGCCCAAGTGTTTATTTAGACTTCAAGAAGAAAGAACCACAGAAGGAAAAAAATCTGTCCAAATAATAAGACCTTTTCTCCCAATGACTTTTTAATGACATTATTCTGGTCTCTAGACACTTGACTTTACAGTATGTAAAAAAATCATTGGTTTTCCCATGTGAAGAGAAAATTCAAGTCAAATAAATTCAAGTCAATTTGGTGCTCTCATTTCTCTTCTTTTAAAGTTTTGTATTATTTTTGCAACTGAATAATATGCGTTTGACTAACCGTTCTTTTTTTGCTCATAGGTTACCTTGGATAAGCAAGATAATTTTAAAAATAGAGGTGAAAAGTAACTTCTCAGTACAGCGATCCTGGCACAGAACACTTCTTCAATCATTCATTGTCTGCCATGGCAAATGTCAAGCTTAAGCCTGTACTTGAAAACTGACTGGTTGATTCTGAACTCATGAAAATGGTTTTTCCTTTGGTATACCAGTACACAAGCTGGAATTACTCTTCCTGGTACTGTAGTGGCACTATTCAAGTGGTTGAAGTGCAGCAATGCTTTTCTAATTATCCATTAAATCTCAGTCATCCAGATCCTCACTAAGCAACACTTCTGACAACACCCTTTAGCTCCAGCCCAACTTTTATCTGAGCATATTTCCAAACCCCTCTTCGCTTCATTAGAAAGGTGAGTTAGCAGCTGGACAACAGTGTTGTTGAATGAGGGCAGTAGGTGTTGCTTTACAAACATAGGTCCAAACTCTACCACCAGGTATGCACAGCTTTGTGTTTCTGGGCTCAGTTGGCCCCTTTGTCTGCTTCAGAGAAACTTGCACGCCTCAGTCCTGTTGACTTCAGTGAGAATGAATACCTCCTCCGGTGCAGATTTAACTCTTTTCCTTATTTGGGATGGATTTTGATACGTCCTCACCTTTGAGTATTTTTTTAAGAAGTCAACCCATTGTTTTGAGGTTTTCTCTCTATTCCTTGTAAGGAGAAACAGGAGTTCCTTCCACAGGGCAGTAAGAAGGAATGTCATCTAGTCCTAGAGGCAGGAATGGATGCTTGCTTTGATTCCTTTAAGGGTCTCAGACCAAGAATCCTGCAGTACAGGACTTTTGGTCTTTTTTTTTTTCCCTAGCAAACCAGGGAAGAGCCCTTTGAAGGATGACACCGTGTGTTTTTTCTTAGGAGAAGAAACATAGTCGTTGGGAAAATGAATGGCATCTTCTAAACTCTATTCTGTGAGTATGAGATGACTTAAAACACCATCACCTGGGAGAAAGGGGAATTGGACTAGATGATCTCTATGGTCCCTTCCAACTCTAAAAATTCAGTGAAATTCAGTGAAAGCTGGTTCCAAGCTCCAGCTGATATGAATTAGCACGGTCCCACCAGGAGCCTATAGAAAGGCTGGAAGCCTTATGCAGCTGACAGGAGAGGGCTTAATGTTGCAATGGGTTGTTGGATCAGCTTGATCTGAGTTAGTGTTGCATGGTGAGTGGCTAGGAAGATCATTGTCCTTGAGGGCTGTGTTGATAAATATGAATTTTGAGGGTGTTGAAGCTCCCTGAAGCCAGCAGTAAAGTGCTGTAGGTTGCAGGAGGACTGTGTGGGCAAAGGGCAGGTGGAGAGAACTAGGTACCATCTTTTCATGGATACTGTTTCCTTGATTTGGGCAGACTGCTATGACTGCAAGGTAAATCATCTGGGGCTAAAAGGTAATTGGAAAACTGCTTGGCCTTCATGGAGGCTGACAGGAGAGAGGGAATTAAAAATTGCAGTGAAGAGGAAAAGGGTAAACATAACATACAACTAAACAACTTTGAAACTGACCAAGGAAATGCAAAGCTAAAACAAAAGAAATGTCAGAATCCTAAGCCTGAAATCACTCGCTAAGACTTTTGAAGGCCCCTGGATTTCTAGCTCCCATCCCATCTCGGTGCCTTGAGTAGCTAGAGCATACGTCAGGCGTTCAAGCTTTGTGCAGAGCCAGCATGGGAGGGGACAGCTGACAAAGCCATGCTTGAGGCAATTCAGTTTGGTTCAGCAGAGCTGTCTGCTAAAAAACGCCTTTGGTGAGCTCCGTTTCGGCTGCCTCCTCTCCTGGGGGTTGGGTTGCCTGTGCTGGACGGGTTGCGTGCTTCCCTCCCTCCTGCCCCTCGGCTTCTGCAGGTTTGGACCTTCCCCCAGAGCTGCCTGGTGATAGTTTGACATCACACCCCAGCAGTGATAAGCATGTGCCTGTTTTCTTTTTTTGAACTGGGGGTTGTTTAAATACATCAGTAAAACACTGTGTACTGGGGAACAGGAATAATAAACTCCTGAAAACTCCAGGCTCCTGGCTGGTGCCAGGAGAATGAGTCATGAAGACTTTTGCCTACAAATCCCAGAGGTAACAGGACCCCTTAATTTGGTCCAGGGAGTCTCTGTATGTGGATTCTGCATACAGTGGCCTAATTTTACAGATGTGAAACTATTCATCCCATTTCTCCCATTGCACGTCTCAGAAATCTTGACTTAAAGGGAGTTAAAAAAAGTGGTTAGATATAATGAAAGAACAAGTTCTAGTATTTTTCCTCTAGCCCTTAATTATTTTTTCTGCTTGCTTAGCTCAATTAACACATGGGAGGGTGTATTTGGTGCCTGATTCTCAAAAATTGGAATGTAGACCCTCCTCAGTGTATATTCCTCATAGGTGTTCTGATGCTTTGCTATACAGATCGGTACCAATGTTGCTTCCTAATGTTGGATGTTGTTCTCCTAACTCCTACTTCAGCACATACTGTATGTTTTATTCTTGGCACCTAAGTGTTTAGTCCTTGGAAATAAGCTTCCTTCTCGGAGCCAGTTCTTTTCCCGCTTGCATCTCAAAGTAGGACTTCAAAGCTCCATAGGGCTTGGAAGTTGAGACCCATCTATGTTATTCTTAGACTGTAAGAGCTGCTGTATTTGAAGTACATAGTAGCTCTACTTGAACGGTAAGCTGCCTACCCAGGAACCGGCAGAATTTAGGTCTGAGCTTGGCAAAGACTAAATGCTGAAATTCTGTTACTCAGCTGAGTTTTGAATTAGTGTGTTTGTACCGAGCAGTGACTGCAGTGGAGGCATAGTGCAGTCAGATGTTCTTGAGTATCCCATTAGGCACCTCATACTCTCCAAGTTTTGGGTTTACATTGTCTGGGTGCTTTTTGTGTCATAGCTGTGGTGCTTTGAAGTCCCCAGAAAGCCTTGCAAGGCTGATGTCAGTCTTAAAACTCACAGAATCAGAGAATGCTATGGGGTTGGAAGGGACCTCTGGAGATCATCTAGTCCAACCCCCTGCCAAAGCAGGTCCACCCAGAGCAGGTTGCACAGGAACATGTCCAGGTGGGGTTTGAATATCACCAGAGATGGAGAATCCACCACCTCTTTGAGCAGCCTCTTCCAGGGCTCTGCCACCCTCAAAGGGAAGAAGTTCCTCCTCATGTTTAGATGGAACTTCTTATGTTCAAGTTTGTGCCCGTTTACTCTTGTCCTGTCCCTGGGTGCCACTGAAAAAAAGACTGGCCCCATCCTCCTGACACCCACTTCTTGAAGTATTTAGAGGTGTTGATCAGATCTCACTGTGTGTTTTGTTTCTTAGAGTGTAAAGACTGTGTAAAGGAGAGTTGGGTGTTGTGGGGTGGTTTTATTGCAGTTCTATTACTTTTTTTCCCAGTAATTGGGAGACGTGCAGTAATCTTCTGTGTGCTGCTCTGACTTTGTGTGAGTGATCATGCTGTGAGTGAGAGGATCTGGCTGGCCATGGCTGTGTGGCCCTGAGGGTGGATGTGTCTCTGCCAAGGGAGGGACCACATGTTCCACGTGGGTGACCTTGTCTGGGCACTGAAGAATGGGTTCCTGTCTTTGGTTCTGAAGCCATAGCATTAGACCAGAACCTCTTTGAATATGGATCACATCTGGCCAAAAGCTAGTGACTGGTTTGTAAATTCAGCATGAATTTGTAGGTGCATGTGCCTGCATCACACTTCTTCCGCAGCAGAACTGCTACCCAGAAGGACAGCTGCCTAGATGGGTGTGAGTTATGCCCCAAGACAGAGAAAAATAAATGCAGATACACTTCTTTGGATCTGAATTGTTCTGTTAAAATATGTTCTGCCTCTTCTTGAAACATCACCAAGTTGCTCATCTTCTTTTAAGTTTGTTAACAAAATGAATTACAGTATACTGAGAGAAGTTCCGTATTATTCCCCTGAATGAATACATACTTCTGGTTAAATTCCTTTACACGTTTTATACCCTAAACAGCTAAATGTTTAGTCCTTAAAAATGCTCTCCTTTCAACACTGTTTCCTTCATACCAGGGCGCGGGTGGGATTCCCAGCCTCAGGCTGAGCTGCAGCCCTAGACTGAAACTAAATACAATGCCCTGGGACCAAGTCCCATCATCTGCAGAAGTTGGGCAAGAGGAAATGTTTCTTGTGTTAGCTCAGCTTGTGGCCACACTGGGAGAATTTGTTTTCACACCAAACAGTTGGCTGACTTCTCTCTCGGGTGGGGGGCGGGTGGGGGGGAGGGAGGTGAATCAAGGACCGATTCTGAGAGAAAAGGTTTTACTGTAGCAATAGCCCTTTCCAGAGCCACACTATTTTTCAATGGTTTGGTTGTACTTGTGTCCCTGAAAACACGAGCATAAATGTTTTGCCAATAGTGCACTTCCGTGCATGACATTAGACTTGTTTATGTTTGCTGCTTCTTGTCTTCAAACCGTTGGATGAGCAGAGCAAGGCTTGGGCTGCACCACTTTCACCTTGCTCTTATTCCCAGAACTTTAATTTTGATGGGCTGTGGTTTGGGTAATTTATGAAGCCTGGGGCTGTTTGCAAAGTGTTGCTCAGCATGTTCTTTTGTTTCAGGTTGACTTCCAAGTTCAAAGAACAACATATTTTAAACGCTGGTTCAAAAGCGCCACTCACCCCTTTGATTAATTTTAAAAAAATATATAATCCAGAAACTATTTCCCTTGTGCAGTTCAGTGGTATCTTGCCAGGAACAGCCTTGGTTGGGTTTGGTTTTTGACCTCCCATTGTGCAGGGAACTGAGAGCCCTCTTGGGGTCCTGAAGCTCAGGCTGGCACAAGTCTAAACGCTGAGCCTGGCTGTGTGTGCGGTAACGAGAGCGTCAGCCCGGGGCTGTAAATCACCGCCCTTCAGGAGCAGGAGGTGAACACTCTTGTTGCTGTGGCAAATATTGTGAGTGAAGCTTTCACATCTCCCTCTCCAGTGGTGAGAGGGGACATTAGAGTTGCTTGGGTTACTTTGGTGTGTATGTGGATTAGGCACGCCTGCGAATTCGCTGAGAGTGTTCTTTAGCCTTTGTTCCCTAAACAATATTGCATCTCTGCTAACTAAAGGCAACATCTACTTCATCTTTATTCCCTTCATTTGGAGCAGCAACAATTCCCGATTACTCATGTTTCAGGCAAAGCCTTTGGGGTTGGAAATGTGTCTTCTTCAGATGAGCAGGATACTTGCTGATAATTGGCTCTATGAGACTAAAAGCAATAAAGATGACTGGCAAATGTGACAAAATATTTTCATTACAATGCATAACACCTTCCTGAAACTCCCGTAGTGTTTTTCACTGATTCTGGTAAAATCATTACCTTGGCATCTAGCCCATTTTGTTAGAAGACAAACCTGGATAATGCACAGAGGCTTTTAATTTTTCACGCTATGTCAGAATTATCCCCTCCTTCTTAAAATGGAGATCACAGAGGATTTGCTGTGTCTGATCCTGGCAAAAATCCAGTAGCTACTTTCCACTTTTTAATACCAATTTTAGAGTATCTTGTTGATGACCGGTGGACAGCACAACCGCTTCCGAGCGCTAGGTGGTACTCTTAAAGAAGAAGAAAATCTTGCATTGCCTTCTAAAAGTTACTCTAACTTGAACACAGTTCTTGAGCTCTGGAATACTGAACCACAGCTCATCCAAATCCTGCTGTGCAACGCAACAGCTTATAAGAAAAATGTCGAGAGTAACCAGTAGATATATATGAAAGTCGGCAAATATCTTTTGCCATTCCACTTCTTGCTGGTGGTGACTAAAAGTGCCTGTGAATGGCAAAGCACTGAGTACAGGTTGTGCAGTCACATCTAGCTCTGTTTTTGCCTTTTAGGGGTGTATTTTTATTTTTTTTAAATTTTGCCTGTTGGTATGTATTGTGTTTCTTCTATTTCTCAAGTCCACTCAAGAAGACCACAAAGTACTTCTGAAAGAAGAGGAAGGCTGAGCCAGATGTTAACATTAATTGCCTGCTGTTTGATGTCCTTGAGCTTATTGCCTAACGGCGTACTCCTTCTGTGCCACCTACTCTCGGCACTTGCTGTGAGGTGGGAAATGTGGTGTTGCAGAAGAGGGTGAGGTTGGTCTAATCCTGGCATGGACTCTGTCTTCCAGCTTCTTCCGGATAGCAGGAAATGAAATTGGGGTCGGTCTCTTCTCCTAAGTCACAGATGATAGGACAAGAGTGCTTCAAGTTGCGCCAGGGGAAGTTCAGGTTAGATATTAGGAAATACTTCTTTACTGAAAGGATTATCAGACATTGGAATGGGCTGCCCAGGGAGGTGGTTGAGGCACCATCCCTGGAGGTGTTCAAGAGACGAGTTGACATGGTGCTCGGGGATATGGATTAGTGTTGGGTTGGTGTTGTTTCAGGTGTGGTGTGTGGTTTTGGGGTTTTTTCTTTTTTTTTTTTTTTTTTTTTTTTAATTGGTTAGACTAAATGATCTTAAAAGGTCCCTTCCAACCCAGGTGATGCTCTGATTCTGTGACATTTGGACAAATGAGAACAGAAACTCTGTCCTGGTGTGTTCTGCCAAGCTCAAGAAGGCAGGACGGCTTGTGGCTCTGCTTTCCTGGGTGTTGGGTTGAAGGCAGGTACCGTGGTAGACCAGGAGCTGTTCTAAGTAGTGGCTAGTTGGTCTTCTATCTCATGATGTGGGCAGAGACTTGCCAAGATGAACCTCCTGTGATAAGAAGAAATAGCTTCCATGGGGAAGTCAGTTATTGCTAGGTCCTCTTTTGCTTTGAGGTTCAAGCCATAACTAGGTAAAATTCATAAACTCAAGCAGCTGAATGAGCTTCAAACAACCTGTAGTGAGTGCAGTGCTCAAAGTTTGAAACAACCCACGTTTAATCTGACTCTTCCTTCTAAATACAGGAGGTGCGGATGGTTTGTGATGTGCAACTGTTAAGGAACATCTGGTGGACACCTGTTTGGAAATCTGGTTTTATCTGAAGCTAAGTTTTCTGAGAGGTCAGTGAGATGGAATCAAATTTTGCATCTTGCTGTGGGTTCTAAAAATAAGTTGGATTTTTGGTGTGGCCAAGTACCAGGTAAATACAACTCCATTTAACTTGTTCTAGTTAATTCAGTTGGGCCTGAACCTTCCCACCTATTCCCTCTTCCCCTGGATGGAGGGAGTGGCTGTACTAGCAATTGGTAAATATTCAAGCTGTTTAGGCTGGAACTTCTGGATTTTGAAGTATCAGGAAACTAGATTGGGGCCATCTGATGATTTATGTGGAGCTCCTCTATGGGAATTAATGCACTCTCTAGCCAAATACAGTGCAGGTGTATTTTCAGCTTGAGCCTCGCAGCGGCACACTATAACACTCCCCGGAGGGGGCGGCTGCTTTTGTAGCAGCACAACAATCCTTTTAGGGATGTATGCAGGAAAAAACTATGTTTAAGCTAGCATTTAACACTGGAGTAGCCCTACCGTGGGTTTTCAGGGCATCTAGGTGCCTCCTGCTTCCTGCAGGATCAATAGCTTTGAAATCTAACCTAGGGTGTCTGCCCTGGGGAAGAATGCCAAAGATAGCACTGAAATGTTCATTTCCTGTGTATTTCTGAACTTAACTAAATAAACTTTAACCTGGATTGATCATCGGTTCAGTAGCTTGCGGCAAAATGTAGTAAAATGAATAGCTGCAGGCTTTAATATAATCTCACACAATCGTATTACCTCCCAAATAACTTTTTGGAGCTGTGCTTCCCTTAAAATGCACACGGGCTGCAGTTTTGACTCGTCTCTTGGCATCATCTGTGTCAAGCTTCTGTGATGTCTTCTGTGATGTCTTCAGGTGTCGCGCCGTGCCTCTGGCTCCTGTTTGGAGGAGCACCACGAGGGTGAAAGGTGTGCGTCTCGGATGAAGAGCTCATCTACTGAATGGCTCCAGAGCTTGCTCAGCTTCTTGGATCACAGGGAACTCAAGGCAGCCATTTATTTTCCTGAAATCATTAAGCAAATACACCAACTGTCTTCTCTTGGTGGCTGAACTTTTCTGAAGTTAATAGGCTGCTCTTTCTGATAAATTAAGGCTACTGATCTGATCCTGTCACCTCCTTCAGTAGCATATCCAGTCAACAGTGCTAACAGATACCTTCCCTGCTTTAAACAAGTCCCATGAGATATTGTCTGGCTCTGATTTAGGAAGTGACTTCAGCATCTTGCTAGTTGTTTTCATTTCTGAAAATATTTTGCATTAATTGATGCTTGGAAGAGAAAGCGGTTGAGGCAGCGACTGGTGCTGCAGAGCCTAGAAAGGGCATCAGGGAGGCAGACTTTTGTCTACAACTGTTTTGAAATGTATTGTAGGACTTTTCTGAACCCACAGAGGGTGCAGGCCAGTTGACCTTGTCCTTGTATGCTGTGGATTGGAATATGGTCTCATATTTTGTCCATCTGATCAAGGGAAGATAAAGAGGAAATGCAGCTAGTTTCTATGGACTAATTAATCCTGAGCATCTTGCTTTAATGTCCTGAGGGTTAAAGGCTCAAACAAGAGCTTAAAGGTCTGTGACATCAGACTGAAGTGCCAAATACCCACAAATCATGCTGAGTATGTTGTACTATGGAAGCAGAAGGGAAAAAAACCCAAAAAGAACAGCTCAGCAGGTTAGTTGATCAGACCTGAAAAAAACCCGCAGCCTGTATTAAGGGGGAGAAGCCACATACTGAAGTCTGGAAAACTGAGAGTTGCCAAGCAGCCTGAGAACAGGCTGCTCGTATCTCACAAGTGGTGTTTTTAATGAAAGCTTCTTTACAAATGCCAAGTCCCATAATGTTTTAGACATTCCTAAAACTGTAAGGAGGAGAGAACTCTTTTAATTAAGAAAGGATTATTTATTTTGTGCAAGACATGGTCAGAATACATAATGTGTTTTATATTGGTGTGTATGTGTAGTATGCCTTTTCGATTTCCAGTAGACAATTTGAGTGCTTTGAGGACCTGCATTAAACCTCGTTAGTGTCTCTGAAGCTCTCCAGCTGAGAGCCAATGCCCTTAATCAGGAAGGATAAGTCTTTAACCTGTCGGTATGGGGAGGTGCCCGCACCAATGCGCAATGCCCTGCTTGACACGCACACTGGCTGGCCTACAGGCTTCAGGTTCACAGTTTGATGGGTGCCTCAAGCCAATCTGGTCTCCTGTGTTACTTGGAAATACAGCCCTGAGTGATGTCTGCCAGGCAGCTCCTAACGAATAGAGCCCTCTCTGGAAAGAGCGAGACCGCTGGTAATGCCAGCTCTCTGCTGGTGTGAATTCCTGTGCCACAGAGCAGAATCATAGAATCATAGAATGGTTTGAGTTGGAAGGGACCTTAAAGTTACCATCGAGTTCCAACCCCCCTGCCCTGGGCAGGGACACCTCCCACCAGACCAGGTTGCTCCAAGCCCCATCCAGCC
>JAOTQQ010000012.1:48554383-48572459 GCA_026546715.1 Gallinago undulata
AATCTAAATCTCCCCTCTTCCAATTTAAAACCATTGCCCCTTGCCCTGTCGCTACACTTCCTCGTAAACAGTCCCTCCCCATCTCTCCTGTAGCCCCTTCAGGTACTGGAAGACAGCTGTAAGTCTTCACGGAGCCTTCTCTTCTCCAGGCTGAACAACCCCAGCTCTCTCAGCCTGTCAGTTATCTCTTCTAGTTTCCATCAACAGCAGGAGCTTGAGCTGCTGGTGCTGGGTGAGCCGCTGGTGCTGAGTGCTGGGACTCCCCGACACGAGCTGCTGGCTGTGACCCACCTCCATGGAGGGGAAATGAAATCACCACCCCACGGCCCTCAAGAGAAAACTTGGCAGAAAGTGCTACAGGAAGGTCTGGTAAGGTCACCTGAAGTGCACTCTGGGCACTGGTGTTGGAGGGGTGCACGTGGGGTGGGTTTGACTGCAGTTTCAAAGTAACTGTGAAGGTGAAAGCAGCCCCGAGCTGGGATACTCCCCAAAATGCTGCCCCAAATACATAATGTGCTTGGGCTCTCTTGTTTGCAAATATTGCTGCCAACAAAGGTCACTCCCAGAGGCACTGTGTTGCTGGTAAATTTGCACCAGTATAGAAAGGACAGATAATAGACGGAACCTAGTTGTCTAAACAAAGCAAGACTTTCTAAAGATTACATTACTGTAAATAATATGTTACTTTTAAATGAATACCTAGAGAGATCTGAATACCCAATAACTTTTCAGAAAGGGCAAAGCAAATGATTAGAGGTTGGAGAGTATCCCATAATAGGAGAGATTAAGAAGATTACAGCTATTTAGTTTAGCAAAGAGACTAATAAGGAGTGACATGGCAAAGTTATATAAAATAATGTACGGCACAAAGAAGGTCAGCAGGTGCTTCTATTTATCCTGTCTTGTGAAAGAGGCATAGGAAGGTACCTAATGAAATTAAAAGGCAGTAAATTTAAAACCAGTAAAGAAAATACCCTTTTATGTCACATTTAGTTATTCTGCGGAACTCACTGCCACAATAAGTTATGGAAGTAAAGACTTGTAGTTGAATTCAAAAGTATATTAGACAGATTAAAAAAAAAAAGATGGAATTGTTAAAAACATCCAAGTTCTGTTTTCAGAAGTAACTTAAGATCTTGTGCAGAAAAAAACGTAAGCACCATGCTGAACTCTTTACATTAAACCCTTGCTGGATAATACGTAGACCATCCTTATAGCGGGGGTCAGACTGCCAAGTCTGCTCTCGCATTTTTCAATTAAAGAATTGGGATTTTTTAAACAGAACATCTGAAGCAACAAAATGACCCCTTTTGTGGTAACTTGGAAGATTTTTTGGGGTGAGGTGTGCTACGGGGGGCAGGAAATCCCTTCAGTCAGAGGAGGGATTTGGGCTTAGGTCTATGATATCTTTATTATGTTCTTGAGTTGCCATCCTGCTCGTTGTAATCTCTAGGCTGCCATGGGACTTCTTTATTTCTTGCTTAGCCTCCTACTGCTGACGTCCATAGGTGTGATCTGGACATCTCACTCCTCCTCTTCTCCCTTCCTTGTAGCCCTGGGGACAAATACCTAACTTCTGAAGTCCAGCTGAGTGTAGGTACATGGCAGACATCAAGCCAATATTGTGGTCCTTCGGTATGGGTACATGAAACTGGGGAAGCTGAAAATCAGCCACAGGTGACGAGGGAAGGCAGGTAGGGGGTGAGCAAGGATGGGAGTGTTTGGTTCTGGTTTTGTATTGCATTTTTGCTGTTTAGAATTATGTTTTCCATATCTTGATTCTTCCCTGGAGCTAGTCATATATGCCTTGCTTCTAAAAATAAGATTTGAGCTTTTAAGTAGAATTTTTAGAAAATGCTACTCTAAATGAGACTTTCATTTTCATATCCAAGCTATTCTGATGGGATAATGAGAAAACTTGAGGAATAGCAGGAAACGTGAGAATACAGGAGACAACTTCCTCAGGACTGTTCTTGTTTTTGGTGTCTGCTTTATGCAATGGAGATTGACTGCCGTGGAGCCAAGTGGTTTCAGATCTAAAGGGGAAATGCATTTCCTGATTCGGCCTTCTCTGACTTACTCAACAGTAGAAGCACAGTGCAGGAAGGGAGATGTTCACACAGGGAGGACTGGAAGAGGTGAGAGGAGTTTCTGGCTTTTGCAACTGCACAGAATTTCTAATCTCTCCTTTGTTTTTCATTTCTGCATGTTTAAAACATAGCTACTCCTTTTTTTTCACAACTTTCTGACATGGTCATTTGGGGTATTAATACCAGGAAATGAGATCTTTCTATGTAAATATAGTTCTGTAACCACCACTGGAAAAAGAAATAAGTGTAATTAAAAAGCATCTGGGATTTCTATAGGGGCTGAACAGACTTAGGTACTTAGCTCATTCTTGGTTTTCAAAATTCCACCTACCATGATACTGGTGTGTGAGTGATTAGCTAGATATTTTTAGTGACTGCTGTATATTATATTTAGTAATTCTGGACTCAGGATACAGAAGGTCCTCATGGATCATGCAGTCCAGATTGCTGATATTTCAGACAGTCACATCATATATTCCTCTTCATTTATCAGACTGAGTTTTAAAAGATGTTCAGATTTTTGTTCCCCACCCCATCATTGGAGTTGAGTGTGTTGCAGAACTGATAAACCTCAGCTTCCTCTCTTCTAGCACATGCTGTTATACTGTAGTTATTGAGAGGAACAGTTATCTCTCGTCTTAGTCTGTGTTCTGCCAACCTAAAATACTATTTATAAGATAGGCTTACTGTATCCAAACCACCTGTTCTGGGAATCTGGCTAGTCTGAATGGCTATTTCTTGACTATATGGGTAGCCAGGACAATTCTTCTTTTTACCCTTATTTAGAACAAAGCTTGTTCTGGTTTTGTTTGTAGCCACCCTCATTTCAACTCTCTGAATTTGAGTAAGTGGAGACCAAATTCAATTAAAAATACAATTAACGTGTATGAGTTGATACATTCTGTGTTGGGGCTGGCTCTAACACCAGGGACAGTAACAGCTTAATTCTAGTTTATCTTCAGTACTCTGGCTCATAATGGAAATGACAGACCTCTGGCACTGCTGATGGGTGCTCTAATAATATGCATTTTGGTAATAATATCTATAATATGCATTTCTAATAATATGCATTTCACCAATTATCTCTTTAAGAAAAGAAACTTTCATGATTAGGGAGTCTTCTCTTTTTATATGAGGTCTTGTCCTTTGGTCTGAGATAATCCTGAATTTTGGGAGGTAAAGAAATGTGTTTAGGATTTGAATGCAGCCAATGGAAAAAAAAAAAAAGAATTAGTTTCCATAAAGTTCTGTCCCTCTCATACGTGAGTGGCTGCTGTACGGCATCCACAGCATGCAGGTGATTGCAGGTGACGTGACCAGGGTAGCCACCACGCACCAGTACAGAGCAACTTAAGGAGAGCTGGGAAAAGATGTATTTTGTTAACGACTGCACTCCAGCTTTCCAGGAAGGTGTCCCCACCCCAGTGGGACACAATGCTGAGTTCTGTGCCCTTGTGACCAAAGTCTGGGAAACATCAGGACAACAAGCCAGATGGATCCAAGTCCTGAGACAGAAGGCTTCTTCCTGAGATGATGAAAGAGGTAAAACTTTACCTTATTCACACAGACTTGAGTTCTGCAAGGACATGCCGTGGAAATAGATGTTTTTCTACACCACATGAGGAGAAGAGCTATTGAAGTGCAAGGCAAGTTATGGTAAAGAACACAAAACAATTCTGGACTTCTTTCCAAGAGGAAGACCTCCCATAAACAGCATGTTCTCTACATTTTTGCAAAGCTCATGTAGAGGGAACCAAACCCCTTTCTTTCACCTCTGGCATCACCACAACCGAATGAATGTATATGGTGTAAATGCCTTTATTTCCATAGTCTGAATGTACATACCAATTTTGGCACAAATGTACGGAATGACAAGAACAGTGCCTTTGTTACTCTTTCAGTGCTCAAAATACTAAATCCTAAACAAAAAGATTTGCAATCAAAAGCTGCACTTCACACATGATTTTTGCAAACGTGTTCAGATGATCCAATTATCTTGAGATGATCCACAGCTGTCATCCCTATCAGAAGGTCTGTACCTCCTTCACACGAAGTGACTGAGCCAACGCTGAGGCTGGGGTGACCCATTCGATCCCTTCTGCTAGTGCAGGGCTGGGAAGAACTGTCATCAGAGATTTCCTTGGTGTGTACTGCTATGAAAAGGAGGAAGTAGGAAGAAGAATAGCATAGAACACAAGACTTCAGTTCAGCTAGAAGGGACCTACAACAATGATCATTTAGTCCAGCTGCCTGACAACCTCAGGGCTGACCAAAAGTTAAAGTACGGAATTAAGGTCATTGTTCAAATGGCTCTTAAACGCTGACAGGCGTGGGGCATTCCTGTAGAGCTTTTATGGAAAATCCTTGACTGGCCTGGATGGGATTATGTCTCCCAAGGTCCAGTGCTATTTCCCGTGCGCCGTGTCTTGGTGGAGCTCGGTGACTGCTGTCAGGGCTGCTCTAAGGAGACACACAGGGAATGGATGAAGGTTGGAAAGAGGTGATTTTGCACTGGATACTCCTGAGCTCTCCCTAGGCATCCATGTGCTCCTCACCTTTGGATCATAGGATTTGGGATTCAGGTCTACAGCTTGGCTGCCAAGAGAGGGGAGAAGGCAAGGGAAAGTCCAAGAGAAGAATTTGGGATCTTGTCTTTCTCATGAGTGGATATCCCAGCATGCAGGAGAGAGGACGGACGCTTGGGCATTCCTCACAAACCAACCGAGTCCAAGGTGAGGACCGTACCTTCAGGGAAAGCCCATTCTCCAACTGGGCTCTGAGTGTGCACACCCCATACAAGCTCTCTCAGGGAGTGCAAGGCTCTGAAATAGAAGCACACGGTATGCTTATTTTAAGGAGCTTATTTAAAGCAAGAAATGGGCATACCTGAGCTTCCTGATCTTTGTGAGGGGGCATGAAGGGCTGTTTTCCCTCACAGAGCTTCCCCACAGCCCAATGGCAGAGAAGGAAGGGTGCACCAGGAGGAGAGAGGAAAGAGAAGTTGAGTCCTTGGGCCAGGGAGGGAGGAGATCCTCTGGAATGAGACGTTCAACTGGCCTTAACAGGAAGATTGGGAACTCTAGAGCTGCAGGTGTTCAGGAAAGAAGGGGAAGTCATCAGCTCCCCGCCGGAGTCAGCTGAAATACTGGGAGTGCTAAGGAGACTCCTTCCTGGGAAGCCAAAGCAGCGTGATCCAAACAATGCTCTTTGGCCATCTTTGTCACTCAGTTTTCTCTTGGGGAATCAATATTCAGCTCCTGAGCAAACCTTGTCCAGTGAGGAAGCTTTCGTGGCTGAGTACCCTGATGTACACCCAAGGGCTGCCCTCCACTCGCAGCCTTTAAAATCAGGGTCTGGGACTACCTTCTCTCCCTGCCCAGACGCCTGCAGCAGGTTCAGGGCACCCAGAAAGCATCCCATACCTTTCCATTAAGCTGCATTAGTCTTTGTAGAAGGAAGTTACACAGGAATCTGTGTGTGAGATGCATTTTTGGTCACCATCAGGTGCACACCGTAAAGTGGTGGGAAATCCCAAACTCTCCAAATCGTCATGATGGGCAGCATTTGTACTTAGAGACCTAAGAGCAGAGGCTGCTGAAGTGTGGCCTGTGGGCCATGGTGGATTTCTGGGAGATTCTGTCTTTCTGTATTTTCAGGGTGAGGTAAAAAAAGAAAATCACCAAATTTTTGCCCTTTCTTTTTATAAATGCAATGGAGATGAAAATGAACTTTCAGTATGAGGACTGCTGATCAGTGACCAAAATGACTCTTAAAATTTTCGTGGAATATCTCTATGGAGAAACCTCATTGAAAGAAATTGGACTATATTAATTTGCTTGGCTATACCCTCAGTGCACAGAGGTTTGGGCTTTGTATGTATTTAGCAGAGATGGAAAGAACCTCCTTCATCACATGCTTTCTGGAGGATGCAGTGAAGGTGGTGATGGGGCTGAGGATACTGGGATCCCACCAGCACCAGAGCACTGTGTCCCCCGGGGGAGAGGACTGCCACGAAGGCACAGCAGACTCACAGATACCCACAAGGGGAAAGTACCTGCCAGCTTCCCTGGTGTGGGTTACAGGAATCTGCCCTAATTTCCCAGCCCACGTAGAGGTTGTCAGCCTGTAAGAGTTCCTGGTGGTGGCCCTAGAAGCACCACAGACTGGCAGAGAGACATTACAATTCCATACTCTTTCATCTTGTGATTTCTCTCTCTTTTTTCTTGCTGACTTGTTCTGAGTGGGAAGACTTTTTTCCCCCACAGTTCTGAGAGGTGATCCTTCTTAAAGGATCACGAGAGCAAAGGGTGAAATCCTTGCCTTGTTTTTGTTTTGTTTTTGTTTTCTCCTTTGTATGTTGGATGCATTTGCTGGCTCCTACTCTGGAGCTGTGATTGGCATCAAAGCTGGCAGTGACAATTGTCTCTACTGATCTCTAGACTTCATTAAATTAGATAGTTAATATTCAGCAAAAGGCTTTGCTAGCTTCTGCCAAAGTGAATTTCCTTGATTTCCTCTTCAGCCTTTTTCTTCCCCGCCCCGGCCTGGCCCTGTTGCGGTTTTCTGAGCTGACACAAAACAGTATTGGCTTTATTTTTTTTTTCTTCTTTATTTGAGTTTCCTGCAGGTCACCTTCGAGCTCAGGGCTGGGGCAGAAGACTGAGGTAGGCAGGACCCAGGAGTGTGCCCCAGCCTTGAGGGTCTGCACAGCCAGCCGAGGTGGCCATCTCACCTTGCTATGGGGTCAGGGCGTTCTACTCCCCCTTTTTTTCTTTCAATTTGACTCCTGCACCTGGAGAAATAGAGGTGGTTTGCCTCCTACACTCCCCGGGAGATCCTGCAGGTAACCATATAGCGGGTGATGCCTACCTAAATTAGTAGGGAGCGACAGACAAGGCTCTTGTGCTCTGTGTCAGCAGAAATTTACTGGGTTTTGTGATAAAACCGGTTTTTGAAAACCCATGCTGATATTTTTTCTTTAGCATTAGATTTCCACTGATTTTAAGACAGCCATAATGCAGCATTGAACTCCTGGCAGGCAGCGGGTTTCCTTGGATGCAGGGATGGGCCTTATTCGTTCTGCTAACTGTCTAGGGCTGCTGACGGTATGGAGGCTTTCGCTCTTCTCACCCCAGAGCAAGTTCATGGAGCTGACCCTCAGTAAAATTATTTTAGCACTTTACAATTGTGCATGTGTATTTGAGAAATCACAGAGAAGTGAGTGTACGGCTTTATTATGAAGGCAAGGTATGACACTGCTTTTATGGAAGCCTGTGGGAAACCCATCAAAAGAAAACCACCCTTGACCTTGCATTTGAGACTCCTCCAGCAGAACTGTCAATACATGGGAGAATAGAGGCTTGATATTAGTCCTGGTTCTCAGCTGAGCACTGCAAGTCAAAACAACAAGTGGGGAGAACACTTCTTGAAACACACGCAGGGATTGTGGCATGCAATATGGTAACGAAAAGATGCTATTTTTCCTAATATACTGTTTTGAATGAGTCTGGATATTGACAAGTGAAGTGATGGAAATGCTTACTTACACATGGGGGAATGGGAGATAAGGATCTTGCAGTCAGTTCTCCACATCCTCCAACACTTGCTTCAATTTGCAAAGCTGCAGTTGTTCCTGCTTATAATGGAGAGATTTTCAAGCTTATTGGTCAGTGTTTCATGCTAATTACCATTTCTAAAAAGGTAGCCTTTTTCATGATGGAGTGATGTTGCCTTCCCTTTCTTGAACAGATCCACCTGAAACCTTCCCACCCAGTGAGGTAAGTATTGAGATATCCTCCATCCCCTCTGCAAATACTGCATGGACTCTGGTTTTTGCCAGGCTTCTGTGTTTTGTCTACACAATCTGTGCTCACAAACTATAAGCGCACAACAGAGGAACATGTGTGCGTTGACGGGGTGATGTAAAAGTGACCACCAAATTATAAGGGCTCTTGTCTGCATTGCCAAAATGTAGGTTGATCTTTATAAGCTGTTGGGCATCTCAGATATGGTTGTGTTTTTTCCACTGTTGCGGGAGTAACCTGGAATTCATTAGAGAAGGATTACCTCTAGTGCAGATGTGCTGGAAGGTCAAAATGTGTGTGAAACTGAACTGGCAACCGAATTAAGCTTTACAATTATTTTTGTCTAATTTCTTATGGAGGTAACCACCCCATCTGGAATACTGGGTCCAGTTCTGGGCTCCTCAGTTCAAGAAGGACAGGGAACTGCTGGAGAGGGGACAGCAGAGGGCTACAGGGATGGTGAGGAAAGGTTGAGGGACTTGGGACTTTTTAGTCTGGAGAAGTGAAGGCTGAGGGGGGATCTGGTCAACACTTATAAATACTTAAAGGGTGGGTGTCAGGAGGATGGGACCAGTCTTTTTTCAGTGGTGCCCAGGGACAGGACAAGAGGGAACAAGCACAAACTGGAACATAAGAAGTTGTACCTAAACCTGAGGAGGAACTTCTTTACTGTGAGCCTGGCAGAGGCTGCCCAGGGAGGTGGTGGAGTCTCCTTCTCTGGAGATATTCAAACCCCACCTGAACATGTTCCTGTGCAACCTGCTCTGGGTGGACCTGATTTGGCAGGGGGTTGGACTAGATGATCTCCAGAGGTCCCTTCCAATCCCATAGCATTCTGTGATAGTGAAGCGGGCTTATCTCTAGTTTAATTAATGAATATAATTAATGAATATGGTGGGAGAGAAAGGAAGGGACCATACTGGTGCCTTCCCTTAGAAGAGAGGCTGCAAAGTGAACGCGGCTCTTGTTAGATGTGGGATAAGCCCCCATGGGGTGCAGCACCTTTGGAAACCACCATTCTGATCTCCTGCTGCTCGCTCTGCTGTGCCCAGCCTCTCTGTTCAGTGCCCGTGGACACTTGCAATGGCGGCTGGAGACTGATTCTCATGCAGATTTGTAGGTTGTATTTTTATTGCCAGAGATTTAATGGATGCATCTTCAACATCACTGTATTTATACAAGGACGACGTTATTTGCTAAGCGTCTTGAGATCTGTATGTCTGATGTTTTTATCCCAGGGGAGGGAAAAGACACACTGAGGCCAACTTGACTTCAAAGGGGAATGGTTTCAGTGAAGCTGGTGTTGAATTTTGTGATAGCTGCCATTCCAGCAAGGCTGTGGCAAACTTCTTCCTTCCAAAATATCAAACTCTGTGCTCAGGCAGGAAAGCAAGATGAGTGATGTTGCAGCAACACAGTTATATATTCCAACTACTGAATTACCAGTGCTGTGTTATGTAACACAAGGTGCAGTTTCTAATTATAACGACTTATTCTAACGGCTTTGAACTGGGTTCTGTTGAGTGTGAAATATGTTATGTGTGTCTCTCTCAAATACTATGCTGATCTTTTTTTTCTGTAAAAGAAATTGAAGGTGTCTCTTTACCTAAAAACAAAAAATACGTCCCCAGGAGAGTATCAGAGGATCAATTTTTCAGCATGGGATTATACAGTTTGGCTGTATAGGCTTAAGGTTTTTAATTTGCTTACGCATAGATAGACTTACTTGAGCTCTATACATCACCAGATCAATGCAAATCTATTTACTAGAAACTTGGGTCAATATTAAAAGAATTCCATTAACCGGCAATAAGGACCCTGGATTAATATGATTACTATAGGCTTCCAAGCACACAGAAGGGATCAAGGATTTTTTCAAACTAATCTGAAACAATATCATTGTGGAAATCCCTCCTCTGCTCCCTCTCTCCTGAAAAGTAAGAATGAAAATGGATGGAAGAGGCTGCACAGGGAGATTTATTTATTTCATTAATGTTGTCTCTCTAGGTTAGCACCTCTGACACACACTCAGAGTGAATGCTTCTGCAGTTTCAGGTACAGAAAGTGTGGTTTGGGCAATTACTCCGGGGAAGAAAGAGAGAAGAAATCAATAGATTCTGAAGGACACAAAGCAAATGTAACATTTCTAGAAGGAAAAGTTTATATTTTTTTCTTTTTCTTTTCTTTTCTTTTTTTTTTTTTTTTGGCCATGGTAGCTGGGGAAAAGAATAAATGTTTTGTTTCTATTGTTTTGAACAGCAAGTCCCATATTGTGGTCCTACTGAATTAACTTTTGAAGGATAGTTTTCCTATGACTGCGGCCACAAGTATGAAATCTGTAACGCAGAATATAATTCTGAGACCAGTAGTTTGGTACTAGAAAATCAAGATTGCCCTGGAAAATAAGTTACTACTTTGGCTGAATGGAAACTAGTGTCTTTATCAGAAACTCCTACTGGTTTATTTTGTATGTTAGGTTTCTTCACTTATAAATAGCATCATAAATCATCAGCCAAAAAAATTACCCTCTTCTTGTTAGATCAAGCCTGGGCATTTGCAAAGGAGTTGCAAGTAGTGTGCATGAACAGTCTGAAACAGAGACTGAAGTCTCTTAAGCCATCCTGGGCATCCCCACTGCTGGGAACAGCAAAACAAAAATCATCGAAAACAGATAGTGGGAATAAATTTGATGTAGCTCCCGCAGCCGTCTGCATTGCACTGGCCACAAAATTGTGGTGTCTGCCTGCCCATAGTTTCTGTTAGAAACTTGAGAGTAGAGCTAGAAAATAATTGTAACATAGAACAAAAATTGTGATATTTACAGACTGCAGCATCAGGTGAAGAAATGTGCTTTAGGCCAGCATTTAGCAGTCCTTTGGTGTACCTCCAATGAGCTAAACACACATTGTGTGATGGGGCTTGGGGGAGGCTTGGAGGCAGAGGGGCACGTTTATAAAGTGTAAAGTCATGAGACTGGATTGTAGAAATAGTTCCCTGGTGTCCTAAAGGTGCTGAGCCAACTGGGTGAGGGGAATTTGGAAGGGCTTAGGGCTTTGGACCCACACTTTGAATTTGTATTTGAGATGCAGCAACTGTGAGTTGGGGAAGGATCAGGAGGTAATTTGCACCAGGAACCTCTTTTGAAGGCCAGAGAGGGCTTCAAATCCTTCCAAGCCAAGGGACAGAAGGACACAACCGCTACTTTCCACCTGTTTCCCTTGGGATCTCTGCCTCCCTCTGGATACTTGCATTTTAAATTTTTATAGCTAATCAATTTTCTTTTCAACTTCAAGTAAAAGATTTTATTATTTTTTTTTTTAAGAAGGGTGTGTAGAAATCATAAATGTTGCCACCCAAGAGGACATTGAATTGTTTTGAAAAGCGGTCTATGAAACTTGCTACTGCCTCCCGGGGCTTGTGTGCCAGAAAAGTCTGCAGCACTTTTAAATACCGGGATTTTAGCTGTTGCCAGCGGAGCCAACACCATTCCCCATCAGGCTGGGCTCAGTGAGTGGTTCAGCAGCCGCTGAATGCTTTCCCCAGCTTGGCTGACTCGCTCAAAGGAACTGCATTGGACTGTCCCCGCCAAAAGGTTCCTTTTTCCTAATAGAAGGTTGTGTTTCCAGTAGGGCAATTTACTGGTAGTTGTGCAGTTTTCCCTTTTCCAGCAGGCCCTGTCTAGTATAGGCAAGACTTAGATAGACAGATTTCCCCAGGCTAATTTAAGCGTTTTTCTCTTCTTGCACTTTAATTTTCAGTCTGTATTTTGCTACTTGGTCTGCATTTCTTTAAAGAGAAACCTCCTAGTTTAGCCGTATCCCCAACCGCTGCTCGCTCAGAGCATCTTGGATTTGACCTTGGGAAATAAAATAGCCTCCCTGATGTTAACCTTTTCATTTTTTCAAAGTATTTGCATTTTAAAGCATTTCTATCCGCTTTCCTCTCCTTACCTGCTATTTTTACAAAGTAAACTCCATAGGATGAAAGCATTTGGTAAGCAGGTCTTTTTCTTTTCTGCTTTTCAAACCAGCTGAGCTGTGTTGTTCCAGAGATAGTTGGATGAGCTAGATTTTGTGTGGATTTAGGGAGTCGGCTGCAAGAGGAGCAAAGTTCTGCTTCAATGAAAAAGCACTTTTCAGTGACAGTTTTAAGGATTATGTATGTAAGCCATGGGTAGACCATTCCTTCGCCGACTGGGTTATAACATGGGATATGATGCCCTGGACGACATGGCTCTCCTTGGGTTTCATGGCAAGTTATCTGTCACGCTGCGAGAAAGCGTATTCTGGAGGTTTTTCACACCCACCCCCCCAGCCCCACTGGTGCGGGGGCTTGGGGTCTCCTCGTGCGAAGTGCTAATGCAAAATGCATTGGCACTTGCTGGCGAGCGAGATGAGCCCACCAGTACGTGGGTCACTTGTCCTTTTTCAGCCTGTGGGACGCAGATGAAACCTCTCATTACAGGAGAAGGGCAAATTATCATGTCTTCGTGATGCTGCACAACAACAGCATTGTTCTAAGCTATTTCTGTTTCTCTCCTTGTTTTTCACTTGCCAGCACGGATACCTTCCTGGTCCCAAGGATAATCCATCTCTGTATATAACTGGAGAGTTTTTCTCTGCTGCACACTGCTGTTAAAATATGAATATTGAAAATTGATGTCTCTTGATAATGTTAATTATGAAGATCTTAACAGCATTTGAACCACAAGGACTGTCTCTCTAACATGTCCAGGCCTTGGTGTAGGTGTTTGCTTACAGCAACAGTTAAGGCTTTTTCCTTGCTCTGTAACACATTGCAAACAGCTACAAAGCTGATTTAGCTATTCCTTTCATCTCTCATTCTCAAGTGGTGTGTATGCCTCCAGCGGACTTTTCACTGGAGGGGTGTCATTTTTTATGTTTTATGTTAAAATCATAGAATCATAGAATTGTCCAGATTTGAAGGGACCTTTCAGATCACCCAGTCCAACCATCAACCTCACTAACCCATGGCTCTAAGCACTAGCTCAACCCGGCTTTTAAATCCCTCCAGGCATGGAGCCTCAACCACTGCCCTGGGCATCCCAGTCCAATGGGCAAGAAACCTTTCCGTGTCAAAATTGTTCCTAATCTCCAATCTGAACCTCCCCTGGTGCAACTTGAGGCCATTTCCTCTTGTCCCATCACCTGGGACTTGGGAGAAGAGACTGACACCCCTGGCTACAGCCTCCTTTCAGGGAGCTGGAGATAGCGAGAAGGTCTCCTTTCAGCCTCCTGCTCAGTGTGTAGCTTCATGTCTTTATTCTCCCAGTCCTGTGTTTACCCGTTGAACTGCAGCCTCACAAACTCTGTGGGCTTCCTCAGGCTAAAAGAAAGAAGAGATACCCCAAACCTACAAGTTATGGTCTACATTATGGGTCCTGTCACTTTTAGGAGGTGGGACATGCTCTCACCTCAGAAGCAGGTCTGCATAGAGAGGACATGGACCTGTTGGAACAGGTCCAGCGGAGGGCCACAAAGATGCTCAGAGGGCTGGAGCACCTCTCCTGTGAGGACAGGCTGAGAGAGCTGGGGTTGTTCAGCCTGGAGAAGAAAAGGCTCCAGGGAGACTTTATAGTGGTCTTCCAATATTTGAAGGGGGCTACAGGAGAGTTGGAGAGAAGGACTACTACTGTCAGGAAGTGCAGTGACAGGACAAGGGGTATTGGTTTTGAACTGAAAGAGGGGAGATTTAGATGAGAAACCAGAAAGAAATTCTTTGCTGTGAGGGTCGTGAGACACTGGAAGAGGTTGCCCAGAGAAGCTGTGGCTGCCCCATCCCTGGAGGGGTTCAAGACCAGGCTGGATGGGGCTTGGAGCAACCTGGTCTGGTGGGAGGTGTCCCTGCCCAGGGCAGGGAGGGTGGAACTCGATGATCTTTAAGGTCCCTTCCAACTCACACCATTCTGTGATTCTATGACATGTCTGGTACCAGGCTAATATGACTGAATACAAATATTGGACAAAGCAAGGAGTTTTATATATCTTTTATATATATGAACACACACATATTATTTATTATAATCAATCCTAAGGTTTTTGAAGAACATAGTTGAAGCTAGATTTCTTTGTTCATGTCTAGACGCCTAAATAAAAGTGACCTGGACAAATAGCACCATATATGAACAGGGAAACTGCCCCCTCAGCCAAGGTGGCTTTAACAGCTTGTTCTGCAGTAACATCCTCAGAGCCCCTCCAAGGCTGCAGCAGGGCAGATGTAAAGGATTAATCATAAGGCCTATGCTCTAAATGCAAGAGTGATAATATTAGTCCAAAGTGCCCAAGACAACAGTTGTCTGCCCAATAATGCTGCTTTAATACAATCTAATTCTTCTCCACTGGTCTCCAGGCAGTCACCTCAACAAAGCAGAGAGAGACCTAAAGGCATTTTTGAGACTCTGCTGCCAGTGGAGACTCTGCCATTTCACTCTGTAGAAGAACTCGGAGTATTTGGAAACTTTTTCTTTCCAAGTAATATCCCAGCCTGCTTTATCTAATGTAAGCTTTAATGGAGCTCCCATTGATTCCTTAAGGACACTTCCTCACGTCAGCTTATGTCTCATTGCTTGGGAATTTGTCCTGATAAACAGTGCAAATGTTATTGTGCTTAATTTCATTCCTCTATTTGTAATTATGTCCCTTTGGACCACCTACACCCTTTCCATAGAGCCCCAGAGGTCTGTGGAAGATGAGGGCTGTTTTGTGAGCACATTATTCCAGCTGTACTTCCTACCCACACAGGGTGAGAGCGTTGCAATCCGGTTCTTTGGACATTTACCTCCTGCTTTAGGTTTTCAGGCAGCTCTGGAAGGATAATTGCTGTTTTGACATCACCTATCTGCAATGCTGATTCCTTACACGCTGTCTTTGTTGACTTTACTCCTTCTAGCTGTCTTCCATCCAGAATTGCTTTGCTTTTTCTTTGCGTGTATGTCTCAGAGAGGGGGTGTGTTTCTTTAAAATATGTGTTTTCTCATTTATTAAAAGTTCATATTGTGGCAAGAGCCACGTCTGGTAAAAACGTAAAAATCATAGAATCACAGAATGGTTAGAATTGGAAGGGACCTTAAAGATCATAAGGTTCCACCCCCCCTGCCCTGGGCAGGGACACCTCCCACCAGACCAGGTTGCTCCAAGCCCCATCCAGCCTGGCCTTGAACCCCTCCAGGGATGGGGCAGCCACAGCTTCTCTGGGCAACTTGAGTCAGTGTCTCACCACCCTCACAGCAAAGAATTTCTTTCTCGTGTCTAATCTAAATCTACCCTCTTCCAGTTTAAAACGATTACCCCTCATCCTATGGCTCCATTCCTTGGTCAAGAGTCCCTCCCCATCTCTCCTGTAGCCCCCTTCAGGTACTGGAAGGCTGTACCTGAGATATATTTAAGAAATATTAAATAAAATAGGGTAACAATGTGTGGCGTTAGGCATTCTGGGTCAATGTAAAGGTGTTTTCTCACCTGAGAAAAAACAGAACTGTTGCCCTAAAATAGGATTTACAACCATGCATGTGATTATTTAATGAAAAGAAATGTTTGGATTTCAAAGAAATATCTTGCCGGAATGGCTGAGCAAGTTGAAAGCTGTAGTCTGAGGGGTACAGCCACCTGCACAAAGCTTATAGAGGGACCCCTCTGCAGTGCAGTGAGCAGTAAGAGATGTTCTTCTTGCTGTTGAAGCTGGCAATTCTTGCCGTACTTGCTTTTGCTGTCTTTTTTTTTTTTTTTCCTTTTCTCCCCCCCTCCTCTCCCCCCTCCCCCCTGAAAATAGATTACTTTTTCACTCAACTACTTTGTTAACACTTGAATAATAAACAACGCGTCAGGGCACCTGTGAGACTTCGTGGTGCAGAGGACAGGCCGGCTAAGGTGGCTCGAGCTGAAGGTAAACACTGGGAGGGATGATGGTTTTCACCCGAGCGCTTCGTGCTCCTGGCTGCGCGGAGTGGGTGCCGCCGGCCGCTCGCCGCTGTTTGCCTTGCTGCTCGCCGGGGTGATGGGGGCCAGCAGGCTCTTCACAGGCAGCCAAGTTGAAGCCTATAAATCTCGCACGAGCGAAAGCCAGGCTCGCGGTCCCCAATGCAGCAGGTGATTGCCCGTGAACAAATAACAGCGCGTATAGTTAAAAATGGACTGAGAAATTCAGTCATTTCCAGTAGTTTTTCAGTACATGACTGTGTCCTTCACGCAGGTATGGTTCTCTTTTCTTGTTTTCTGTTTATTTGATGGGGAAACGTCATTCAATCCCAAATACTTGCATTGCTGATGTCCCAAGGCATGCTGATGTCCCTTCCTTCCAGTTATTTGTCCCTGATTATCGATTGTCAGATGTAGCAGAACTGTTGGTCTTCTGTGGGGCTGGTGCCTACCAGGAACCTCAGGCCACCTTCAGATACTCTTCTTCCTTTATCAGCAGGCTTCAGTGGTGAGCTACCTGCTAGTGGCAGGTTGTGACACTGCAGTAGGAAGATACCTAGAGCTGCCCAGCAGAAGAGGAGCTGGGGGTGTTGGTGGACTGTCGGCTGAAGAGGAGCCAGCAGTGTGCCCAGGTGGCCAAGAAGGCCACAATCAGCCTGGCCTGTGTCAGGAACAGCATGGGGAGGAGGACTCAGGAGGTGATGGTCCCCCTGTGCTGGGCACTGGGGAGGCCCCACCTCGAGGACTATGTCCAGTTTTGGGCACCTTCCCAGATAAAAAGACCTTGAGGGGCTGGAGCGGGTCCAGAGAAGGGCGATGGAACTGGTGAGGGGTCTGGAGAAGAAGTCTCGTGAGGAGAGGCTGAGGGAGCTGGGGGTGTTCAGCCTAGAGAAAAGGAGGCTGAGGGGAGACCTTCTGCCTCTCTCCAACTCCCTGAAAGGAGGCTGTAGCCAGGGGGGGGTCGGTCTCTTCTCCCAAGTCCCACACGATGGGACAAGAGGAAATGGCCTCAAGTTGCACCAGAGGAGGTTCAGATTGGAGATTAGGGAAAATGTTTCCATGGAAAGGGTTGTTACCCATTGGACTGGGCTGCCCAGGGCAGTGGTTGAGGCCCCATCCCTGGCGGTATTTAAAAGCCGTGTTGACCTAGTGCTTAGAGACATGGTTTAGTGATGGTTTTGATCAGAGTGAGGTTGTTGGTTGGATGAGATGATCTGAAAGGTCCCTTCCAACTTGGACAATTCTATGGCTCTATGACTAAGTAAATTTTAGCGTATTCTTTTTTTTTTAGCAGAGTTCCTTATGCTAACATCAGTCTTTGGAGATCTTCTCTTGTTTTATAATTCAGCCAAGACTCAACTAACTGAAATACAGAAGTCAACAAATTGTTTTTGATCAACTACAGAGAAATACCAGTTTCCTCTTGTCACTGGGATGTAATATCTGGCTTGATATCTGTTGGCTGTGCAAATGGCTACATGATGTTGGTGCTTGAAAGGCTTTTGATTTGAGATTTCAAGCAGCTAGCACTGCTAGAACTTTATGGTGTCTCCATTTTGGAGTGTGCTACTAAAATCAACTCCATGAGATCTGATGTCTCACACAGTGCATGCTGGGCACTCACCCTTTGAACATTAGGCCTCAAGGGAGATGGTCAGTCTTACTGTCCTGGGTGGTCACCACAGAGCATGATCATCCATAATGTCCTTTTTGGGTGAGTGCCACTCAATACTTCTATTTTGCTGTTAATATTTTCATGTGACTCATCAAATTAATTGCAGTATTCAGTTCTCTCCCCACCCAGTATTTTCTTAGCTTTTCTTCAAAAAGTCTTGAGCAAACTGAAGAGACACAGTAAAGGCAAAGCTTGCTCATCACCCTAGTGTTGTAAATCTAGGCTAATTTAATCGAAGCTAGTGATGTTCCAGACAAGCCAAGAACAGAACTGAGCCTCTGTTTTAGTGATTTTTAAAGTCTGGAGTGAAAGAGCAATATTCCTTCTTTCTGTGTGTAAATCAATTCATACTGAAGAAGAAGAAAAAACATTTGTGGCAG
This sequence comes from Gallinago undulata, assembly GCA_026546715.1. Lineage (NCBI taxonomy): Eukaryota > Metazoa > Chordata > Aves > Charadriiformes > Scolopacidae > Gallinago > Gallinago undulata. The sequence goes on from JAOTQQ010000012.1 coordinate 48,572,267, forward strand.
TTGGTAGGACTTCTCTTCACAATGCAGGATACTGCTAGTTTTTACTGGATGGATAAACCCTTGTGAGACCATAACAGTACTTGTTGGTTAATAAAGTGAGTCAAGTGAAAACTACTACCTGTCAGCCTCACCTCTGTGCCTGGGAAGATCATGGAACGGATCCTTCTAGATACCATGCTTGGGCACATGGAGG
>JAOTQQ010000012.1:48576599-48587514 GCA_026546715.1 Gallinago undulata
CCTCCAGGGATGGGGCAGCCACAGCTTCTCTGGGCAACCTGGGCCAGGCTCTCACCACCCTCACAGCAAAGAATTTCATTCTGGTATCTTATCTAAATCTCCCCTCTTCCAGTTTAAAACCACTACCCCTTGTCCTATGGCTCCACTCCCTGACAAAGAGTCCCTCCCCATCTCTCCTGTAGCCCCTTCAGGTACTGGAAGGCTGCTCTAAGGTCTCCCCGGAGCCTTTTCTTCTCCAGGATGAACAACCCCAGCTCTCTCAGCCTGTCCTTATAGGAGAGGTGCTCCATCCCTCTGAGCATCTTTGTGGCCCTCCATTGGACCTGTTCCAACAGGTCCATGTCCTTCCTGTGCTGAGGACTCCAGAGCTGGACACAGTGCTCCACGTGGAATCTCATGAGAGCAAAGTATGAGGCGTACATGGATGTAAGTATAATTGCAGTGTAAGTCTATGGGAGGACTTGCTTTCAAATCTAGCTAAGGCTATCAGAGAACGTATTTTCCCAATACTGGCCGTCATTCTCTGCTGATCAGAAGATACTGACCCCATATTTTGTGCCAGCGTTTATTCCATTCCAGCAGAAGGAGAGGGTTAGCTTGGTGCAGCAAGCCTTGGGATTAGAGAATTCCCCCCAAAAGTTCAGTTGGCAGACGAGGAGTTGCATTAACGTCCAGCAGAGTGCAGATCATCCCCAGCTTGCGCCAGCTGGATCTAGGAGATCCACTGTCTCTCTGGTACCAACTGGTTGTTTTTCAACCTTTTCATCCATCCTGTTGTATTTTTTGAAGATGATTAGGCTGGCAAGCCAACCACAGGCTGTGCCCCCTCGGGCACTGCACAAGGTGTTCTGTCTGCACATACCCCTGCTCATGGCTCTTGGGAGAACCCATTTCAGGTGCTATTGAAAAGTGGCTCAGACAAATCACAGGCTGCTTCACCCATGGTGAGGACCAGCCTGAATCTTTGGCTTGCTCTTCCTCTCCTAAAGAAGCTCACACACACTTGCTGGTACCCAGCACCTCTGCAGGTTAATTGATCTCCACCCCATCAGTGGCTCCTTCAGCTATTGGTGAGAAAGAGACTCACAGTCAATGCCAGAGTACATTTGGGGCACCTTGAGATCTCTGTTAAAAAATTTGTTTTAATGTAGCTTTCCTGGCTACATTTGGTCTGTTTGAATCTTGCTGTTGAGCATCTTGCTTGGTATCTCTGTTACATCTTTTATCTCAAACACAATGGCGCTTAGATAGGGAAACTAAACTATTTTACTTGGAGTGGGGAAACTTCCTGCAAAGTAATTTGTGTTGGCCAAGCCCTACTGTCCTGAGAGAAAGAAGGATCAAATGCTATGAGACTGTTTCTCTTCTTCACCTTCTGAAGCCCTTACCTGATAGTGGTTGGACCAAATTCTTGTGGTATTTTCTCAGAGACTGGCTAATCCCACCTGTCTTGCCCTCTACTCTTCTCTTGCTTTTCTCTTTCTATTCTTCTGATGTTTATTGTTTCCATCAAAACCCCGGCAACATTGCTCCATGTTGTCCTCTGCTGATGTCCATAGCCACTCGGGTCATTGCTGGTCTCTCAGTGATCTGGCACACTGAAGAACTAGCTTCTGCCTCTTCTTGGAATGCAAGCTGAGGATCAGGTCCCATAGCTACGCTGAGGTCTGTGCTCCAAGGTCTTATGCTGGAGGGTATGTCAACACAAGTGATATGACTTGTCATGATACCTTGCACAGTTGGTGTAGAAATGGTTTCCAGTCTCACAGTAGAGGTCTAGCCGGGATGTCTGGGCCCAAATATTCACATCTCATTTGCAGCCCATGTTAAAGGATCTCTCATTAAAGAGTAAGTTAATGAGAATCCTGGTCCTCCCCACCCCTCTAATCTGGTAAAATTTAAACGGCCCTGCACATTTCCCATCTTTTTACCCCTTTTCTGCCTCTATGCTTGTTCCAAAGGTGTTTGTCCTGGGATGCCCCTTCACCAGAGGGGAGTTAGGAGGACATGATGTAACAGTAGTGGAGCTGCCTTCTTTGCCCATTGGGTGAGAAATGAAACAATATGTAACTCATCTGGAGTTCTGTCTTTCTCTCTCTTTAAATCTTCCGCTGTGCATTTTCACACCAGAATGCCATGTCTTTGTCACCATGAGGTTGCTACAGCTTGCTCTTGAGGAAACAAATATCCAGGACTTCTACTTGAAGGAGGAATGGCAAGATGGTTTTCTTGACCGGTTTGCATGTGCCTCTTCTGAAGGGACCTTGCTGGAATTATGTCTAATTCTTGTAGAAATCCTGGAACCAGGAGGTGTTTGCAGTTGTAGTTGTGTGTAGCAGAGACCACCACGCTGCCCAGGCCACCACCTGACACTTCCATCCCTCTTTATTCCTTTTTCACCTCCAGCATGTGACTGTATGGCTAGATTTTTTGTGCCCCATTAATGAGAACTCCCTCCAAACCTCACTGCAGTTCAGCAAGACACTTTTCAACAGTTTTCTTTTGGGACCAGTCCTCCTGTGACCTGAGCTTTGATCTGACTTGGCTAAGTGTGCTGAAGTAGATTAGGGACTGTTCTTCTCAGAAGGTTACAGGGCCGCCCTTGTTTTGTGTCCATGTGGTGAAATCCCAAACTCCTGTGGATCTCAGGCTGAGCCATGCAAGCCTTTTCTTTTGAAGTCTTAATCCAGACAAAAGCCATCCACACTACCTTGCACAGAGACCAGAAAGTGCTTCCTTCCGCTATTGGCACTACCATCCTTGAAACTCAGGCTTTGCGATGCGTATCTCCTCTTTATAGCTGCTTCCCCCCCATTTCCTCACTTTCCTGCCACTTACCATCCAGGAGAAGTTCTTCCAGATCAAAACTATTCCTCACCCTTTGATGACCCATCCTGGCCAGGGTGCAGTGCTCTACAGGACACGGTTCGCTGCGGTCTAACTGGAGAACAAGGAAAGGCTGTTTAGTACCATCAGCATTCAAATGGAGATAATGACTGATTAAAATACGGCAAGGCTTGGTTTTTTAGACTGTCTTTCCTCACCTCTGCCATCTTAGTCCTGGACAGTCAGGGTGCCCAGGTCAGTCACTTGCCAAGGTTTTAGTTCTGACCCTTCGGTTGCAGTCGTATGAACAGCAGGGATTTAAAGGAGTGTGCCACCCTCTTGCTATGACGTACTATAAAATCCAGAAGTGACAGATCACCCGGGCACATGGCAATGTTGTCGCTCTGTTGCAGGCTATCAAATTAATACACAGTTTGATTTTTCCATCTGACAGTAGATTGCCTGGTGCTGCCCCGGTGAGAGGCAGGGAGAGACAGCTGCAAATGGCCATTTGCATCAAAAGCTCCCCAGTCACTCCCCATTAGAGTGACCACATCTTTCCCCAGCTAATGAATTGTTCCCATCTGTGAAATTACAGCTACTCACTTTTGTTTTGTTTAAATCAAAACTGCAGGGCTCGTATGGCAGCCCGTCTGCTGCCTCCAGGTACCCGGCTTTCACGCCGTGACGCTGGTCTGTCGAGGGCTGTTTGTCTGGGCTTTGACAAGGACCATATGCAGAGCAACCCTGGCTTCTTGTGAACCAGCCAGGCAGAGGAGGGAACAGCTTCAGGGACCTGCTGGAAACCTGGGGCTTGCCAGCCCATAATGAGTCAGTGGAGATGCGTTCTGCATAATGCTTCTCTGGGAGGCTGACCTATTGATTGCCGGAGTCTCAATAAATTTAAATCACTGGTTTGTGTCTGCACTCCCTAAACAGGGGTAGGACAATGATTAGCTGCAAAGATCAATAGGGGCGAGTCTTTTAATCGACCATGTAAAATGTGTCCTTCATCACTGATGGAGTGTTAATTGGGATTTAATTCTTGAGGGGGCATTCACCTGTCCCTCCCAGTTTTCTCTATGCTCTTGAAGCCCTTGTTAAGAAATCCAGGGGTAGCTCGAAAGTTAGAAATATAGAGAATTGAGGCTTTCTTATTCCTGCAATGTTATTTCCACCGTATTCTGTCAGTTTCCACCTTGATGAAATGCCCATCTGCATCTTTCTAAGAAAGGTCTTCTTTTGGTGGTGTCCACCCACAGGACTACCCTGGCACGCCAATGCATTTCTCAGCCTAGGGCATGGTAGCAGGAGGTTCTCAGTGCCTGGCTGCTCCCTGGCAGCCACTGGAGACACACAGACCTCTGAGATCATAGAATCACAAAATGGTTAGAGTTGGAAGGGGACCTTAATGGTCCCAGATGCTGCCAGATTCCCAGAGATACGGCAACTTAGGACACCGGGGTGCCTTGGCTCTCCCAGTGAAATGTACCCTGTGGAGAGGCTTCCAGCCATCTTCACAGTTGATCTGCTCGCTCTTGCTGGTGCAGCTGTCCTTTGCATCCTTAGCTTTCACCTACAGCTCAATTTTCGAGCAAGGAAGGAACAACAAACTCTTATCCCGCCCTGTATGTCTCAGCCTGGGAGAGGTTTGGGGGGAAGCTGCTTTGATCAGAAGCACAGCTTGGAGTAAAAGCATCTTCTCTTTAGGTCATAAGGGCTGCAGTGGTGTCCTCAAAACACAGATGTCTGAAAGGAAAGAGAGCTAACTTTCTTTTTCATAAGCATATAAGATGCAAGGTTTGCTTCCATTTCTGTTTAGGTTGTGGTTTTTTGTGAACAGGTTGATTTCACAGAATCACAGAATCTTCATGGTTGGAAGGGATCATTGACATCATCGAGTCCAATAATACACACACACATAAAAAAAAACCCAACCCAACTATCTTAGGCACTAGAGCATGTGCCATGTCTACACATTTCTTAAATCCCTTCAGGGATGGTGACTCTACCACCTCCCTGGGCAGGCTGTTCCAGGGCCTGACCACCCTCTCAGGAAAGTCCTTCTTCCCAAGATCTAATCTAAACCTCCTCTGCCACAACTTCAGACCCTTTCATCTGCCCCTGTCATTATTCCCTTGGGAGAACAGGCCAGCCCCCACCTCTCTACACCCTCCTTTCAGGGAGTTGTAGAGGGCAAGGAAGTCTCCCCTCAGCCTCCTCTTCTCCAAACTAATGCCCAGTTCCCTCAGCCTCTCCTCATGTGACTTGTTCTCCAGACCCCTCACCAGCTTGGTGGCTCTCCTCTGGACACGCTCCAGCACTTCAATGTCCTTCTTGTAGTGAAGGGAATCTTTTTAGGTAGATTTTTTTTTTTTTTTTTACCATGGGAATAGTCCTGTCTTGTTAGAGGAAGAAGTAATTCCAGTTTCTCCACCAGGTTCTCCAAGAGGTGCCTCCCTCAGCCTCTACCTTCTTCTCCCTGTGATGGACCCTATGCCTTTAGCTGAGCTCTCACTGGGGTGTAGCTCATGCCAGGGACAGGGTTGGGTTATGGGGGGAGCTCAGAGGCTCCCCTTCCAGAGCAATCAAAGAGCTTTTCCAGAGCAAATCTTCTTGAGTTTTTGTGATAGGAACAAAGCCAAATGTGAGAACAGAAGGATAAGACATGCATTTTACCCTCGGTCCTACCAAGCTGTGACAGTGGACAGCTAAGTTTTACTATTTTGATCCCTCCAGCAAAGTCTGTCTCTTTGTCAGTCTGCTCCTCATGAGCAAATACAGGGCTGTTGCCTCTCCTTGCAGTCCCTCACAGACATAAAGAAAATCTTTTAATTCTTTAGTTTCCTTTGGGACTCTCCAATTCCAGCCTTGGCAAAACAAATCCTGTCACTGGCTGGAAAATGGAAGCAGCAGCATCTCAGCTAAAAGCTCTGGCATTTTTTCTTATTGTAAATTCTCTAATATGTTTTAACAGATGACTTCTCAGTATTACCTTCCTGCAAGTCTTCTGACAGATCTTCTATTTAACTAAACCAATAAATATGTATATTTGCAGTATCTATTTCAGTTATCCAGAAGAACTGTACAGAGTATTTGCTGCTCAGTAACCAGCTTAAAATTAATATTGAAAAATTATTGCAAACTATGTGATTGTATGCACATATGTAATTCTTGGATACAGGATCCATGAAATTTCCTTGATGTAACTTATCTGAGTAGTTAATATTCATACACAGATCCCAAATTCCTTCATGCTGCAAAGTATTTAAGGCAACAGAGCTGGTGAGAGGTCTGGAGAACAAGTCTCATGAGGAGAGGCTGAGGGAGCTGGGGGTGTTCAGCCTGGAGAAAAGGAGGCTGAGGGGAGACCTTCTGGCTCTTTCCAACTCCCTGAAAGGAGGCTGTAGCCAGGGGGGGGTCGGTCTCTTCTCCCAAGTCCCACACGATGGGACAAGAGGAAATGGCCTCAAGTTGCACCAGAGGAGGTTCAGATTGGAGATTAGGGAAAATGTTTCCATGGAAAGGGTTCTTGCTCATTGGACTGGGCTGCCCAGGGCAGCAGTTGAGGCCCCATTCCTGGAGGGATTTAAAAGGTGAGTTGACCTAGTCCTTAGAGACATGGTTTAGTGATGGATTTTATCAGTGAGGTTGATGGTTGGACTAGATGATCCAATCTGGACAATTCTATGATTCTATAATTCTACTTTGGGGGATGAATTATCTTCCAAATAGATGAGTGAAGCAAAGCAGCAAGAGGAATTTCTGCCACCTCAAACACAGTTGCACCTTCTATGGCTTTAAGGAGGGCCTGTGGTGGGAAGCAAAGCCAGCTCTGAGCACCATCTCCATGGTTAAGCCATCTTTCCTAGCAGAGCACCTCTCCCCTTCCTTTTCCTGGGCTTTGAAGGCTGTGAAACAACCAGCTGCAAGCTGCCTGCGCAGTGGGCACTGGGAGGAGTGACCACACCAGCAGCCCTGTAAGTGCCACCATCGTGCAAGGGGCCAGAAGCTTAGGGTGAAACCCAAGTGTCTCCTGATTTCTAGCACTGGGGACCTCTGTGTGGCGGCATCCTGATGTTGCTGTTGTGTCCTCTGATCTGAAGTGGGGACCAGCTGGTGTGGTCTTTGGACCTCTCTGTTCGCTGCACAGGTATTGCATGTCACCCGCCAGAGAGAAGTTTCTCTTCCCTACCCCTTTCCTTAAGGCAGGGGCTTGGGGGCCAGCAGTTGAGTCTTTTTTTCTAATGCTTTCTCCCATGATGGGATTAAGCAGGACCTGGTCCTTTAAAAAGTGTCCCCTTCCCTATCATCCTCCCTCCTTCCAATTACAGCACTAATTTCAGTAATGGAGCATTAATGGAGTAATGGACTGCTGAAGCTGGCCTGAAGGAACTGTAGTGCTCAGCACAAATTGAGTAAATAAACCATATATTAGATTTCTAAACAATACTTTTAGTCCAGTCCCCAGGGAAAAAGAGTTGTCAAGACTTACTTAAGTCAACCCAGCAAAATGTATGCAAAAGATCCACCCATTCATACCCTGGGAAATGGCACCAGTGGCCTGAAGCATCAGTGAATCTCTCACATAAATCTCTGCTACCCTGACAGAGAGATCTTTGCGTTGTTGCCTTCTCCCAATTCCACTTCTTTGATTTATTTACCAATAAGCAGCTTTGTGCCTGTTTCTGTTTGTGTCTCACTAGAGAGCTGGCCCTCTATGATGAAAGAGAATGACTTGCAATTGTAAGGAGAGAGTTACCACGGAGCCATGCGAAGTGATGGATGAGAGCAGGGCTCTAAACAGTTTTTAGTCTGGGAAAGTCCTGATTATTTTCTTCTTCCACAAGCAGCAGCCCTCTGTCAACATTTTTATTATTTCAAATTAAAAATAAGCTTCGCATTACCTCAGCCAAATAAATAGAAATGAGTAATGAAGTACCGACTATCCAGATTTACCCCACTGGCATCAGGGCGACTAATTGTAATTTAGTTACTCTTGAATGCGCAGTCGAGTTTTTCCGAGGCAAGCAGAGCGAGAGCTGGAGGCAGAAGACAGGGACTACGAAGAGAAGCAAAGGCAAAGGGTAGTAAGATGCCTTTTCCACATCCCTCTCTCAATATCAGTCAGAAAACAAGGGTAAAATCCAGAACTCGGACCAACTCCATGCCTAGAAGCAAACCTTTTGTGTCTTGAAGGGGCAATCATGCAAAGCCATATTTCCTATGGGGCAGTGACCGTACGGGTGTTCAACATCCCACAAGATGATTATTTACTTTCTAGGAAATTCAGTGTGATCTGAGAGCAATCTTTTCAGCCTTTGTGGCAGAAATACGTGGGTGTTTTTTTTCTGCTTTTATTTTCTCTCAGCCCTGATGTGGTCAAGAGAGAGTGAAGAGGGCCCTACCTCTTCTTGTTTGTAAGTTTTATTCGGCTGTGCCATTGCTAAGAATAAGCTGAACAGTGGCAGTTTAAGCTTGAATTGAAAGAAAGAACATGCTTTAGTTCTGTAATCAGGCTGGAGATGTGGTCCAGACCGTAGCATTTTATGAGAGGGAGTTTTACACAGACATCATTAATCTACTTCAGATGTTTGACACTTGGAACTTGGGTATGTTAAAATCACTCCCTCACTTGACCTCCAGAACACGTGAAAGAATCAAAATCCACTGATGTATACCAGACCGAGGTGATGTAGTGTCTCTCAGGGTGTAAATGCAGTGTCACTTGCATTCCTTATTTTTACTGGGGGTAATTTTGAATGATATGTGTAAGAAAAGGCATGTGTACCGTGCTGGTTATAATAATCCAGCAAATTTAGCCATTAAATGCTGAAATCTGCTTCTACAGCTGAATGGGACAGGTGATTTTGGCATGTTATAGAGGAACTGCAACGCCTTTTTGTCTGTGTGGGAAGATTAACATATTACTCTGTGAATAATCTGTTAGGCACAAAACCAGGTAGGTCTCCAGGAGCAATGAGTTTATCACTGAACGCCTAGGAGTATGGATTCAAGAGCTTGGAAAACATCTGTGCACCCTTTGAAACAGCATGCAGAGTCCCCATTTTAAGAAATGGACTTAAATAATGCTTCCATTGAACTCAGGAGCTTCCTGTTTTCACAGCGTTGATGCTCTTGAATCCAATCAGGCTGCTGAGCTCCTCCCTTGGCACCTTCCTCTTCCAAGAGGAACAGCTCGAGCTCATCCAGCTTGACAAAATACTGCACCTGCCAACTTCAGAGCCTCCTTTTACGTGGCCTGCATTTCTCTCCTTCCTCGGCAGGTCTTCCTGCAGAACACTGGTGGTGCACAGCCCTTTGCCCTTCCTTGATGCGTTTGCTCCTCATCCTCTGCAGTTCCCCCAGTCCTTTTCTTTACCTTGCCCATCAAAAGTTTTACGAGTCTACTTCCCTTCTCTAACTCTTCCATTTCCACCACTGAGTCCGGCAACTTCTCTGCTTCTCATCACTTCCCATCACTTTCTTCCCCAACCTCTGCCCTCACCTGGCTGCTTAGCCCTTCTGCATCCAATGCAAGCATGTGAAAGACTGACCCATACGAGCCCCCACCCCGGGGGCCACTTGATCCTGTCTTGGTTTTCTTCATTTCTACTCTGACCTCGCTTAAAGCACTGTTTACAAAACCTGCCTGGAGTTTTCTTCCCCCAAATTTCAAGCTGCTTCTTCAAAGCTTGTAGATCTTAAAACTGCACTGTACGTGCATAGGTATCATGCGTAGAGCTCACGTCTTCCATGCTAATGTTCTAAGAAGGAACAAGGACCACCTTGATGTGAATTTTCAGCAAACACAGTGTGCTCAGCCTCTGACAGCTGCCATGGAAACTTCATCTTGAAGTTCTGCAAAGCAGATGAAAATAAAGTTTTGTGATGAAAAAAAATGTCAGCTATTGCAGGCTGTTGCTCGGTGGTTAGACCTTTGGCAATCAGAAAGCACAGAGCTGCCAGCTCTTCAGCCTCGTGTACAGAAATCAGAGTATGTGAGAATAACAGCCTGATTAAATGAATATGAATTAACTTTTTTAGTGAAAGGGGCTCCAGAAAAACTATTCCACTTACACCTTTAAATTCTGAGCTATTAAGTTAAGCCTCTGTTTTCTATGCCTTTGTGATGTGGCTATACACATGGATGAGATGACAAAATGATGGCCCTGGAGGCTGGAAATCCCAGCTTTCCCACTCCATTTCCTATGCTCAGGAAGGAAAGGCAGCAGGGTTGTTAAGAAGAACCAGTTGTAGATGCTATTCTGACACGGCTCGGTTTGTTTGGTGGACCTGATCTAGAGCTATCTGACATAATTGGGATCTGAGAGAAAACAGCCTTCTGCCCCTTCCCCCGTCAGGCAGTGTTTGCATTCAGATGGCGATTTGGAACGTCATTCTGTTATTTTTTTGGTTTTGCTTTGAGATATGAGACATTTAGCAATTGCCAGGATAAATACAGTTATATCTTAAGGATGGCTGGTGGCTTTTTTTCTTTGTTGCTTTTTTTTCTGAGAATTCCTAGCTATTTTGTGAAACTCCCTGGGAGCTCAGGGCATCTCTCCTCTCCACCTCCCCATTGCTTAATATTCGACCAGACTTACTAATTCCTTCTGCCTATCTAAATTCCATTTTAAATAATCTGTGTTTTCCTACCCAAAGCCATGTTTTCAGGTCACCTGCGCTGAAATATTCCTGTTGTCAAGACAAAACTAACTGCATATCAAGGATTTTCTTTTTTTCTTCTTTCTGCCAAGGGTTTCTCTCTGGTGGAGGATGTGGAAAACTTCTGAAAGATTTTTTTTTATGGAAGGTGAGTGCTTTTTTCAATGTGCTCTGGCATGTCTGGGAGAGGAGACCTAGATAGAGTAAGGTACCTGATGTGCCTGACCTGGTGCAAATGCGTTCTTGTATTAAGGCAGAAACCTTTCAGACACCTTATGGGAGTTGTTTTGCCTGATCTCTTGGGCAGCGTGTGTAATTCCTGCAGGGAATGGATGGAATGGAATGGAATGGAATGGAAGGGAATGAAGTTTGGATGGAAAAATAATTGGTGTTGATGGACATGTATGTGTGTTCATCTTCA